>OX578153.1:114826493-116026493 GCA_951213105.1 Amaurobius ferox | reverse complement strand
CTTGTAACCCTGGTGGAAAGTGCTCCATGGATAAAACATAAATAGTTTTATCCATGGAGGTAAAGTGTTTCTCTAGCTTCATGGTTGCATCTTAAATATTTGTAGATTATTTTGTTTAGACTTTTATACAATTAATAATTTGTTTTTTCATACTTTGCTCAACAATAATCAGTAACCTGAGTGCAATAGTTGTAGACAGATGGATTGGAGGGAATCTTTTACATAATTTTACGCAACCTTCATTCCTATAAGGATTGTGAAATAATGAACAAAATACCATGGAATATGAATATATAAGAAAGCCAGAGACTTAAACCTCAGATATTTGGTAGTAAGTTATCAACATACACTGAGCATTAAAAGGCACAAGTGCAGATGCTCTGCATGGATACAGTTAGTACAGATATATACACATCCTGCTATATAGCTGCATACTATGTGCAGATTGTTCTGCATAAATTGGTGCTAGTTAAAACAAAACATTGAAAACAGTAGTCTAAGGTGCACTTTCCACCAGGGTAGTAAAAATGTCATATAGTGTATAAAAGTATCAACCAGTAAAATATATCAGGACACCCAGTGAATTCTATAATGTAAATTTAATAAATGATTAATGATAATCTACTTTTTGATTACAGGTGTTATTTTAAATGTGGTATTTTTTGTTTTTAAATAATTTTATGGAAATGATAAAAAATATTAGAAAATACAGAAGGAATTTTAAGTTACAACAGAAATTTAAAAACAGGTACAAAAGAAATATATGTTTGTAGATATAAAAAAAAATAGGGATTAAAGTTGAGCAATTTATGCAACAGAATTGATAAAATATATATTGCATACTTACGGCCCAAACACCCAGCAAGTTGACAAGAAAATTTCCACTGAATTTAACGGCAAGCATCTAAAGCAAACAAATAAATTCATAAATATGCAAAAAACAGTTTTTATTTCACTGTTTAACAGCATAAAATTAAAAATTATTTTAATATTTAATTTAAAGAAGTAATTTTTTTTTTAATGTGAAAGTCAGAATTTTCACAGAAGATACCATTATCTAATTCAATTAACCACTGTGAAGCAGTTTTATACTTCTTAGTGCCCTTTAGCACAAAACAGTAGCTGATAGCTGATACCTGCATTGGCGGCAAGAAAACTTGCCATGTACCTCACAATTTTGCAAACTACTGTGGAGACCAAATTATGTCTTACAATGCAGCCAGTATCAAAATTTATTAATGACAGAAATGACTACAGTGACCATGTTTACATTCACAAAACTCACCCAAATACCCCCTTTAAGCAATTTCTGAAAGTTAGAAATGAAGTATAAAGATATTTTAGCTGAAATTACAAAACACTATAAAATTTTACAAATGCTCAATTAATATATTTAGCCAAAATTACTACTTGCAGAAATCAGACAGAAGGCAACATCGATATGATTATTCAATAATTGCAACATTAATTCTTTAAATTGTCTTTGAGGAAACAAATCGGTATACAATGGGGTCGTCCATTAAAAAAAGCGTTTGGGGGCATATATCTTTTGAAGCAGGGAATGCTTATTTTCAGGGCAGCTAGGAGCAGAAAAACAAATTTTTGGAGCATCATAGAGCAGAAAATAAACCATTTCTTGGAATATGTGCTTTAAATTTAAATTAATTTTACACAAAAATATAAATTGATTAGGTATTAAACATTTATGACATACATTGATTAGGTATTAATCATTTTGTTGACATTTTGAATTTTACAAAATTTTGCATGTACAAGACCTATAACAGAGAGAGAGAGAGAAATTATATATATATATATATATATATATATATATATATATATATATATATATATATATATATATATATATTTATTTGAGTACATGAATTTGAATTCTCTTAGCTAATTTCCAGTTTCACCTAGTTATCGTTTATACTACATACATTGATATATGGTTAAAAGTTAGCACCCTGAGAACCAAGACACAATTCTGTTTGAAACAGCGTTGATTAAGTAAAAACATTAAGACCTATAATTATCTAAGTATAGCAATATATATTATATTGAATGAGCAATACAAGTTTATATTGTACATTAATTATACCAGCATAGAATCATGAATACTGTACAATTCAAAAACAGCAAATAACTTACCTGAGAAATTACGTAAAGATTTGAAACTAGAGCAGACTGGAGAATAATAGGAATGTTTGAAGTGTAAAATAATTTAATGGGGTAGGAACTGTACTGTCCACGGTAACGAGCTGACTTGATCGGGAGATCTACTCTGAATCCCTGAGGGGGGGAAAAAATTGCATATTACATGTTTAATTGAAAAATATATGTTTAATAAAAAAATTCATTTTTAAGTAGGTCAATGACATATGAACACATATGATAGCAATTAGACAGCTTAAATATGCTTATAGTACTGACTGTTTTCATGTGACATCAGAACTGCCAAATTCACTTCCTGTCAGATTTTGCACTGAATTTGCACGTGATGTCACAACTGGCAAATCTATTTCCTGTCAGGAATTTTGGAATGAATGACTTGCTTTAGCCATCCCACTGTAGAGTATACTTTTCTTGCTGTTCAAAGTTTCTGTTAGTACCATTGCATTCTTTTCGAGGATACAATGGTTATAAATTATGTGGCAGAATGCTCATAATATGCACTGCAATTTCTCAAAGGCATATACATATACTTTTTATCATATCTGATAACGATATCATAGCTAGATTCACATTGCCGTTTATTCTGTCCAACAGAGATTTAAACAATGTACATGCAACACATTGCATGTACGTCATATTTTTATTTGAATAATGCCCCACCCAACAAAATATCTGTAGAGATCTATTTTTTGAATAAATAATTATTTTTATTATGTTAAGAGTTCAAAATGTAAATTTCTCTGTAGAATTTTAACCAATGACTACTATGGTAATTTTTTAATGTCTACTATGGTGCTTAAAAAATCAAAATTATGAAAATATTGATTAAAAGACAGTGTTTTTGATTTGGAATATTGAATATTTCGGTGTGGGGCATCCTTAAAATAAGAAATATTGAAAAACCATTTAACTATCAAATTATTCCTCCATTTTACTATCAAAAGATCTACCTTTGCACTGTAATGGAACTTTTCACTCAAATGACTAATATTTATCTGCAGCTCATGAATAAAAAGTAATGAATAAATAAATGAATAACCAATAATTATTTCATTCATATTTTTATTTGAATAATGCCCCACCTTTGGATACAACATAGCCCTGAAAAAGCTGTATGTAATGTTGTATAATACATTGTGCATAATTATGTTGCTAATTATTCCTTATACATTATATTCATTATTGTTCAATTACCTTATCAATTTATTCAACTAACAATCAATTTATTTTATAACAGATCAATTTATTCATCTTTTGAATTAAAACAGTGAACAAAACAAATTATAAAAAATAAATAACTTGATAATATTAATTCTTGATTATTTATTAAATCTTAATCACCTCCCCCCCCCCCCCCAAAAAAAAAAAAAAAAAAAATACTGCATAAAATATCAGGCACAGTACTGGTAGAATATGAAAATTCAGGACACCAATTTTATAAAATTTCAGGACAATAAATTATAAAACAAAAAATATATAAAGGTTTTATCCCGTGAAAATTACTTTCTAATGAAAACAAATATTTATGTTTGGTAAAACACAGATTTTCACTAAAGAAAGTAATAAATATTGATCTTTATTAAAAATATATATATATATATATATATATATATATATACATAGCACTGAATTATTTTCCTGCCAAAATGGTTTCCTTTTTATTTGCCTAAATCATTGCTTTAATACCAGTTTTTGGAAAATATCCCTTCACAGAGTTCATACTACCCATTAAATAGAAAAATTTGTATTATGCAAATATAATTAAAAAATTAATCTTAATAATTAGCCATAATATGAAAATAAGCTAGTTTAGTTGATCTAATATGCAACATTTAAATGATGGAAATGGATGGAAAAAGATACTAAAGTACTCTCCGCAATTCACGCGATGTAACTGAATTACACAATCGCACTTTTATGCGAAAATAATTAAGAAATTAACAGTAATAATTAATCAGAATATGAAAATAAGCTAGTTTAATTGATTTAATATGCAACACTTAAATGATGGAGATGGATGGGAACAGATACTAACGGATACTCTCGGCATTTCATGCGAAGTAACTGAATTGCACAATCGCACTGTTTATGCAAAAATAATTAAGAAATTAACCATAATAATTAATCAGAATATGAAAATAAGCTAGTTTAGTCAATCATAAATGCAATATGTAGAAGATTGAGATGGATGGAAGGATGGAAAAAGATACTATTGCACTCTCGGAGATTTATGAGAACAAACTGAATTGCGCAATCGCAGTGTTTATGCAAAATTAATGAACAAAATAGCATTTTAGTGATTTATGCTGAATTAGACAACCTTTGAAGAAGTATATTTATTACTTTCATAAAATAAGCTATCGAGATCTTAATTTACATTACACTCGGCCATAAATCTTCGTTAATTTGATTGGCATTACCCTGCATTTTATTATGGACTTACTAAAATCCAGGGAATGGTAGAAATCAGTGCTAAAAAAGCGGAAAATCTGTGTTTCCGAGGAATTATACCATGTCTGGTTAATTGATAAATTTCAAACAAAAAAAGCCGGAGAATTTCGGTTAGTAATCCGGAGGTTGGAGAAGTAATGAAAAATCCGGATTCTCCGGCCAAAATCGAGAGTTGATGCGTCTGCATCTGTAATCTTATGGACGTACTTTTGATCAAACAGAGAAAAATTTCCCACTTAGCTAAAAAAATCCCTTTTATAGGGAATTTTTTGGGGTATAATCCTTAAACGTAGGGATTTTTTCAAAAAATCGTTAAAATTGGGAGATGTGTCTTCAAAAGTGGGAAATCGGGAGTCTCCCGCTAAATTCAGTAGAGTTGGCACATATGGGTTCTACATTTGAGTTAAACAAAGAACCATGATGTGATACAGTGGAAAAATTGCTAAAAGCTCTTTCTAACTTCATTTTACTTTTTATTTTTTTACAATTAATAAAAATAAAACAAAGGCATTTTTTTTATGTTGTATGTTGACTAACTGTTTAAACAACCATATTAGCTTGGGAATAATGCAATGTTTTAAAATTAATTTAATTTCTTTACATGACTCATGTTGTTGTATTCAAGGACTAATATATAAAATTACTTGAAAACAGCAGATTTTTATTCCGGTTTATAGGAGAATAGCCCTCTTCCTTTTCAAATCATATTTATTCCCTGGCATTATGCCAGTCCTCAATAGTACCATGGCATATTATCAGTTAGCATTTTTGCTTTAGGGGTGGATAGTTATTTTGAACATTATATTTGAAAAAGAAGAAGCATCAGAATATTTTGGTGATCATGTTAAGATAAGTTTTTCAAAGGTTCAAATAAATAAAGGTATCAGAAGAACTTATGGGCAGAATAAACTAGCAACCTGATATTTTCCAAAAACTTCAGAAGCAAGCATTCATCTCTTGAGAAATGATATAAGCAGAAAAAAAATGCAAAGAAAGTCATTTAGTGGACATAAACTGGAAGTTTTCATGAAGCTGATAAACATGCATTAGAATTTATAATGGGAAAACAATGAACTTTTCTATTTTTGTGTATACAAATATTTCAATAAATATTTCAATTATTTTTTTTCTATTTTTTTTATGAAAAATTAAAGAGCCATATTAAATTGGGCTAATACAGTAACATCTTAAAATTTTCTTATTGTTAAAAAAATGTATTATAGTGATAACCAAATTAATACCATGGGATAAATAACATTTGGTTCGAATTTGTAGCTTAAGTGTGATAAATACATTATATACCACGTAAAAATAAAATTAAAAAAAGTTTAAATTCCATTTAGAAATTTTTAAGCATATATATCTGCTACATATACAAAAGAAATGATTCAACAACAGTAAAAGTATATCACAGGAATTTAAACCAAACTCACCTGGAAGTATATGACAATAGCAAATACAAGAACAGTAGCAAGGAGATTCATGAGATTAGGAAGATTCTGGCGATAGAAGGCTTCCCTGAGAGCTCGCACTTTGTCAGTTCTGGTAGCCAGAAGGTGAAATAAAGCAATGATCGCACCTTCAAACTCAGTGCCTGCAAAGGAAAGAAAAATCATTCAAATGAAAACAATACATAATTAAAACCCATCAAACTATATGTTGTCATCCTGAATGTCTGTATAGAAATTTAAAATACAAATTCTAGATTTAGAAAGTAGAAGCTGGTATTAAATGAGAGGTACAGGTTCTTGAAAAGTTATCAATATGAGAATTTAAGTAACTTAATAGATTTTTAATTATTTGCGAAAAAATTGTCTCCAACCCCCCAAAATTTCAGAACTTTAGGTGACCAAGGATCTTTTATATATAAAGATCTTCTCCAAGAATCTGGAGAATTCTTATTATAGAAAAGTGCAATGTTTTAAATGGGTGGTACCTTAGATGAAATATGTTAAAACAAAAGATTTTACATTTACATGCATTGCCACAATGTTTTTGTGTGCAAATTTTCTAGACAAGGCAAACAAGCAGTTGTATGTGTTGCAATTTCAAATTCACTCAGTGTATATTTTTATTGTAAGTTTTAAATAACAGAATCAGGTGGGTAGAAAAGTCAATTTGTAATGCAGAGGTAAGTTATGACAACTTAATACTCTGCCAAAAGTAAGCCACAGTTAAAAAAAGCTTGAGAACCACAGTTCTATAGTAGTAGCTATTAAATTTTTCGAAACTAACCACTGCATAGCTCTTAAATATATTTTTTACTTTAAAGACATATCTATTAATCAATCCAATTGCTATACTTTTCCTGAATAATGCTTTGCAAAAATTTCCAAGTACTTGAAAAAGAGCTTATAAAGACCCAGGGAATCTTGCTATTGTTAACCCTGTTTTAATAGTAAGTCTTTGTAAATTCAAGAGCTATATTTTTGCAGATATATAAAACAAAGCATCGATGTTAGTTGTAGTTACCTCTTCCAGTGTTAACGGTGGCAGGACTGAAAGCTTTCCAGACAATTGTTTCACAAATGTTGGTAGCTATGAAGAGCGAGATACCGGATCCCAAACCATAACCCTTTTGGAGCAATTCATCAAGGAGAAGTACAATGAGACCAGCAACAAAGAGCTATAAAAAGAAAAGAAAATATTAACCCATATCCAAACATTATCAGACATCTTTTTCATTCTACACTGAAAATAATGTCAAAAGTTAAACAATTCAACACAATTAAGATGAGAGGGATTACTGAGAAACGATATCACTTTCTATATTGCAATTTATTTAGTAGGTCAGATTAAGTGTTCATATTTTACAAATTATTCATTAGATTGTATGTATGTTAAGAATCCAATTTCAGATTTTTTTTTTCAAAATGCCTGTTTTACTTTAAGGTATTGTGAAAGAGTCAGAAATTCAACTCTCTTGTAGATCTTGCTTGTACGGGCTTTAACCTTTGAGCACATACTTCAATTGACGCCAAACTTAATGTGAATAATTAAATACTGATTCATAAATAATTTTTTTGATCAAATCAATTTATAATAAATCTTTGTATACTTTTTTATTAACGTTTAAAAACTTTATATGAAGCTAAGAAAAAAAATTGTAAAACATAATATATTCATAGCTGAACATATATATAGTTTTACACAATAACACTGAATTGTCAATTATAAGTTTTAAATTACAATTGTGAATACAAAGTGCCATTCATTTAAAATTATTTTTAAGCAAAACTTTTTAACAGACACCCGCATTCATTTCGATATTTAAAAAATCTGATGTAAACAGCATATGACTTTTCCTACATAATGCAAGTACTTAGTATTTTTCAATGCGAAAAAATGATGGATAATGTTTTTAATGTTGAAAAGTAAACTGGCATGTGGCACTATTCGGATGACATGTAAAATTATTTTAAAATACCAAATTAACTTATATTTCATGCAAATATAACTTGACAGTTGGAAATATTGCTAATATTTGTGAAGCAAAATACTCTATTATATTAAAATATGTTAATATTAATTCATCAATTTAGCACCATTTTTACCCATTTGGCACTACATTCAAGTCTTCAAGTTATCACAAAGTATTTCACCAAATTAGTTACTTAGTTTGTCGCGAAGTGTTACATATTTGATGATACTTACGGAATCTTAGATACATTTATTTGAAAAACATGCAATATCTCGAGAACGGCTCAAGCTAGCATTCTAAAGTTTGTCATCAATTTAGAATAAAATGATTATTTAACATTATTAAATGCCCTGATTTTTAAAAAAATTCATTGAAAGATTTGTAGGGCTTCTGAAAGTTTGATTCTTATTAAAATCAATAGGCTTAAAGTATTCACGGATTGTAATAATCATACAAAATTACATTCAAAACGCTCCATTTATTAGGGACATATCGCATCCACAGAGTCACAGATACACACAAGCAGACATCACCTAAAGAAAATTCGATTCTCGAGTTCCGGGATAATTGAAACCCAAAGCTCTTTTACCAAAAACTCAAATTTAAAATTTGACCTCGGGAAAGTAAAAATGAAATGATAGTGAAACCTCTCTCAATAACGGATACTGCAGGACTATGAGTTTTGTCTATTTGAAATGTCCATTACCAGATGTTTCATATTAGTTTCTTATTGGTAAGTTTCAAACTATGCATACAGAGAATTTAGAAATAAGGTGAGAACTCATACTAAGAACATTGTGTTAGATTTGTTTTTAGGCAGTTTCAGAGTAGTAATTGCAACACACCTGAATAATGATGAGGATACAAACACCAGCACCAATATCAACAGGATCTCCATACATTCCAGTCATTACATAGACAATAGCCTGTCCAATAGTGATAACCATTCCAAACACTGAAATGAATAAATTTTTTAAATTACAATTATATTTCATTTAAATGAGTCTACAAAGTGTGTTTTATAATTGGCACAGCATATAAACTAGTAACATTTACTGGTGGGAACATACATATTAAAAATTACAATTTTAAGATTTGTCTACTTGTATGAAATTTCAGATATGTTTTGAAAACTTAAAAAATGTCTTTACAGCAGAGTTAATACTCAATTCCCTGGCTTCTTCAGAGGAATTTTCATAAATTTCCAGGTTTACCACAAACAATATATAAACAAGAATGATTACTATTTAGCATTTTTTTATGACAACAAAAATTTAAATAAATTTGTTGTTACTTGATACAATAAATTTACTACTTAAATAATACGCAAAATTTTGATTTATCACTTTTATACTTTTATAATACTACAGTACAGGATATATTATCCCGACTGCTTGGGACTTCATGCATTCTGGATAAGGGGTTTTTCCGCAATTTGGAGCACTTTTTCTAAAACTCTTATGGAATGGCTTAAAACATTGTTCTAGAAAATTATAATTCATTTTAAAAACATAAATGTATTAAATAATGCTTTTTTACAATCTATATGAAAAAATTTACTTGGTTAACTAAAATACAAATTACATGTAATCAAATACATGTAATAGAATCAAATTTAGTGATTAAGAAAATTTTTGAAAGAAAAAAAATGTCTGAAAAAAGTTGATTATTCATGCTAGTTATTGGAAGTCTTTTTTTGGAACATATCAATTACAGTAGGCTGTTTATTAAAATGGGAATATGCTGTAAATCGGAAACACTTATTTAACACCTGCATCACCCCCTTCGGCATTATCGTAGCAGACCACCGTGAAAAATATAAAAAAAAAGCTGTTTTAACGTGGTTAGTTTATTCATAATCCGCATGTACAGTAAGGAAACGGTTGACTTTAAAATCTCCAGGAAAAGCCAAAAGTTAATTTTTATGCTAAGAATTTCAAAAATATGTGAAACTGAAAACTTTTATAACCAAAAATTGTAAACTTATTAGTAAATCAGAAAAAATTTGAAAATCTGCAAATTTCTTTAAATTCCATAAATATTTCTGAATTTCCTTAGTTCAAGGGAAATTTTCGTAGATCTAAGAACATTGACCGCTAATTTAAATTTTACGGTTAACTTAAAAAGAATGGAAATAAAATTTCCAGTCACATTTGTTTGTGCCCCAATCACTTTGCAGTGAAAACGTCATGACATCATTTTACCAGTATGAAGTGATCGAGGCATCAAACGAACACACCCATTCTAAAAAAAATATGGTTTTGTTAAAAATAGAAGTTCTTTATTTCATTTCACAAAAGAAATGTTCTGTCACTTGTTGAAAGTATGTTTATCCAACATGGAACAAATATATCCACCATGGAGTTAAAAAGTTCGTTTTTACCTCCACAATACATGCCTTTTTTCTCTTTTTCGGAACTATTTTTAGCAACATTTCCGGTGTGATGAGTGGAGATTTAGCGAGCAAAAAATCATTTGGCGGGATTTTAAACAAAAACCACTATTTTTTAGGTGATGCAAACATATAGCATAAGTGAAAAATAATTTCATAATTAAACAATATACAGAGGATCACATACAAATGCCGTTTTTGATGATTCTGCTGCAAAATAGTCCTTTATTTTATTAATAATACGTTTGAAAAATATTTTTTCTGTATAAAACACGAAATAATGACATAAATTATAGTCGATGCAAACAGATTATAAAAGCGAAAAATAGTTCCCAAATTAAAAGAAATATACCGTGGATTTCGTAAAAATGCAATTCTTCGCGATATTGCTGCAAAATAACCCGTTATTTCATAAATATATTTGGAAAATAGTTTTTCTCTATAAAACGCGAAATGATTACTAACATTGTAGTCGATGCACAACAGATTGCAAAAGTGGAAAATAATTTTTTAATTAAATGTGGTATGCCGAGGATCGTATATAAATGCAGTTTTTGCGACGTTGTTGTAAAATAGCCCTTCATTTTATTAATAATAAGGTAGAAAAATTGTTTTTTTTGGTATATAAAACAAAATAATTCTAAAAATTTCAGTCGATACAAATAGATTGTAAAAATGGCAAAAAGATAATTGTTGGTTATCTCTTTTCAAACACAGTTGGATTCGCCATATGCAAGCGCCAATTTCACAATCGCGGAGAAACATTTTCAGATGTAAGAAAGAGAAAACTGATCAAAATATTTTGGGACATATGACTGATTTCATGACATTTTCGGGACTTTTGTAACCTGTAGACATCCTGTGAACTGGGTCAAAGGATTTTTGCCTGCATAAAAAAGAAAATTAAGTCTAGCAAAAAATGAAAAATGCAGGGAAGTACTCTGAAAGTGTGTAATTGTGGATCCATGGAAGAATCCAGTAAAAAAATGCAAAATTTTATTCGACTGAATTTGCGACCAGTGCACGCAGGGGAGACACGTTTATGGTTTTATCTAAAATATTTCGCTAATTACGAACATGTGGTACCTTCAGTGTGACCAAATCGCGATTCACACATAGCTACAGAATTGTGGTCCACGACCACGCAGCAATCGGCACACGATTTGTAACGAGGCGATTCGACACGAGGCGATCTATCCGATCTACCGGCCGTCAATGCCATGGAACAGAAAAGATTCAGAAGTTTCGGTCGCCAGAAATGGCGATTTACTGTAATAATGTTGGTCGCCATGACAGCAAACTCACCAACCAATGGCGACCTGGCCATAACAAATCTTCATCTCTACGAATGTCCCCTCAGGATCACTATAATGCAATAACTGTATATACATATATTACATACATACATGTGAGAGATCAGAATTGGAGAGGGGAGAAATGTACAGTAAAGGCAATTTTTCGATTAATACAGAATGGGGGAGAGGAGTAATGGCCAATTAGTTGTTTCATTTAATAGTCAAACCGCATTGTTTAATCGACCTGTAGCGAGCGCTTATTTTCAAGTCTAGTTCTCAGTACAACCTTTGATCAGCTCTTGCATTTACATTTGCAGCTCCATACAATAAATGCCTGTTTGCTATCTTCGTGTAATGCTCCATCACATGCGAAATTTGCATTGCAAATGGTGCAGTTTAGTAAAAATGAACAATTTGCCAATGCACCAAACAGAGCCTTCTAGCCCCAACAGGTAACAACCGAGAACATTCTTTGACAGAGCTAATTTTGGTGCCCTCTACCAACCTTTAAAGTTTGGGAACCCAAGGAATTTTGAATCACCCTATATAAACATTTGTTGGTGAAGACAATTTGTTAAGTTAACTTGTGCTTAATATCTAATATGAAATTAAGCATCATAGTTAATCAGGATAATATGTTAATCAGGGTGAGTGCACTTTCCCTTAAAAAAATTTCAAGTACCTTTTAAAGACTTTCAAATACCATGCAATTTTTTTAAGGACGTCAATTAGCCCTTCATTATGAAGTTGTATATATTTCTAGGATGAAAAAATCATAGCAAACTAATGTTATTGCTGAAGTCATTGAGGAATTTTTTTTTTGGAACATTGGAACCATTAAGGAAATTTCAAGGGATAGCCGAACTTCTCAGGAAAAAGCAATGCCACGGATATGTGAAACATTTTTATTCCTGCCTTTTTCAAGCACTTTGAAGAACTTTACCAAGAAAAGAAAATGGCAATTTTCAAAGCCTTGAAAATGGTCATCTAAAATTCAAGTACTTTCCCAATTTCACAGCACACGTATGCACCCAGGTTAATGAATAAAACTATATTGCACTAAAATCAAATGTATATTTACATTAAAAAATTATACAAATATTGATCTTTTATTATAGAATTAACAATGATGTATTTTGTCCCTTTAGTAATTTGTCAAGAGTTTCAGTAGAAAATGTTGATCTTAGCAGAGTCTGTATTTATTAACAGATTGAACATTCTTTCACACTCTACACTGCTCTTTTGTGAAATAGCAAGCATAAAATTTGTGGGCATCATATGCTTAAGGGGGGGGGGGGATGCAGCATTTTTAATTGCAAGTGACTAGTACAATATTTCCTGGAAATATACAACATGTATTCTTAAAACCACATAATAAAATAAAATTCCATTACATTTTTGTGCTCCATTAAATAATGCTCTATCTTTTGGTGTATCACCAACTTCAATAATTTTAGCTCCAGCTAATAGTTGCATAATGAGGCCCGATGTGACAATGGGAGAGATACCAAGTTCCATCAATGTACCTCGATTGGAGGCAAGGATGACTCTCATCCAGTAAAATGGATCAGCTGAATCGGATGACATGATTCCAAACAGAGGAATCTAAAAGAGATTTAAAAATGAGATAACTTTTAAACTAGAAAAGCTTTACATTAAAACAAAATTTTAACCACATGCTAAGCATAATTTAAATGCAAGTATATTGAATAAAAGAGTTTTAAGTAGGGATGTAATGGCCACTATTCGGTATTTGGCCCTTTTGCCGAATATTCGGTCTGGCCAAATCTCCTAACACTTACTCAATTTTAAGTTGCATAATACATCTACATAAGTGTATTTAATGATGTTATATAAATAAAAATATTTTTCTTGCTGCATATTTATTAAGCATCATGTGTGTTTAAACAAGAATTGCAACCTTTTATATTAAAATGCAAAATATATATGACATTTAATTTAATGCTTTAATAAGTGAATTTAATACTATAATATAAAATGTAACGTTTTTTATCTGACATTCATAACAATGATTTTTTAAACTAGAAAATAAATTAGTTGAGATTGAATAAAATTATTGTACTTACTATGTTTTATAAAAATAGTTTAATCTTCTGCAGTGCAGAATATACAATTTTGTTGGTTTTACTTTTAAATTACTTTTATGAAATACTTTTATAAAATTTTATGAAAATAAAAATTTAATGAGTTACTTCAAAATGGTTTACATGAGAAAAAAAAAAGGTCAAAATCATTGTAAAGCCTGAAATTATGATGCAATAACAATAATTTTTCTGCATTTTCAGAAAGAATTCTGTTCCGTTTGGCTTCATATATATTACCAGCTTCAGAAAACAAATGCTCACTATATACTGTGCTTGAGGGAGCTGAAAGATACTTTTTTGCTAAATTTGCAACTCTTGGAAAGTTTTCTGCATTTGTTTTCCACCAATTAAGTAGACACTCCCTCCTACCTAATAGATGTTTATCGAAATAGCAATTTACCTCTTGTAATTTATCTACTGAATTTTTTTCTTCATTGCTCACGTTCTGCAGTGACGACTTTTGTATTTCTGAAAAGCAATCCCAAAACAAAGTGGGTTTCTCATCCTTATCAGTAATTATTTTAACATCTGAAACTGCAAAGTTGATGTCCGTAGTTTGAGTTTCCATTAATGAAATAAGCTTTGTTTTAATACTTAGTTCTTCAACATTATGTTTAATAGAAAAAGCCAATTTAAATCGTGAATCTAAAGCTGTTGCAATTACATAAATCTCATTATTTTCAAATGATGAAAATTTTTATCAAAATTTTGTATCAGAACATCTCTCACTGTTCCAACACTAGGGTTGCACCGAATATTCAGTTGGTATTCGGTATACTGCCTATTCGGCAGTCAAACTGAATAGTAAGAAAAACTTAAAATATTCGACAATTGGTAAAGCACATATTTTTATACAATGAATGAAAGTTATAGTATCATAGTACAAAATTAATTCAAATTATTACTTACCAATATTATCGCATTTAAAATAATTTTAATGTAAAAGAAAACGCTCATTAAATTTTGTTGTTTTTTCAATTTTTCTTAAATCTTATCACACCTTAACCTTACTAACTCTTTTAAATATGAAACAGTAACCAGAAAATAAAACTCATAATATTACGTGTTCAAAAATATAACTTAAATTTTTATAAAATATGCAGCTAAAAAAAATCAATTATTTCACCAATTTTAAAAAAAGGTGAAGGTGATTAATATATAAAAAAAAAAACATTGATGAATATTCAATTTTGCAGTATTTTAATTTCTGAAGTTTTACACCATATGAAATATTGCTTAAAAACATAAACTAATTATTCTTTGTAATCAAAGTTTAATAGAGGTAAGTGGTAAGTTATGGTGCAGGAACATTAGGCGTTCTGCATTTTCAGGTTGCAGCCTATTACGTTTTGGTTCATAAACATTCCCTGCTTCTGAAAATAAACGTTCACTATCAACGCTGCTAGGTGGTGCAGACAAGTACTTTCTTGCTATCGTTGCAAGTATGTGGCTGGAATGCTGATTTTCTCGCCACCACACCAATGGAGAATGATTGAAATGTGTAACTATTTTTCTTGAGTTTGAAATAATATCTTTAACCACTCTTTGTGATTCAATTCCATCATGTATAACTAGCTGCAGAGTATGAATGAAGCAAGATGCATTATGTGTGCATCCCTAACAGCTTTGACCACGTTAGGTCCATTATCTTGAATCAAAATATGTAATTTTTTGGACACATTCCAGTCTGATATTAGTTGTTTTAACATTTCACCAATATTTTGTCCTGTGTGACTGCCAGGAAAGTGCTTTACATTAAGAGCAACACTTTTTATTTCAAAATCAATAGTAGGGGCAGTAAAACTAATAAAACTGCAATTGTTAACTGAAGTCCATATGTCAGATGTAACTGAAATTGCTTCAACCATTTCAATTAGTGATAATATTTTACTTTTGCATTTTAAATAAATATCAGGTATGACATTATCAGTAAAATAATTCCCTGACGTATTTGGTACTGAGGTTGCGCTTTTTTCATAAGATTTTTAAAACCAATATCATTTACAATGCTGAATGGTTGATTGTCAATGGCAATCATTTTACCTATGGTATAATGTAAATCTACTGATCTTTCATCTTTGATATCCCACAGGTTTTTTTTTCTGAAAACAAGCCTGTGAAGTTTGCTATTTTCTTTTTACACCACGACTACTGCATGGACTGTCTTGATCTGCATCAAACACTTCAGCTTCAGATTCCACATTGCTTGAACTTATATTTTCTTTCAATTGATGTGGATGTTTCATTTTCAGATGGTTATTTAATGCAGTTGTTGTAGCTTTTCTTCCAATACCACCTCTAGAAACACAAATTTTACAAAGCTTGCATAGCCTTCATTGCATCCTCATCTAAAATGTCAAAGAAATCCCAAACAGAACTTCTCTTTTTAGTATAAAAACTCATTCTTCTATAATAATGCAAAGTGCAATAACTATCTATAAAGAGCACTTATATTACAGGAACACATCCAAGTAGAAGTAAGAGTCTAAAATGGCTGCTTCTGAATCATACCAGCCTTAGGTGTAAATGGTTTAAGGCAGTCAAGAAATTATCAGCTACTTTCAGCTTTCTAACTATTTACAAATTCTATCAGTAACACATTTACTTAGGATAATAGAGAAGATATTGAGGATGATCCATTCAAATGTGTCAAATAAGATAACCAAAGAATTTCGCTCTGTGTGTGTGTAGTCAACCCTTCTAATTTCTTTCATGATTTCTGAAGAGAAGATTACTTTCTTGAGTCTTTTATCACAGGGTGGGTACACCTGTCTCTTAACTGTTTAGTTATCTACCAGTATCTACTCTGTTGTAGTTTGGTGTGACAACAACTTAAAAAAGAATGGCTACACATTCTGGCAAAGTATCCTTTGCACTTTAAAAAGAAAAATGATTTAGCAATGTTTGAATTTGACTGCTCAGTTTCAATTATGATAAAATTATTTATCAGTTATATTACAGAAGAGACTAAGATAGCAAAAATTCACTTGAATAAATTGTAATTCTAATTTGTAATGATATTTTAAGCAACTTGGGTTTGTATTTGTATGCAAGGTAAATGCAAGATTCTCTATAACAAAACATGAAGCCATGATTATCACATATCAGAAATTAACTATCAATTACCAATTTATGCAGATAAACATAAACCAAATTAAGTAGCCATTTACTATATTAATTTGCTTTTGGAATGATTTATTTTTTATTTATTTTAAATTAATAATTATACTTAATGTAAATGCAAATAAATTTAGGACGTTAAATGTAAATGCATTTAAAAAAGGCACAAAATTGAAACATTTTCTATTTTAAATTGGCATAAAATAGAAATATTTCCTTTAAAAAAATTTAACCAAATATTCGGTGCAACCCTATCCAACACCAAAAAATGATCACCTGACTTACAGAGACATAACTTCATAGTTTTAATCATTGGTATAACCACAGAAATTGAGCATCTTGTGGAACTAACTGCTTTTGTTATTGCTTCAAAAGGCCTTAACAAGTTTAAAAGTTTTTCCAAAAGCATCCACTGATTTCCAGTTAAATTATTTATATCTCCTCCATATTCAGCTGTGTATAAGGAAACTGCATTTTTTTTGTCCATTTAAATGTTCTAGCATATAAAATGTGCTGTTCCAGCGTGTTGATACATCTTGGATCAATTTTTTCTCTTCAATACCAAGTTTATTAATCTGGATATCTTTCAATCTAGAACATGCTATAGATGAGTGATTAAAGTGGCCAACAATCCTCCTAGCTGTTGCAATAAGATCACTTATAGTTCTTTGTGAAGATAATGCATCTGTAAACACTAAATGCAACAAATGTAGAAAACACCATTCAGACTGTAAATTTACAAAATTTAGGCTCTTTACAATGTTACTACCACCATCTCTCAGACCAAGATGGATTTTATTCAAATTCCATTCAGTGCACACTTCTTTGATTATGTTACTAATAGCTTTTCCTGTATGAGAGCCAGAAAAGTGTTTTGTACGAAGAACAGCATCATAATGAATAAAATCATTACTTATCCAGTGTCCTGTCACACTTATAAAGCTGTGTTATTCACAGAACTGGTTCAAATGTCTGTAGTAAGAGAAATCTCCTCTGCTGTTGCTAGGAGAGATGAAATTTTCCCTTTACAATCTTCATACATACTTGGCAACACAGTGTCCCTGAAATAATTTCTGCAAGGAACTTTATATCTTGGTTCTGTTTCGCTCATTAATTTAATAAAAACTATGTCTTCTACAAAAGAAAAAGGCTGATTGTCACAAGCAATCATCTCTCCTATGATTTTATGCAGTTTTATTGCTCTCTGATCATTTATATCCCAAAGTTTCTTTTTTCTAGCATTCCTTCCAAAGTTTCTTGTTTTCTTTTAATGCCTCTGCTTACAGTTTTTGGCTCCAATGAACCATCTGAGTTTCTTTCCTTATTTATTTCACTGTAATGCTTGGGATGTTTGTTTTTTATATGATTCACCAATGAAGTTGTTATGGCCATTTTCCTAATGACACTTCTTGATAATATACAATCACACAGTTTACATTTAGCTTTAGTTTCACCATTTACTTGGAGCTCAAAGAATTCCCGAACAAAACTTTTCTTGCTCAATAAACTCATGATAAACTTACTTCCTATTTTTTATAAAATATAAACTAACAAAACAACTGCTTCAAACTTCAAGTATATCGGGTAAAATTATTTTGCTATGTGCATCAGCCAGCTAAGATTGCTTTTCAAGATTCAGCATCTAACTAAAATTAATTTTCCAAGTGCAACCGCACAGCTTACCTACTTTTCAACACAATGAACTGAGATGGGAACTGGTTTCACAACAAATATTTTCATTCTTCCACCAAAAAAGAGAGACACAAACTTCCCACAAAGAAATCTACTTGACCACTTACTAAGAAGGAAGGGCTATCTCATTATGAATTATAGGAGAGAGTAAGCATTATGTGAGGAGCTTGTTAGTTAACTTTGAAAGGAGAAAAATATCACTGGGTAGTAGAATAGAAGTAAAGAAGAATATTTATATTTTAATGGAAATAACATCTCCTGGCTTACAGAAAGTCAATTTGTTATGTCTAAGTACAAGATAAAAAAATCTGATGTGGGCAGCACATGACTTTCCCTGCAGACTCATATCCATGTTCTCTTTATTTTCATTAAATTTAATTCACTTTTCATTCTCATTTGGTAACTGGACTTATTTTCAAAGGTGGAGTAGAGAAAATATGAAAAAACTAAAATATCTCGAGAAAGGCTAGTCCTAGTGTAATGAGGTTGGTCTTATTCTTTTCTTCATTAAAAATTACATATAAAACAAGCATTTAATGGATATATTTGAGCATATGTAGTTTTTATTTTAGATTTTGATGATTTTTGCAGGCCATTTCGCAAAAGGCAGGTTACTTTTTTCCGAATTGTACCCAAAATCTAATCAGCACCAGGGTTACCTACAAGCGACTTATCTACCGAATTTTGTGAAATTCGGTCGCTCCAATAATTTTTCAGCTAGAGTGGATACAGGCAATTTTTGTGGGCCATTTCGCAAAAAAAAGGCTGTTTCTTTTATCCCGAATCGTACCCAAAACTAATCAGCACCAGACTCGCCCACAAGTGACTTACCTACCAAATTTTTTGAAATTCGG
Organism: Amaurobius ferox; assembly: GCA_951213105.1. Lineage (NCBI taxonomy): Eukaryota > Metazoa > Arthropoda > Arachnida > Araneae > Amaurobiidae > Amaurobius > Amaurobius ferox. Next base: position 116,006,985 of record OX578153.1, on the reverse strand, counting down.
TCAATTAGTTTTATAGTTAGAGTGGATACAAAATCTGCACACACACACAGATGTCACGCAAAATATGGTTTTATCGTATTCTAGAGGTGTCGAAACGTGTAGATCCGTCGAAAACTCGAGTTGCGATTTTTGGTACGATTCCAATACTTTCCCGATACATTACCATGTATTGCAGGGAAAGTAAATGGATAAAATGCAAGTTCATAATTTTATGGGCTAAAATGAAATAAGTTTTCTAACGTTTTGGTAATGATGAGTAAATGAGTAAAAATAAGTTTTGGTAATGATAAGTTCCTATTTTATATAATATTTATACGAATTACAAGTATCTATAGATGGATTAAAATTATGCTATTTAGTAATTATAATTATTTAGATTTGTGAAAGACATGTTCTCTTATATTATTGGCATCAAGGTGTTTAAAATATTGCAAAATACATCAAGCTGTTAAGATTTTTTAAACATAAATAAAAAAAAATCAATTTTAATTAGTTTTTAATTTTATTTTTAATTTAAAATTTGAAAACATTTTATTTACTATCAAAATAGAATTTTTAAAGAAGTAGGTATTTGGCCACCGAATATTCGGTATTTGGCCAAATCACTATTCGTTACATTCCCAGTTTTAAGTATATTGTCTTGCAATTGGTTTTCTAATACAACATTATTTCCAATTTCACCCCTGATTATAAAGCAGTTTTCATATTGTGTTTTTATTTTATCATGTTCTTGATATAAAGCTTTGCATTACAGCATAAAATTGAGTAAATCTAGCAATTTTCAATATTGATGACATTTTATTTAATATTCATTAAATGAACAGATCCAAACACAGAGCTTTAATATATCTCACACCAGATACATTTACTACTCTTTTCATTTGTAATCATAATACCTTTCGATTTTAGGTAAGACTAGAACACTGTAAAATCCATAGTTTTGAATATTATACAGAATAGATGTTCATATTATTTTAATCAAATGACATTTTTTTTAAGATACTAATATGCATTGCATTTAATTATTTGTACTTTAAAATCATGCTATTTTAATTCTGAAGTAATAAAAATCAAAAATTAAATATTCTGCCACTCATTAAATAGCTTAACATTTTATAATTTCTAAATATTTCCCAATATTTAAGATATAAAATCACAAAATATAAGAAATGTTATTTTCTCTATATTGGGCATATTGCTCTAAATTAACAAATTAACGGATTGGTATAAAAATTGGTGCAAATATTTCAATTGGACCATTATAAGATGCTAATTAAATTTTTACAAAATTAAATAAAAAAAAAAGACTCAAATTATTTTTAAAGTTTTCCCATAAAATAAAATTTTGTTTACAACAAATTAACATAGTTAAAATATTAAATTTAATAATGACACTACGCAAGTAGCACAGAAATGTATGGACACAGGCTCCATTTTTAGGGTCTAGTTCTGATTTCATAGGATTGCTGTTGTAAGTGAAAAAGTTTAACTGACTTACAAAAAGGCAGTTATTAATTTGATTACTAGAAATAAAACAGTTTAGGGGGAAAAATTTTAGATTTCAATTTAACAATACCATGCTATCTTAAATAATAAAAGGCACCGTCTGTGTGTGTGTGTCTTATACATTATACGTTCAGCGACCGCGCATCGGAGAGCTATGAAATTTGGCAATCAGAGACACGGCAATCGGAGACATGTGAAAACCAATTTTTAAAATTTGAATTATTTATTTTTTGTTATTTAATATTTTATGCGATTTCGACCGTTTTTTCCCGTGTTTTCTCCACCGTCCAGACATCGTAGAAAAAAACAAATCACACCACCGGAAAGAGCAGACAATTGCGAGTAAAAATATATCAATTTCAAATCTCAGAGACAAATTCTAATATTTTTTAAGATTTTAAAACAAAAGTCACTTTCGGTTAAAAAAAAAAAAATGAACTTTCGTTTTTAAATCGTCCCATCGGGAAAAGTTCTGAGAATTTCGACTAATAATTTACATTTTTAGAAAGCTCAAACATCAGGCTTTCTTACAAGTTCAATCTGGTCAGGAAATAATTAAAATTGCTCGCAGGATCGGGATTTTAAGATTTTCCGAATTTCAATTTCTCTGCAATCCGCTAAAGGAGTTCTTCACCGGCGTTTCCCCCCCCCCCCCCCTCACAGATGTTTTTTTTTCCGTTTCCATGGAGACTGTGCTTCCGGTGTTAAGAGCTTAGCATATATACATCTGGTGAAATTATTATATTTATATATTTAAAATGAATATTTTAATTTATGGATATTTTAAACGGATATTTTAAATAATTTAAATGATTGAATTGTGGTGATGTATTTGAAATTATTATATTTATGGATTAGTAGAATGATATGAATGATTGATGGAATGATATGGATTTTTCAAATGGATATTTTAATTTATGGATATTTTAAATGGATATTTTAATTTATGGATATTTTAAATGGATATTTTAATTTATGGATATTTTAAATGGATATTTGAATTTATGGATATTTTAAATGGATATTTGAATTTATGGATATTTTAAATGGATATTTGAATTTATGGATATTTTAAATGGATATTTGAATTTATGGATATTTTAAATGGATATTTGAATTTATGGTTACTTTAAATGGATATTTTAATTTTATGGATATTTGAAATGATGGAACGATGGAATGAGGATGATGGAATTAAGAGTTTAGAGCATTGGAAGTTAACACACGGGAATTGCATTCGGTAGGCCCGTGTTCGATTCCCGCCACTGCCGAAACTGCCTAAGTGTTCAGACGGAGTACGATCACGTTAAACATGTGGGTCCATAAGTCCTTTCGAGAGGTTGGTGGTAGGGGAAAGAGGGTACAGTCCCTGTGGATACTTCCCCCACTGGGTTCCGGTCTAAATTGGGTGAATAAAAAGAAAAGTTATGGAGATTGTCGCGGAGGGCGAGGTAGCCCAGTGGTTAGCACGTGGGAATTACACTCGGTAGGCCCGGGTTCGATTCCCGCCACTGCCAAAACTGCTGCCGTGTTCACACGGAGTACGATCACATTAAACATGTGGGTCCGTAAGTCCTTCCGAGAGGTTGGTGGTAGGGGAAGGAGGGTACGGTCCCTGTGGATGCCACTCCCACTGGGTTCCAGTCTAAATTGGGCGAATAAAAAGAAAGTTATGGAGATTGTCGTGGAGAGCGCGGTAGCCCAGTGGTTAGTGCGCAGGAATTGCACTCTGTAGGCCCGGGTTTGATTCCCGTCACTGCCAAAACTGCTGCCGTGTTCACGCGAAGTACGATCACGTTAAATATGTGGGACCGTAAGTCCTTCCGAGAGGTTGGTGGTAGGGAAAGAAAGGTACGGTGCCTGTGGATGTCTCCCCCACTGGGTTCCGGTCTAACGGTCTAAATTGGGTGGCACTTCCTGGCCGTCCAAACAGTTACCTTACACCTTTCTGGTAGGTCACGCCAGCGAGTTTGCCAAGGTCAGAATTTTCAAGAGTAATGAACAGGCTGGTCGCCAAAGGCGGCTAGTGTTTAATAAAATATGCACATAGAAAATATGTATGCATGCATCTAAGAATAGACAATATTTATAAGGATAAACAATTTTTTTTACATTCCTAAATTTCACAAATAGGTACAACTGTTTGAATTTAAAATTAACTTTTCATAATAATTATTGTGCCTATATCTATGACATTGTGCAAAGTCATTTGTACAATGTCACAGATATATTGAGTACAATAGACAAAAGACTTACTTGACAACACACAAGAAAGATGAATAACGTTATTGCAGTCCATAGGACCTTTTCACGAAACTGGATCTAAAAATATATATATAAAAAAAAGTTTTATTTCTGACAAATAATCAATACTAAAAAGTTTCAAAGTACCAAATTTTTTAATTTTTTTTTACTTTTCGTTCTGGCTTGGCGACTTCTGGTAAAATGCCACAGAAAGGCTTTATTACTTCTAGAAATTTTACTGAAAATATAAAAAAAAACACATAAGTAGAAAATATATCTTGCTGATAATAGAAGTTAAATTGCTAGAATAAGATAACACAGAAAATCATCTTCTATGATGATTTTAGAAATATAAAAGTAAATTTAAAAATATTAAAATGATTTTAATTGTAAGAATTTATAGCAAATTTCCAGAAATTTGCAATTAAGCATTTTATTTATGTTGATGTATAAAAAAAGAAATTTTGAAACAAAAATATGCCACTTTCTGATGTTTTTCTACAAGAGTGTCACTGATAGATTTTGGTTCACAGATGGCGGATGTGTCGAACTTCTACTATAGATGTTTTATCTCCGATGGGGTGTCTTCCGATTAGGGTGAGAATGACAAAAAATCTCAGATTTCATCATGAATTAAAATAGAGTGAGAATGGCAGTCAAAGGAAAAGTTTCTCCCTTTTGTGCGACACTCCCAAACTAATTTTGCATATGATAGCAAAAAGTTTAAAATGGGAAAATATAGTACAAATGTAACAGATAATTTTTTCCTGTTTTAATAAAATATATAGGAAATATAGGAATACTTCTATCCTTACATGTTAAATAGTGCATACTCAGACAAAGGGCCCTAACCCTACAGTTTATAAGGCATTAATCCCCGGTCGGAGATGTTAAATAGTGTAATCTGTGTAGAACACAATAGGTGAACAAGCATATATTCTGCAACAAACAGTTTTATATCCGATGAAGTACCAGGTTTTGCCCTGGAATTTCTTTTTCCTTTAGCCAGATTTTATTTTTATAATATGCACATTCTTTATAAGAAGCTGATACTATCCCTACAATAGTCTGATTAATAAAATGAAATTTTTTGAAGTTATTTTAATTTAACACTATTTGTTTTGTTTAATTGATAAAATATGTTTTAAATATCCTTATATGAGATGTAATATATATATATTAACCATTATTTTACCTCCAAAAAGTAGCTACTGAATTTTTTATCACAAATTGTGAATTTGGCGAGGCTTGGTACTAATTTTGTATAGAACTATTTAAATTCTGAATTTAAAATGAAGAATATTGTGTAAAAAAAACAAGAGAGATGTAGCCCTAGCCATACTTACAAATTATATAATACCTTTATAGAAGGATTTTCAAAGAGAAACTGAACTATATTTAGGTCACATGCTACAATAACTAACAATCTTTTAACTTGATCTGTACAGAGGTTTGAACACAAAAATATACAGCTGGATTCCCCTTATTTAACTAATAATGTATTTTAACAACTTGGTTTGGTCTACATTGATTTAAAATGTGTACCCTTTATTGCCAGATTTCAGTTTGTTTAAATAGATAACACAAGAGTCTACTAGTCATTGTGTAAGTTAGGAATAGTCTTTATATACTATTGTGTAAGAGAAATGTAATTAAAGAACATAAAATTCAAAGCAAAGAGTACAGTTATAAACTTCGGACAAAATAGGAAACACTCATACAATTAATTTTTACTTTGAAACCATGAACTATTAAACGAGAAATTTATATAGGCTAAAAATCTTAAACCAGATGTGCAAATTTCGTAATGCAAAAAAAATTCACAATCACTTAATATATATCTTCTGACTTTACAATATTGCTTAAATGATTTATCTTAGGCTCATTTTTACTCAAATCGATATTTGAGATAATGCAATAATAAAGCAAAAGTTCATCATTAAACATAAGAAAGCACACAGTTCAATTTTATACAATATTAATGATAAATTAGGATCTAGCTATTGTTGGATCGGAAAAATATTTCAAATTAAAGTGCAATTAATGAAACTCGATTCGAAGCATACCATAGTCAAATATCATTACTTACTTCCCATCTTTTTTGGGGGTTAAATACTTTTTAAATATACTATTACTTCAGTAAGTATCTTGTTTAGACAATTTTTCAGAAGGTATAAATATATACTATGTAAAATAAATTTAAATGCAAACGTGTACACGTTAAATAGTCCCAAGCCTTCATCAACAGTCAAAGCTCAAACGTAAAGAGATCAAGCTGCCACATCACGGAGTTGTGTTCGTAAAATTTAGTGACGTAACCAGACCTCTTTCATTCTTTTTTATTATTTTTGTTTATCTTTTAATTGTATTTATAAACGTGTAGATATGTCCACTCCTCAAAAAAATAAGGCTTAAAATAAAATATTGAAAGCAAATGTACATTTTAAATCTAGATTTATTCCGAAAAATTTTACGGAATTCGCAAGTAGTCGTGTCTGATTTCCACATTTGTATTAGACCACGCCAAGTCAAAATTAGTAGTGTTGGTGTTTTGAAGGTAAAATCAATTTAAACGTGATGTGAGAAAAATTATTAATTTCTATACTTATTAAAAATTTATTAATTATATTATGGCCAATGTTGTTAAGGATCTATAATAAGAAAGAACTGCTTTTCAAGCTCACTTGTTTGTAATATATCTAAATCCATGTTCTAATTACGTGGATTGTATCCCTTCATTTTTAATTTCTATTTAATGTTTGAATATTCTAATGGATGTTTTCTAATATAATTTCAGAACTTTCTCATTGCTATGTAAAATCAGGAAAATGAAAAACGCATAAGGTTTTAGAAAAGTTCCCTAATATTTCTAATACATTTTGAATAATAAGAAAAATTATGAATTTTTCATTTAATCAGTTTTTTAACGGATTTTAAAAAGATTAAATTATTTTTCATCTTTACAACACTTTTCTCCCGTATTTTGTCGTCAGTTTTTGTCGTCACTACTATAGTTGAAATACACATCTCCTGTTTCTTTTTTTTTTTTTTTAAATAATAAATGCATTTCATTTACTTGACAGTAGGGCCACCCATAGGATGGCAGTCAGGTGGGATAAATGTTGGGGACCTTGTTGTCAAGAGGGAGTGGAATTATTACCTGTTTGATTATGACATTTATTTGGAGTATAAGCTAACTAGGATTTAAAATGTTCAATAATCCTAATTATATCATCTGCATGTCTTTTGTGATTACTATCAATGGGGGATTTTCATTTTGCGGGACCTTGTGCTAAACTTAATTCTGAAATTAATGTGACGTGCAAATCTGAAGACACTTCCAGGGCTTAAGAACACTGTAAAGCAAATTGGAAAAGAAACTTTGAAGAGTACTTTTATGTTATGCATGCATGAATACTTTTGATAACCTAACCATTATAAATGATATTGTATGGTTTTAAATCCATAAATATCCTAATTTCACCTATTACCTTTTCCCAGAATCTGGTACAGCCTTGATTTTTGGTGAATTTCTATGGAGCTGAGCATTTCTAAAATGCATCTTTAGCTCATAGTAAGTCTTTTCTGGTCAAATTTTATACAAATGTAACAAATTATTTTTTTTATCAATTTTTAGCAGGGTTTTTTTTTTTTTTTTTTTTAATTTTTATTTTTTTATATATATATATATATATATATATATATAAAATGTAATATTTTATTGAACATTCTATTTAAAATTTATTTTACTTTTATCAGTATTAATCCATTTCAAAACTCGTGTTTTTGATTAATAGTTTTTAATATTCTGGAACACAGTTAAAATCAGGGTTTTTTTTTTTTTTTTTTTTTAATTTTTATTTATATATATATATATATATATATATATATATATATATATAAAATGTAATATTTTATTGAACATTCTATTTAAAATTTATTTTACTTTTATCAGTATTAATCCATTTCAAAACTCGTGTTTTTGATTAATAGTTTTTAATATTCTGGAACACAGTTAAAATCAGGGTTGGATTTTTGACATTCAAAACTAGTTTTTGACATGACATGACAAAAACTAATCGTGAACTGCCAAAAAGTGTCAAAAACTGTCAGAAAGTGTCGAAAACTGTCAAAAACATCTGCGCAAGTTTCTGATCACAGTCATTGCTGTCATTTTAGTCTAAATAAAGTCACTGGCATAGACTTTTCATTTTGGCTGGGGGGGGGGGAGAGCAAGTAGGTTTATCAGTATTAATCCATTTCAAAACTCATGTTTTTCATTAATAGTTTTTAATATTCTGGAACACAGTTAAAATCAGGGTTGGGTTTTTGACATTCAAAACTAGTTTTTGACATGACATGACAAAAACCCGTCATGAACTGTCAGAAAGTGTCGAAAACTGTCAAAAACATCTGCGCAAGTTTCTGATCACAGTCATTATTGTCATTTTAGTCTAAATAAAGTCACTGACGTAGACTTTTCTTTTTGGATGGGGGGGGGACAGCAAGTAGGTCTCCCCCCCCTGCCAGTAATTTTATTTTTTATTCCGCATTTTTTAATCGAAACATGGTTTTATACAATAATTTTTTTAGATAATATACATAGTGCAATAGTTGTATTTATCTATAATGTAAAGAAAAATGTGTATATGGAAAAGGATGTGAGAGAAGAAAATCAACACCTAAATTTTTTTATAAAAGTTTTGACTTTAATATTTGATAACAAAATCAAAGCATTTACATTATTTGAAATAGTAATGATGTTATTAACCCTAAAATAAAATGTAAATATAAGATCTTTAATTTGCAATCACAATTTTCAATATCTATAAGAGTCTTAAAGACATTTTCAAGAAAAAAACAAACAAATGAATTGTTAAAAAATATTTTTTCAAATAGACAGCTTTTAACATTTTGTATTTCAGTCTTGTGTATAAAGATTGATTAAATTACAGCAAAAGTATTTCTTCGGGTTTGATTTAATATGATAAACTCGTTGGCTAATTTTTCCATGTTTAAATTGTCCGCTTCCTCTTTGTAAAAATTAATTATGGCTAAATTGTTAAGTCTCATTTGAGTCATCATTGACCGTAGGTAAGTTTTTAATCTTCTAAGCATGCTAAAAGATCTTTCCGAAGAGCACAATGTCACTGGTATCGTTAATATTAATAAAAGATACATTTCAGACATAATACAATGAAATAATGCTCAAATACATAAAACATAAGAATATTTGTGCAATTAAAATCTGGTATTTAATAAATTTAGGAAAAACACTCATCTCTTTTTTCGCCAATTTACGAATGAATACTCGTTTGACGGGCGTGATTCGGTCGCCGTAGCCTTTTTACTGTACCAAGTTATAGGGATGGCTGTTATTGCAAAAATAACCGGTTTTCGGTTATTAGGGTTTATTTCACCTCCGGTTTAATCTGGCGGTTATAACTACTCGAAATAACCGGTTTTCTTTTTTTTTTGAAAAAAAAAAAAAACCATTTGTAGACAAAAATTTTTATTCACATTTTTAGTTACAATTTTCACATGTAACATTTGAATATCACATTTTATTTTCATATTGTTCAAAATTCAATATAAATAAAAAAAATTCCCGATTGTTTCCCAAACCATGTAAAATATTAGGGGGCCATCTCGCCCCCCCTAACTCTACGCCTATGAATAAAGTTACAAAACTATTTTCCAAATCATGGAATACTTACATTATAATTAATATTTATGTTACATATATATCAGTGTTATTTATATTATTTTTCATTTGCAAAGCCAATTGTAAAAAAATTATTTTTGGTGTAGCAAACTGTATAAATATATACCAACATTCATAATGAAGCAGTAATTGCTTCTTGCTTGCATGTAGATGGAAAAGTGTTTTTTCTTGAAGCCAGTGATTGTACAGAACAAGCAAAAACAGCAGAGTTTTGTAAAGAGAAAGTAAAGGGGTCAATAAAACTAGCTAGAGATAAATTTGCTTGTACTGTTGCAAGTGTTATAAGTGATAATGAGAAAAAAATGTGTGAGATGCTAAAAGAAGAAAATGATGATCTGCTTGTATATGGCTGCTGTGCCCACTGGATGAATCTATTTGGGCAGGAAATTACACCATCAGGTATTATGAAACATATAGTAGAAATACAGAAATTCTTTTGAAATCATCACCTTCCAGCTGCCTGGCTACATGAAGTGCATGATACTGTGAAGCCTCAGCTTCCAAATGACACATGCTGGAACAGCCAACTCACCTGCAAAAATAGTTTGATTAGAAACAAATCAGCATATGTCAAAATTTGTGAAGATCATGACATTGAGATAAGAATCACAAACCTTGTAAATAACTACAGCTTGTACCAACAGGTTAAGAGGAAAGTTCCCCACCTGAAGCTAACCTGAGAATCCCATATTAATCAATGGGGAAATGAAAATAGCTAAATATAGCATTGGATTTTGAGATTTTTTCCTGGAATTTTTTGCAAAACTTAGAATAAGACTATGAGCAATTGGGACGGTTTTAAAATTATTTTTAAATTCATTAGAAGTATTTTTAAAATTCACGCGAAGTGCAAAAGTAAGTGAAAAAATTTGTTTTTCCAACTTTGCTCATCGATAAAAAACGTTTGAATCAAGTTAAAAAAAAATTTCAAAACCCCCGCAGAAAGAATAAAGATTTTACTTTTTTATGCAAAAAGAAAATCTGAGCTATGTTGAACCCAAATTTTATAATTGGTCAAGCATTGAATAGAGACAAAATATTAATATCCAATCTCCGCATGATAGCACCATCTCAAAGTTTGACATTGATAGATCGGTAACAGGTTGTCGCAGGAGCTTATCTCTACCTTGATAGGGACCGTGGAGGTGGATGGGAGGACTCGTTTATGTTATCCTTTTCTCACTAAGGTGACCGTGACGGACCACAGGGGGTGAGATTATTGTGGTCGCAATTTCTTGGATTTCGAGTTTTTGTTTTGAAAGCAGGTCTCCCAGTGAAAAATCCCGCTATCTTGCAGAAGTGAATGGTCGGTCATTTTAAATTCCCCTACAATGAATAATATATGTAAAGGGAAAGTATGATGAGTCAAAAATCCGATTCTTAAATTTTGGTGGATCTGAATGAACGTTTTGAGCATTCTTGAAACGTATCAACCTTTTTTTCAATGATGTCTGTGGGTATGATAACTCTCAAACAAGTTATGAAAATCAAATGAAATTTTCTATGATTATTTCAATCGATGAATGTAATGGGCATATTTATTTTCGTTGAGGACGGCCTAAGAGGAAACCTTCAAATTTTGTAACATTTTTTTTTTCAAAAATAAAATTTAACATTATAAAACATAAGTATATAAAAGTGTTACGAATATAGCTAATGTTGTTGTTGTTGAGACCCAGACTGTCCAACCTACCAGAAAGGTGTAAGGTAACCGTTTGGATGGCCGGAAAGTGCCACCCAATTTAGACCGGAACCCAGTGGGGGAAGCATCCACAGGGACCGTACCCTCTTTCCCCTACCACCAACCTCTCGGAACGACTTACGGACCCACATGTTTAACGTGATCGTACTCCGCATGAAGAATATAGCTAATATATGTGTAATATCTTAAATATGTATTCATTTAAAAACGTGATTCTCTAAATATTTCATGTTTCTAATTTAAAATGGAAAAATTTATAAGAAACAAGAAATTAATCAAGAAGTCTTTATAAGGTAGCAAATGCTGTGCATACTTTATTTTTGATGGAGCTATTAATTTTATTCTCTTTTACATATTTCTTACAGTCATGCCATTGTTCGGAAAAACTGGACATGACATCTCTAAAAGTGTAAATGAAAATCCTTCCTTCATGAATTCTCAAACCCCAGCCAGAATTTTATGCTATCCATATCAGTCATCATCTAATCTCTATAGATGGCTAATTGAGAAACAAATGTTTCAAAGAATGTTATAATCTGAAGTGAAAAAAGGACTGGAAAAAGTAATCTTTAATGAACCCCTACCCTTTCCTGAACTTGATACTGAATCCATATCAGTCATCATCTAAGCTATCTATCTATAACAGATTTCGAGAAGTTAATGTTTCAAGTAACATTTTTGAAATGAAATTAGAGAAAAAACCGTAAGTGAAAATCCTTAGTGAACTCTTATATACCTCTTCTACAGTTGGATGCTGAATCCTTATCATTTATCATCCAAGCTATCATTTATTATCTAAGTTTTTAAAAGAGATTGAACCTTATTTAAAAAGGATCAGATTTTTTAAATAAAAAATATTTAAAATATAATTATGCTGGAAATGATACAAAAGTAACTGGTTGAGATGCAAGACGTGGATATCGACACATGCCATTGTTTCAGAAATTATATCATTAGCTTTTAAATAATAAATTACATATAATAATTTTTTAAGTACTGCACTTTAAAGCATAAATATCTTTTTTAATGCTTTTCCAATAAAAAAATTGTGAGAATTTTAGGGGCTTCCGTTCGTAATTTATCATACTAAATTTCATTCGATTTATTTAATGCATTGAGGGATATAATGTTCCATCGTGGAAAGTGAAATTCTCAATTTCTCCAGAACCGCTCCTGATAATAATTCTTTTATTCCAAATTCTACCTAAATCTAATCAGCACCAGGGTAACCTCAAGTGACTTATCTATAAAATTTTATAGAAATTACTTCAATTAGTTTTGAATTAGAGTGCATATATACATTGTACAGGCACACACAGATGTCACGTAATAGCTTTTTTGTTTTTTAGAGGTTCCAAATCCAAATCGTGTAGATCCGTTGTAAACTGAAGTAACTGAAATGCTAGGAATCAGTATCCAAATTATAAACATCAATTTCTACATATCTAACGATAATTTGAATACATTTGACTTTTGGATTAAACAGTTGCTTATCCACATACAGTAAAATCACATTATGATGAAATCAAACGTGCCTCGAAATTCCTTCTTTAGATGGTATTTTCAACGAAAGTATGTTATATAGATTCTCAGAAAATTTCGCTATCAGAACTATTATAATGTTAGGTAACTAATTATTTCTTATGTAATTTTTCATTAGAAAACGAATACAAATTTTAGAGCACTTGCATGAAACGTTCTTGAGATACTGTATTTCATTACATTAAATTTATATATATATAAAAAAAATTTATTAATTGTGAAATATATTCAATTTTTTGTATGTAGTGTTATGCGATAAATTTGTTAACATCATTCTCGTGAATTTAGTTCATTCTATTCACAAGAGAAGATATTGGGTGAGACCAGAAATAAGCGCCCCAAATAAGGAACTGTAATATCTCGAAAACCACTGTACATAAATCGTTCAAACTTTGGGAATAAACAATACTAACAACTAAATTTGCTGTGTGCATGCTGTAATGTTTTGTTTCTGTCTTTGCAGATATATTCACCCGGTTTTTTTTTTTTTTTTTGTCGTTTCATTTTACTTTTGGGGCGCTTTTTTCTGGTCACCCTGTACTTTGCATAATAGTTTGTATTTTGACGTCATACAATTCACCAATCAAGGGCGGAATGGGTCGGCGGGACACTAGACAAATGCCCCTTGGGCTGATATCTGGGATTACATTGATTAAAAATGATATTTTAAAGTGACTAAAATCAAAAGTCATATAACCTGTATTAGGTAATATCACGACTTAAAATAATGTATTGCAGAACCTTTTTTTAATAGAATTAGAAATACAGTTTGAAGCAGTGATTTGTGAGAATGATTTTAAATCATTTATAAATATACATTTCAAATCATTGTCAAATGTACATTTTAAATCATTTATAAATGTTTCATTTTCATAGTAAAAAATTTTACACTATCGAAAACTGTTAATTAAATATTAAAATCATAGATCCCCCATCAAGCAAAATATAAATAGTACGAACTCATCTTCTAATACGAGTTTTCCTTTTTGGTATACATTGATAAAATTTTATCTTTTTTGTAAATTTGTTTACAAATGGGACCAGGATATTCTATTTTTCAGATCTATCTGTGTGTGAAAATAACTTTGTGCAACGAGAACATAGATTCTATTTAGGAGATTTAAATATTTTAATAGAATGTTCTGAATAACATTGCCATTTTGAAAACTATAAGAATTTACACATAAGTGTGTAAATTCTTATAGTTTTCAAAAGAAAACGAAGTTTTTTTTTATTATTATTATTATATATTTCATACGAAGAATAGATATACTACCAGTTATTCTATATATTTATTCAATTATTACATCCATTGAATGATGATATTTTGGCGTATACCAAGTTAATGATAGATTAGTTTTATAAAATTTCAAGGCACCCACTTTTATTGTACGAGATAAAAATGTGAGAACATTTATTTATATTCTTTGTGTACTTTCATAAAGGTGTAGATTCTGAAACTAGTTTTTTTTTCCTACTTTTTAGTATAGTAAGTATTTTCCTACTTTTAGTATATGAGCCGAATTTGGGTATATTTATTGCCCCGGTTCTCGTGTTACTCACAAAAGAAAAACTTATATCTCCTTATGGCGGGCAGTACCGGTACTGTTTAAAATCCAAAGAATTAAAATATAATATGAAATGCAACAAAATGCCAAATTGGAACTTTTTAGCTGCTCTGGTTCTCGAGTTATTCCCCTAAAATTTGTATGTTTCTATGGTGAGCTTAGAACAGGCTACACCTGTAAGGTACAATCCTAACAATATATCCAATAAAATTATTTTGCAAAAGGCAACGTTATGCTAAATTCGAACTTTCTAACTTCTATGGTTTTCGAGTTATAACGTGTATTGCTGGTCCATGACAGGCAAGAATAAAAAGAAATTTGTGCTTCTGCGTATCATGATCAAAACAGTCGTAGTTTGATCTTATTTGAAGCATTTCTGTTGGAACTACAGGCCTGCGACCAGTGTTTCTTTCAGGACTTTTTGGTCGAGCGGGGGGCGAATGACATTTTAGAAGGGTGCAAGTTTTATATTTCCCATATAAATATATCTGTGTTGTACAACATAAATAGAAACTAGGTTTCATAAAATGTCTCCTCCCCCCCCGGAGACATTTTATGGAAGGTGTATTGAAGGTGTATTCAAGGTGTATTGAATAGCGTAATCTTTCTGAAACACCCTGTATACTCTGATCGAAGTGAAAAAAAAGTGTGTAAAAAACATTTAATTACAGTTTTCAATATTAAATATTAACCTAAAGAACCTTTTTTCTGGCATAAGCAACAATACATTCTGCTTTGATTTCCGCAATTGGTTCATTTTTCTTTCCAATGCAACCGACCATTCAAATATTTTCCCTCTCCTGGACTAGATGAAACTTTAGGGATTGTGTTTCCTAGTGGAACAGGTGTGCCTGGAGGGCCCAATTAGTCTGTGCTAGAGGGCATCCTCTCCGCAGAGTCTGCTCAGTGAAACTGCTAAGACCGGCCCTTCCTATTGCTTCAAAGGGGGTGACTTGTCAATCATAGTTTTACGGAGGGGAAAGCACTGTTATTGGCAACGCCTATTCCCCCTTCCCGCTGCGAGCGCTGAAAACCGAAATTATTTTTCGCTTCGAGAAGACTATCCTCTTAAAGAACTTCAAATGCAGTTAAAGCCACTTGCTGACTTTCTGGACATTATACAAGGAAATAATGCTACACTGGCTGATTCTTGTCGGGCATGGCTTTCCCTAGCCCAAGATTCAAATTTAGCTCCACATTATAATGCAGTTGTCCAATGCATGAAAGCTTATCTACAACCCTTTCATTATTTGGCTTACATGACACATCCAGTATATAAAGGTGAACTGCTCAATGACGAGCAAAGGGAAGCAGCTTGTGCATGATTATTTGAAGTGCAGCCAACTTTTCTGCCATTTTTGATTGCCTTTGAAGCTGAATCTACACCATACCCTGGAAGTTTCTTCCTGGTTCAGGATGTCACAGCATCTGTATGGTGAAAAGGCCTTAAGAGAACATCTATTCAATCAGACTTTATACAGCTTATGGCCCATTACATTCCTTACATTCTAGCCCCCCCCCCCCCCTTACATTCTAGCCCATGCAGTTCAGCATCAATAGAGAGAATATTCTCCAATTTTGGTTTTATTCATTCAAAACTGAGGAACAAACTTGGAGTTCAGAAGGCTTCTAAGCTAGTTTTCTGTTATCGTATGCTCCAGGGAAAGAAGGACATAGAATGGGACTAAAATTAGACAATAAAAGAACAAGGAACTACTCTTTTCATAATATTTTGTTTACATAATAGAACTAGGATATAATAATTTGTTTTCTCTAAAAATGCTAAGTGAGGTGGACATGGACATAATGTTTTGATTTTTCAATAACTTAGTGGGCAGTGATGTTCCTTCAGCTGCATTTTTTCTGAAATTTACCAAAACACAGTCAATGTTAATGAAGAATTAAACAAAAGAATTACTCAATGTTCTCTTTATAGCAGAAACTAAATGTTGTATAAGTAATTATTATTTATCAATTGTAATTATTTTATGTATTTACTATTACCTAAAATTAATTATTTTGTATTTATATTAGTTGATAATTATTTATTTTTCACTATCCTGCTGAAAATTTTTAAGTTTTTGACAAATGTCAAAAACTCTGTCAAAAGCAGGTTTTTGACATGACAGTTAAAACCGGATAAAACCGTCATTTGTCAAAAATTTGCCAACCCTGGTTAAAATAATAGAGGTGTATGTATTTAACCTTTCTGTTTCATAAAACCTAAACCTTTAGAGGTTGTATCACTGCATCTGAACTGAAATATTGTTTTTTAAGATATATTTTAAATCAGAAATCCATTTTGAATGTCCTGAACTATGAAAAAAAAAAGTGTTTAGTAAACTTTTATACATGCTTTACTGTAACTGGACAATGTTCGATGTATTTTGTGTTAATAATATTCATTTATGAAATTTCAAACATGGACCCCTATGACCTATGGCATTTTTAAACAAATTCCAAGCTTTTTCTAAAACTTTTGAAGAAAAATGTAACCTGGCTTAGCCTATGCACCATACCTGTCTTATTCCTAAGCCCATGTCCATGCAGACCTGTATCCAGGGCCTGGAGCAAAGAAATCATTGGGGCCCCTCATGAAAGCTTTTGTATAAGCTAATCTATTCATTCAGTGAATAGATTTTGCTAAAAATTACAGCTTATATACAACTATCAGGAAAATGAATCTAAATCCTATTACATGTATATAAATTCAAAAATAATAATTAAATTATTTTATTGAGTAGCAAAATATGTCAAATTTTCATACTGCTTACCTTTTACTCTTGAATTACCTAAATCAGGGCTATTAGAACAAAGCTCTTAAAAACAACTGTTTTATAATATAGTAGACAGTAAAGTACTACTTCTGGAAATTGTACTTGAATTTTGAACATTTTTTGTTGCTAGTATCTGAAATTTTGCCGTATTATTATTCATAGGATGCAAGATGGCTGGCAGTCGACCTCATCTAAGCATTGATGACTGGCTAAAGAAATTAGAGCTTTCAGTTTATAGATGCTTATTGAAAGATTACAATGCAGTAGAGGTATGCTGCAGAATGATTTAACTTTTTGAGGAAATTTCACTTCTATTTATCTTTTATGTATGCTTTTAAATGGTGGTTCCTAACCATTTTTGACTCACAAATCTTTATCCCAATAAGAATGCCTTCTTTAAAAATCTCTTTTACTAACATATTTTAACTGTTGATTTTCTTTTTTTTTTTTTACATTTATGATTTTTATATTTGTTTTCAATGTGTTTGCTATTTTCAATGTGTACACATATTAAAGAAGCTATCCTAGTTTGTTTGTATCAAACAGGTGCATTCTTTAAGGGAGTATGGTACCCAAATTGCTAAAATCTGCAATTTGGAAGTTATAGTTGTAATTTTTTGTATTCAGGTAGATTTTAAGTGTAGTAAACAAAATGTGATATTTAAAATTTTAAAAATTAAAAAAAATTATTTTTTAAAAATTCAAAACTCAAAATTTTGACAAGTTTTTTTTTTTATATATAAGTAGAAAAATAATTTTTCTAAAATTTTAATTTGAACATATTTAACATAAAAATATGTGAAAAATAAATTGTCTTCACAGTTTTCGTAAATATGAATCAGAAAAAATTTAATAAAAAATAATGTAAAAAAACTTGATTTTAAACCACAAATATTGTTTTTGAAAATCATAATAAAAAAACAAACAAATGTTTCAGCAATTGCTGAAGACAAATTAAAGAAAAGTATATATATAATAATTGTTCCAAATTTCATTCATATCTGTGCAGTAGAATTTGACTTATATGAATTTAAATTTATAAAAATGTTGAAAATCATGTCTTTGAGAAAAAAGGCATTAAAGTTTCACATGGCTGGTGACAACTTCAGTAGTTCAATTTCTAACATTGCAATATAATCTGTTCTATTTAGTGTAGCAAGATGAATTTGGTGTCATTGGAATTAGAAAATTATGAATTTTTTTTTAAACAATAAAACAAAATGAGACTTTTCGGGATTTTTTAGGTACTATACCCCCTTAACCGAAAGAACTGAAAAATATTTGAAACAAAACATGTCATGTTTTGAAACCTCAATTGTGACTAACAAGAAATCAGTAGTACCCAATGTTGGATTAAAATGATATCTCACCACAAATTGCAATTCAAATCATGCATGAATGTTATACAAGCTCAATTTTGTATTTCTATTATAGTGAAACATCCATAAATTATCCAATTTTAGTAAAATTTCATTTGCATATGCATAGCTGCCAACCCTTCCAGTTTTACTGTGAGACTCCTGGTTTTTCTCCATGTCTCCCAGTAAGTCACTCAAATCTCCTGGTTTTCAGTTAAATGCCCTTATTTTCCCCCTTTCTAGACAAAGATAAAGCAAATGCAAGTCATGTGACTTTCGGTTCTTTTCCGCGTGTCAATTTTCTGCTACTGCAGTATAGGAAAGGGTCGCGAGTCACGTTTGTATTTTTTATGCAAATCTCATAAGAGTATCTATAAGTCACAAGTCAAAAAATCTGAAATAGATTACAAATGTTCCGAAAATGTCACGAAATTACCAGCAAAGACATGCATTTTGAGATCAAAATGTTTCTGTTTTTTCATCTAAAAATCTGTTTTCCCACATTCGCAAACTGCTATTATTCCCACAGTATCACGAAAGAGAGAAATGACCAATAATTATCTAATTAATATGGGGGAAGCGCATTTGCATCGACTAAAATTTTATTAAATTATTTCGTGTTATATACAGAACTATTTTTCAAGCGTATTAATGAAATGAAAGGCTATATTGTACCAGTACCATGATAAACTGCATTTGTGTGCGATTCTCCATAAATTCTTTTTATTGTGAAAGCATCTTTCCACTGTAGCAATCTGTTTGCATCGTCTAAAATTTATGTAATTATTTTGTATTTTATACAGAAAAATTATTTTTCAAAAGTATTATTAATGAAATGAAAGGCTAGTTTGCAGCAGTTTCATGAAAAACAGCATTTGTGTGTGACCCTCTGTATATTTCATTTTATTGTGAAAGTATTTTTCCACCTCTGCAATCTATTTCCATCGCCTAAAATTTTTATAATTATTTTGTATTTTATACAGAAAAACTATTCTTCAAACATTTTATTAATGAATGAAAAGTTATTTTTCAGCAGTATTTCAAAAAACGGCATTTATGAGTGATCCTCCTTATATTTCGTTTAAATTGTTACTTTGGCAAGCTGTCTGCATTGTCTAAAATTTTTGTAATTATTTCGTGTTTTATACAGTAAAACTATTTTTCAAACTTATTATTAAGGAAGAACTATTTTCTGAATAACAATATTAAAATAATAATTTGGGTACTTAAGAAAGCAATTAGCAATTTCAATTTTAAATTAGCAATTTCAAATAAATTAGAATTTTTATTTAAATGTGCATATTTTTAGAATTTTAATTAAAAATTAACATTTGTTTCATCTTTTAATTTAAATGAAAATAGCATAATAATGTTAACTTACATGATTTCTGAGAATAATAAACATTAAGAAAATATAGGTTCAGAATTATTAGAGCATGCTGAGAAATTCTAAATCAGCTGCAATGAAATTTTGCACTTAATAAAAATAATTTGATAAAATTATTAAATTTCATTTTTGAGTATGTGTTAAATAAGCTCAATATATATGAATATCAGTTGCTGTACAATTTAATGTTTAATTGCATTAATGAGCCCAGTTAGTGTGGCCAAAAATCTTACTTTTTTTCCTTCTCAAAATATGTGCCTATTCTTCTTTCTGGTAAGTTGGCAGTTATGTTATATTGAAGTTGTTTAAAAGTAGTGAATTTGAATATGCTTTTTACTCAATCTGTGCAACAGACTTCAAAATTTCACATAATGGAAGAGGGGATAGTATTGCCTACGCCAAAACCGAAAGGTATGTGGACAAAAATATTTCAATTGAAGGAAATGCAGACATCAAACAAAGTTTCTTTGCGATTTAAAGTAAAGTTGTGATACCTGCTGAATGTTATAATCATTATATATTTCAGTTTTATTTGTTGAAAAGTTGTCCTTATGTTTAGATTAAGTATAACAGTTAGGAGTATGGAGTGTATTGTCATATGAAAGCTTCCAGTTTTTTTATATTTTTGCACAAAAATCTCCCAGTTTTTCATATTTGGGGGTTGGCAGCTATGCATTTGAAACATTCTACCCTCTCTACTATCTTGATCTCTTGAATTCTGCATATCAAGGGTTCACATTTGTATGCTATTTTACATAATTTGCATACATTTTTGCATTGCCTGGGCACTTAAGAAAGTACTCTAATAAAAAATTAAGCAATTTTTAGAATAATATAACATCATAAAACATATATATTATATATCTTATATGCACAGTAATAAACAAAATTGCTGCGCAAAATCAATTTTGTGTCGCTGTAATGCTATGCAAAAAAAAAAAATGAAGTATATTCAGTGCTGGTTATAGCACACAGCAGGTATCATAAAATTCTCATACTTTGAATCATATGAGGCTACAATGTAATTTTTGTTTATTAAAGCAGCAATACTTACAAGGATGTGTGGTATTTTGCCTAACATCTTAAAATAATGTAGTTATGCAATAAAAATGAAATACACCATATAAAATTATTTGGTACTTACGTATTATCCCTTCGACCATTTCATTCGAAATCGAAACTGTCGTCAAAAGGTAGATTTCGCACCAATAATCGAAAACTATGACATAACAATACACTGTACAAACCTTGGTCATTAAAGCGGAAGCCATCCATTTTTGCTTTGGTAAATGTGCATATTAAAGCGTACTGTTTTTTTTTCTTTGCCGGCAAAATGATTAAAATTTGGGACTTCCCTAGATTCCTAGAAAACATCTAGATTCATATCTATGCAATTCATGTGTCATCGCATTCACAAGGACGATGACTTGTTTGTTTCGATATTGCAGGCTGTAAAGGATTTTTAGCCACCAAAATGATTGTTTTTGTACCTTTCAATCGTTTTGCAGTTGTTAATATGTTCTTTGTTTTATATCTGTTAAATTTTTTATTTATATTAAGTTGTAATCGAATTTCAAATTGTCTCGTCAACAATGCCAATTTGTGTAAAAGATCGATGGGATAATACATGAGTAGTAAGATGGTATGTATTATTACTTACATATTATCCCGCCATTCGTGTCAGGGTCAATTTGTGTTAAGTGTTTTGTTTGCATCTTCATGGCATGAAAATGTAAGCAAAGTTTTTTTTAAATGTAAACAAAACTTCGTAGTTGGCAATAATATTTTGGTTGAGTGTTTGATTGACTACGTTTCGTGAACTTTTTGTCGCCAACAGTCGACGGAATAATACGTAAGTACCAATTATTCTTTGAAAGTGGAAAACAGCCTCCTTTAGGATAAAAAAGAAAGTGTTTGTCTGACAGATGTCTTCTTGCCTATGCTAGTGTGGTTGCTTTGTATTTTTATTTTAAAGAAGGAGACTGTTTTTGCCTCCAAAAATGGTTGATTTGTTATATACTGTGTTTTGAATAATGTTTACATTTTACAGTTATTTTTCCTAGTACTAGTTTATGTGATTAAATATAAATACAGTAAACTCTGTTAAGATGGACTGTCAAGGGCCAAATTTATTATCTGTATTAACAAGAGTTTATTATAACAGGGATCTATAAATCTGAAGTAATTACAAAAAGTAGTAATGAAAGTTTGTTTATCTAAGCTTTAGGTAAATTACACTATATAAAAAAAATACAACTTTACAATAAACTGCAAAAAAATGACAAAATATTAACATTCAGTGCATAAACAGCATGTAGTCATATGGATTACTATTTAAAAAATGAAGTAATCTTCATTTGTTTCTTCTGAGTAACCAATCTCTGTGTTATTCTCAATTTTAGCTACTTGCTCAAAAATATTTTCTGGAACATCTTCCATTGATTTATAAAATTAAATAAATTTTGTCCATTTTAATAAATGAATGATGTGTATTAAACGCTGTTTATAACATGCAACATTCATGAACCTTAGCCGTGAAATCCATATTTATACGTAATAATGAGCAATCCATCTTAAATGGGTGCCGTCTTAATGAGAGTTCACTGTATATGTGTTTTTTTAAAAGTGTTTTGACAACTTTTGATATGGTTTCTATGCTGGGAAAACTATTCTTGTAGTAGTGTTATTTTTGTATAATATTTGTCTTTATTGTTATTCTTTATCATGATGTTTAAACATTTTTTGAACTTTTTTATTGCTTATAGGATATTCTATGGATGTCAGAAAGAGACTTGAAAAATATTGGAATAAAAAGTGGAAGTCATCGGGCTCGATTAAGCTCTTCTTTGACAATACTCAAGGAAAAATATGATAAGTGTATGTAATTTATTCATATATTTTACAGATATATTTTAAAATATTTGAATATATTTTTCATATATATTGTCATAATAGAAATTTAATAGACTAAATATTATCTGAGACATGGGTTTGATTTAAAAGGAAGAAGTTGTTCAACAAGAGTCAATACACAAAATGGGTTTTGTAAAGCAATATGAAAATTTTGATTGGCTATTAAAAAAGTAAATTTTTCACCGGCAATTAAAACTACTGAAATAATACAAATTTATAGTTTATTACCATAGATACAACACTCATCTGTTTCTACATATCTTTAAATGTTTCATAAAAGTTTGTCTGTTTTGAGTTTAGCCATCCAGCACGATTGGTTATATTTGTTTCATATTATTTATTATTTTTACTGAATGTGTTATGTTTTCTCTTTATTTTCTTATTTTTAAATTGTTTTTCTTTTAGTTTTATTTCAATAATTTTAATGAGTTTTAACCTATATTAATATTTTTTTTAGTATCAAGAGAGGATCAAGATTTTAATGCTGACAAAAGCAAGTTGAGAGCTGAAAATGGAAACAAATCTTTCTCTAGGTAGTAAAATGAATGAATCCATATTCCCTCATACTTTTGAATCATAGTATTATATCTTAACAGAAAATTTTCATGTTACTATGTGTATTTGATATTTAGATTGGAATGATTGGCCTATTTCATCTTTTTAACTTCTGGTATATTGGTCTATCTTGCACTAAAGAAACGGATCCAACATATCTTCGAAACAACTGCATGCTACTTTGTTTTATTAATTTGTGCTTAATTACATTGTTTAAATTTTTCCTTATGGGGTTGGTTCAGGCTTCGGGAAATCGGCAAAATCTAGCCCGTCCGCGAGGACGGCTATTGAAATTTTTTACCCGTCCTCGAAAATTTTTACCCGTCCTCCTAAGAATTTTTTTTCACTTTATATTCCTTAATATATGTGCTTAAATACATCGTACAACAGTAATAAATTAGAACCAACTGTCTCACGATGAAGTGCGATAACTGCATATTCATACACCACCCCCACAGCACTTAACCGCCGCGATGAAAGTCGCCGACGCGGAGTCTCCGATAATGGATATGACTGGCGGAATTCCGATCTATGGGTGGGGTCAAAGGGGTAAGATCTGTAAGGAATCGCTCCTTTTTTCAATGTTTGGTAACTTGAAGGCGTGGTAAATAAATAATCATATAAATCCTCTTGTCTCTAAGCAGTTTAAACCTCATCGGTACTCTTAATTTCTAGGGAATGTAGTCAATCAAGATTAAAATCTTCTTGGACTGAATAAATGTTTCATACTTTAACTTCAGTTGTCAAACAACTGGAACAAATGCCATGAATGAATTTTAAACGTTTTAGTTTTAAAGTTGAAGCCAAAGTGGGGAAGAAAATAAAACACTTCTAACAGAAACTAGAAGAATCCATTCCAAAAATTCAAACTTGTTACTTACTCCCGTCTATTACAGCAAATGAAAATTTTATAGTTTGGGTTTTAAAGAGTTAAATGGTGATTTGGGCTTAGGCCCGGGCTGGACTTGAGTTTTCTATTGTTTCGAGCAGGGTTGAGTCTTTTTTGTTTTTTTTTAAATGTCCGTTACGACCGGGCCGAACATATTTCTTTTGAAAATTTTTAAAATGGATTTAAATTGAATGCATGAACTTATTGCTTTTATTTCAGCTGTGTAAAGATAAATGTTTAAGAAAACAAACTAAATTATCCGCACAAAATTTTGAAAAATTTATTTTTAACATATTTGAATACAAATTATTTCGGGCCTGCTGAGACGCAGTTATCTTCAGGCCGAGTTCGTTCTACATTTATAAATTTCTTCGGGCTTGGTCTGGATTTAAGCATTGGTATTGTCGGTCTTGTGAAAATCCGAAAATTTCCGCTCATGTAGACCTTGAAAAGGAGAAGAGAACATGTCACTTCGATCGTGAGTGGCTATCGCCTTTTCGTGCGATCATCGGATTCACTGGGTGGAGGATGAGGGGAGAAAAAATAACTAGCGCCTGTGGTTACAATTCAGATCTGACGGCTCGCCTAGAAAGAAGGCATTGATAATGCACACTAGGGGGATTTGCAGGTGACGACATTTCAATTTTCGCCACAATTTTACGATGACAACAATTTATCTTTTTTTTTCTTTTTTTTTTTTTTACGAAATCTCTAATCTCAAGGGCGTCCGAGAGGACGGCAACTTCCGAAAATTGGTCGTCCTCGCCGAATTTTAACCCGGCGAGGACGGGCGATTTCCGGAAGCCTGGGTTGGTTGTTTCATAATTAACACCAAAACTGCACTAGAGAATTGTTCAAATTAGATCTCCCCATCTGATTATTCCAAATATAGAACATCGACATGAGTATAAATAAACAGCTTTCATAGTAGAATGCACATAAACGTAAGGACACTATTTTTACCATAGTGGATAATGGTAAACTGACGATGATGGGAAATAAAAATTAAAACTAAACACATTAAACATTGAAATTCACTTATGTGTTGAAAATAAGTTATTTAAAACACTTGAGTAACAATATATGTTTTAAAGATTTCATTTGCTAAAATGCACTTTAAGTGAATGTACATTACTATTATTTTTTCTGAAGATGTATAATTTACTAGAAAATTCTGCAGTGTATATGCGAGTGAGAAGGGAAAGGTACATGACGAATTTTCTAAAAAAACTTGTGTATACTTTTATCGAAAGTAAATATTTTATTTTCCGGTAAATTAAAAATATCCATCAAAGAAGATAGATTTAAGTATATCCTACTAAAATTACAGGTTAAACGATTGTAAATTTCTAAAGTAACCATTTTTATTTCAGAAATAATGAAAATTTCCATACTGCTAAGCATATGAGTTTTGTTTTGGAAACATAAGGGCAAAATTCTCCTTGTGATGTCATGTGCCCATGCTCTATAGTCATATGAATAAGTTTATCTAATCCAAGTCATATCCAAATTGCATCTATTAAGATTCCTACTAAAGTCACCCACACAAGTAGGCCAGTTTTACTCTTGTTACATAGCAAGTTCTTGAAGATAATGCAGTTACTGGCTATTTGGTGTCAATAATTTTTTATCAAGAGAGAAAATGATCTAGTGTTGTTGGTTGTTATGCTGGGAGCATGGTTTCAAAATTTGCTAATTTGTAGAGATAGCCATATACTAGATACCTCAATTGTTTTTTCTGTGCTTCTCCACTCCTTTTAGATGCCCTTTTCTTCTTTTGAAAGTATGTATTGGGAAATGCATACTTTCAACTCAAAAATTCTTTCTGCAAACAAAATTTCTTTTTAATGTTTGAGATTAAAAAAAGAAGAAATGAACAATTGGTTTATTTGAATTTTGCAGTTTTAAAAACAAGTCGTTCTAAGTTATTTATGGTTTCAGCCGATACAGTTTTGGAGAGTTCTAAAATTTTGAATTTGGTAATTGAAGAGTTCTAACATTTTGAAGTTAGTAATTGGGTAGTTGTCTTAGTATTTTTCAGTTATTGCTAGAGAAAATTGTCAAGGTTTTTAGCATTTTATTTTCCTTACAATACATAATGTGTAAAGTATTGTGATGCTTAAAACATATTTATCTGCCAAGATCTTGAATTAAATTTTTAAGAAAAAAAATTTTTTTGTGCAATATTAAAATTCAGTATGCTTCTTTTAATCAATAACTGCATGCTATTGGTAACGTTGAAGACTTATCACGGTGCATACTGGTCTTTAGCACAACTTTTCAGTACTCAAATTGAACTTGTCTGAGGTTTCAATTCATGATATTTCCCAAATGTTACCAAATCAGTTGTATGGATGTTTTCATGCTTTCCAGCACATGTACCATAACTGTGGGCCAGCTAGCCAAAAAAAGTTTTTCACTTAAGCATTTTGTATCTGTTTCTGTGAGGGTGTAATGGGAGCTGCTTTCTTTGAGTTATGTCTTTGATGCAAAATGATCCACACTTCTTAGCTGATTTCCCGGCCGTCCAAACAGCTGCTCAAGTCTTAAGATGAGTCGGACGGTCTGAGTTTTCGACACTTCTTAGCTGCTGATATAAATGAATGATAGCATTTGGGAAAATATATTCTGTGAATTATTGTAGTAATTATATATCTATTTTTCTATAGAAAACAAATGTAACTTCATGAGATCATTTTCACAATGATAGGATAAAAAGTACTGTCATTTTTTATTTTGGTTAGTTGGCAGCTTTTAAAACAAAATGAAATGAAAGAGATCAGTGTCAAAATGAAAGATTTGTTAAGGACTACAATATTAATCTAAACTTAAATATATATTTATTTTATATATAATTTTCCATGATTAAAGTGATATAACTCATTTCATTGAATTTAAAGAACACAATTGTTTTGACCTGGAAAAAGTTGTGTGTTGGTCAAACTTATTTATAATTTCTTATTTATATGTGTTTTAAAATTATCATTCTATTTCCTTAATGAATTTTATTCCCCTTTCCCCCCCCCCCCTTCCTCAAATAATAAAACTTGTTTATACATTTTCACTCTTGTCCCAGCATAGTATACTAGATTTATATGCTTTTAATTGTATTATATTTTTATAATCATTTTATTTTATTTCTTTAAAGTTTATCACCAGTGAGCCACATGAGTATCGAAAAACCACAATCAGGTGTTCGTAGCTGGCCATCCAGTGTTTCTTCTAGTTCTTACCATACAAAACACTCCAGTCCAAGATCAAGTATGGTAAGTCTTAAAATGCTTTCATGGTACATTATTGTATCAATTTTCGAAGCATATAATTCTTAAAAGTTTAGTGTTTCAAAATTTTTCCACGTTCTTTCAAACTTCTTAATAACATTATTTCTTTAATTTGGTAATAACTGATGTTAATTTTAATTTACTATCCTTTTCTAGCATTTCATTATTCTAAATTACACTTAATTACCAGAAAAAGCTAATTGCTTACTTTAATTATTTGCCAATGTAAGCCAGTGCCCCCTGTAAACTTTCCTTTTTGACAATACATCTCAATAATGTAAAATTGTAAAAAAGTGCATCTTTTAAGACACTGGATGTGTCCAGAACAAATTAACATATGTTTAGTTTTGATGTGCAGGTCAGATATATTTAGCTCCATGGCATGCCTCGCTCTTGAATGTGAAAAATTTCTTGGATACGGCATTATCTTATCAATAGTCATGTATTACAAAGCTACAGCACATCTGGATGTTAAAACTGACCAGCAAATAGGCTTTCTCCTCTCTTGACTGTGAAACTAACCAACAAATATATATACCAGTAAGTATTGTCCAGATCTACTGGTGCACTGTACACACACTGACCTCTCAAACTGTACACACACTGTACACACACTGACCTCTCAAAGGGGTCAACATCAGCTGCATTTGTTTGTTCAATGTACCACCCCCTCCTAACGTCACTGCTATTTTCAGATAGAAAGACATAATATTAGATTCATAGTATTATTATGTCGGTTTTAAATGATGCTACTTTTCCAAATTAATCAAGAGTTTAAAATTCATGATTTTTCCCCCTTCCCTTCAAAATTCTAAATTAATTTGTTGTTATTGTGTATTTTGGAGATTCATCTCTTATTAACCTTAATTTATTATCCCTTTCTAACATTCCATTATTCTAAATTATGCGCGATGTATCTGCAAACAATAATTATATCCCTAGAATCTGTTGCTAATCCACCAGTGTCCCTGTGTGTTCCGTTTCCGGCCTCGCCTTTCCTTTAACTTCATTTAACTTTATTCAAGAGTTTGCGGAAAAAACCGCACATTTTAAGCGGGAAAGTAGCTTTTCTCAGCTTATCTTCGGACACCAGCAAGTAGGTTGCCTCAAAGCATTACATAGGGATGAGTCATGTCGTGGGTTCATGGTAGATAGATTTTGGCGGAAATTTCGTGCCTCACATTTTTTGGCGAAGCGCTTTGTTTTTATTTCAGGGAGTATGCATAGGCCCTCTGTGGGAGGCGCAAGTTTTCACTCACCAAGTTTGGCTGCTCTTGGGGACTAAAGAGCCTGTTGGCATGGCATTTCGATCCCGACCATCAGATTAGTGAGGTTAAAAGAATTTTGAGTGCCTTGACCAGGGCTCATGCTAAGAGCGCCCGGGGCCCGTGATCACCAAAAAAATGTTTTTATTTGATGTTTAGATGTGTTTAATGGGGGCCTACGGTTAGCAAATAGTAAAAGAAAGAATGAAATAATATTAATACTTTAAAAATAACTTTATTAAGCAAAACTATATGATCAGGCAATTTAATATAATAATAACTTTAATTAATCTGTAAATAAATAAGTAAATCGATCATTGAGTGAAGTAGGGATGTTGAAAGCGGCATCACAGTATTTTAGAAAAATCATTGAGGAGTTGTATTTTTCTTTATAAGAAAGGTTATTTATTTTATCTACTGTGGTATTTTTCACATATTTAACTATTCCTAATAAAGTTTTTACCTTTTTCAGAAGTATCAGTTTTTTTAAATATAACAATGTATAAATGCTAGAAATAAATAAAGTTTTTAAGATTTTATTTTTTGCTTTTTGGAGAGGATAAGAGGGGGAGTGCCACAGTAAAAATAAAACAATATGGGGATATTTCGTCCATGAATTCGGGGACGGGATCGATAGGTTGACTTATACTCGAGAAAAACTACCTATTGGTAATCTTGTACAAATACTCGATCATGCAATTAAGCAAACAATAAGCATTAGTTCAAATGTTTAAATAAAATGATAAAATGTAATTTTTTTATGTATATTTTTTCTAAAAATATCTTTTGTTCCATTTTTTTGTATTAAAATATATATTTTAATTAGTTGACTTTCTGTCATTATATTTACTAAAAATAGTGTTTTATAATGCATTTATTAGTTAATATTATGTTTGGATTCTATTCAAACTCTATAATACAGATAATTCTAAAATCTGAAATCCTCAAAAAACTGCTTGAGTCTGGATTTTTGAGGTTGTAATGTATATGCAAACAAAATTGTATGCAAATATAGAAAATTTGGAGTTATACTGAATGTTTTTTTTTTATTCACTCATGTATTAACAATAAATATCAATTAAATCTAATTTTTTTTTTTTTTTTTTTTTTTTTGAACTAGCAGTACCTGGAATTTTGATAAAGACAACAGGGAAAACTTTGGGACTTTCATTTTAAAAGAAGGGTATGAACTCTGATTTAAGTTGAGCTGCCTGGAGAAGTTTTTAATGTTTTTGTTAAACTTTGAAAAGCTGAACTTATTGAGTTCAATTAGTGGTTTTACTTACAGTTTTGATTTCACTATTTCTATTTTGTTAGTGTACAGAAAAAAATTGTAGTATCAAAGCTCTGATTTTTAAATTAGCTATTATTTTTGTGATTTGAATTTTCCCTGTGGACAGTTAGGTTTGTCTATACTCCGGTCACTCTAAGACAGTGTTTCCTAAACTGTATTTTACTTAAAATGTATGATTCTGTAATATGTGAAATGCATTCTACAATAAAATTGAGGACTAAATATACTCATTAACTTTTAAATATATAAATATTTGATATCTGACACAGATGATTAAATGTGTGATATAAATAATTCTGTTAAATATATAACTTTTGCCTCAATCTAATAAAAAAGTAAAGTTGAGTTTTTTTTTTAAATTTTCATATATTTATTTATGAAAGATTAATTTTTTGTGCTTTTTCTGCGATGTGACATTTATAATCATAATTATGTTAATACTGACAGAGGTATGATCTGAATATTAAATGATCAAGTTAAAGCTGCGACGGGTAGGGCCTGGAATTCTTTGTTGCATTCTCAGGTCCCTGTGGGCCTTCCTCGCTCTGTCTTCACTGCAAATTTTAGACTTTTAACTGGACATGACTTTCTTCAAGGACACCTCTATCGTATTGGCGTGGTTGATTTGCCTGACTGTGTTCTTTATTCTACTGACGCCATTATGGATTTTAATCATCTGACAAGCTGTCCTGCGCTTTCTTTTATGAATTGTTTATTCTCTTGACAACTTTTATAACAAGGCTGGTTTTTATTGGGCTCATGGAGGCCAGAGGGCTCATGGTCGATATGGCCTCCGCTCCGACGTAGGAAAAAAAAAAAAAATATTAAATGATGAGTTATATGTGTATCCTGTGATATACGTGAATTATTTTTTTCTTCCCCAGGAGAGTTATGGTACAGAATCTACAGCAAGTGAACTGAAGCAAGCTTTAGAAAGAGAATTGAGCTTGGATGGCTCTGATTTACGAAGCTTTGCTTGGTACCATGGCACAATCTTACGTCAGAGAGCTGAGGAGCTTGTTGCTTGCGATGGAGATTTCATTGTGAGAGATTGCATCTCGCAGCCTGGGGATTATGTCATCACTTGCAAATGGAAGAATACTCCTCTCCATTTTATTATTAAGAAGGTAGCGTTATTTTTTAAAATCAAGATGTAGTTTTTATTAAGGTAGCTTTTTAGTCCAAACATTTGTTTTTCATTAACCAAAATTTCATATAAAATAAATAAATCCATATATGTGGATTACACTTCCATTGGAGATAATAGCATCTATGGAGAAGTTTTATGCTTATTATGTACTCATCAGCACACTATAAGCGAGATCAGCAATGCCCATAAGAAAATTCTATGTGTCATAATTTTGTGAACCTCTGTAGGAACTAACTAATTTAGTTCTACCACAATTCCAAATATCCTAAAAACTTAGCTCAGGCTACATGAGGCTGCAATGGCAAGTTACAGAGTGTTACAAAAAATGTAAACTCTCTGATGCTTATACCCCAAAACCTAATAGATGAAAATATAAATATTTTTTCTTGTTTCGTCAGAAATAGGAACCAGATTAGGAAAATATAAAAATAATTTCAATATTTTGATTTTTTTTTTTTTTTTTTTTTTTTTTTTTTTTTTTTTTTTTTTTTTTTTTTTTTTAACTTTAAAAAGTAGCTCTCCAGGTCATTTTTTTTTTTCTAATTTTCACTCGAAATCTGTAGTAAACTATAAAAGATAGATATAAATAGTAAATGACAAAAATGTATATTAGAAAATGTAGTATTAAAATCTATATTTATTATTAAGAAAAGCTTGTATAGTTTTTAAATAATCAGCTTGTTATGTTGAAGTATGGAAATTTTACATTTTTCAAGTTTGTAATGCTTCTAGTTTAAAAACTAAAAGTGATAGCTACAAATAATATGCAAGAATTTGTAGCTCTTTAAAAGTCCTATAAGTGTATATAATCAGTTTTTGAATCAAGTCCTTTTTTTTTTCCGATATTACAAAAGTTGACGTTTATTTTACAAGATGTTATTCAAGCAAAACCATTGTGGCTCCATCAGACAAGAGCCGCAGCCGATTTTTTTTTACCTTGAGTTGAAATTTGATCATATATTGCAGCAGGACACGTTTTACATAAGTGTGTCTGTGTTCGCATTTTTCATATATAAGTCCATGTATAGCATAGTATTTATATTACTTGTGTTTAAAGCAGTTAGTGTAAACATAACATGATGTAAATCAGAATTATATTAGTGGGTACCTGTGAAAAATCACTGGAAAATTTTTATTCACTGAAAGTTAATAAATGTAAAAGATGGTTTTATCTTTATGTCAAAGATATATTTAAAAAAATATTTTTAGCGTAAATTTTATATAGTGTACCTTATTAAAATGACTCAAAATTATATTTTTTGATGATTGATGAATTACTTATTACTTAAAGTGTAAACAGCTTTGAAAAGCACAAATCGTTAGCTTGCTGGTATTACTACTTTAACTATATTTTTAAAAGTGAATGTTTACGTTTCATTGAAGTATTTGTGATACCTAGGCAAGATACTTAGTTTCAATCCTTCCACTGGAAATCAATTTATGATATTTTCATTTTGTATTACATTAAAACAGTTTTAACATTCTCTTCCTTAAGTGTTTCGAGAATAATGGCAGATACTACAAGTACTTGTTAGGTGAACAGGATACACTTTTGAAGAATCGTTGGTGAATGTATGGTATTTCTATTTTGTGTTAAGTTTTAATTAAACAGGTAAAAGTTACAAAATTGCATAAAAATAATGTACATAAAGTGTTGTTATTTCAAATATCTATTTTAAAATAACATAATTCTCTATTAAGAAGCAAATAACATAAACAAACTCTTATCAATGCCTATGCTTCTTGCCATCGGCAAATGATAATAACATGAGTCAATTACTTACTCTCAGAATTGAGATGTCGAGTATATTCATATTTGTTTTATCTTTAAATAAACATGCTTTTATAGTGTTTTCTTCTTTTTTAAGGTAATACTAAATCCTGACACACTTTATGAAAGAATTCAATACTTCTTTGAGAAAGATAGCTTTGATAGCATTCCTGATTTTATAACATATTATGTTGGCAGCAAGTGTTCTTTATCTGAAAGTTCTGGAGCAGTTATTTGCCATCCAATAAACCGTACCATGCCATTAACCTATTATGCCTCACGGTATGGCATTCAATGCCAAATTCATTATGTAGCCAGGAAGCTTGAAAATTTGCCTCCTGAAAATAATTTGACTGTTGTGCATCCTTCTGATAATGACTTTAAAGCGGATGTGCCAAATCAATCGATATCAGCAAAATCAGAACACAAGACAAACTCCTTATCGGGTGAGAAATCTAAACATAATCCTGTCCTTAAGTTGACAAGAGTTGGGAGTGATCCAATGCTGAGCCCAAACATGGAAAGAAAAAGATTCCAGCATAGGCCAAATTCTGGAAGCTTTAGTACAGAGGTGCAGTCAGTATCTTTGAAAATTGAAGATAAACCCCCTCCAAAGCCAAGTCGAGTTCCCTCTATGAAATGTGCCCAAAAGCCTTTTGTCTGCAAGAGAAATCGCAGCATTTCTATTGATGAAGGAACTGAAACTGTTCCTGAGAACACAATTAAAATTCGAGGCATTTCTCCTACTCATCAGCCTTATAAGCGTCAGTCATCTGAAACTCGATTTTCATTTTTAGACAGACCGAGTGTGTCATCTGATGATGGTTTAGAAATTCCAATATTTACAATACCATCTACCAATCCTCCATCTGTGCTGGATCCCCAGTGTTTTAGCACGGAACTTTTGAGCCAACAGAATTCACCTTTAGAAGGAACAGTTTTGTCTCAAGTAAAAGAGGTCCTATTTGAAACTTGTGCCAAAACATTGGCTTACCACTTGACATGGGTGGATTTAGAAATGACAAAGAATTCACGGGATGCTGATTTGGGTGTCGGTGTTACAAGTGGATTAGAACTTTTTCTCTTACCTCAAGGGTTGCAGCTACAAAAGGATCTATTGGAAAGGTAACACATATTGTCATATTTTTTTTCCATAAATTTAGTAATCTAACACGTACATAGTTTACCCAAAGCAGTACTTAAACCTACAATCACTTGTTTCTAGGCAAGTGGTTTTTGAATTGAACAATTTGTGTAGTGAGTGTACTATAATACTTGCTCCTCTGAATTTGAAACATCCTGAGTGGTCTTGGTAAATGAAATCAGGAACGTTGTTCCTAGGGAAAGAAATATATTTCAAAGAAAAGGTGTAATAAGGATTCCTAAAATGTGGTACTTCCTAGAATATATCATAAGTGGGCTTTTAGGTTACCTTTTCTTTAAATTATATGCCATTTTGCTGTAGAATGGATTTAGTGAGCAAATTTTAGTATGATCCAAGCTGCTCATTATAACCAGTTGCGACAATGTATAAAATTGAAAGTCTATATACAAATTCACAGTTTTTGACAATTTTTTTTAATAAATTCAGTTTGATTATTCTTTATTCTGGATAATTGCATCTGTGTCATGAGTTTTTAGGCACAGTAGTTGTTGGGATATTAATAAGAACTGTTATATTACTAAGAATGGACATAAGGCTTGCAATTTTTTTTTTTTTTTTTAAATAAAATAAAATTGTGTTTAACAATGGAAATAAATCTATTTTTATACTGTGAAAAGTTTATTATACAAATATGCTGATTATGGCACACAATGTTTTATTTTATTTAGCTGATCTAAATAATAACAAACATTTTAGATATAAGTTAATTTAATAAATGGATCATATTATATTTTGGATTGTTTTATTGATTGCTGCCACAAAATAAAATGAGATTACTGTAATTATTATTTCAACTCCTGAAGTCATCTATTTCATTTGGGTAAAAGGATTTCCAAATTTCCTATTTCCGATTGTGGAATAATGATAAAAAAAAATTCTATGCGAATATTTTTTGTTTCTTATTTCAACTTTCTCACTTTTGCATAGGGTGACCAAACTTCTTAGTTTTCATAAATCAGTTAACAAAGGTACCTGAATGTTTTATTCTTTTGCTTTGCATATGAAGCTAATTTTCTATAAGTAAAATATAGTTTCTTGTACTTTATTTTTAATGGAAGAAAGACATTTTTTAAAAATAAAAATATTATTTAGAATGATAGTAGAATTTTTACATATTTTAAATCATGGGCAATACCAGGTATCTACTAATAGTAAAATACTTGATGTAGCTATGACTTCATTGAAAATTCAAATATTTGAAATGTTGCTATAATATTTTTTATTTCCTCAGTATGCTATTATGTCATACCATTCTTTCTTTTACTTAGAATGTTTATGTAACTTTTTATTTCAGAACTGAGTGTATGAAGCTATTTGTTGCTACTACAATTCTTACAACACCCAGTAAAGAAGAAAGGGTTCAGTTACTGAACAAGTGGATAGAAATTGCAATTGAAACCAAAACTGCTGTTGGCAACCTGTTTGGCTTTACGTCCATTATGCTGGGTTTAACATTGCCTGAGGTAACTGATTAAAATTTAAATTTTTATGTATGTTTCATAAATATTTTGAAAACTTTAGGTAGAATTTAATGTTAAAGCATACTATAATCATTTAAACTACCATGAAATTTAATTTTTCTGGTATCATGATTATACTTTCCTACTTATATTACCTTCGTATCTGTATATCTTGAGTTTTTCTCCATGAATAACTTACCTAAGGAAAGCTAAAGGAATATAAATAAGCACAAGTACCAAAATAATATAGTATATAGCTGTTTCGAGGATATGTTGGATCCCCCATGTCAATGCAAGAGAACGAACAAACCTGAAGTCCAAAAAAGGAATAATCATGGAGTGTCGAGTGTTGTACAGGACAGAGCACCAGGCGCGAAGCGCCTTTAATCTCCAGTTTCAATATGTGGTTCTTATCGTCAAACTATGACATTAATTCAGTGACCCTAATTGGAGGTTCGAGGTTTTTATTTACTCTTTATTTTATTTGGCCTAGCTCCTAGTGTGGCAGTTTGTTGCACATTTAGAGTTTAAACAATTTTAGGGGGTTGATGCAGATCTAAGGGTTTCCTAGCAATTTGGCAGCTTATGGTTTAAGAACATTTTTGTAGAAAACATTGATCGTGGTTTTTATTTAATTTCAGATGCTTGAGGTGGGATCTTTTAATTCCGATTATCGATGTTTAGAACCGCGTGGGGTCTCTTACGAGATTTGGCCTTGCGATGATCATAGTCATGCAGATTGAATGACAGTTCATTTGGAACAGATGGCAGATTTTTGTAGAATTTAAGCACTAGCTTTTTAATTTGGGCTCTAACAGTTTTTATTTTGAAGTCATTCCTAATTACCAAGCTTCTTAAGTACTTGGGAGCTTTCCTGATAATCCGTAGGATTTTTTTTTGTTTTGTCTCTAGTAAGTCTATTGTAGTTTTACAGGCATATCCCCATATGGGTGCTGCATACATTATTCCCGGGTGGATGACCGATTTATAAATTAGAAGTTTGTTTTGATAACTGAGATTTCCGTTTCCTATCATTGGGTATAAGGCTCCTGTAGTTATATACGCTTTTTTGATTAAGTTCGTTATGTGCTGTTAGGTGGAAATCTATCGTTACACCTAGGTATTTAGTAGATTTTTCCAAGCGTAGGGCATGGTTGTTTATGTACAGTGGCGGCAGAGGTTTATGTTTCCTCGAGAAATAAATCCAATGACATTTATTGGAGTTTAATTTTATTCGCCATTTTTCCAGCCAAGTTTGGAGTATGTCTAAGTGTTGTTGTAGCTGTCTGTGCATTACTAAGACGTAAGGGTGTTTTGCAAGTATCGCACTGTCGTCTACATAGAGTGTCAGCTCTGTGTTTGGAGTCCTGGGGATGTCATTCAGGTATATGTTAAAGAGTATCGGGCCCAGGAAAGAACCTTGCGGTACACTACTTTTAATGAGCTTGGGTGTGGATAAGTTACCTCCTACTCTGACTTGAAAGTGTCTGTTATTTAAGTATGAGATTAAAAGTTTGACAAGAGCATCAGGGACTTTTAAAGTGATCAGTTTGTAGGCTAATCCACAGTGCCACACTTTATCAAAGGCTTTTTGTATGTCCAGAAAAATCGCAGCTGTGGGTGTCTTGTTATTGAGACCAGAAGGTATGTACTCTACCACTCTCAGCAATTGATGAGTGGTGGAGTGTTTTGGCTGAAATCCAAACTGCTCCAGAATGATAATGTCATTCTCACTAAGGTGCGTGTTCAGTCTCTTAAGAATTATTTTCTCTAATTTTACTAAGTGTCGGTAGCAAGCTAATTGGTCTGTAGTTGGCTGGAATTGTGGCATCCTCACCTGGCTTATGGATCGTTATAATTATCGCTTCCTTCCATTCTTTAGGGAAATAGTTTAGTTTTAATATTTTATTTATTAAGATAGTCAAGTAAAATATTACGTTTAGGGGTAGGTTTTTATCCGCGATATTTCTGATTTTGTCGTGCCCTGTGCTTTTACGGTCTTTATGGTTTTTGATAATCTCTACTATCTCATGCGGGGTGGCTGGGTTAATCTCAGCCGTGACCGGGGAGTTCCTCAAATTATTTAGAGTTTGCCTGACCATTCTTAGGGTGTCCTGACACATTAGATCGTGGTTTGGTTGGAATTGTTTTTCATAATGCCTTACAAGCGTATAAGCATGGAAAACGAAGACGAAGAAGTTTCGTACAGGACAGAGCACCAGGCGCGGAGCGCCTTTAATCTCCAATCTCAATATATGGTTCGTATCTTCATGCTATGACATTATTTCATTGACCCATGATATGGAGGCTCGAATTTTTTTTTATTTACTATTTTATTTTTGACTTGACTCCTAGTGTGGCAGTTTATTGCACATTTGGAATAAGTCAGTTTGGGGGGTTGATACAGATCTGAGGGTTACCTAGCAATTAAGCATGGAAGGTCGAGGGATGTAACATTCGTGCAGGAGTACCTAGCCCAAGAGCTATAACCTCCGATCTGTGGATGTTGTGTGAAAACTTGTCATCATTTGAGCAAAATTAGTCTGATTATCAATAATTGATGAGGGACAGCATTGTCCATACCTTCCTTAGGGGAAGGGAAGAGAAAAACGTTAAGCGCAGCAGTGCTGCCATCTATGTACAAGTGGAAATACCACAAGTTGCCATGTATCAGTAGATACATACAGAGGGGGGAAAATTACAGAAATTGATGCAGTTAAGAGATTAAAAAGAGAATTGCACAATAAGCGGACTGGGAAAAAAGACAAAATATTACTCAATGCTTAAGGAGGGTCAAACATGACTGCACGGGGTCGCTTTCTGTTCGCCCGGGGGTCATAGTCCTGTATATTGAAGAGGTATTCATTCGGTACTTTAGGGATATCCCTGAAGAATTTAACAGCCTGTGTCTTGATAGTTTGTTTAATAGTTTTAATTTTATAATCCCTATGAATAACATCATTTCGCAGATAGCGCGGGACTTTCTGGATAATTCGGAAAATTTGCTCAGTTTGCAGTTTACGAATATTTGTCTTGCATGCAAAACTCCAGATAGGGCAAGCATACAGCAGGATTGGTTGGATAATACTTTTATAGAGAAGGATTTTATTGCTGACATCGAGATGTTCGAAGAAGAGAAGATGATTAAGTGTTCCGACTAGTTTCCTGGACTTATTTATGACGTAGTTTAGGTGCGTATGCGCCAAGTAAGTCAGCTGTCCAGATGGACGCCAAGATACTTGGCCGTACGCTGAAAAGGAACCGGTTGATTTTTGATCATGATGGGGGGGGGGATACGAGTGCTGGAGAGGAATACAGCCTGGGATTTAGCAGCGTTTATTTTAATTTTCCATTTGTCATAATAACTGTCAAGAGAATTGATGTGATTTTGTAACTGGGTGTGAAGATAGTTGACGTTTTTATTGGACGAAATAATGCATGTGTCGTCGGCGTAAAGACAGAGGGAGGTATGGGGGGAGCGGGGGATGTCATTTACATATCAATTAAATAGAAGGGGGGCTAGAATAGATCCTTGAGGCATGCCTGCTTGAATAGGTTTGATATCTGAAAGGGTGTTTAACGTACGAACATGAAATTTTCTATTTTTGAGATAGGAGTTGATGATTTTAATAAAGGAGGGGGGGATGTTAAGCTGAATTAATTTATAGATGATTCCCGGGGTCCATGTCTTATCGAAGGCTTTTTCCACATCTAAGAGGAGGGCACCTACCGGGGTTTTGTTTTTAAGTCTGTCTGCGGTAAATTCCACTACACG
The DNA here is from genome assembly GCA_951213105.1 of Amaurobius ferox. Lineage (NCBI taxonomy): Eukaryota > Metazoa > Arthropoda > Arachnida > Araneae > Amaurobiidae > Amaurobius > Amaurobius ferox. The sequence continues at coordinate 115,967,658 of OX578153.1, read as the reverse complement.
AAGAAGCTGGTGGGTGGTGGAGTGCTGGAGGCGGAAGCCGAATTGCTCTGGGATGATTGCGTCGTGATCGTTAATAAATTTGTTAAGTCTGATCTGAATAACTCTTTCGGTGATTTTACTAAGGGAGGGGAGGAGGGAGATAGGACAGTAGGAAACAGGTTTGGAGGGGTCAGAACCGGGTTTGAGGCAGGGGATGACAATGGCGGTTTTCCAACAGGAGGGAAAGTGGCAAAAAGAAAGGATGGAGTTAATCATAAGGACAATGTAAAAAATAATATTAAGGGGGAGAGATTTAAGGGCCCTGTTGGAGATTTTATCAATTCCAGGTGACTTTTTGTTCTGCAACTTTTGGATAATTTCTAATATCTCAGCAACGGAGGTAGGAGGGACAGGGTGGGGGGGGGGGAAAGGAAGCTGTTGACGGAATGCTGAACATGGTCGTGAAATTCGTTGTTTGGGATATCAATGGCGAATTGCTTCTCATAGCAATTCGTGATTGCGTTTGCTTTGTCCCTTTCAGAGAAGGCAGTGCCAGCAGAAGAATGAAGGGAGGGAAGCTGCGTGAAGGGTTTCTTGACTCTTTTGATTTCTTTCCATAAAGTGCGGTCGGAGGGGGAGAGGGACTCAATATAATTTTTCCAGTTATTCTGGTTATGCTTATGGATGGTGTTCCTAATTTTCCTATTTATAGTATTGAGATGAGTTTTTATTCTAGGGTCTCTAGAGACTTACCAGAGTCGACGAGTGAAGTTACGGTAGACAATTTGAGTCTGAATATGATGCGGGAGGGAGTTAAAGTGGGGAGCGCAGGAGGAGGAGGCTTTAGCAAGAGATCTCTGAATTTCGTGAGTAACTTTAAGGGCCGCAGCGTCGATGTCAGCAGGGCTGTTAATGTTAGGGATGAGCAGGGTGGTATTTCTAAGATTAGATTTAAAAATTTTCCAATCAACAGTAGAGGGGAGGCTGGAGACGGGGAGGAGGGAGTTAAGTTGCAGGGTAAGGAGAATGGGGAGGTGGTCAGAATTTAATTCATTTAAAGTTTCGATGGAGTAGGGCAGATGAATATTTTTGAGAAGTCCCAGGTCGATAGTAGATGGGAAGGGAGAATGAGAGTAATGGGTAGGTGAGGCAGGGACGGCAAGATGAATACCGCTCGAGGTGATGAAGTTCTGAAGAGCAATTCCGTACTTATTTCTTCTCCGGCAGTTCCAATTTGGGCTAAGAGCGTTGTAATCTCCTAATAAGATGGCACGATGATTAATGCTGCAGATGCTTTGGAGGTCCGAGGTAATGTCGGTGTTATGGGTGGGCTTTATGTAAATGGAACCAATGATAATGGGAGGGTAGTTAGGGAGGGAGAGTTGAATCATTTTATTTTCGATGATGATAGTATTAACCGGATTTAGTTCATGGTGAGGGATATTGCATTTAATGTATACTGAAACTCCTCCGTGGGAAGACCGAGAGTTGGAGGAGTGGTTACGAAGGGCTGTGTAGTTATAGTAGTTTGCAATTTTGAAGGGGGGGGGGGATGGGGTCCAGGTCTAATCTCTTGTATCAGAATGATGTCTATTTGATTATTTTGCACGAAGCTGCGAAGTTCTGTTATTTTGCCGCGGAGGCCATTAGCGTTCCACGACAGGATCTTTAAAGAATTGAAGTTTTTACTCGTCATGGTGGGGGGGGGGGGGGAGTGTACTAAAAACCTCTCAGGGCCAAAATTATGTTTAACAGCTTATCAAGGGGGTTAATTGGTTTGTTAATGGTGGCTACGATTTGATTTATAAAATTTTTAATTTTACTGAAACTTAAGTCTAGGTCCGAAAACATTTTTTTGGCTTCTTGAATTAATTGTATAAAATCTGAAATTTGTGAAGAGGAGGAATGGGAGGGTGATTCTGCTGGGGAGTATTCACGTGATGTTTCAGTAACAGGGGGGGGGCGGAGGAGATGTATGAATGTACAGAGATTTGTTGAAGAGTCTGTTTCCTCGCGTTAGCAATGAGTTGATTTCTGGGAAGAAGTTTGGGGGAGGGGAGTTGCTTTTGGCGGCCTTTTGGCCCGCGGTTATTTCGGCAAAGGATCTATTATCAGTTTGTTTGCTGGGTATGGAAGTTTGGTTGTGGTTAAGAATTATTTGCTTTTGTGGAATGGCATTACTTTGTCCGGCAGAAGGTAGGTGGGGGAAGTTTGAGGGCTGAATCGCAGTCATATTGTTGCTGGGGGGGGGCAGGTATATTTACAGTATTTAATATTTGGTTTTTATTCTGGGGGTTAGCAGAACAGAGCCTGAAGTTAGCGGGATGGGGACCCTTACAATTTGCACACTGTGCAGGGGTATCTCGCGATTTTGTGCATTCCCTAGTTAAATGTCCCAGGCCACACTTCAGACATCTTGGAGGTAGTCGACAGCATTCACTCGAATGCCCGAACCGTTGGCATCGCTTGCACATTTTAACTCCTCTGGAATCAAAATTGGTGACCCTAATAGTCATGTCGAGCATAGAATTAAGTTTCTGATTTCTTCCCAGCCATTGGTGGGATTGAGGTAGACGAGGAAGATGGGTAAGGGGGCTTGATTTTTTAGATCTTTCAGTTGGGTAACTCTATGTACACTGTGTCCAAGGAGACGAAGTTCGTCTTTAATTTCGGTTATAGAAGAGTTAGGGGGAAGTCCTTTTAGGAGGATTTTAATGGGCCTCTCTGCTTTAATATTAATCAAATGAAATTTGAGATTATGATCGGTTAGGAATCGTTGCACGGTTCTATAGTCTTCCAGGTTGAGGAGGAGGATTTTAATAAGCTCGCCAGCCAACTGGGCTTTAACATTGGTAGTAGTTTTGGAGTTTATAGATTTTATTAACTCGCGCCAGTTGTTGGGACAGTTAACATAGAAGGGTTCAGGTTTGCAAGCATTTATTTGGGGGTTATCCAGATTATTATTTGAGAGAGGGTCGCTGGTAGCAGTCGATTCGTTGTCCTGGGGGGGGGGGAGGTATCCATATCGAACGAAGCGACAGGATTCCGTGCAGTCTCAATTTCCTTACTATGTTGGATAGTGGTCATGGGACAAAATTTCTTTGGGAATCTAAAACCTTCCGAGTCCACTTGTGCATTTATATCATCAGATCTATTTAAAATATTTTTACTTTTACAGTTAAGTTTAGTATTATCACTAGAGACACTAGAGTCAACATTAACATTATATCTTACAGTTTGAGAAATTTGATTGTTTAAGTCATTAGAGTTACTAGTTAATTCAATATTATAGTTAGAAATAGTTACAGCATGATTAGTTAACTCCTCAGAGTTTCCAGAATTATCACTAGTCTTGCACTGGGTTAGGCCCGTGCGCTCTATGAAAGCATCAATTTCCTTCTTAAAGGGGGTGGAATCGTCAAATAAATCAGATTGCTCAAAATGAGAAGACAAAGAATTGCGCATACCCATATAGGAGTCTTGAGAGAGGTTGGAGAGGCCATCGCTGAGCTTGTGATACTCGTGCAACAGGAAGTCGCCGATCAGTCTGAAGTTAGTCATGCTGGATAGGTCTCTACATGCTCTGTCGCAGATGGAAGAGGCAAATTCCGGAATTTTTCAATAATTATTCTGATATCAGGAGGAATACCCTTGATGGTAGTCTGATACGAAGAGGTGGACGCCATGTCCAGGCTGGAATGGAGTCCGAAGAAGCAAGAAGATAGAGCACGCTGTACAAGTCACGCCACGTGGTAGAGTTCGGTCAGAGAGAGCAAAACAGGTCCGCGTAAGCATGGTCCAAAAGGTCATGGGTTTCGTCCAGAAAAGAGCACCAGGCGCGAAGCGCCTTTAATCTCCAATCTCTAGGTGTGGTTCTTATCTTCATACTGTGACATTATTTCATTTGCCCATAGTTGGAGGTTCGAGGTTTTTGATTTACTGTTTTTATTATTTGACTTAGCTCCTAGTGTGGCAGTTTGTTGCACATTTAGAGTTTGAGTAATTTTGGGGAGTTGATGCAGTTCTAAGGATTTCCTATCAATTTGGCAGTTTAAGGTTTAAGAACATTTTTTAGAAAATATTGATCGAGTTTTAATTTAATATCAACTATTTAAGTTGGGACTTACCTAATTCCGATTTTCAATATTAAGTACCGCGCGGGGTCTCTTACGTGATTTGGCTTTGCGATGATCATAGTCATGCAGATTGAATAGTAGTTCATTTGGAACAGATGGCAGATTTTTATAGAATTTAAGCGCTAGCTTTTTAATTTGGGCTCTAACAGTTTTTATCTTGAAGTCTTTCCTAATTACCGAGTTTCTTAAGTATCTAGGAGCTTTCCGTATAATCCTTAGGGTTTTGTTTTGTTTTGTCTCTAGTAAGTCTATAGTAGTTTTACAGGCATATCCCCATACGGGTGCTGCATACAGCATTCCCGGGCGGATGACCGATTTATAAATTAGGAGTTTATTTTGATAACTTAGATTTCCGTTTCCTATCATTGGGTATAAGGCTCCTGTGGCCATATACGCTTTTTTGATTAAGTTCGTTACGTGCTGTTTCCAGGTTAGGTGGGAATCTATCGTTACACCTAGGTATTTAGTAGATTTTTCCGCTTTTAGGGCATGGTTGTTTATGTACAGAGGCAGTGGAGGTTTACGTTTTCTAGAGAAATAAATCCAATGACATTTATTGGGGTTTAATTTTATTCGCCATTTTTCCAGCCATGTTTGGAGTATGTCTAAGTGTTGTTGTAGCTGTCTGTGCATTACTGAGACGTAAGGATGTTTTGCAAGTATCGCACTGTCGTCTGCATAGAGTGCCAGCTCCGTGTCTAGGGTCCTGGGGATGTCATTTAGATATATGTTAAAGAGTGTCGGGCCCAGGATGGATCCTTGCGGTACACTACTTTTAATGAGCTTGGGTGTAGACAAGTTATCTTTTACTCTAACTTGGAAGTGTCTGTTATTTAGGTATGAGATTAAAAGTTTGACAAGTGCGTCAGGGACTTTTAGAGTGATCAATTTGTATGCTAATCCACAATGCCACACTTTATCAAATGCTTTTTGTATGTCAAGAAAAATCGCATCTGTGGGTGTCTTACTATTAAGTCCAGAAGATATGTACTCTACCAGTCTCAGCAATTGATGAGTGGTGGAGTGTTTTGGCCGAAATCCAAACTGCTCCGGAATGATAATATCATTCTCACTAAGGTGCGTGTTCAGTCTATTAAGAATTATTTTCTCAGTAATTTTACTAAGTGTCGGTAGTAAGCTGATTGGTCTGTAGTTGGCTGGAATTGTGGCATCCTCACCAGGCTTATGGATCGCTATAATTATCGCTTCCTTCCATTCTTTGGGGAAATAATTTAGTTTTAGTATTTTGTTTATTAGGGTGGTCAAGTAAAATATTATATTTAAGGGTAGGTTTTTGACCGCAATATTCCTGATTTTGTCGTGCCCTGGGCTTTTACGGTTTTTAAGGTTTTTGATGATATCAATTATATCTTGCGGGGTGGCTGGGTTAATCTCAGCCGTGACCAGGGAGTTCCGGAAGTTGTTTAGAGTTTGCCTAACCATTCTTAGGGTGTCCTGACACATTAGATCGTGGTTTGGTTCAAATTGCTTTTCGTAATGCCTAGCAAGCGCCTCTGCTTTTTCTTCGTCTGAGTACGCGATTTTAACGCCATCTATTAGTGGCGGGAGTTTAATTTGAGGTTTTCTGAGTCTTTTAGCGAATTACCAGAGCGATACGTCTTCTGGGCTAAGGGATTCAATTAACTCTTTATACTGTTGCTGCTTTTCTGCGACAATTTTATCCCTGACTTTCCACGTGAGTCTGTTAAGCTCCCTTTTGAGGGTAGGGTCTCTATTAGCCTGCCATGTCTTACGCATTCTGTTCCTTTGCCTAACTAATTGTTTGACATGGTGGGAAAGTGTGGGCATTTTTGGTGACTCACGATGTGTTGTGGCAGAGGCAATAGCTCTCTTGATTTCTGTTGAGTGTGTGTGTGGCAGAGTCAATATCCGCCGTGCTCATAATGTTGGGTACTGCCAAGTGCGGCTCAAAAAGTGCTCTTTTGAAAACGTTCCAGTTCACCCTCTCTTGTCCCAAAGAGGCTGGAAGGGGAGTGTTCAGATCGAATGTCACCAATACCGGTAAATGATCCGAGTCGAATTCATCCAGGGTATCGATAGTGTGAGCGTATTCTATGTTTCTCATTAGGACAAAGTCTATGAATGAGCCGTTGGCACCTGAGAAGCAGGTTGGTCTCGACGGTGCAATGATGTTGGTGTTTGTTGTGTTCAGTAATCTGTGTATCTGTGTACCGCGTATGTTGGCTCTCCTGCTGCCCCACGCTCGGTGGTGTGCATTGAAGTCGCCCGCGAGTATTGTGTTTGGATATCGCGAGAAAAGCAGTTCCAGCTGCGCAGTTACATTTATACCACTCATGTTTTTGACATATATTGAAGTTAGGATAAATGGGTTTACATTATTTATTTTAATTTTTATGCTAGTATTTTCTACTCCTTGAAGATTTATGTTGTTTATTTCCTCGTGGGGAATATTTCTTTTGATATATATTGCTGTTCCTCCATGGGGGTTTCTAGCAGTTGTATTTGAGCTTAGGTTGTGATAGCCAATATAGTTCGCTATATTTAGTTTTTTATTTTCTCTAACTTTAGTTTCCTGAATTAACAGGGCATCTACATCATTTTCATTTACGTAGCTCCTAAGTTCATTTATTCTTGGAGATATGCCGTTCGCATTCCAAAATATTATTTTAAAGCTTTCTTTTTGGGACCTAGCCATGGCGGGTTTGATTCTCACTGTTATTTTTAAAATCCGCAATTAATTTAAAAGCCTCAAAGACCATTTGCATTGGATCACTCTTTTTTTGTATTAGCTCTACGAACTGCATCAACAGGTGTTTTATTGCATCTAGGTCGAACATGGTGATAAACCCTCTGATGAGGTTGAGGATTTCATCCATCTTTTCATCATTGGTTTTACCAGTCTCAGCTTCCATATCCTCAGCCTCAACCACGGTTTGGTCATTTTTGTGAGTATCCTTTTGGACCTCAGTAGTTTTTTGCCTTTTTTCAACCGTTTTTTCTAACAGCTGGGTTTGCGCGAGCTCTTCCTCTCTGACTCGTTTAGTTTTGGCTTCACGTGTTTTGATTTCTTCTTTTGATTTAGCATACTGATTTACAATTTTAGCTTCTAGTTCCGCCTGTCTTACCTGTCTGGCTTTTTCGGCTTCCTTTCTCTTTATAATGGCTATAGTAGCCAGTTTTACTTCTTCCGGAGTCAATTCTCTGGAAGACGAAGGTTTGGGGGCCTGCTGTTGCACCGATCTGGTGGGTGCTGAAGATTGGTATCTATTTTGCTGTGGCACAGTGTGCGAGGAGCCCTGAGGGGGTGCCTGGGAGTTTAATCCGAGGGCCTTTTGCCTCCAAGGGGGTATCTGATTTTGGGGAGGGGGGGCATACCCCGGTGCCTTTCCTCTGTTCCAGGGGTTCTTCGGGCATTGCCTGAAGTTCGCTGGGTGGTCTCCATTGCAATTTGCACACGTAGCCTTCTCAGACCTAGGTCTCCGACAGTCCCGTGTGAAGTGTTCTTCAGCACACCTAAGGCACTTAGGTGGCATACTGCAGTTCTCCGAGGAGTGATTGAACTGTTGGCACCGGTAGCAGATTTTGAAGCCCCGTGCTCTGAAGGCCTCTACCTTCACAGCCAAGTAACCTAATCTTGTTAGTCTGTAGACCCTCTGCCAGTCTGCCGTAGGCCTAAGGCTGACTAAGAAGATCGGCAGGGGTAATCTCGTTTTAGTGTTTCTCAGTTGAGAAACCCGGACTACATCTAATCCTTCGGATGTTAAAGTGATTTTTATTTCCTCCATGTTATAATTTGTTGGTAGCCCCTTCAGAACTACCTTTTTTGGCCTTTCCGTCTTTAGGTTTAAGCTGTGGAAGGGGATTTTCTCACTACTTAAATGGCGCTGTACAACCCTGTAGGTGTCAGCGTCATTTGGAATCAATTTTAGCATGTCTCCTGTGAGCTTGCCAGATACTTTATTTCCTGAGATATCATTTAGTTTTTTAAAGAGAACCTTGTAATTATCATTGAACTTTATGAAAAAACATTCAGCTTTTGGATCTTTTTTCTCAACTTCAACTGTTGTTAGCCTGTCACTATTTTCGACCGTTTTAGTTTTAGGTGCACTTTTAAACACAACTGGTTGCGCGGCAATCTCAGCGTAAGTCTTAGTTTTAACATAATCATTGTCAGTTACATTTACAACGTTATCAGCTATTTCATTACAGTCCATGTTATCATGGACATTTAAGTTTTTTTCTACAATCTGGCTTTTAGTAGGAGCATCCTTAGTGGATTGCCCCTCCATCTTTCTTTTTTTATTTGGATTTTCAACCGTTTTAAGTTTATCTTCATCTTTAATTTCCTTAATTAAGCCTAGCTCTATCATTTTACTTTTGATTTGACCACTAGAATTACATCCCTCACATTTAGAAATCTCATAAATATCACAATCAATAAACCTATCCAATTTCTGGGCAAACAAAAAACAGTTCACAGAAAGTAACGAACTTAGCATCTTGGAGACTTGGTCCTCTTCTTGTCCCAGTAGTCCGTTCACCAGCAGCTCCCTGATGTGAAGAGTCATCACGTAGACTGCCAGGGTGCAGAAGTTGACGGCGGTCTTGACTTCTTCCTTCAGTCCAGTCATCAGTCCATCATCAGGTAGAGTTTCGCAGTAATTCATCAAGGCACCCTTGAGAGGCCCGAATTCCTCCTCGTCCAGCTCACCAGCAAGTTCGCGAGTAGCTGCCATGTCGCCTCGTTCCAAATCCATATCGTCAGGGTAGAGAAGTTCCAAAAAATAGCACTACCACGTGGTAACAACACACGTGGCACTCCAAAATGAAAAGCACAAAATCCAAAATGGCGAATCGCCCGTACACAACAAGCTGTAAATTGCCTTGCCCGACGTGCTCTATCGTACTAGATATAACACGCCCAAGCAGAAGCAAGAAGATCACCAACTGGTAAAAAGCAGGAGCAATACTAAAGTACGTCCACACAACTCGAAGTCTAAGCTCCGAATGAATTCCAAAAGGGGAATGGGCCCGTAAGCATGGAAGGAAGGAGCAGGTGGATTATATACCCAAGACCTGGATTATGAGCTAGCCAATCATGAAGCAGCATGAAGAACACACCAGCCAATTCGAAATGAGAAGTAGCAACACAAGGCGTGAATCCAAGAAAATCAATCGCCACTCTTGTGTTGTTGCTTCTCATTTCGGATTGGCTGGTGTGTTCTTCCTGCTGCTTTCTAATTGGCTCTTTTGCAATCCAGGTCAGGGGTATATAATCCCCTTGCTTCTTCCATGCTCATTTCTTGTTTGGTCTGCAGGTTTGTTGGTTCTCTTGCACTGACAAAGGGGGTCCAGCGTATTCTCGAAACAGTTGTATGCTGCATCATTTTGTTATTTGTGCTTATTTACGTTGCTCTAGTTTTCCTTATCCTTTGCACAAAGTGTATTTTACTTATTGAATACTATACCTAGTAAGATGACATTTATATTAAATTATAGCTTTGATCTGGAGAGTTGCATGTGCTACTCAAAATTTACAGAATTTTGATAAATTAAAAAATCTATAAAAAACCGAAATTATAAAATTATGCCAATGCTTCTATCTTACATAATCTTTTACTCCCTCTGAATGTTTAGTTGATTTTCTGCAAGCAGGCTGCAGTTTTGTGCAGATTATTTAGTGCTATAACACTGGTTTTAAGCAATGCAGGGAGGAAGCTAAACATATTCGAATTTATGTTGTTTTTGTGTGAAGTAGTTTGTGTATTGTTAAGTAAGTCAGTCTTTTTAAAGTGATAGAATTAATTTCAAAATATTATATTTGGATAAAAGAAAAAATAATAGAGATAAATTTAGGCCAGTGGAACTTTTTGCTCTTATTCAGTCATTCAGGGAATTATAATTTCAAAAATTGCATTGGTATTACTGAATTTTAAGGAACTGTTTGTTGACTAACTGCAGAATGTAGCTAGTTCAAAATAATAACTAATATAAAATTTGTAAATATCCAACTCAAAGTTGCAGCATGTTAGATGGTGTTATTTTACTAATATGTGCTTAACAAACTATTGTTTAAAAATTTATACAACATTGTTGAAAAAAGGAACACCATTTAAATATTTTGTGCCATAAAAACATATTAGACATTTGTGGTTATATTTTTATTAGCAAAATGTTTTTAACAAACAATTTCCATATTTTTTCCTCACGTACTTAAAAGCTCTCTTCATTGCTTATTTTTTATTTAAAATTCTGCATTTGTTCATTTACATTATTTTAAAATTGTTCAAATTTTTTCTAAAGGTATATATTCTGTATTACAGGTTTTAGGTCTGCGCTCTACCTGGCTTGCTCTACGGTATGCATATACTGAATCTGCCTTTGCATTTGAAACCAAATTACGACCCACTCTTAAATCTTTGCAACAGGCTTCAGGTCTAGAAGCGCCTAATACCTGCTTGCCATACATTTTGTCTCTGAATTTGATTCTTCAGAAATACAGAGAAGTTATGGACATTATAGATAACAACCCATTCGAGACTGAATATATCAGTGAAAATATCCTTGACTTTGATATTCCAGGTGGCAATAACTCAACTGACTTTGGACTTCAGTTGTTAGAGAATTATCTTGAGGTTGGCCGTTATATTATGCAGCAGTCCCCGGTGTTTAAACAAAATGGAAGAATAACTTTGCATGGTGTCAAGTATGAGAGTTTGTTGTTGGACATATTTTCTTCAGAATTTCACCTGCGAATGCTTTGGGGTTTTCGGGGTTCAGTAGTTTGCCCTGAAGAAAGGTATCAGAAATTTCAGAAAGTTTTAATTTTACTTCATAACAAATGTAATGAAGAACACACTTAAAAGTTGTCATTATAAATCAGAGGTTCCTAATCTCTAAGCTTGCATACCAAAAAATCAAAGCAGGGTGTCTTAGAGTTCAGTGATAAATTTGAAAATTCCCTATAAATGAAATATAATTATCTATTACACAAAGTTGGGTATATGTACTTCTAAATTCAAAAATGTGAAAACACAGAAGGTTGTTAAAAATGCATCTTTAATAAATATGAGTACTATACATTTGGTAAAATATGAAAGTTCTATGAGTTTCTCTTTTCCTTTCTAGTTTGACTGCTTCTCGAACTTTCATCATACCCACTTATTTAAACCATCAATGGTGGTTTTGCTTTTGTTTTCTTGTAAGTGCTTATCAGCACTGAATAGTTATTAACTGCACTGGCAAGAGAAAAACTTGATTCATGTTGTAATTTTGCATATTGCCTTGGTTACCAGCAATGTTAGTCATGCCGTGCAATTGGCATCAAATTCTGTTCCACAGTACATAGTTTGAAAATTTAGGGCGCATTGCAAGTTGCTTTTGTTGCTTGTGTAGTTAATAGCTATTCAGTGCTAATAAGCTCTAACAAGAAGGGAACCAGTCATCTAACGCTAGTTGCTGTATTTAAAAACATTATTCTAAGCTTTAGAATGCTCTCTTTTTCGTAAATTTTGTAACTTTATTCCTATTTTCTGTCTTCTCTATTAGGTTTTCTTCAAACTTGTTTTCATCGTTTCAACATTAATTAATAGGTTTTAATAATATAATCTTGCACACTCAAAGTGACCACTTCAGTGAAAAGTATTTGTAGAAAATTAAGACATACTATTTTCTTTTTTAATCTGATTGAAAATGAGCTTTATTATAGTGCTGTGCGAATACTATTATCAGTATCAGGAGTAATGTTCCAGATGAATAATCTATGATATAAAATTAATCTTGGCAATGTTATGGTTCTCCACTTAAGGAAAGAGGCACACTTTTGTATTAATGCTAAATTTATCAGTATTGTGTTTTAACTTCAGGTTTTAAAGATACATATCAGCTGTTATATCTCAACATTTGATATATATATATATATATATATTATAGACATGCAGAACTACTTATAGACCAAGAATCACATATTCTTGAATATAAAATACTTAAACTTATACCATAAAACCTTTAAAAATTGAAAAAGTTCTTTTTCACCATAGAATTTTTAGTCTTAAGTATTTCATTTTGAAAATATCACATTACTGGAAAATATACCCGAAGTTGTCTGAAGCAGAAATAAATTAAATTCATTGATCTAAAAAAAAAAAAAATTATTTATATGAATAATAATTTCATACAACCCGTATACACTGGAGCAATGGGCACGATATGACCCCCACCCAAAATCAAAACTCATATTCCTACCAATACTGAAATCATTTTGACCTCTCATGAAAATGCAAAACAAACAATGTGCACATGACACCATCCGCAAATGACTTATCCCCCACCCTCCTATATTTAAAATGTCTCTGATCCTGTGCATGAAATGAAAGATGCAAACACCATATTCCTCATCTGTGGTAGAAAACGTGGGCATCTAAAATCTTGCAGGTTCGCTCGTTTAATAAATTACTCAAATTAAAATTACTTATAAAATCAAATTTTCTTTTGTTAGAATCCGAAGATATAAATGGAACTTCTTGTAAAACTATAGAATTGTGCTAATCTTAGTTTTTTGGGAAAAGTATCACATAACCTAAAATATGCAAATTTCGATGTATTTAAAAAAATATAAAGGAATTGTCCTATGGATTCAGTTCAAACATCGTTGGAAAAATTGTTGTTTGATCTTTTCAGTGGTGTCAAGAGGGGAACTCTGATAATATTTTCAGTTACTGAGGAACTGATTTGTGAGCAAATGCTAAAAATAGCAAACATATATAGTTTTAAATTATTCTTTTAAATTTTATAAGCAGTCAAATATTATAGATAATAATGCATACCTTTAAGGCATTTTTCATCTTCTTAGTTGAATTTGTTATTGCTACATTATATATATATATATATATATATATAAACAAATTTAGAATATTCATGAAGTGAAAACAATTTAAAAGTTAAATACTAAGCATGTATTACATGTTATATTAACAATATATTATCTTTAGTAATAAAACTGTGCATTAAAATGGTAATCAATAAGATTCTTTTAATTAGTTTTAAGATGCTACACTATGTGTTTTCAATATATATATATATATATATATATATATATATATATATATATATAATATGTGTGTGTGTATTAAAAATATTAAATATAAAAATATCTAATATATTTGATAATTTCATTCTTTAAGCTGCATTAGAATATATGCATGTATTTGGGTTTTGTCATTGAAAAATTAAAAATTTTAAATGCACATTTAATAACAAACAAATTTTATATTTCAACATACATCTTTTGATTATGATAAAGAAGAATCAGATTGTTTTGCATTATGTTTCTGTATTTGGAGTCACATGTTGGCCTGTCTAATGTTAAAAGGTATAATATGATAGACTGGGTTTGTGGTGAACAGAAACATTAGTAAACAAATTATTGTTGATATATCATTTTCAGATAGTTTGAAAATATTGTATTTAATTGTGGCAATTTGATATGTGATAATTTGTAAGATCTAAAGGATTTTATAATATATATTCATTACAATCCCAATTTTTATACTGTAAAAAAAAAAAATTGTATATGGTATGGTTAAAGCTTAGTCTAGTCAGGTCTATCAATGCCTATTATGCTTCAAAGAATAGGTTTATTTTTATGAATGAAATTGATGTATTGGATAAATAAGTATTTGATGCTATGAACATAAAAATTTACTTCAAGTATTTTTGTAGTTGCAATTTCTTGTATGTATGTATCAGAGTTGGGCAGTATCGAAAATAAATGTATTCAAATTACATTTGTATTTTGTATTTTAAACTGAAAAACCTAAAGTATTTTTGTAATGTGTCGAAAATACATTTCAGAGTATTTTGTATTTTCAGAATACATTTCTTCAGATTTCAAGCTATCACAGATAAACCGCAGATGAACAATTCACAAAAGAGAAAACTGCTAATCAGTATTTTGTCTAGTCATTGAATTCGTTTCTCGGGGTCAATCTAAACAGCCTTTTACAACCTGGCGCAGATAAAGATGTTAATTAATGGGATGTTTAGTATCTTTGGTGACCTCTGAAAAATATAGTTTCTGTTATAATTTCTGTTCATATAGGAATCATATAATAATGTTGTTTGGTAGATGTCTCCTTCCTGTCTATGTATAAAGAAAAGAGACAAGAAGAGAGCTTGAGGTTCCATTCTTTGTGAAAACAGAAGCATAGGCAATCTAAGCTGTGCATTGTATATATATTTTAAGTAAATTAAAGATATGCAATGTCGTAGTTATTGCAGAGGCATGAGAAAAGATGAAAGATACTGCTTCTTGTGATACAAATGTATTTTGGAAGATATTAGATGGAAAATCTTTTAACCTACTGATGATAATGGAGTAAAAGGCGAAATTCCTATTATGCAAACCAAAATGTGTGGTTATAAATGAGGCTTTCGAAGCCACAACAAATTTTAGAATGCATCTAAAGGTAAGATTTAGTTTTATGCAGGAATGCCTCAATTTAATAAGTATGTATCCTAGTCCCTTGGCATTTGTTTAATTGAGGTAGCACTATATTATGTAATAAGTTTTATTGGTGACAAAAATTTGCCGTACTATATTTTTTCGGAAAAATGTGTCCTTGAAACATCTATTTCTTGGAATCTGCTATAGATAGAGCTCAAATGATGACTGATTTTAAGTTAGCATCATATTTCGGAGAAGTTGAAGTTCTCTATGGATTTCTACTTCCGGTTCAGAAATTGTCATTTTACTTGAAACGGCTATATCTTAAAATTCGCTAAAGATAGAGCTTAGATTATAACTGATGATATGAATTTTGCATCAAATTCTAGAGGATGTAGGGTGGTTCACTAAGAATTTGTACTTCCGGTTTCTTTTCCACATCTTGTTCAAAAAATTTCCTTAAAACATCTATTTTTCAGAATTGGTTATAGATAGAAATAATAACTGATATGGATTCAGTATCAAATTCTGGAGCCAATCAGGGTTCACTAAGGATTTACATTTTCATTTTTTTTGCCACTTCCGCTATAATTTGTATTTCCGGTTTCTTTTCTACATCTGGTTAAAAATTTTCCTTAAATCATCTATTTCCCAGAATTGGTTATAGAGATAATGACTAATATGGATTCAGCATTAAATTCTGGAGTGGAACTGGGGTTCACTAAGGATATACACCTCCAGTCTTTTTCCATTTTCGGGTCAAAAATGTTTCCTTAAAATTTTATTTAAGATTGGCTATAGATAGAGCTGAGATGATGACTGATATGAGTTCAGCATTAAATTTCGGAGATGGTTGGGGCTTTACTAAAGATTTCCCCTTCTATTTTTATGTTTTTACTTTCAGTGCAAAAAATTTCTTTGAACCATCTATTTCTAAGACTTACTATAGATAGAGCTTAGATGGTAACTTATATGGATTGAGCGTCTAATTTTAAATGGGGTTGGGGATTCACTAAGAGTTTCCATTTCCAGCTTTTGAGATGTTGCTACCAGTTTTCCTGAAAATTCATGTGACTGTAAGAAATATGTGTGCAAAAGAGAATTAAAATGATTAATAGTTTCATGTCGACGCGGTGGTCGAGTGGTCAAGGCAAGCATTTCCAAGCAATCGTTTAACCGCCTTGTTGTGGGTTCGAGTCCCACGTGAGACATGGATGTTGTGTTGTTGGACGCAATGTGTTCCGCCCCCCTCTGCTGCGCTTGGGGCAACGTCCTAGGATAGCTAAATGGTTCACGTTCTGGCTGATGTATAGGCGAATGATGAGAGTCAAGTGCCTGGTCATTTGATAAAAAAAAAATAATAGTTTCATCAAAAATAAAGTGTACAAGCCATTTGTCACCATATGAAGGTTTCTTCATAAATTTCTTGTTTCTTATTATATCTTTGTCTGTTATGCAAAATGTGTTCTCCCATAAATTCATTTATTTTTTATTTTATTAACTTGGAAATATTGTCATACTTTTTCAATACATTCTAATCTTTTTAAAGTTCCAATGTTGTGTTCTCCCATAGATTCATTTATTTTTTTAACTTGGAGAAATTGTCATACTTTTTCAATACATTCTAATACTTTTAAAGTTCCAATGTTACTATTTAACAAATATAAGGTTTGCTTTATTTCCAATAAAATGTATATACAAATGTTGCTTTGCATTGAAAATTCTATCCAGTCCAATATGCAGCAATGTTTAGTTTTTGAAAATACATGTAGTGTTTTGTATTTGAAATTTTTCAAATTTTAAAAGTATTTTGTATCAGAAATGCATTTTCAATGTATTTTGCCCAATTCTGATATATATATATTTATATATATAAAATAAAAGTATTTTTGTGACAAATTGTTTAAGCTTGAATAAATTGTTATAGTTTCTTATTTGTCAATATTCAGTTACTCTGCTTTAAGGTTTTAATTTGTACTCAGTTATAGCAATTTTCTATTCTAATTCATACTAAACTATTATTATCTTTATATACTCATATTAAAAATGTCAAAAACGGTTTCTGCATGAGTTGCTACATGACTAAAACCTTTTGCAATTTTAAAATAATAGTTACAGATCAGCTTATAATTATTATACATTTTAAAAATAGATCAATGATATTATTTTAGGCATAAGTACAATTTCATAATTAGTTCATTATATAATTACAATCATGTATAGAGACTTTGACACCTGTAGCAAATCATTTTTGGGCACCCTTTCCTGTAATGTATAGTCTTTGGTACTTAAGCCAAAAATATGTTTAGCACCTTGAAATGATTACTCCTGTGGAATTTTCGAAAATTACATTCCAGCCGGAATAATATATCATGTGACACCTCTAACAAAATGGCACTGGGCACTCTCTGCAATTGAAGATTGGAGTAGTATACCATAAATGGGAGAGTGACAATAAAAAGGGCATCAGGTGGCAGTTGCTGTTCCCTTATTCTAGGGTGTCCAGTGTACTAAAAGAGATACATGACAGCCCTGCTGGGGAGGAAAGTTTGGCATTAGCAGGATGCTAAACAAAGTTCGTGAACATAGATCTTTTCAGTGTTACAAGGTTGGATTTACAATGTCAGAATTGAACTCAGCATTTTGGGACCATGGACATTAGACAATAACAATTACATCCTAGTAGTAATGGACTGCTTCACAAAGTAGCCAGAAGATTACACAATCCCAGTTTACAACCATCAGTGAAGTTCTAACTCATAACTGAATATGTTGTTACAGGATTCCGTAGTTCATCCATCCTGACCAGGGAATGAATTTCAACTCTGGTATATTCACGGGACTGTGCAAACTACTCAGAATAGACAAAACTCCTCTTCATCCTCAATCAGACGGAATGGTAGAAGCATTCAACAAAACCATACTTAATCACCTTTTAATATTCGTATCCAGAAACCAACAAGAATGGGACCATCACCTACCTATATTCTTGCTTGCTTACAGATGTGCTGTCCATGAATCAACCGATCATTCTCCATCAAGAATACTATTTGACTAGGATCTAATGTTTGAAAGACCATGTGATACTCTTTCATCGCATAATGAATATGTGCAAGATCTGCAAATACAGTTGTTGAGACCCAGACCGTTCGACCTACCAGAAAGGTGTTGTTGTTGAGACCCAGACCGTCCGACCTACCAGAAAGGTGTAAGGTAACTGTATGGACGGCCGGGAAGTGCCACCCAATTTAGACCGGAACCCAGTGGGGGAGGCATCCACAGGGACCGTACCCTCCTTCCCCTACCACCAACCTCTCGGAAGGACTTACGGACCCACATGTTTAACGTGATCGTACTCCGCATGAACACGGCGACATTTGTGGTAGCGTGCAAATCTAGCGCGCAAACCACGGGGATACCGCACCCGAGATGGCCAACAGCACGCGGTGTTCAAGGTAACTGTTTGAACAGTCGAGAAATGCCCCCAATTTAGACCGGAACCCAGTGGGGGAGGCATCCACAGGGACCGTACCCTCCTTCCCCTACCACCAACCTCTCGGAAGGACTTACGGACCCACATGTTTAACGTGATCGTACTCCGCATGAACACGGCGGCATTTGTGGTAGCGTGCAAATCTAGCGCGCAAACCACGGGGATACCGCACCCGAGATGGCCAACAGCACGCGGTGTTCAAGGTAACTGTTTGAACAGTCGAGAAATGCCCCCAATTTAGACCGGAACCCAGTGGGGGAGGCATCCACAGGGACCGTACCCTCCTTCCCCTACCACCAACCTCTCGGAAGGACTTGCGGACCCACATGTTTAACGTGATCGTACTCCGCGTGAACACGGCGGCAGTTTTGGCTGGAATCGAACCCGCGCCTACCGAGTGCAACTCCAGCGCGCTAACCACTGGGCTACCGCGCCCGCTGCAGATACAGTTGAAAAAGGTTCATCGTTTTGCTCAGGAGAGGATTATCATTGCTGCCGATAGAATGAAGACGCGGTATGATTCCAGGAAGGCGGCAAAGTACAGCACAACTTGAAAGTACCTTACACCATAAAGAAAAAATAGTGTTGTTTATCGAATTCAGAAATCGTTTTCAATCAAGTCAAGAGTCATCCATATCGACAGATTGGCCCCAGATTTTGGACCGCAGTAGATTTATACAGCCTGGGACGTACAGTCTTATTGAGGACACCATGTAACGAATGTGTAAAATCACCCCATTGGAGTCTCTTCTGAAAACTAAATGGAGAAAGCATCTGTACATGCAACCTTTCCTTTGATGTGAATCTAGGGTTGTAATTTCAGGGCTCTGTTGCAACAGTCCTGAAATGCCGGTATGCCAGATTTGGCAACTTTTCGAATGTTCGAGCCTTCTATAAGTTGCTACAGCGAGTATATGATAAGAGTCATCACTCAGTTGGAGAGCAGTTGACGTGATATGAACTACATTGAACTGTGACATACGTCAATGTTTTGAGAATAGTAGCTGCTTTGTAAAATTGGTGGAGCATTTATTTGCTGTACCTGACAGTTGTTTAGTGATTTTGAGCGATAGTTATCAAGATATTTACTGCATATTGTTACACTTTGCGCTGTGCTTATAAATAAACATGTTACCCTCACAGCAAATATTGTTACATGTGTGACAGTGATGTTGTAGTCACATGACACTTAAGTCACAATGTGACATCATATTTGTGACTTCTATGCGACGTTACGTATTAGTAAGTTGACTATATCTGTGACGTTTCCACAATTTAATTAACATGTAGCAATGTGACGTCACAAACAAGTTAATATGCGACGTCACAAACGACCATGAAAATGACTTCGCTCTTACCTTCCATATGACATTGCCGAGACGTACTGCGACATCCACAGTGTGATGTAACTATTACGTCACTGTGAAAAAAAATGCTGTTAGGGTAGTTATCCAGAAATTTAGACTCATTCTTGTATCCTTAGCATACACCCACGATTTAAGAGGATATGTCAACAGTATACACCCTTACGTTTACATATAAAAATAAATTTCATATTAATCATTTTCCTGTTAATGACCTTTATTTTATAAACTGTTTATGCCAGAGCTGTCCTGAAGAAAATTATTGAGACACACGACCAACCCTAAGGATTGTGGTAGCTTAATGTATGGCCGGTACCTGATTTGGGTCGAAAGCCCAGACCACCCGACTCGTCTTAGGACTCGGAGCAATTTAATGAATGGCCGGAGCACCTGGTTGGGGTGCCCCTCTTGAAAATTTTTGAATTATTTAAGCCATATAATTGCCATTTTTAAGCCCATAAATCACTTTTTTCACAATATTCATAGCTTAATGCTTAACAGAACATATATTTATATATATATATATAATATGTATATATATTAATAGATTCACAGGTATGGATCATTTTGTAACTTGGAACGCTTTCTATTTTTTTTTCCCTGCACTTACTTTTGTTTTCTTGTAACTTTTCACTTGCTCACTTACTTTAGTATTACCTACATACATAATTGAAAAAGTTATTTCCATCATATGACAACATCAGTTGCCACTGGCATTTGACTGATCGTCTGTCCAAGCCTAAGGTGGCAGTTGCCACTTTTATCAGTTTTCCATTCCTCTCCTGGTCGTACGCAGGATATTATTTTGAGGCTTGAGGGGGTTCAGAGTCTTTTCTCATTTGTTTCCATTCAAATTTGTGAATGACTAGTGAAAAAAAAAAGGCTGAACTTTGTTGAAAGTTGCCTCAAAACCAGCAAATACAAAAACTTTCTTGAGACCTTGAGAGTACGCGGCGCATACAGCGCGTATCCTTTTGGGACACCCCTGCTTATACCGTTCTGGCTTCAATGCAATGTATATCAACCCCCCCCCCCCCCCCCACACACACACACACACACATTGGTGGTTCTTCTGTGAGAGAAGTCAAAATTCTGGCTCTATTAGCTTCTACCACTTGATCAATAGTAGTAGGGTGGAAATATACTATAAGTGTACGTTTTAGGTCATCGAAGTGGGAGGAGGAAGTTTTTCCAAACTAACGGACCTCCTATTCTCCCTATGTTATGGCATTTTAATCTATGCAATGCATCTTTTGCCTCCACCCTCCTGCCAGCGGTTGTTCCATGGGAGAAATAAAAAACCCGGCTCCGTCAGCTTCTGTCCTGTGATCGATACTAGAAGTGCATAGAGATAATATAGGTTGTTGTTGAGACCCAGACTGTCCGACCTACCAGAAAGGTGGAAGGAGATATTATAAGTGTACCTTAGGTCAACTAAGTGGCGATGGGGTCTAGAGGATCTGGAAAACATTTTGAAACTAACGGGGCCCTATAATAACTCCATTTTATAAGTTAATGGTCTTTTTTTCATAAACTGTTTATGGATCCCAGGCTTTTATGCACTGCATCTTTTTGCTTCCCACCTATCTGTGGTTTTTCCGTAGAAAGAAATCGAAAATCTAGCTCCGTTATCAATACTTATTGCTTTTTTGCCCGACCGTACCCTGTAACTGCTCCATACCCTTTGGATGAGCTGGACGGCCTGGGTAATAAATAAATAAATACATATTGCCACAAATTATGTACATGGTGCCTTTTTATTTATAAATTAGTGTGAAAACATATAAAAATTAACTTTTCAAATGTAATTCCCTAATATAACACAAAATGAAAGAGAAAAGTGGTGTTATATTCTTTCATGGTGAAATACCTAAAAATACATTTTACAAGAGTAAGACAATAAAAACTGGCTTCAATTTCTTTAGTTTTACACCATTTGTGGCCACTGGGATAACCCTGGAACAGAGCAAAAACTAAACTCAACCCTTCATTGTATAGAAACAAAAAGTCAGACAATAAAAATATTAATTAATGCAAATAAAACGCAGCAATTCACTCTACCATTATAAGGTACTAAACAGCTAACAACCACCAGACCTTGAGGACAATTGTGCAACCAAATACGAACTATATTTATGTACAGGTGAAGGAAGCCAAGAGCCAAGACGCTTGCTTTCGGAGTACCTGGGTCCGAAGGACCATCACCTCCACTTCAGAAAATATAAAAAGTCCACGTAAAGTAGATCACAGAATACTCTATTAGTCTGTGAAGTAGATTTTCAAAATAACAAAATGAGATAGCAAATTGCATTCCTCGTATACACGGATGCTCTGTAGAGGTCAGAGACGGCTGGTGATTTGCTGTCTTCGTCTTGGGATGGTTGTTGTTATTGAGACCCAGACCGTCCGACCTACCAGAAAGGTGTAAGGTAACTGTATGGACGGCCGGGAAGTGCCACCCAATTTAGACCGGAACCCAGTGGGGGAGGCATCCACAGGGACCGTACCCTCCTTCCCCTACCACCAACCTCTCGGAAGGACTTACGGACCCACATGTTTAACGTGATCGTACTCCGCATGAACACGGCGGCATTTGTGGCAGCGTGCAAATCTAGCGCGCAAACCACTGGGATACCGCACCCGAGATGGCCAACAGCACGCGGCGTTCCGAGGTGGTCACCCACCAAGTACTAACCGCGCCCGATGCTGCTTCACTTCGGTGATCTAACGAGAACCGGTGTTTTCAGCACGGTACGGCCGTTGGCCTGTCTTGGGATGGTTGTAACTGGGTGATGGCTGAAAAAGGGGGCGGGGCCAGGGGAAGAGCGGACCAATGGAAAATCTGGAAGAAACTTACAAAGTTACAGCCCCCTAGATGTGCTAAATGTGCAGGGTCCCACCTTTCGAGGGACTGCACAAAACCCTACGAAGCCAAATGCACTTGTGTAAATTGTGGAGGTGACCACACGGCCAACTACCGCAATTGCCCTAAATTACCCAAACCTCAGCAAAAAGAATCCAACCCTAGAACCTTTCAGCACAAGCAAACTACCCAAAAATAGAACTTATGCTAGCACCCCCCCCCCCCTTCAACAGCTGGGTTTTTTTTGTGTGACGTCATGTAGGTGTTTGGGCGCAGATGAATGATAAGAGAATTGGTTTCTTCATGTGGAAATTTATAATTCAATTCGTGTGTTCGTTCAATTTTGATACACACATGTATATATATATATATATATATATATTCCATATATATATTCTATATATATATTCCATATATATATTCTATATATATTAATATTTCATATTAATTATTTTCTATTTAAATCTTTTCAAGGCTATCAAACTACTAGTATTAGGAGTTGCTCCTGCTTTTATTGTAAATATTAAAAATGAACTTTATTATGTTGTTGATTTTTTTTCATGCCCAAGCCGCATGAACAGTGCAAGAAAGTCTTGGTCAATTTTTTTTCTTCTTTTAAAATGAATATATCATTTTCATTTTAACAATTTAGCCACGTTTAAAATGCATTACCGTTTGAATTAGAATTAAATTAATTAACGTCTATGGTATGCTAAGTGTCTTCCTTGCCCTTCACTATGGGCGCCCATGTAACATTTTTCAGGAGGGAAACTCAAGGATGAGGCGCTCAATATCGACTAGCTTGTAACCTACATTTGCAACCTTAAACGTCCATTGGAGGGAGAGTTTCCCCTTGCGTTCCCTTATGGGAGCCCATGGCACACACACCCAGAGAAGTAATTTCAGCAGCGACAAATTCAGGATGAGGCGTTCAATATCGACTAGCTTGAGAGACATTTGTAACTTTAAATACCCACGGGAGGGCAAATTTCCCTTATGGGCGCCCATGGCAAGGACACCCATAGAACTAATTCCAGCGGTGACAAACTCAAGGATGAGTTTGACTGGCTTGCGATATTGACCTAGATTTGTGACCGAGGCAAGTGTCCGCTTGCTCTCCCCTATGACGTCATGCAACTTCAACTTTTCCGGGTGTTGCAAACTCAAAGATGAGACATACAATATCGACTAGCTTGATAATTACATTTATGACCTTGAATGTCAAGGGAGAGAAACTGCATCCTTGTGTTGGGCACCCATGATAGCAGGTGTTCAAAGTTTCAGTTTCCTATATCGTGGAGACTTTTGTAGGATTTGGACATACTTTTTGCACCCCCATACACCTTGTCTACCTTTGGGAGAAAAATGGAAGGACCTGTTAGATTCTGTCCCGTTGTTGATGCTATAAGCATGGGCGCCCATAGCACTTTGCCAGGGAGCGAACCCATAAATGATACATACAATATCGACTACATTGGGCACCCTGATACCCACGTTTGAGACCTTGAATGCCCAGGGGAGCGTGTAAGTTCCCCTTTGCCTTCCCCTATGGGTGCCCATCGCATAGACTCTTTGCTTATACAGTTGGCCTCGGGACAGGACTTCATGGAGCCGAAGTTTCGATCTCCCCTGGGGTGAAAAATAGTCTTTCAAAATCCTCCAAAAGTCTCTGTAACATGAAAGACCGAAATATTGCACACATGCCATGGGCGCCCATAGGGGACGTAGAACGTCTGAGATATAGGTATCAATCTAATCAATACTGTACGTCACATCCTTGTGTTTGTCTTCGCTGAAAAGAGTTCCAGTATGGCCCTCGCCATGGGTGCCCATAGGGGAGCATAAGGGGCCACTTACCCCCCCGTGAGCATTCAAGGTCACAAACGTATAGGTGTCAAGCCAGTAGATATTGTACCTCTTATCCTTGAGTATATCCTCCTTGGAAAATTTTCTATTGACGCCCTTGCCATAGGGGATTTTGAAAGTTCCAAATGTAGGTATTAAGCTAGTCGATATTGTCGCCCTTGAATGTGTCCCCACTGGAATAAATTCTATAAGCGCTCTTGCTATGGGCACCCATAGGGGAGCGTGAGAGGGAACTTACCATCCCGTGGATGGTCAAGTTCACAAAGGTAGGTATCAAGCTAGTCGATATTGTACGTCTTACCCTTCAGTTTATCCCTTGGAAAAGTTCTATAGGCGCTCTTGCCATGGGCGCCCATAGGGGAGCGCGAGGGGCACTTGTCCTCCCGTGGACGTTCAAGGTCTCAAATGTAGGTATCAAGATACTAGATATATTTACCTCTCATCCTTGAATTTGGACATTCCAGGAAAAGTTTTTAGTACGCCCTTGAATCTCACTCCTTTTGAACAAGGTGGGCCCCCTCCTGCAATTAAAACGCTATATTTTGACATTCATTCTCTCATCCGAGTTCTAATCACGTTAGTTACAAAATGTTCTACCTAATTCCATTTTTTTTACAGAATACATATGCATATAGAATTTCATGGCTGTACGTATTCTCTCTCTTTCTTAAAATATCTAATTTCGAATTATTCGTGTCTTAATTAACTCTTTCTAATTCTCTACAGAATGGTAGAATATTTTGAAATCAATGTGATTGAAACACAGATTATTCAAAATTAGAGATTTTACAAGAGAGAGAGAGAGAGAGTACTTATAGCCATGAAATTCTATATGTAGATGCATTCTGGAAAAAAAAAATTAGAATTAGGTATTACATTTTATAATTAATGTGATTAGAGCTCGAATAACTGAGAGGGTGTGTATGTGTCAAAAATATAATGCGATCAAAATATAGTGTTGTAACTTCAGGAAGGGGCCGACTTTGTTTCGAGGGAATGGGATTCAAGGGCGTTCATAAAACTTTTCCTGGAATGTCCAAATTCGAGGATGAGAGGTAAATGCATCTAGTATCTTGATACCTACATTTGAGACCTTGAACGTCCACAAGAGGACAAGTGCCCCTCGCACTCCCCTATGGGTGTCCATGGCAAGAGCGCCTATAGAAGTTTTTCAGGGGGTAAACTGAAGAGCGAGACGTACAATATCGACTAGCTTGATACCTACCTTTGAACATCCACGGGATGGTCAGTTTCGCCTCACGCTCTCCTATGGGCGCCCATAGGGGACAATAACATTTATCAATATTTATACAATAATATTAACAATACTCGAATATAGATATTAATACTGTAAGTCAATATAATCAATACTGTACTTCACATCCTTGTGTTTATCCCGCTGGTAAAAGTTCTATTGGCGCCCTCACCATGGGCGCCCGTAGGGTAGCGCAAGGGGCCACTTGCCCTACTGTGAACGTTCAAGGTCACAAATGAAAGTACCAAATTAGTAAACATTGTACTACTTATCTTTCAGTATACCCTCCTTGGAAAAATTTCTATTGACGCCTTTGCCATGGGCGCCCATACGAGATGCTGATAATAGATGTTTCCCACAGGGTGTCAAGCTTGTCGATATTGTCGCCCTTGAATGTGCCCCGTTGGAATAAGTTCTATAAACGCTCTTGCCATGGGCGCCCATAGGGGGTCTTCAGGGGGAACTTGCTATCCCGTCGACGTTCAAGTTCACAGATGTAGATATCAAGCTAGTCGATGTATGTCTCACCCTTCAGTTTTCCGCCTGTAAAAGTTATATGGGTGCTCTTGCTATGGGCGCCCATAGCAAGAATCCATCTGGAAAGACTGTATACTACCCTTGAGGAAATTAGAACTTCGGCTCCGTTAGGTTCTGTCCTGAGGGCAATAGTATATAAGCAGGGAGCCCATGCAATGGGAGCCCGTAGAGAACTGCAAGGGATCACTTAAGCTGAACTGTATATTCAAGGTTGCAAATGTAGGTTACAAGCTAGTCGATATTCAACGTTTCATCCTTGAGTTCCCACCTGGAAAATGTTACATGGGCGCCCATAGTTGAGGAAAGGATGACACTTGCCGTCCCATAGACGTTCAAGGTTAGACATGTAAGTCTCAAACTCTCAATCTAGTCGATATTGAACGCCTCATCCTTGAGTTTATCGCCGATGAAATTAGTTCTACGGGTGTCCTTGCCATGGGCGCTTATAAGGGAACACTTGATGAAACTTACCATACCGTGTACATTTAAAGTTATAAATGTAGATTACAAGCAAGTCAATATGGAACGTCTCATCGTTGAGTTTGTGCCCCTGGAAATATTTCTATGGGCGTTCTTGCCATGAGCTCCCATAGTAATTCCCGCGCGTTAACCACTGGGCTGTCGTGCCCCGTTCCATGGCAAGTGTGCAATGTTTCAGCCTCTTATGTCACAGAAACTGTTAGAGGGTCTGAAAAGATTGTTTGCTACTCCTGACGAAATCGAAATTTCGGCTCCGTTAGGTTCTGTCCTGAGGGCAATAGTATATAAGCAGGGAGCCCATTCAATGGGAGCGCGTAGAGGACTGCAATGGATCACTTAAGCTGAACTGGATATTCAAGGTTGTTACAAGCTTGTCGATATTGAACGCTTCATCCTTGAGTTCCCTCCTGGAAAATGTTGCATGGGTGCCTATAGGATGACACTTACCGTCCCATAGACGTTCAGGGTTAAACATGTAAGTCCCAATCTAGTCGATAATGAACGCCTCATCCTTTTGTTGCCGATGAAATTATTTCTACGGGTGTCCTTGCTATGGGCGCCCATAAGAGAACGCTTGATGGAACTTATCATACCGTGTACATTTAAAGATATAAATGTAGATTACAAGCAAGTCAATATGGAACGCCTCATCCTTGAGTTTGTCATCCCTGCAATTAGTTCTATGGGCGTTCTTGCCATGAGCTCCCATAGCAATTCCCGTGCGCTAACCACTGGACTGTCGCGCCCATCCCATGGTAAGTGTGCAATGTTTCTGCCTCTTATATCACAGAGACTTTTGGAGGGTCTGGAAAGACTGTTTACTACCCCCGAGGAAATCGAAACTTCGGCTCCGTTAGGTTCTGTCCTGAAGGCAATAGTATTAAGCAGGGAGTTCATGCAATGGGAGCCTGTAGAGGACTGCTATGGGCGCCCATAGGAGAATGTAAGTAGGTCGTTTACCCTCCCCTGGACGGTTAAAGTCACAAATGTGAACATTAAGCATGTCAATTCTTTCCGTCTCATACTTTAGTTTGACCACGAGGTCGATTCCCTCCTACAATTACCACACCATGTTCTTGATAGTGCAATATTTTTGACACTCTCTCATCTAATAAAAGCAGAAGTAACTCGTAATACTAGTAGTTTGATAGCCTTGAAAAGACTTTAAATAGAAAATAAATAAATAACATAATAGAAAAAAATAATAAAAATTATTAATAATAAAATGAAATTTAAATTATATATATATATCTGTGTGTGTGTGTGTGTGTTTTCAATATCAAAATCGCGTATAGACTAATTAAACTATAAATTTCCGCATGAAGAAAACAAAGACCTCTTATCATCTAACTGTCCCCCACAAGGTTAGATGAAATTCGTGCCAGACGTAGTGTATTTTGCCGGGAGTGCGTTGCAGTGAATAAGCGCTGGTTAGGATGAATGCATTTATATTTCGATTTTCGATTCCTAAAATGGCAACGTCTATTTCTGTATCTAAACAAAACACAACGACGTTTTTAATTTTTGTCAAGCTCACTTTAGTTCACTGCAATTTTATTTTAAATATATAGTTAAATTTTGATGCCGTGTAAGTATTAAATTGCTATTTACGCTTTAATTATCCTACAGTTTAGAATGTTTGTTTTAAAGCAGTAATATATTTTCATATCTTTATCTGAAGAGAAAACTTTTTGCATTTACTGGGTATGCTGTAGAATTTAACATTATTTCTTTGTAATCATTTCGTATCACCATTTTTGTAGACTGCTATCAACTGGTTTGATTCCATTCGATAGATTCGTACCATAATGGTTAACCAGAGTGTCGACTTTGAGCAATTGATCAGTTTGCTTCATTATTACACAAATAAAATTAAGTGTATCTTCTCAAATCTGCTATGCATTGTTATTCGCCATACATTTGTTAATGTAAAAAATAGTATTTTAAAAAAGTAACATGCACCTCTTGAGTATCATATAATTATCATTTCTGTTTCTTCTGTAAAAAAATATCGAGTGTGAGTTATTAGTGAACAAAAATAAATCCAAAATCATTTAATATTTAGATTCTGAATTAAACATTGCTTTTTTATGTAATTATCCCTCAACAACAAAGAAATTCCTGACCAAGAATTCTTCTGGACTTCACCCCTCCCCCCCTCCCTCTCTGAGAAGGGATTAATCCCTGATCTTGCCAGAGTGTTTGTTATCTGAGATGACTTCTGTATATTTAAACTCCTTGCCATACACATAATCTGTGATTTTTTACGGGTATCCACTAGTAATATATGTGTTACCCGTGTTATGCATTAAGTAAAATTATAGATAACTTTCTTGCTTTTATTCCATTGCTAGTCAATTCTACTCACAATTAGGATCATTTGGCTATGTTGATTTTAGTCCATGGGCTCAAGGTTCTTTATGCACAGGCTTCCCAGTTTTTCTATATGATTCTTGCCTACATAAATAGATAATGTATCAGTGCTGCTAAAAAGGTGGGACAGCAGTGAAAAAAAAATTATCAAAAAAAAGTGTTTCTGTTATGTCATTGGGATAATTAGCAAACAAAAATGGGTCCCAAATTATTTAATGTTATAGATTCTGAACTAAAAATTGCTTTTTTATTTAATTCTTCCTCAGCTTAAGAAGTTTTTATTTCTATGTTGCAAACTAGATATATTTGAAATGCATAACTGTCAATGTGGGAAAATTAATTATTTATTTTACACATTGACTGCCACAGGAGATTCGTCAAGTCTAACCCTGAATGTCACAGTCTAAACTATTTTATTCTATAGGAAAATGTTGAATTGATACTTTTTGTGACAAAATGAGTCTAGATTTTGGAAAAAAATATCGCTCAAGTTCCCACCGCCATCAAGGCTTTTATTGGACTTGCCACGGGTGCTCAGTATATATAGTTAATACTGAGAGTGGTCATAGTTGGTATTATAGATCAACGCCCAATTGCGAGATAATTCATAGTGGGCATCCAGCGGCAGACTGCCAACTATGAGTTATTTCATAGCAGACAGAGAACATGTTAGAGATAGTGATAAACCATACACATGTTTCTACATTCTATACCTTTGGCTATGCCACTGAAACTATGGGTTTTAAAAGTAATTAACTCCTGATATTTATAATTCTTTTCATAATGTCAAATAACTGCCTGGATCTGATACTTCTACTTGGTACTGATATTGGTACTTATCGCTTATAGGGACTATGGGTTACCAACTACTTTTCCGAGTTGTCGCCAACACGAACGTTGGCGATATAATCTGATACGAGAAATTCACTACAAACACAATGATTATAATTTAATATATAATGGGGTTTGATCAACTTTACTTAACAAAAAAATATTGTGTTACATTGAAATTTGTGGCGACCAAAACTCAGCTATTGCCGATAAAATGTCATTGAATTTATCACTATCGGTAACACTTCGCCACATAAATTCTGCAAGATATGAGTTCAAGTGCTGTCTCGCAGTACCTGTATGCTTTTTGTTACGCCATTTTGTGGATCCCCAGAGTCTCTATAGTCTGCGTATGAATCCTGGTTTCAGGATCCACGAAGTTATACCGATGGTTTACTTTCAAATGTTGAAAGCTGGTGTAAGCCATGAAATATGAAAACAGCGACACCTATTTATAATATCATCAACCGGTATAAACCAAAATTTGGCGTGGTCGCTACGTATTGCGTTGTTTAGCTTTATGTTAGCTGAGTTTTGGTATCACCACAAATTTCAATGCAACACAATATCTTTTTATTAAGTAAAGTTAATCAAATCCCATTATATATTAAATTGTAATCATTGTGTTTGTAGTGAATTTCTCGTATCGGATTATACCGCCAACATTCGTGCTGGCTACAACTCGGAAAAGTAGTCTGTAACCTATGGTTCCTATAACCGATAAGTACCCTGATATTAATTGTTGTATTAGTATGTAATGACTATCATAAATATGGCTGTCATTGCTATAAAGCAAGATTTTATAATATTTATTCAACTGTTTTTCACATTTTTTTTATTATTTTTTTATTTAACATAATAAAATAAGAGGTCTGTTAATTTGTTGGTTATGTAGTGGAAAATTTAAATTATCCACAGCTACGAAATTCATTACAGGGATACTTCTGAGCGATTTTTTTGAAATTTG
The DNA here is from genome assembly GCA_951213105.1 of Amaurobius ferox. Classification (NCBI taxonomy): domain Eukaryota; kingdom Metazoa; phylum Arthropoda; class Arachnida; order Araneae; family Amaurobiidae; genus Amaurobius; species Amaurobius ferox. The sequence continues at coordinate 115,937,088 of OX578153.1, read as the reverse complement.
AATTAGTTATTTATTGAAATGCAATTTACAGTGATTTTTACACAAATTGGTTTCTTAGTGACTGAAAATATTATCACAGAGATTCCACCTTAACACCATTGGAAAGACCTAATAACGAGCTTTAAACTGAATACGTAGGACAGTTCTTTCATATTTTAAATCTTTTTTGAAAACTCATAAAATTTAAATAATTTATGCAATTTCGTTTTTACTTTTGTGCATATTTTCAAATTAAAAATTCATATAATTCTAATTTTGACATGAATATAAAGTTATATCTGGTGAAACATTCCAATAAATTTTTAATTACTCCATTTCTGAATTTTCTATGAGTTTTAAAAGTGGGTCTATAAAAGTTGTGATTCTCAATTTCTATTTCTATGGGGGGAAGTGATTAGGACAAGTTCCTGCTTCCTGATCTTACAACTAGGGCAAGGGGTTGCCCTTTGCTTTGAAGGGGAATATGTTCTCTGAAATTACAATGTCACATATTTTTTACTAAATTAACATATTAAGGCTTTCATTGGTTTTCAAAAATTTACTGTGAGTTCGGATAGAATCCTAATCAGAGGTTTGCATAGGACAATGCAGGGTATTGTATAGGACAATGTAAGGCATTGCATAGGACAATGCAGGGCATTTAATTTGATGATCTATATATTTCTCCAAAACTTAAAGCACATCACACTTTTAAGTAAATATCTAATCTGAGCTAAAGAAAAAGTGGGTCAAGTGTTCATAATCCTAAAGCTCAATCACTGAGCAGTTGCTCATGCTTTCATGGGTTTAAAAATTGTTTAGAATTTGAAGATAAAATATATGTGAACTTGCAACATTTGATCAGATGAAAAATTCTAAATTTTCCATAGCTTATAAAGGCTAAATTAGAAGATATAATATTGATTTTATGTGATCTGGTTCTATAGTGTGCAAATTAGCTATAAAACAAGATCATATTTGTGTATGAAATAATTGTTTTATAATTTATTTATTTGAAATTTCTAATTACATTAAATTATTTTGTTTTGAATAGTCAAAATACTATATAAAATATGATTGATTATATATTTTGTATGTTAAATTTTAGCCAGTATGCTGATATCCTGCTTTTACCTACATGGATTTGAATAAGTATCAGAATAAAGATTCTACATGGATAGGTATAATTTTAAAATTTACTAATGTACATAGTAGTATATATTTCTTTTTAATATTGACATACACTATATCTTATATATTTGTACATTTTATTAAAAATGTAAATTGTTGTGAGTAATTACTGATAATCTGTAGTATATGTTGTCAAACTTTAACAATAAATATGAATGTAAAGACATTTTGACAAGTAGGGCCACAACATTTATATTGCAATGTTTAAAGCTATTTATGTTGCCTGCTAAGAAAACACCAGATATTTTGTTTGTAATGACTATTTATAAAGAGTTACCATATCCTATCCAATGAAAAGGAAGATATATCCTTCATTTTAATTAAAAAAATTGTCCTCTGTCCATTTTAGAAATTGCCCTCCCCTTTGGCTTCTATTCCAATATAAGTTCAAAAATCATGATTTTTGAAACAAACTGATACCAAATATATATATTATTAGATTTCCAAAGATTCAATATTGAATATTATATCGATTAGATTGATATTACACATGAAAAATTTCTAATTGTTGTAAAATTTTGTATGAAAGTGATTTAAGGCATTATCTATAACTAGTTACCTTCATATATATTCAAAATTGAATATGATATATATAGATTTATGATATAATTTATATATTTTTTTAGAAGTCACAGTAAAATAATGATCCTAAAATAATAAATACCACTAGCTGCTGTTCATATATTTCACTGGCCAACAAGGCATGTTTTGGACTTCGTCCTGTTTTGAGGTCTTATTTCCTCTCTAGAAAAACAAAGTTTCTTATCTATAAAACTATCATTAGGCCTGTCCTAATGTATGGTTCGGAAACATGGTCTTTAGCAAAAAATGGAGAGGATAGAGTTGCTGTTTTTAAGCGTAGGGTTCTCAGAGGCATCTTGGTGGAGTAAAGGAGAATGGCCTATGGCGGAGGCGTTTTAACTCAGAGATTATTTATAGATATTTTAAGGAACCTGATATTATTAAATATTTTAAAATTAAGCGAATGAACTGGGCCTCTCATTGCTAGAATGGATGAAAGGGACCCGGTAAAGAAGATGTTTGCTGCAAGGCCCTTTACTAGTAGAAAAAGAGGAAGACCAAAGCTGAGTTGGCTTGACTCAGTTGATTCGGATTTTAGAGTGATTGGAGCAAGAGACTGGCAGACCAGGTCTAGAAATAGACAGTCCTGGAGGAATCTTCAGCGGAAAGCCATGGCTCATCCTGGGCTGTTGTGCCAAATATGATGATGAACTGCAGTTCATGTAATTTTTTTATCAAATAGGGGATGGGAGAGTATGACTTTTCTTTCCAACTTCCCTTCTGCCCAATCCTGTGGTTGACTGTGAACTCTGACAGGAATAATATAATTTTAGAAATACAATTTGTGTGCTAGTTGGTATTCCTACTTATTAAAAAGTGAAATATTACTGTCAAAATAAAGTACCTCAGAAAAGCACAATAATTAAACTGTTTTTTGAATTTTGGACTAATATTGTGAATTGTTTTTATTTTAAAAGCTAGACCCTTAAAAATGTCCATTATTGTGTCATTTGTCCTTTATTCATAGTTTTTTGTATCTAGTAATTTTATCGGTTATAGGAACCATGAAGCCAAACACGGCAACACGTAGAGACCACGCCAAATTCAGCTTTATACCAGTTGTTGATATTATAAATAGGTGGTGCTGTTTTCAAATATCGTGACTTACACCTGTTGCTGATATTATAAGTAGGTGGCGCTAATTTGGAATATCGGCAACCTGTTGATAGCAGTTAGTTTGAATTTAGTTCCATTTTATTAACACTTTACAACAAAGTTGAAAAGTGTTTATGATTTTATTCATTCTGTCTGTCTGTCCGTCCATCCGTTAGCACGATAACTGCCGTAAAAATGACTTAATCAAAATGAAATTTTAGTATGTTGTTCAGACGGTCTGTGGGACCTATGGGAATATAAATGAATAATATCCCACAATTAGTTAATTAGTTTTGGATTGAACACAGGTTGAAAAAATGAAATACATTGAACCCTATGGGACCTAATTTTTCAAACATTTTTTAAGTGGATTTAAAATTCACAAATTGCTTCGAAAATTTTAGGTAATATTCAAATTATCCCATAAAATATATAAAAAAAATTTCAGCAAAATATATTCAGTAGTTTTTTAAATAAAAATTAAAATAATAATTACACCTCTTATATGAAGCGATCACATGACCCATTTCAAAATGAAATATGGCATCCATGTTGTCTCAAAATCATGATTTTTAAAGTTCTTTGGTACTTACGTATTATCGCAACCATGACAAAACGTAATTGATGTATCGTCCAATAAAGGTCCCGATCGATTCCAAGGACAACATGCAACAAAGTGATCTGTATGAGGACCCACGTTCGAGCGGGCTCGAACTGGTTGGGGGACATACGCACCCCTGGGACTGTGTCGTCAGACAGGCCGGCTTCGCCGGACTAAGTCACAGAGCATACTAGACTCGCTTCTGGGTTTTTCTCAACCAGTTCGAGCCCGCTCGAACGTGGGTCCTCATACAGATCACTTGGCTGCATGTTGTCACGGTCCTTGCGCCGTGCGACGGTCCCAGAAGCGAGTCTAGTATGCTCTGTGACTTGGTCCGGCGAAGCCGGCCTGTCTGACGACACAGTCCCAGCGGTGCGTACGCCCCCCAACCAGTTCGAGCCCGCTCGAACGTGGGTCCTCATACAGATCACTTTATTGCATGATGTCCTTGGAATCGATCGGGACCTTTATTGGACGTTACATCAATTACGTTTTGTCATGGTTGCGATAATACGTAAGTACCAGTTCTTTTTAATTCATATTGAGTGTTGCATCTGTTCTAAAACTGCTTTATTTTTGCTTAAATTCTGTGCATCTACATACTGAAACAACGCAATTACAATATATTTGAGTTTAAATGATCGTCCAATTTTGATTATTTCTACAACGAAGCCTATTTTTCACTTATGTAAAATGTAAACAGCAAAATATGTAGAATGAGTTGTATAAGAATTACTGCATTTCTTTAACGCAAAATTATTTAGCTCATGGAGTCTGCATAGCTGATATGAATGAAATATTCATTGATTTTACATAGAGAAGGACGATTTTTTTCATCATAGAGTTTAATTACTTGTTCCTTCATGGTCTTAAGTTTTTAAATAAAATAAATTATTATAGTATTGTGATGAATGAAATGAATGGAAAAATGTCATGAATGAAATGCTGCTTTTATAGGGAGAGCCAAGCGTGTTATATTTCGATGGCGTCATTTGAATAAATTTCAGTTGTTTTTGATGAAGTTTTCAAATATAATAAATTATTGTAGTATTATGATAATTTAAAAAATATTACCGAGGAATGTATCACATTTTAGAGATGTTTAAACCAGGCAATTTATATTTCAATGCCGTCATTTGAATGAAGTTCATTTTTTTTGATGAAGGTTTAAGTTTTCAAATATAATAAATTAATGTAGTATTGTGATAAATTTTAAAATATTATCAAGGAATGTATTGCATTTTAGAGATGTTTAAATAAAATTGCATTGAAGTTGGAAAGTGTTTCATAATCAATGCTTTAACCCTTTCGGGACGGCGGCATTCCGAAACTACCATGGCCCAAAGGACGAAGCGCTTCGTTTCCGAAATGTGCGTAAAAGACGGCTACTTTTTTGCGCTAAGCCTTACTCTCGAAAAAAATTCACTAAAAATCACCCGTTCAACACAGCATTCTACTTTTTTCAGGAAGAAAGGAAATACTTATTTTCTATTTGATGTATATTTTTTATTCAAATTTTCTTTTATCAAAATATTAAAAATTTTAGTGTATATATGTTTTAGGTACAGATGGATAATTCTTTGGCATGTCCTTCCGATTTTTTAAAACTGTACCACATATATGCGTATTCTTAGACAACAAATACTTTGCAAGTACAGGAGAGGTAAAAAATTTATCAAAATACAAAGTATATCCTTTTCCTGAAAGTTCACTTAGAAGTGTTTTCACAACGCGTTCTCCATACCCACCATCAGAGCTTGATAATCCCGTGTCCTTTCCAGTATACACAAGGAAATTCCATTTATGGCCTCATTCCGATTCTGACGATTTATATATTTTTATTCCATATCTGGACCTTTTCGATGGGATATATTAACGAAATCCCAGCCTTCCTTTTCATGAGAACATAAATAACCTAATCATTTCATTGCCGCACATTCCTTTCCCACCCCCCCCCCTCCCGCTCAAAAAAAACCTCTCTTATATTCCTCTAATTCAACAACCAAATCAATAAAAGACAAAATCAGTACGAGACCCGGAACTCAATTATAAAATTGTTGATGCTACGAGAAGTGATATGTTTACTTTACAGAACCATGTGTTTCACCGCTCCAAATGGAGAAATAATTCATTGGATTCTCCTTGTGCCAAGGTCAAACATCTACAAAATACATTTAAGTTGCTTCCACGGGCATTTAGCGCCATCTAGGAGACAAATACATTCAAACTAAAACGTTCCACATAGAAACACCCATACGTGCCAGTCGTCCTTTAGGGTAAAATTTCCTCCGGCCCGCGGGAGTGCCGTTCGTCCTTGACTGCAACTTCACAGCTGGCGCGTATGCGTGCCACTCGTCGCGAAAGGGTTAAGCATGATTGATTTTTCTTGTTCCTGTTATACTGTTAGCTAGATTTTTCTACCATTTTGCTGCAATGATGAAAATCTGGAATTTGCCTATGAGCGAAGAAGGCTCTTTCAACCGAAGAAAATTTTACCACGACACAGTTTTTGTCCAAATGGTCACGCCGTGCAGCTGCAAGTAGGCAAGAAGTGTTGCTGGATGTGTAACATTGTTGGTTGTTGACGTACTGTTGGTCTTCGCCTGATGAATTGGTTCTCGGGATCTAGGATTCCAGTTACAGAAGCCTTACACCTTATATACTGTTAGGCCGACGAACCTACTTCTGTGTCATGGTGTCAACGTCAGATGGATTTTAGACCAGAAACAACTATAGATTGGAACAATTATTTGCGTGAAATATGTTTCCAGTATTTGCAGAAACGATCTATGAAGAAGATCAGGGGAACAGGGGAGATCGTTGAAATTGATGAAACTCTGTTCACAAAACAAAAAAGTAATTGCTGCCGATTACTTCCCGAGCAATGAGTGTTTGGTGGCATTTGTCCCAAAACCAAGGAATGCTTTCTCATGGCAGTGCCTAATCGGAAAGCTACTATGCTTTTCCAAGAAATTGTTGAACACATCAAGGACAGCTCAATCATATTTTTAAATTGCTGGCATGGCTACAAAACTGAAGAATTAGAAGAAGCCAGCTTTCAACATTTGAAAGTAGACTATCGGTATAACTTCTTGGATCCTGAAACCGGAGCTCATACGCAGACCATAGAGAGACTCTGGGGATCCGCAAAATGGCATAACAAAAAGCATAAAGGCACTGCGAGACAACACTTGGACTCATATCTTGCACAATTTATGTAGCGAAGCATTACCGGTAGTGATAAATTTAATGAAATTTTATCGGCAATAGCTGAGTTTGGGCCACCATAAATTTCAATGTAACACAATACTTTTTTGTTAAGTAAAGTTGATCAAACCCTATTATATATTAAATTTTAATCATTGTGTTTGTAGTGAATTTCTCGTATCGGATTATATCGCCGATGTTCGTGTTGGCAACGACTCAGAAAAGCATTCGCTAACCCATGGTCCCTATAACCGATAAGTACCATGTTATCCTTATTCAAGACTTTTCAAATGATTACAACTTTATCACCTGCAATAAATTTGCATTTAGTAAATTTATTTTATGTGATTTGAACATTTTATGTCATTATAATGTTTTGTGTCTGAATTTGCCAGATTGCTTTCCAAAGACTTCTCAAATGGCTCTTGTTCTCATTGAAATATTGAATTCTCTTTGATATAATTAATACCTTTAAATTGCCCTAAGTTTTTGTCACTATTTTTTACTGTACTAAGGGGCTCCACACTCTGATCGCCGATGTTCACTTACCCCTGAAACTCGCTTCACAAGACGGGAGGTTTTGTCACCTACTCATTGGTGTTTGCTGACCTTACTTTGCCTGCTTTTTCATACTGTGTGCTAATCAGGCATAATACACCTGTTAGTCCATCCGGAGACACACAAAACAGCGACATATTAAATTTGGACTTTATAGCTATTCCGGTTCTTGAGGTATTCCCCAAAAATGCAGTACTTTTCTGGAATTCCATGGCACAATGTTTGTAATGTTGAATTGTACATTTGGTGTTAACTATTTCGAAGTACTCTGTGAACTTATATTTCATGCAACTCTAAATTGACAATTATTAATTTGATAATTCCGCAATAAGCATATCTTAAAATATTTTAATAATTATAGTCCATATCTTAAAATATTTTAATAATTAATTCATCAATTTGACATCATTTCCATTAATTTAGTGTCAATTCTGCAATTTCGATCATATTTTGTCAATCTGGAGTGACATATTGCTATGATATTTTGCTATTTTGCTGAATTAGTTATCAAGTTCGCCAAATGTATCATCAAGTATTACACAGACAAAGAGAAGAGCTTTTCTTATACATAAATGATTATTGGCGAATTTTTGGTCATAAGAATGCAAAATTATTACACAAGTACCTTCTTTTGTGAATAGAACAAACTAGATTCACAAGAATGATGTTAACAAATGTGTCACCTAATATTGCATGAAAAGTGAGCATATTTCATGATAGTTAATACTTGTTTTAATTTTATGTAAATATTCTTGATACATTTATTAGAGAAATTTGCATCATCTTGAAATTGGTTTATGCTAGCCTTCTAAAACTTGTGTCAATCAATTTCTAATGAAAAATTTTATTATTGGTTCTGATTTTGTGATGATTCTGTTAAAATTTCATTTGAAAATTTGGGATCTTTTGAACATTCAGTTGTGTTTAAAATCAGCAGGCTTTCAATATTCACTGATTGTAATATTTGTATCAAATTTTGTTCAAAATGCACCATTTGTTCATGAGATATTGCTTTTAAAGACTCAAGGACAGACATTCAGACAGATATCACCTTAAAAATGTTCGACTCGATTTCAGGAATGCTTGAATTGTGCTCTTCCGTCGAATTCAAATTTATGACACTCCCCTCCTTACAATACTTTTCTTATACATTACACTATGTTTATAGGGAAATTTAAATTGAGAGCTCATTGATAGGAAAATCATGATATACATAGACTTTTTAATTTTTAAACATTAAGTATATTTGAAATTTGAAATTATTCAAAGATAGACAAGTTCTGGAATTTTAAATGCCTCTAAAGTAGCCCTCATAAACCTTGGCTTTAGGGACAATATGACACTGATTACAAGGTTATATGTTTTTGAAGGATTAAAGGTATTTATGTTATATACTAGAAAAACACCAGATCCCAATCCATAGGGTCTTTATTAAATGATTTAAACACCTGCATATTTGCTACTTATGATAAATTTGCATTTAATAAACAGTCTTGACTTGAAGTGAACATTTTATAATTGACTGCATTACTGTCTTATATACTATCAGGCTCTGGCAAATGATATTTGACTTTATTTTTATAGGCTTTCAAGAAGCTCAGAAGTCCATCAATGCTCTTAAGCAAGAGGTATTATATTTTTTAAAAAATGAATCATTTTCCTTTCTATGATGTATAAATATCAGTTTTCATATAAAGAAACTAGTTGTTAGTACCACATATGATGCAAATTATGAACAAATATGATGCCCAGATCATGAGTTTTTCCACAGAATTAAGTTTTTCTCTCATTATTTATGTTCATTGACATGTATCCTGTTGACCGTGCTGGCATTCAAAGCTCCAGGTGTCAGGTAAGAGTTCCGGGTCAGAGAGAGGAGCCGTGAGTATACATGGATGTTTGGAATTTACTTTAAAATGTATGTCTAAAAGGGTGTAGTGTGAGTCATCTCTTTTAGTGCTCTGGGCAAAATAGCTTACTCCTTGGCAACTCTCTATAAATTTAGCAAAAACGTATAAAAATATCGTATGAACGTTTAAACTATATACATGCTTGTAAAATATCATTTACACAAGCATGTATATGCTTTACTCAAAATGTATATTACTATCTTGTAAGTATAGGAAGTAAAAATTCAAGGGAAAAAAAAAACAGAAATAAGATTATCAAAACTTATTTTTAAATTAGACTTCGCTGTCAAATTTTCATGGCCACGAATTTCACTTTTCATGTTGCTTATTCTGAACGTATTCAAAGTTTAAAGGTTTGATAATAATCTGTTAAATTTTTTCCATCCATGATCAATCTGTATTTCCATCATTTTGTGATTTTATTGATTTCAGTGCATTTCATGGCAATTGCATAGTTTCAGATTGGAGGAAAAAACATGTCAAAATGGCAGTTATTTCTAAAGGGGGCCAACAGAGGTATATATAATACCTCATTTTTATACTGAAATAATAGGCATCATTCAGTCAATATCGGGCATTAAAAATGGAGGAGCAAGTAAAAGTAGTGATGGAGAATGATTACAGCATGTGACTATATCCAGAATGTTTTTAATGCTTTTACATTAACCATTTTATGTCATCACAAATTGATGTTTTAGAAGATACATTTGATATATTTTTCCATATGAATTATTTGCAGAGGACTTTATTATTTGCTGTCATCATTTACTTTATCAAAATGATTATAGTACTGATTTTCTGCAGACATTTTTTGCTTGTATTTGGTTATATTCAGTTCCAAAAATTCATTTTAATAGAATTTATCTGTATACACAATTTAGTATTGTAGTTAATATACAACTTTAGATCCACAAAATATGTTCCAAAGCTTATATTTATCTCAAGTCTTGAAATTTGATAGGTTGAAATTGCTGAGAAGAAGCTCCTTAATGCCAAAAGATCTTTCCTCAAAGAGACTAAGCTTAAGTCACCTGTAGGGCCAGAAGAATCTAATTCAACTGTCAAACCAGTTTCATTGACGAAGAAAAAAGCTGTCTCCCATTTTACACAGGTAAACATAAACTTTTGTTTTTGTTCATTCTTGATTAATTTCTTTAGATTTGCTGTTTGGGGGATTTTTATGAGATAAGGGTACATTCTCGCATTTTGAATCACATTTTTGTTGAATGAATGACATAAAGGTGGGTGGCTCCAGGAGAACCCAGCACAGTGACCAGAGGTCTATTGTACTACCCCAGAAATGAGAAGGTCCCTAAGAAAAGAGACTAGAAGCAAAAATCAGCAGGCACTTGATAGGAATGTCATACAACTCCCAGGGTTCGATCACATATCGACCCAAGTGTTCGAACCTATGGTGGAGAACACCTCACATTCACATAATGACATTTTTGTTACTTTCTCATGCATATATAATCTTTTTGAAAAACTAATGATCATCAGTGAAATATGTTCAGTGGTGTCAGAGCTCTTTGATCAAATAAAATTAAACCACTTTATTCAAATTCATGATTTTAAAAGTAGTACATTTTTTATTAAAGTTGATAATTAAAAAAATAATTTGATATCAAATAAATAAAATTAATGATGAGCATTTTTTAATACAAATCAACCTTTATATCAATGATATATATGGTTTGAAAATCTTAAGAACTTTAAATCATGCATAAAAAAGATATGTTTGTGAGTCTCTGTAGTGGGAAATTTAAGCTTCAGACAGTTGCGAAATTTGGTACTCCGGGGATGATACAGCATGGCGAGTTTTTTAAAATTTTCAAATTAGTTTTTTGGTTATTTTATGTTTTAGCATAATTTTGAGCACTTTTTCACACAAAGCAACCAAAAATATTATCACAATTTTTATCCTGACACCATTAGAAAGATTGAAGAATATTTTTTCCAATGATATTCAAACCAAATCCATAGGACAATTTACTATTTATTTTTAAACACATTGAAATTTGCATTTTTTAGGTTTATTGATTCATATTTCACCATATCTGAAAAAGGAAGATTAGCACAATTATATTGTTTGGTAAAAAGTTGTGTGTATATCTTTGCATTTTAACAAAAAGAATTTTTTTTTAATTACTAAATTAATTTATTTTTGATTTATCAACAAACACACACACACATTTAAATTGCACATACCGTAAATGAAGTACATTTCAGTTTTCTCCCCTATGGACTTTTCTGGATATGTCTGCCTTGAAACTCATGGTGAGGTTTAAGCCACACTTTCTCTCCTGGAGAAAGGATTTCGTTAAGCTTCTTTTATTTATGTTTTATTTTTTTACTTTTCACAGTTGCAAAACATATATGTGTGGGTTTGGTTCGAAACAAAAGGAAGAAATTTAGGTGACTTGAAGAGATGATTCTGTAAATATATTATTTAAGTAATGGCTACTTTTTGAGGACCCAAGCAACACTGGGTAATTTATTTTAGTTGTTCATAAGAGTTTCTGATGAATTTAAATTATTTAAGTGAAATTTAGTACTATTTTATTTGGTAATCATAAGAGGGCTATTTATTTTTAAGACTAGGAATCAGACTAGGGCATGGTATTTATTTTTTTAACATTTTTAAAAAGTGAAAAATATATACTAAAATCTTCTAAAGAAATCTTCATTTTATATATAATTTATTAAAAAAAACAAAGAATATCATAGCAGGAATGTGTATCACCTCAATCATGTAATGCTATTTGGTCGATCTTCAATAATATATTCTTGTATTACTTTCCCTGTAAAACATGGTATTGTATAGGGAAAGTATTCGAATCATGTCAAAAATCACTAGTCAAGTTTTCGACAAATCTACACTTCTTGAGACTTTTAGAACATGAAAACACTATTTTTAGCATAACGTCTGTGTGTCTGTCTGTGCAATGTATGTAACCATTTTAGCTCGAAAACTAATTGACCGAATTTCATAAAATTTTATGGGTAAGTCACTTAAGGGCGACCCTGGTACTGATTAAATTTTGGTACAATTTGGAAAAAAAATCCTGCTTATTTTGCAGAATGCCCACAAACATTGCCTGTATCCACTTTAACTGGAAAACTAAGTGACCAAATTTCACAAAATTTGGTAGATAAGTCACTTATGGGCGACCCTGGTGCTGATTAGATTTTGGTACAATTCGGAAAAAAAATCCTGCTTTTTTTGTAAAATGGCCTACAAAAATCATTAAAATCTAAAATAAAAGACTACGTATGCTCAAATGCATCAATTAAATGCTTGTTTTATGTGTAATTTTTGACGATGAAAAGAATAAGACCAACCCCATTACTGTAGGACTAGCTGTTCTTGAGCTATTTTAGTTTTTTTGTATTTTTGAGAATAAGTTTAGTTACCAAATGAAAATGTAAGCTGAATTAAAAGTGTAAATTCAGTGTAATTTCAAATAATTATGCATGTTATTGAATGCAATTAAACTCTGTTTAATGAATTATTAATGAAATAGAGAGGAAATGAATTTGAGTCTGCAGGGAAAGTCATATGTTGCTCACATCAGATTTTTTCAGTCTCAAATTTTACACATTGAATGTTTAGGTAGAAATAATTGCAGAAAACCTTTAAACTATCTTTGGGTATTTTCACATTTAGAGCAGAATTTATTACATATAAAGTGACATTTACGTCAAAGCAAAGGCATGTGAAGATAAATTTTAAAAATATTTACTATAAGTATTTCAATTGGACGAAATCTGCTGAAAATATATATGCCTGTTTTGGTTTGACATATTTGTTCGAATGTGCATTTTCGCAAATGAACATTATAAACTCTTAATATGGCACCACTTTCGTATATGAACATTTGAAATTATTCTTAAGAATTAGTCAGATTAGTTACTTACCAAATTATACAAAAAATATAGACATTTTGCAATGTATAACAAATAATGCAATTTCTTAAAATCAGGAAATTCAAAGTAAAATTTTGAACATTTTAAGTGAGTTACTTTAGTAATGCAAATTGTGTTGATCTTCAATGTATTATTGTTGTATATAATTAGCAGTTGGTATCCTCTGTGTCAGGAAGATTTTTTTATTTATGATATTCTAAATCATTCAAAATGTATAAAACATTCTAAGTTCCTAAAAACATTATAAAAGTTTCTTAACGTTTAAGTTAAACATTATAAAAGTTAAGCAAATCAAATTAAACATCTTAAATAAATAAATTGAATGGCCGGTCGTAAAGTGGTAGTAAAAACGTTAGAATATTAAAATTTAAAGTTAACAATATTAAAATTATACAATTATTTGCCAAACTAGAATTTAGAATAAAAAGAACATCAGTTAGCCAAAAGGGAAATTTAGAATATAATAAAAATTTCAAGGTAAGGGGGGTTAAAAGGTTAAGACTCAAAGAAAATTTTCCTACCAATAATCCAGGATTCAGAACTTAAAATATATAAGGGGTCTTAGTCATGCCATTTTAATTTAACTTTAAATACTGTAAAAGAATAGATTTAAAGAAAAGATATCACCCATAAACAGGAAGACGCCGAACGGCCGAAATAAAGTCTTGAGGACGAAATCGATGTCAGTCATCATCAGTTGGGGTGCAGTCCTCTTTTGCTCCAGAAAAAGCCAATGGAGACATAACTCCCATAAAGCATCGGTACATCAAGTGAGTCGAACTATTTAAGTGGAATATGGTGTTCCAACACCTCACGAAAAGAACACTCCAGGAAACTTGATCAGCACAAAAAGAGGCAGCTCCTTCACATCATAGGAAATTCAGCCGAAAGTAGCAGAGCGCCAGTGGACATTGTCCGGAACCAAAAACACATATGGCTCCATAATAAAAAAAACGAGAAGTAAACAATTGGAGGTCCGGTCCTGGGACTCGGAAAATTTAAATTACTCAGTTCATTATGAAAGAACAAATCCGACCTCCGGAACTAAACAATTATTCCAAAGACGCCGACGTTACTTCAGTAGACAACGACCACATTGCTCTCAACAGGCAGGAGATCAAAAGAGAATTTCAGTTTTTGCAGACATTAAAAATTCAGAGGCTCTTGGGTGTTTAGACTAAATATAGTCTCCACGGCAGGAAAATAAACTAAATAAAGTTAAAAGGCGGAGAAATAAAACTTTTTTATGCCGAATCCGAACTTCGGTTTGGCACGTGCCGAAGTGCTAAAAACAACAACTTAATAGGACTACATTTTAGTTCCAATCAAGAGAAGAGAGCCTGAAAAAGAGCGCGAATATATTTATATACTGCGAAACATCGCTGCCACAGATTGTAAAAACTCGAAATTTTAAAGAAAAGAACTGGAATTTTAAAGCAGATGAAAATTAAAAAGAAATGAAGTGAAACAATTTGGAATATGCGAATTCGGCAATAATTAAAAAAAAAAAAGACGATTCTGAAATATTTAAAAAGCTGAAAATAGAATAAAACTGAAAAATCACGATAAATTAATGAATTCTTAACAGAGAACAATAAATTTAGAATCAAATTAAAGGGAATAAAAAGGGCAATTAATGGAATTACAAATTAGCCACTTTAAACAAATTTAAATTGCTAAAACCTAAAAAGAACGAACTTTCACCATTTTTAACACAAAACTATGGAATAGAACCTATTTGGAACAGAAGAATATCAAAAACCTAACAATTTGAAAATGAATAACTAAAAGAAAATGATTATGTAAATAAGACCCCTGAACATGTTTAGATTAAAAACAAACTTCCTAAAATTATTAAATTGCCAAAAGTAGCCCAACATCTGTTCTGTCTGAAAATATCTCAAAAACTATAAAGCCCATCAGACTTAAGTTTGGTAGGCATTAAGTTCTTACCTGTAAAAGGAGCATGATCACCTTATTGATTGGAAGTTTTTCCTAGGGAGTGGGGTGCTAGCTCCCCAAGTTGGATTCCTCTGTCTGACCAAAAATATCTCAAATACTATAAGATTTAGGAAGCTCAAATTTTGTAGGTAGTCAGTTCTTACCTCGAAAGGGTGCATGAGTACCTTAATGATGGGAAGTTTTTCCAAACCCCTCACCTCCCAAGTTGGGTATCTGTCCGAACAGAAATATTCATTGAGAGTCCAATATTCAGCTCCACTATTATTATCAAATGTTAAAATTTTCCTCTTTTGTATAAATGTATAGAAGAGAAGCTGAATATTGGACTCTTTTTTAACTATCTGCAACAATGTTTATTCTTATTCATTGTTGCAAACAAACTGTTACCGAATTAAAAGGGTTTGCAGAGATTTGAAAAGTAAGTACATTCTATAACAGGGCTAGAATGAGCACATATGATATCTTGCACCATTAATTTTTTAACAGGTTATAAGCTAGTTAAATAATATAACCATAATGTGATTTTCTTTATTTATATTTAAAATTCAAAACGTAATGAACTCTTTAAATAATAATTAATTTCAAAATCTGTAAAAACTCATGAATCTAATTTGTGTCACTGTTTTTCCACAGTATAGGAATTTGTTACTCTGTTGGGAAATGTATAAAAGTTAATCTGTTTCATTGAAAATAATAGGCAAGTTTTGTCTGCTAGCAGCCACTAAATATTGCAACCAGTTTTTATAGCAATCAGTTTTTAGCAAGCTCTGCACCCACCCAGTGGGCTCAAATACCACAAAGCATAAAAAATGAGTCGGAGCTTAGCATAAGCTCGAGTAGGTCCCATTGGATATAAATTAAATTGAAATTTCAACAACCATAGCACAATTAGACCAATTGCACTATCTTGAGCAAAGAAAGTTTTTCTATTTCTAATACTCTTCTGAACTGATCATCTAATATAATATGCAAATATTTTTATTAAAGTCTCAATCCAGCGCTGCTCTTAATATCGTGCGCCAGTGATAGTAAAAGTCTCATTGATGGCTTCAGTATTAGAGCTCGGAATAATAAAATTATTTTTAATTGTTTAAATAATTTGAATATTTTTATTTCTTTTGAAGTTACAACGGCATTTGCAATAATGAAATGTTAAATGTTGAAGATGAATGGTGTGAAAAGTAAAATTTTAACTTCAAAATTGTATAAAAAACAACTACGGAGTTTTTAAAATTTTTGGTATATGATGCTCTTTGAAATATATTTATCTGTAGTTTGAAAGAAAAAATTTAGATCGTATCACAAAAATTGTATTAAAAGTGATTTTCTAGATGGGTATCTATTTACTATATATACTCTATACTCGCATATAAGTTGAGAAATTTGTGACAAAAATAAAAGCTTCAAAGTGTGTATGCATGTGTGTGTGTGTGTGTGTGGGGGGGGGCGACATATATGCAGAGTCTAAAAAAACAAGCATAAGTCTAAAAATTATTTTTTTCCGTGAGACATATCCATCCTAAAATGATGTGGTAGTAATTACGTAATCATGCACTCCAAATTTCTATGCACTTCAAAACTCTCCTGTGAGTCACTGCCCTCCCGATGCTCCTGACTACAAGTGTATCGCGTCATCAAGAAATATGCATACATTTTTATTCAATGTTTATCTCTCACTTCTTGGATTACGGCCCATTGTTTTCAACAAAAAATGGCTCTTTTCAGAAATAATTTTGTAATACAGATTATTTAAAACTATAATGCAGGATTTTTAACGTGAAAGTGTTTTTTTGTTTTGTTTATTGAAGAGAGTATCTAATAACAACTGTCTTGGGGTTTAATGAAAAAATCAGTTCAAATAGCGGATGGAAGCCAGTAGTGTGTGAATGAGAGAGCTGGACCACAGCCATAAACCTCCCATTAAAACCACACCCACTTTTAGAATGGAATGGCTCTATATCACCAATAAAATTTCAACCCACTTTTAAAAACAATGGTGTGAAACCCTCCCATTAAAACCACACCCACTTTTAGAATGTAATGGCTCTATTTTATCCACACAAATGTGATTACACAATGGTGTGGAACCTCCCATTAAAACCACACCCACTTTTAGAATGGAATGGCTCTATATCACCAATAAAATTTCAACCCACTTTTAAAAACAATGGTGCGAAACCCACCCATAAAACTTCCACCCACTTTTAAAACCAATGGTGCGAAACCCACCCATAAAATTTCCACCCACTTTTAAAACCAATGGCTCGCAAAACCCCCATAAAAACCGGACCCACTTTTAGAATGTAATGGCTCTATTTTATCCACACAAATGGGATTACACAATGGTTCTCAAAACCCCATTGAAACCACACCCACTTTTAGAAATACAATGGCTACAAAACCTCCATTAAAATCGTATCCACTTTTAGAGATCAATGGTATGAAAACCGCCATAAATTCCTTACCCCCCTATAAAAAACAAAGGCTCTCAAATCCCCATTAAAACCACACCCCCCTTTTAGAAAGTGATGGCTCTATTTCAACCACACCAATTTTCCGGACCGAACAAGCAAAAAGTCGCTGAGCCGGAAGGGTACCCCCTACGCATGCCGCAGCGTCGCGACCCCTTTTAGAATCTGCGGGTTCGTACCCCAACAATATTTTAAGCACTTAAAGAAAAGAATTCTAATGTAAAGAAAGAACAAAAACCATGGAACTGTTGAACAAACTAAACGCACTTAGTACATTGGAAGGAAGTTTCAAGAAGATGCATGAGCTCAATATCGACGTAAAATACCCTGTCATGGAAATTAAACAGGTCAAAACCAAATATGGTGACAAACTAGTAGTGGAGTTAGAAGACGGCACAAAAATGTATCTACCGAAACGATGCGATGAAAATGCGTCCGACTATATGAAGCTTAATGAGATTAAACCTCTATTCTTTGTATATTTGGGAACTAAAGATGTCGGGAAAGCACTACCAGCGCAAATGTTTAAATTTGAACAGTAAATTTTCTTTTAATGGTATCATCACCATTAAAAAATATACAACTTCGTCGATTTTTAGGACCAATCCCGGACATATCACATCTTTTCCCTAGAAGATTAACTCTGATTTGACCCTCCTTTCCAGTCAGCCGCTCTCTGATGCCCTTGATGGCTTTCCCTGTGGTGGCATGTGTTGCCTTTCCCTTGGAGTTGTTGTAAGTCGCTCATCGAGAGCACATTGAAAATAATCATTAAAAATTTTTGCAAAATGCCTCCCGGTAGGCTCAGAGTATATTCAATCTCAAATTCGACCCACCAAGGGGCCCTTCTTGATGAGCCGAATTCAAGACCAAATACACTCTGAGCCTACCGCCACTGAGGCTTACAAACAACATATAAGGACAACACTGTAAGACTTTGACGCCTAGCGTCGGGCCCGCCCACCACTTATTATCGATGAGTGCTGCTTTATTGGAACAACGACTAAAGCAAGCTGACATGTCATTTTTGGCTCGGTACAGTTCAATAAACCATCAACCCGGATTGATTAACAACCTGGGAGAGGTCGGGATTTGAACCTGGGACCTAGATGTTAATAGGTCTGCGCGCTAACCGTTTGCCATGGGTACCCATCTAAATATACACATACCTTTAATTTAACCATTACACCACAGACGAAAATCTTCAAAAATAGCACTTTAAACAAGTTATTTCCCTCTTATAATGTAAGAATTCTTCAAAATATCTATCACTATAGTTTATCTGATTAAAAAATATAGAATAAAACACTTAAAGCAATCGCGAAAAATAAATTCTACTCCTATCCATATAGTGCTTCCTCCCCATATAGTGCTGCCATCTCCCTTTGATTCTCGTAATCTACGCTTTTTTTCTACCGCTACCTCTGAGAGTACTCTTTAAAGAGGAAAAGATGTTAGGCAAGGTCAGCGCTACAGACGTTTGAAAGCAGGAAGTAGAAAGGAACAAGGTCGACCTTGTTTCTACTTCTTCTAAAGACCTTCTTCTAAAGTGTCGACACTCTCCAAGCGGAAAATAATACTGCTTCGTATTTTATCTGATTTAAAAAAAAAAAAGATATAAATAAATGAATGAAATTAAGACTGAGATATATTGCTATAGAATTCTTTATCAGTATGTTCAATTAGATGTTTATACCGATGACATTTCAGAAGTGAAAAAATCTTTAAAAAAGTTGCATGATCAGTTTGAAAAAATTGTCAAACTTATAAAAGAATATAATGATCGAAGACAAAACATCGAAGGAAATGTTGGAACTAATAAGAATGTTAGGTCTGGACAATAAAGTTACCTCAGACGGAGACTTGAAAACTCATGAATGTGAACACAAATATGTAATTCAAAATGATGATGGCTGGTACATTTGCCAAGCATGTCACGAAGAGCTGAGGTATAATCCAAATATACCCCCAATCAATAATCTCGATATGTATTTAAACATGCGGAAACAACAGAGGCGAAAACATCGAATGAAAAATCTGGCTAAATGGTTAGGTTCGCATAACCTACCCTTTGAAGAAGAAGAGCTTTTGAACGACTTTTATTCTTTTATCCATAAATATGAGGAGATGTACCCAGAGCGAAAAAACATAATCAGCAAAGACTATATCTTATACCATATGTTATGGAAGAGAGGTTACGACATCTATATTTCACGCCTTCAAGTTAAGTTACCTAAACTCAAGAAGACGCTTATTCAGAATGAAGAAATCTGCAGAACCATCTTCGAAGCATTAAATTGGAGTTTTTACCCTATAAATTAAAAAAAACGGCTGGTACGTTTGAACAACATGTCACGAAGAGCTGAGGTATGACCCCGATAAGTGATTATAATTTTTAATAGCTTATTCGGCTATTAAAAATTAATAAACTAAATCTTTTTTATCAATCCAGCTAGTCTCAGGATAACCTAACCATTTTACTAGATATTTGTCCCCTTTCTTTTTGATGATTTTTTCAATCTTATACGCATTGTCTTTCTTATCATATTTTACTAATTCATATTCATAAAAAGTGCCTATAACCCCATCATTATTTAAATCCTGAACTCTATAAGTGATTGGGTCGGTTTCTAATACTTCAGAAATGACAAATATTTCATCTGTAAAAGTTGCTTGATACCCCCTTCTGAAGGTAGACTTATATATAGATATTCTTACTTTATCGCCTACCTGGTATTTATGTTTACGTATGACCTTTTCTTTAAACAAATTGCGGTAGACTTCACTACTGTTTTCTTCTAGACTGGCTTCAACAGGAGTCATTTTTATACTTCTGTGGTATGAGTTGTTGTAATTCTTCACTAATAGATCCAATACATCTATGTATCTTTCAGTGTTATTTGCACACAAGTAGAGCTTTATTTTATTACCAAGAGTGAGATTCAATCTTTCAACCATGGCAGCTTTTATTTCAACATTTTCTGTTGTGAACCATTGGATATTATTTTCTTTGAATAATTTTTGAGTTGTTTTTCCGACGAACTCTAAACCCTTATCTGTTTGAACCCTTTCAGGTATTCTTTCTTTGAAGATCTTTTTAAATGCTTGAGTTACTTCTTCTGCTGATTTATCCTTTAGAGGAACAGCCCATGCATATTTACTGAAACAGTCAACAGCTGTTAATAAGTACTTGATACCATCATTAAACTTACTTCTCGCAAATTTATAGACAAACAGTAAATCAGCTTGCCATTGGTCATCGATATGTGACACGTAAATTCTCCTTCTTTTGAACTTACGGATAAGTGGTTTATGCTTTGTGTATACATCCTGTCGGTGTAAAAAATCCGAGACTTCTTTTCGACTTAAACCAGTTTTTCTGCTCAGTACATTTATACCACAAAATCCTGTTTCGGGATCGTAATAAACCTTTTCGGGGCAACCCTTCTCAGTTACCCCTTCAGCGGTAAAAAATGGCACTTCTTAGAACCACAACCCACACAAATACCTTTCAACATAGGTCTAGCGTTTTTAGAGGTGACATGCTGTTCATCTTTAGTGTCGGTGTGTGTTTTACATTTGAGACAATATATTTTTGAGCCCATTCCAAATACCTTCTTTGCTTTGATAATAGGCTTCACAACAGCTCTATCTAGCCTTTCACGAAAACTTGGATTAGGAATGTCGTCCAATTCTTTTATCATGTTTGAGTCACACACTTTGTTTCTGGTTTCGGTATCTTTGTTTTTAATGTAGCACACGTCATGTTTATAGGCACTATCATCAACCCTATTAATAGGCTTACTCCATTCTTTGTATGTTAAATCGGGGTTCAGTCTAGTTTTTCCTCTGAGCAGTTGAGTTCCTGGTCCTGTAAATTGATGCCCTGGCAGATGCATTTCAAACGGTAAATTATTAATTGCTGCGTTAACAACACCTTTTCCTTTATTGCAAGTCTTTTTACCACACATTTATTTATATATAAAAAATTATTTACTCACAAATTGATATCCATTCAGCAGGGTTTGTTTCATATATTTTTCTCTGGGTAAGTAGACTAAATTATTGATGAAATCCTCCTCTCGCTTATACACTTCCTCTTCTGATAGGGTATTCGATTTGTATGAATTGAGCAGCTGTTTGTAAAACTTGTAAGACTGTTTGTACTCTTCTTTCCTTTCCGCGATATTCAAAGCTTTATCAAGAACTTCAACAATACCGACGCTTAAGCTCAGAGCAGCTAAGGGAACAAGTACAAAAGCTGATAAACCCAATGAACTTAAAACGAACTTGCTAACGGTCATAGTGACACTAATTTTATGGTAGTGGTGGTAGCTCTTTCTATATACGTAAATTTTCTTTTGCAAGTATTCTTCCATCTTTATTTATAGGGGTGAAATATTTCTTCCGATATCTCAGAGCCGGATTAACTAAATCAAGCATAAAGAAATCATACGGCTGTTGCATGCACTTTTTATATAATCTACTGAATTCTTCTTTTGTCAAACTACCATCTATCTCTCTTATGATCTGTTGAATCTCCCTCGGTTGAATATTAAAAAATATCAAGTAATTACAGTTTCTTCTGATAACAATGGGTGTTCTATAATAAGATTGAGAAAGATAAATGATTGAGGCGTTTTTCTTCCGACCTCTGATGAAAAAATCTTCTATGCTCCTCTGGTCCTTGTCAGTCATGCAGTCATCAAAGACAACAACATTTTTACAAGATGGGTCCAGGTCATCCACTTTTATAAATTCTTTTGTATCAGAGGAGAATAAAGTTCCTTTCTTGCCGAATCTTTCATATAACTCTAGGATAATTTTCTTCTTCTTTTTGGGGTACTTTATCGAGTCAATATCCACGCCCTCAAACATTGTGTACTTTTCTTTCAGTTTGCCATACTTGGGTTCGTACATATCTTTTGCACAAACGAACAAATTATCAAATTCGAGATAGTCGTATATAAAATTCAGCAATAAGTTCGTTTTACCAGTACCTGAAGCTCCAGCGATTAGAAGTCTGAAAGGGTGTTTAGGTAATAAATAATGTTGATTTGCATCGACAAGTTCTTCTGCTTCTGTATAATTTTTAATTTGAATCATCTTTATTTAATGTTAAAAATTTGCTTCAGTAAAAATATAATTTGCTTAAGTAAAATTTTTCTTGCATAATAATAAAGATGAATGCTATACAAAAAGAACGAAATAAGAAATTAAGAAAGGAAGTTGAATATGAACTTAAAGTTTATAAGCTTCAGGCTGAAATTAGAAAAAACAACGAACAACAACTAGAGCAAAAATTAGGTATCCAGAAAGCACTATCGGACTTTCACAAGCCTGTAACTGAAAAGCTACAAGAACAAGAAATTAATCGAAAGGAGAATATTCAGGCTATAAAAGATGCTGTTGATCACATTCCTCTAGCTATTGAACCGCCTTTAGAAGTCTATGATTTTGATAAAAAATTGGATGTAGAGTTTTTAGAGAAAAATAACTTTCCAAGACCCTCAAAATTGTACCATGAGACCAAGGAAACTTTGCAAGAAATTATGAGTAAAGTAAATGATACTTACCTAAAAATGTCTCGTCAAAAAGGAAACATTATGAGTCAGATATCTCGAATGACTAAAAAGGATGAAGAAAGAGAAGATCGCTTATTAGCTAAGGCTGATTATTTGAGAGATCATATGACTACGTTAGGAGATTATCGGGATCGACTCAGAGACTTGCAAAGAAAAGAAATTTATATCGGTAAAGGAGTAGAAGACAAAATGGAAATTTTAGCCCGATTGACTGATAAGATATGTAAAGGGTCCAAAAGTAAAAAGTTACACAATCAAGTCGTTGATTTATTGGATGCATTGTTGAGAGAAGGAACTATGACCAACGAGCAAGTAAAACAATACTACAAAAATTTTTCATTAAATAAATGAGTAATTACATAAAAACTAAAATACATTTAAGCGATCATCAGATTGCTAAGCTAAAATCTGCATACCAGAAAGGAGAAGAAGTATCTCTACAAATAGATAAGACAAAAGCCCCCAACA
The DNA here is from genome assembly GCA_951213105.1 of Amaurobius ferox. Lineage (NCBI taxonomy): Eukaryota > Metazoa > Arthropoda > Arachnida > Araneae > Amaurobiidae > Amaurobius > Amaurobius ferox. The sequence continues at coordinate 115,913,552 of OX578153.1, read as the reverse complement.
AAGATATACATTTAACTCGAACACAGATAGCTCAAATTGGGAAGGGGAAGCGTATCACTATCAGTAAGACGCAGCTCCAGAAAACGGGTGGTTTTCTACCTTTTCTATTACCTGCGTTAATTGCTGGGGCCAAGGCTTTAGCACTAGGTGCTGCAAGTGGGGCGGCTGGATATGGAGCAAAGAAAGCTTTGGAAAAAATTTCAGGATCTGGATGTGTAAAAAAAAGACCCATTGGAAAGGGCGTCTATCAAAACTGGGAATATCAGACGAAGTAATTGAACAAAATATGAAACATGAACAGGGGTTTAGGGGCGTCTTTACTTCCGATCTGTTGCCTAAAAAGATGAGTCGGTTTGAAAACGGTATTATTAATCTGGACATTGTCACAGGACCTGGTACGCACTGGGTCTGCTACTATAACGATCCTAAAAATAACTTTGTTGAGTATTTTGATCCTTTTGGAGAACACGTATACAAAATTCATCCTAACATTAAGAAGTATCTACTGACTTCTGGAAAGAAAAATATCGGGTGTAACTCGAGCTTTCTACAGCACCCTGCTTCCGTCAAATGCGGCTACTTTTGTATGAAGTACATTCGTGAAAGAAACAAGGGTAGGCCAGTTGTAGATGTGCTATATTCTTTTACCCAAGAACCCAGCGACTTCAATGAAAAAAATGTTCTCTATAAATAAAATGGTTCTATTGATATTAGATTCTAAAAACGCGGAAAAATCAGAAGATTTTACGATTGAATACACTAGACCTTTCACCTTTAAACAGATTGCCCTTCAGTCCTTTTCGATGTACGTTTCATGGGACAATATCAAAGATGAGGTATTTTCATACTTTGATGGTCAGCAGTGGTTAAATTTGACGATACCAGATGGAAATTACACTATCAAGGGGCTGAATCGTTACATGATTAATTTTTTTGGAAGCGATCCGCCGATACAATTCGGAATAGTGGAGGAACGACAACGAATAGCCATTAAGTTAAAAGACGGGTATAAGATCGATTTAATGAAAACCAAAAACCTGCATAAACTTTTAGGTTTCGAGCCTAAAATCCACGAAGAGCTTGAACAAGTAGGAAAGTACATTGCTGACTTATCTGGGGGAAACGATAACATTTATATACATTGCGATGTCGCAGAGGGGGCGTATATCAACGGTTTCAACTCTACAAACGTCATCTATTCATTTACAAACAGTAATCGTCCAGGTAGTCAGATTATAAAATCATTTGACAAACCTCTGTTTTACCCTGTTCGAATGGATAGTGTTTACCGAATCAGAATGCAAGTAACCAATCATAGAGGTGATTTAATACCGCTCAATAAGCAAGAAGTACAATACAATTTTATCGCCCTATAATAAAGAAATGAATAAACACAGACTTCAAAGAAAGAGTAAGAAGATACAAGGAAGAGGGTTCTTTTCCGACGTACCAGTCCTGCAGGAGGCCGAATTAGAAGGTAAGTATGTGCAGGATAAAATAAAGGAGATATTATCAAAGCAGAAAAAACATGGAGCTGGACTAAAGTTTTTCTAAATTCGATTTAATAGCCATATAGCTATTAAATTGAGGAGAAGAAAAAAAAATTATATTATAATAAATGAATAAAATATTTGAATTAAACAGCACCAATTATTATTACGATGATGACATCGAAAGTTTCGAATATAGAGAGGTAAGGCATGAAAATAGTGATAATTCTATGGAAAATGCCTCTTACCATTTCTTTATTCAAGACACCAACGCCAACATTTTATACTCTAACGGTTATTTACAGCAAAAATTGAAAATTGTTAACAACGATGGTACTGCCATAGTGAATGATAATGTAGCTCTCGTGAATGGAGGTGGTTTGATCAATGCTAACAGGTTTACATTAGGAACCACTGAAATAGAATCCAACATAAATTATTCCGCTCTTATGCGACAAGTGTTGGGCTTAATACATTTTACGCCTGACTATTCTTCTGCCGAAGCTACTAATATGCTGTTCTACACTGATACGTCGGACACAGCTGATAGAGAACGCTTGAAATATGATGGCACGTTAGTAGATACCACAAAGATTACTGAGTTTTTCGAAAAATTCGGAATTAATGAGAACCATAACCAGGGATATACAGAAAGAAGCGAATTCACTAAAAATAGCAAGGTTGTAACTATATGGATCCCACTAAAGTACGTGTTTGATTTCTTCCGTGAATATAAAAAAGTAATCACGGGGTTCCAAGTCAAATTTGAGTTCCAGAGAAATCACAGTCTAAATATGCTGTACACCAACGAGCAACATAAGATCTATAAAGTCGTTGTAGAAGATTTATCACTCTGGCTACCTTACGTACGATTTAAAAATGCGGCGGCTTCAATATTTAACGAATTAAAGTTATCGAATAAGGATGTAGAAATAAACTGGAACCAACACAGCATTGTAAAGTCTAATATTTTCTATAAAAACGCTAGCGGCTCTTATACCATAAAAGCTACTTCTGATGAAGTCTTATCTTTGTACGTAATTCCTCAGTACACTGAAAGATACGAAAATTCGAAGCGCAATAACATGCTGTTTGATAACTTAGATATGACGGAATGTTGGTTAATGATCAACAATGTAAAAGTGCCAACTGTCAGTTACATGATGGATTTTGAGAAAAGTGATTATAATCGATTATACACAGCCTTTTTGGAATCTGGACTCAACACCATCACGTCTGAAACAGGTTGTATGGTCAATTATTCGAATTTTGGTAAGTTGTATCCAATCATCTGCTTTAATCTCTCTCATCATCAAAACTATACCGATACGAATAACTTAATGATTGAGTTTAACTGGAGGTTAAGGAACGCTGCCCCCAAAGATTATGTTTTTTACTTCATCTTAAAAGAGCACAAGAAATGCCTCTTAAATATTAACAATCAAAATATTACCATGATCAAAACTTTGAAATTATAAGCCATTTTTATAGTCCATTTTTAATTTTTATAGTCCATGACTATAAAAATTATTTTATATTTAAATAAATGGCTGCCTACTACCCGCTTTTCGATGAAGAATTAGAACAAGGACCTCCTGGTATTCCAGGCATAGGGTTTAAACTCACACACGACGGTAACTACGATATGGAAAATAAGATCTTGAAAAACTGTCAGACGCCGATTGAGAGTCGGGATGTAACTACTAAAAGTTATCTGGAAGCTCAGTTAATTCGTAACTCTACTACCGTCACTCACACGGTGAAGGTTGAACTACGAGAAGAGATAGCAAAAATTATGGAAGGTTTAGATCAGAAGTACCTGAGTTTAGGTGACAGAAGACCCATTGACGCTAAAGGTAAAAGGATAGGCAATGTCGCTGACCCTACTGAAGACATGAATGTGGTTAATAAAAAATACTTGGAAAGATATGTTGACAATAAAGTATGTTATGCAACCACCACATCAGGGTACATTACTATTAGACCTAGTACCAATGCGAATGCTGTTATTTTTACGAAGTTTTCCGGTGATGCTTTGAACTCAGAATGTAAATTCTCTCGGGACGGTTTTTTTAGACTGGGATTGTACCTTGATCCTCAAAAGATAATCGATGAATTAATCGTTGTTAAGTTATACATTAATAGCAAGCAGTACGTTCACAAGATAAAAGTAGCCACTGAATTCGTGTTAATTCTCGGAGAGGTTAAAAAAGATGACCAATTAAAAATTTTCTTACGATGTGATGCTGAGTTCACAGTTCAACCATTTCTAAAAATTGAAGAAATCAAGTGGACACTCCAGCTGCCGTAAAAAATTGTACATATAATAAATGGCGTGGAACGAAATATCAAAAAGCGGTTTGTCGGAAGAACAAATCAGAGTTAGTAAAAATTATGTTAACTGGTCGCTCATAAGTCAATATTCAACTTTATCGGAAGAGTTTATCGAAGAATTCGAAGGTTTGGTAAACTGGATGGTCATCTCTCAGTATCAGAAGCTTTCGGAGCCTTTTGTAGAAAAACACAGAGGTCTATTAAACTGGTACTATACATCCAAATATCAAGTTCTATCAGAGGATTTCATGGATAGAAATACTGAATATTTAGATTGGGAAGTAGTTTCCAGATATCAGATAATGTCAGAACCCTTCCTGGATAAACATGCTTCCAAATTAGATTGGAGAATGGTTTCTCAATTCCAAGTACTCTCAGAAGAATTTATTCGTCGGCATATAGACAAAATCGATATGGAACTCATTTGCGTCAAACAAAAGCTCACTGAAGATTTTATGACGGAATTCGCAGATTACCTTGAATGGGGTAGAATTGTTCAATGGCAAACCTTTAACGAAGATTTTATTATGAAAAATCTGGCTCGTATAGATCTTTGTCACCTCATGACTTATAAAGCCCATTTGCTCTCAGATACCTTTTACGAACTCCATTTTAAAAAGCTGGTTTGCATCCTTCTGACAAACATATGTAATAGATTTGTGATACAATATGAACCTGTCGACATACCTCCCGAGTTGGGTAAAAATGATCCTATCGACAAACAACCCGAGTTGGACAAAAATGAACCTGTCGACATACAACCCGAGTTGGACAAAAATGAACCTGTCGACATACAACCCGAGTTGGACAAAAATGAACCATAATTATATTTAATGGTTGATCAACCATTAAATGTTTAGATACCCTTTGTTACCTTCCTCAAGTTTGAATATATTTATCCTTTAAATAAAGAATATGGATCGTATTGTAAAAAAATTAAACGATTTGAGTACTGATAACTTTGAGTCAGTGGATGGCTTATATTTGGTTTCTGACATTACTGAGCACGGGAAATCTATCCTAATACGTTTGTCGAACAACTCAATTTTATTTTTAAAAAATGATATACCCAGGGTTGGTATGATTTTGACCAGGGATGAAATAAGATTATTAAGATTATATGTTGGCTTCAGGGTTTTATATTATTGTACACCATTAGAGGGTTTCGTGGTAAAAAAACCACCTTTTCGAAACCTCTACGAAACCTTTTCAATATATCAGGCTGACAGTGATAGCGATAGCGATAGCGATCGACCGACATCGATGACATGCCCTTCCATCATTGTAACTTAGATTTTCAATTCTTTTTCCGAGGAAAAAGGTGGCTGGGCCCACCTTTACCGTTCATTTAACAGATGTAGATATGACTTTATTTTTAATGATTGAAATACTCATTAAAAATTGAATCGTAAAAAGTTTACCCCTTCAATAATAAAAGCATTTAAAGAAACGATTTGTAGTTCTAAAGAAAGACAAAATGGATTTTCAATCTAAAACCGTTCGACAGTTGCAAGGCTACTGTCGTGAAAATAATATTCGAGGTTACTCGAAACTTAAAAAGTTGGAGCTGGTCGACCTTATTCAATATCATATCATATGGTCGACCTCATTCAACGGCTTTCCCAGTTTCCACAATGACTTGTTTAGCAAGCCAAAGAAGAACAGAGTGCGTAAGATCAGGTGTTGCGGTAAGTTATTTAAGGGATCAAGCATGAATAAGCACCTACAATCTAAAGGGCACCTAAACTATATACCAAAGAAGGCAACCGCTCTCCCAGAGTGTGGAAGGGTGGAGCATCGACTACATCACATGACTCTCCCCCAACTACGGGAATTTTGTCGAACGCATGGCATTAGAGGCTATTCCAGGTTAGGAAGGAGGGCAGACATCATAGCATACATAGAAAGCGTATTGTTCAACCGTCATTTCGGGTTTGATTCAGACCTGTTTTTAGATACGCGAGAGAGAAGGCTCTACACCCTCCACAAAGTTAATACAGCCTTTGAATCTCGCTTGAAGACGTACGACATCCAAAATGAACACAACCTGATGCTTCCCAAAGACTTTTTGAACGATGTGGCGTCACTAGTCCGGGGACTCATCACTAAACACATAAAGAGGCTGCATGGTTTGAAGGTTAATTTCGAATTCCTCTGTGACTATCAAAAGGGTAAAGACGATGCTATTATAGAAATGGAGAAAAACTTCAAAACAGAAAACGCAGTCATCTTAGAATCAACTGATTTGGTAGCTTATTACAGATCGGTTATCCAAAAATTATTGACAGAAATGGAGGAGTTTGTTGCAAAGGGTTCGGGATGGACGCTTGTTAGAATTAAAAACCTTGAGGTGAGGATCAATAAATACAACCCACTGAGAGGATCATCCTACATTGAGTTACCGAAAAGAATTAAAGATAAAAAGGCAGTCATTAACGTGAAAAATGAAAATGATAACGAGTGCTTTAAGTGGGCGATACTGTCCGCTATTTATCCAGCTGATAATCACGTAGATAGAGTCTCTAAATATAAGCCATATGATAATGAGCTAAATTTCGAAGGTATCGAGTTTCCAGTGAAGATGGAAGATAGAGTATTTAACAGGTTCGAAAAGTTGAATAACATATCGGTGAACATATATTCATACGAAGGTAATGATATATACCCATTGAGAATCACTAAAAATAAGGAAGACAAACACATCAATTTGCTGTACATAAAGAATAAGGAAGGAAACAGTCATTACTGTTGGATAAAAGACCTCTCCAAATTGATAAGCGGACAAGTGACTAAACACAACGGAAAGATATTCACCTGTGAGAGATGCCTGCTGTATTATTACTCCGAAGAGGACCTCCAAGCTCATGAAACGGATTGTAGGAAGAATACACCAGTAAAGATTGTAATGCCCGAGGAGAACGAATCTCTGCGGTTCAAAAACTACCAAAGGTCTTTACGATTACCCTTTGTGATGTACGGAGACTTCGAGTGCTTGACAAACAAGATAAACACCCGCTGCCCTACAAAAGACAGCTCATTCTTACATAAATATCAAAAGCATGAACCTATGAGCTTCACTGTCTACATCAAATATAAACACGCAGACTATAAGGCACCAATCACATACAGAGGACCCAATGCCACCAAGCTGTTCTTTGATACAGTGAAGACTGAGGCGCTAGCGATAAAGAACATTTATGATAAGAAGCAACCCATCAAAATGACCACCGAAGATGAAGAGCATTTCCAAAGGACCCATGTTTGCCACATCTGTGACGAAGATATCAGGAAGAAACCTTCACCCTATTCACCCAAGGATGAACCAGACTTCCGAAAAGTTAGAGATCATGACCATCTTCTCAATCCGGCGAAATGTGAATCGAACTACAGAGGACCTGCTCACAACCTTTGCAACCTAAAGTATCAAGAGCCTTCGTTCATTCCAGTGTTTATCCACAACTTATCTGGCTACGACGCCCATCTCTTCATAAAGGAGCTCGGTAGAGACCAAGGTGATATCGACGTCATCCCGAACAACGAGGAGAGGTACATTTCCTTCAGTAAGGAGGTCGGGGCAAAAACTGTAGGCGATGGGAAGAAAGTAAAGGTACCTGGTATAAAGTTGAGGTTTGTCGACTCATTCAAGTTCATGGCCGCTAGCCTCGACAGTCTTGCGAGGAACGTAAAGGAGTTCAGGGAGACAGCCAAGTACTTCCCCAAGGACAAACTGGACCTCGTCACCCGAAAAGGCGTCTATCCATACGATTACATGGACTCGTGGGACAAATGCGAAGAAACCAAGCTGCCCCCAAAAGAAGACTTTTACAACCAATTGAATGAGTCACACATAAAGGATGAGGACTACGAGCACGCTAAAAGGGTATGGAAGGCCTTCAACATTAAGACATTGGGTGAATATTCCGATTTGTATGTGAAGACTGATGTACTCATCCTAGCCGACATCATGGAACACTTTAGAGATGTCTGTCTAAAGACCTATAAGTTGGATCCTGCATGGTACTTCACTGCACCCGGACTCTCGTGGGACGCCATGCTCAAAACCACAGAGGTTGAGCTAGAGCTGTTGACAGACTATGACATGATACTCATGCTAGAAAAGGGGACCAGAGGAGGCATCTCTCAGTGCTGTAACCGATATGGGAGGGCGAACAACAAGTACATGAGGGACTATGACGAGAACAAGAAGTCTAACTACCTGATGTACCTTGACGCCAACAACCTTTACGGATGGGCCATGAGTCAATACCTACCGCATGGTGGCTTCGAGTGGAGCACTGTGTCAGATGTGACCCAAGTAGAGGATGACTCAGACAAAGGATACATCGTAGATTGCGACCTACAGTACCCGACCCATCTGCACAACCTCCATTCAGACATACCTCTAGCACCTGAGAGCAGGATGCCCGATGGCTCAAAACAGCCAAAACTACTGACGACCCTCTATAACAAAGAGCATTATGTGGTTCATTACAGGGTTTTGAAGCAACTGTTGCAGTTGGGGATGAAGCTCAAAAAGGTGCACAAAGTGTTGGAGTTTCAGCAGTCTCCCTGGTTGAAGAGGTACATAGACCTGAACACTGATATGAGGACCAAGGCAACCAACGACTTTGAGAAAGACTTCTTCAAACTTATGAACAACTCGGTCTTTGGCAAGACGATGGAAAATATCAGGAAGCGACTCGATATTAGGCTAGTATGCGATCCCCAGAAAGCGGAGAAGCTAGTTGCTAAGCCCAACTTCAAGGGAAGGACCATTTTTGACGAAAGATTAGCCGCCGTGCATATGAACAAGACGAAAGTGATTTTTAATAAGCCAATATACGTCGGCATGAGTATATTAGATCTATCGAAGCATCTGATGTATGACTTCCATTATAATCTTATGAAGCCTAAATATGGGGGTGATATCAAGCTATTGTACATGGACACTGACAGTTACATCTATGACATACAGACCGAGGACTTTTATGAGGATATGAAGGGATTGATTGACTACTTTGACACATCAGATTATCCAGAAAACAATAGGTATGGTTTGCCCCGAGTAAATAAAAAGGTCTTGGGGAAGATGAAGGATGAAAATGCAGGGAAGATCTTAGAAGAGTTCGTTGGCTTAAGATCTAAGATGTATGCTTGTAAAACTGAGGTTGACCTGGTGAAAAAGTCGAAAGGAGTAAAGAAATGTGTCGTGAAAAACAGGATATCCTTCGAGGACTACAAGAACTGCCTATTCAAGCAAGAAGTACAGCATCGAACCATGAATCTCATCAGGAGCACAAAGCATGAGATTCATTCCATACAAGTCAATAAGATTGCCCTATCAGGAAAAGATGACAAGCGTCATATATTGGAAGATGGTGTCCATACCTTGGCTCACGGTCACTATGCGATAAAGGAGTAGGCGATCATAATCTTTTAACAGTTTTCGAACTATTAAAAGATAATTAATGGTTTTAGTCCTCAGTTCGAAGGACACATTCTTCTGTTCTGAATGCCTCTTTAATAGTGTCTATATCACATCTAAAGTGCTGATTGGAACCGTCCTCCTCCTCCTCCATATAAGAGTCTAACTTTTCGCAGATTGTGGTATAGAGTTCGTTTGGCGATGGAGTGTCGTATATAGCCTCAACAAATCGAGGCTCCGATAAGTATCTATATTCATTTAAAGACTCTTCAATATTTTGAATAGAGCTATGGACATCACCCCACGTATCATAATGGTAGGTACCCCCTTCGGGGGTGCTCGCCGAAGGGGGTACCTTCCCTCCCAACGACTTTTCGCTTGCTCGCTCCGATAGATAAAATAGGTCCATTACTTTTCTAAAGTGGGTTCGGTTTTTATGGGGTTTCGATACCATCGTTTTAAGAGGGGTTGTAGATTTTTATGGATAAGAAATAACCATTGAATTCTAAAAGTGGGTTCGGGTTTTATGGGGTTTTGCGAGCCATTGTTTAATCGAATTTGTGTGGTCGAAATAGAGCCATCACTTTCTAAAAGGGGGTGTGGTTTTAATGGGGATTTGAGAGCCTTTGTTTTTTATAGGGGGGTAAGGAATTTATGGCGGTTTTCATACCATTGATCTCTAAAAGTGGATACGATTTTAATGGAGGTTTTGTAGCCATTGTATTTCTAAAAGTGGGTGTGGTTTCAATGGGGTTTTGAGAACCATTGTGTAATCCCATTTGTGTGGATAAAATAGAGCCATTACATTCTAAAAGTGGGTCCGGTTTTTATGGGGGTTTTGCGAGCCATTGGTTTTAAAAGTGGGTGGAAATTTTATGGGTGGGTTTCGCACCATTGGTTTTAAAAGTGGGTGGAAGTTTTATGGGTGGGTTTCGCACCATTGTTTTTAAAAGTGGGTTGAAATTTTATTGGTGATATAGAGCCATTCCATTCTAAAAGTGGGTGTGGTTTTAATGGGAGGTTCCACACCATTGTGTAATCACATTTGTGTGGATAAAATAGAGCCATTACATTCTAAAAGTGGGTGTGGTTTTAATGGGAGGTTTCACACCATTGTTTTTAAAAGTGGGTTGAAATTTTATTGGTGATATAGAGCCATTCCATTCTAAAAGTGGGTGTGGTTTTAATGGGAGGTTTATGGCTGTGGTCCAGCTCTCTCATTCACACACTACTGAAGCCAGATATTGTTTTGATTGTGCGATGGGTTAAGGACCCTGCGTGCTGGGAGTGAAAGAATGCCTGGAGCTCGTTACACAAGAACAAGCGTCACCAAAATGGATGGCAGACAATGCTCATATGTCATAGGCCTACTTGTTTGGAATTGGACTTTAAAGGGTTCCGATGAAGTTTTTATTATGGAAATTAAATTTTATTATTATATATATATATATATTTTCAAATGTTTTTTAATAATTTAGTGAAAAAAAAAAATTCTCTCTTTATGGGATCGATTTATACACAAGTTTTGGATTTTTTCCGATTTCTTTCTCTGAATTTAAGGGGATCGATTTATATGCGAGTATATATGGTAGCTCTTTTTCAGATTTTTTTTCATTGTTCCTGAATTAAAAACTCTAACAAAGAAATTATCATTTTTTAAAATTTTTACGACACTTAAGTAACAAAATTGAAACTTTTAACTTAAGTTAAAATAAAAATAGAGCTCATGTTGAGGTGTCAGTTAGATTTTTAAAATGGGTATCCTGGTCACCTTTTTTCTGACATTTTTGGAATATGTCTACCTTTTAAAAGTCTGAGGAAGAAAAACCTATTAACTTCTTCGAAATTCTTGCTCCAGCACTTCTTGCAACACCTTTAACTCTGTTTAAAAAAGAATTTGAGATCACAGATTGAAAATTAAGAAAGGAGATACGTTTTATAGGATGGTTTTTTATACGATCTTTTGCCCTTGTTTAGAGATTTTTGGAATATTTAAAAGTCATTGCATTTTCTTGAACTTTTTAAAGTTTCTTACAACTCCTCGAATCAAATTCTACATTTTAGAAAACAATACAACAAGGTACTAAGACAATTTTTGGCTTTGGAATGAGGGGAACATATTGCCATACATACATACATACAAACAAGCATATAAACATGGATTTTCAATTCATGCATTAAATAGTAAGATTTAAAGCTTGCCATAAAATTATTCTTTCTAAATTTATATAAAATATATATAATCTGTTCAATAAAAATGGGTTTTGTCTTTTGACGTGTTAATAGTGAGACTAGCATGCTTGTTGAAAATATTTAAAACTTGCCAGAGAATTATTCTTTTTAACTGTATGTAAAATATATTATCTATCAAATAAAAATTATATATATATATATGTATAATCCAATGGTGTCTATAGATAAATACTATCGCCATTGTCAGAAACTGGCTATTCTATCGGTTTTAATTCGAATTGTATGGCTGTCCTGATGAGAATGCAATTTCGAACTAACCGCCATTTTTCGTGTAGTTTCAATTGATTGTTTTCTATGTCTTAATCTTTTATCTTGAGCTAATTATTATTGCCTTTTCTCATTTTTGCCGTGTTTTATTTTTATTTATATACTTTTAATTGTGAAATTTGTATCCTTATATTCTTCTCATCCCCCTTTCAATTGTAGTGATATGTTACCTTCTATCTTTATCCTTAGTCTTGGTCTATAGTTACTCATTTGTAACAGATATGCTAGAGATGGGTTTTTTTGTACATATAGTTTATTCATAATTTTCGATTAAAATCTTTAATTTTTTATTTGTATATATATATATATATATATATATATATATATATATATATATACTTTTTTTTTAAATCATATCTTTTTTTATTGATAATTATAGAAAACTGTCCCTGTTCATCAAAGGACAACCAAATCTAAAGATGAAAATATCACAGGTAAAAACAAATGAATTGATTTCAAATTGCCTGCCATGGCATTACTTTTATTGTTTTTTAAATTACATTTATTGTTTAAAAGTGTTAATATCTGTGTACATCACCTTTCATTTGTTTACAAGTAGTATTAAAATAATCATATTGCTTTCAAGGTGTGTTCAGAAAAAAAATTGGGTCATATCTAGAATTTTTCACAAAACTCTGTTTTTGAAAACAGACTTTTCATAAAATTCCAATTCCCTGAAGCAACCCTTTTACTAAATTCCATGTTTCTATAACATAGTTTTTCACAACATGTATGAAAAACACCAAAAAGTGAATCCATCATGAAATTTAAGATCTAAAGCATCTGATAAATTTTACTGTAAATGCCAGAACCATATTGATTTTTAAAGAAGTCCGATCAGAAATACGCTCTCCATTTTTTGAATACTTTTTCCCCTGAAAATTAAAAGAATTGTATTAAAAATATGTTTGTTAACATTTGTTGCAGAAATCATCAGTTTTTATGTAATTTCTTATTTAAAAGTGAATGACATCATTTATAGAACAGTAACATGTGCAGATCTTGAGAAATTGTACATTTTGTATCCAAGGAGAAAAAATACCATAAAAAAAAAAAAAATATGTTTACTATATTCAAATAATTGTACATTTTGTAGTTATCATGAGCGATTTTTAAGATATTAGAAATTTTACTTTTCTATAGGGAGTGTCGAAAGCCCAGACCACCCGACTCGTCCGAAGACTTAGAGCAGCTGATTGGATCAGGGGTGGAAAATCTGCGCCAATTGCGCCAAACTGCTACAATTTCCGTTCACTGCTACATCCTGCTACAAAAGCACCTAAAATCTCAATATCTGCGCCAAACTAAGCCAAAAACGCAATTTTTTTACACGTGCAAAAGCGAAAGTTCCGCACTGATCGGTCCGAAATACGAGAAGAAAAATCCGGTTATCTACAGTTATTCGGCGCGATTTCAGACCGCATTTTCAGTAAAACAAATTTGCGTATCACATGACCACATCACGAGTACTTTAGAGTACAACCTTGAAAATCCGGACTTTGCCGATTCCGGATTATAAAATTTTAATAAAATTCAGATTTAATATTAACTAAATACACTATAAAGCACTATCTTTAGTAAAAATAATGACAAAAGTTAAGTTAATAAATTAAAACATATTATTTAATCTAAAAAATAGGGCAAAAGAAATTTCTAAGAAAAAATATATACACATTAGTAATTTAGAATGTGTGAACGAAACGAAATGATAAAATTACATTTTATCATTTCGTTTAAATATTTGAATTAACATTTATTATTTCATTAATTTTAGTTTATGAGAAAGCAGTTTTCTTTATCCTGTAGATGGTCATTATATCTGTTCGGTTTTAAAGCTTCTTTATTCAAGACCTTTAATTACATGATCGATTGTTTGCATAAGATTATCAATGGGTATTTTTTCTTCTTCACATTTATCATCCCTACTTTGATATTTTTTTTATTTAATATCATATCGCGAATTTCGCCATCACTCCATTTATTTACGATTGGTGCATCATCATCACAGTGCAGAACTTCCGTTTTATCGGCTTTGTCGAGATTTAATGAAGCACCATAAGAATTTAATGTAGCACCGAGATTTAGTAAAGCGCGAGTATTAACACTTTTGCTGATATATTTAAAGATGTAAATGCGTTTAAACCGTTTTCGCTATTAACGAACGAAAAGCAAAAAATAAGAATTTAAAAGTTTTATTTATTTTCTAGCATCTATATAATGTTATGTTTAATATAAGGCTGATGACTCTGAAAAAAGTAAAAACTTTATTAGTAATAGTCATATATGTAAAAAATATCGCAGTAGATAAAATAAATGTCTTTCCTAAAAAAGAAAAATATCTCGCCTCTCAATGATTTTTCTAAATTACGATGAGTCATTACTAGGCTGCTGCAACAGCGGGACGTGGTGGGGCAGAGAAAGGGAAGAAAGGAATTTGCTTAGTTCCTAATCGTAAACACAGCTGACCCCTTTGAGAGGTCTATATGTTAATGACCTTGGTGCTCGGTTCTGTGCGATACGATATTATTTAGTTATTTATTTGCTATTTATAGTATGTAAATATGGCTTTCTAAACAAAAAAGGCAAAATATACTGTCGATTTTAAGCTGACACGTTCGACGAAAACGAAAAAGTCGTCAGATATTGGGAGGGAGAGGAAATTCTGAAGACAAAACAGAATTCATTGAAGAATGGGATTCGTACTACGAAGGGAACAAAATAAATTTCCGTGAGCGTTAATATGAATTCTCGGAATTTTTATATTTAATTGAACAATCTGTGATAAAATGTTACGATAACGTTTTAAACAGCTTAATATTAAAAATTACATTGTTTTCAGAAAAATGTCTTTTTCAATAATGAGGAAAGGAAATTTTAATAATAAAAATTCAGTACTTAAATAACGATGTATATTTTACGCGAAATAATTCATCGGGAGTTGTGACTTGAATAAGGAGGAGGAGAGATTAACGCCACCAACGTAATTCACGCTCCAACCACCAGCCGATCTACGGCCATCTATCTAAACTTTCGTTTCATTTCGGGGTTCAGAAAGTCGACCGGAAAATACAGTATTTGTTTATAAAATATAATTCCATATAAATAATCTTACCCTGTTGTTTTAAATCCGCGACTTCGTCAGTCCGGGGAAAAAACCCCCGAAAATTTGGAAAACAACCGGATTTTCGAGGTTGTACTGTACTATTTTTTAATAGCTTCTTTTTCAAGTTATTTTATGTTTGTTGTTTAAAAGTATAGAAATTCCGACTTTTACGAATTTTCTGCAGTTGTACCGATTTTTACTTCAGATAGATAGATCGTTAGAGATAGTCGTTAAGTACCCTTTTGCATCTATTTAAATTTTCATCTTTTAATTATTCCATATTAGAGCAACAAAACTCTTAGGGCCGATCCCACCAACAACTGTTAAAATATAGCAAAGGTTTAACGGTTGATTAGCACTGTTTTGCGTCCCACCAACACTTTAACGGCGTTAAAGAGCTCACTAAAGTGCTGTTAATTTAAGTGGCCGATTTTGGCCACTTAAATATTTAACAGTTGATTAAAAGTCGAACAAGATGGCGGCAATTTCTGTATCGTTCGATATTTCCAGATGAAATTTTATTTAAGATGGAATTCTTTTATATTTCTTTTCTGAAAGAAGAGTGTTTGAAAGTTTTTACAACATAGGGGAAAATGAAGCCGATTTCGCTTATTTATCGGAAGTCAGTGAAAGTTTGAAAGGCACTTGGCAGTATTTACAATACACTACTCAGGTATGTAATGCATATATTTCGTTTATATTATGCTACAAGTTTCTTAACTTCTTAAACCATAATGTACGCTTTTGAATTATGCTAAAATTAAATAATTTCAAGTCTTGAAAGAGAATTAAACTTGTACTGCAATATTTCGGCCGATCTGTTTATTATATCAGATAGGCTGTTTTGTTGTTGAACCAGTTATAGAAATTGTCCTATATGGTCTGATTTAAAAATTTCATATGTTGTCCGTAATTTTTTCTTGTTTAGAATAACATTTTTACATTTATTTGCATATAATCTCAGAAATTATATTTTCAAAACTTCAATTTACTTGAAGTTATGCATGCTGTACTGTTTATTTTCAAAGCCAAACTGAAAAATAAGCATTGTCTGTAACAAACATAATTTATGTATGGGTATAAATGAATTTATCAATAGTTAGTTATTAGATTTAAATGTATATGTATTCAGCATGGTGTGAATGGTGATCCCTATTGTATTTCTCAAAGATAAAAATTGCATTTCCATTAAATGTCTGATGTTTCTTTTTAATATTTCCTGTCTGAATTGGAATGCTTCCATGGACTTGCTTCTATGTTTAGTTGGTACCTAATAGAAAGGACCTTTTTCAAATTTCAATATAGCATTCTAAAGTATCTTGCCATTGTATGCTGTGATAATTTCTCCTGAATTAACTTTTATTGAGTTCTCTCTTTTGAGCAAGACATTTTGTATCACACATATTTTATATATTAAAAGTTTAACATATTTAAAATTGTTCTTGCAAAAGTCTCTCTTATTCCATGAAATGTTAATTTTTTTATAAATGATTCTAATGACAACACTAGTAAAAGAAATCTTTGAAAATAGGATAGGATAATTTCTATGTTAATAATAAGCTGGATAGCAATATAAAATGCAGCAAAAAAAAAAAAAAAAAAAAACATACGTATATTTATTTACCTTGCATTTTATATTGTGTTCCAGTTTAAATATATTGATTGTGCGGAAAGTCATATTCTTTACTTAATTTCTATGTTATATAGGAAATAAAGTGAAATGTGTCTTCACAAATTAATAACTAATATCAAAAATAAGTGATCAAAATTCACTTTCAAATTTCAACACACTACAATTGTTTTAAAAATAACTTTATTTACCTATATAAGTCAATAAATGACGTTATCTTATCAGTAGCGAATACTGTCGTTGAATTTGGTATGGCACTACTATACCAAATGTATCGACAAAAACCCTTCTCTAGGTTAAAATATATAACACAATAGCAATAACATTATTATCATTACTATTATTGTCATTATATCTTGAGTATTGTGGTGCAATTGGGAACACAGGGATTGGAATGTAATATGCACTTTTGAATGACCTGCTTTCTAGACTAGAATTCACCACTGTACCATATGTTAAGTATTTTTGTGGATTTTGATCAACTTTGCTCCCTAGACAATTTGTAAAATTGTTGCGTATATACCTTCAGCTCGGTTTTTATGTCATAAAATAAATGAATTTTTTTTTTGCTGTCAAGTTTGGTAAGTGTTATACATTAAAATGTTTAATGGATATATAACAAATGTGAAGTGATTTTTGAAGTACTTTGTTTTCTGTTATATACACCAGATATTTGCCCCAATATTTTATCTTTTAATTGATGTACAGCGGTATTGATGTAGCAATAGCTTGATTTATTTATACCATGTACTTCAATAGTTTGAACAATGATTGTTCGCCTAAACACAATATTATAAAACAACATAAAAATTTGATTTTGTTTATAGCAGTACTTGTGCAAAGATGATTTATAACTGGTAATAAATAGTTCATAATATTGGTTAAATGAAACTCTTCTTTTCGTTTTACAAATTTGCATTCTACTGACTTCCCCCTGGATGTCAAGCTCATGTTTTAATACAGTAAAATCTGATTAATTTGAATAATTATATTTGAATGTTACCACAATTCAAACTTTTTCATGGTAGCAAAAGGATAGTTTATTTTACTGGTAAGGTAACACAAGTTTTGGGGATCTTGTTTATAACTACTGCCGTTTGAAAATTCACTTCAGTGACAATACGATTATAACCAGATTGACCAAAAACTTTCCCCGGTTACCTTCATTATGTGGTCATAACTTGCCGGATAGTCTACAAATCATATATGCTTTTATCCTTAACGTAAAAGCTTCTTTACAATTACAGCATATAACAAATAGTATCAGTATCAACCGGTTTCGGAAACAAGAAACATCTAATTTAAAAAGATATAGCAATTACACCAAGGGCAAGAGGGTTTTTATGTCTGTCTCTTTGCTTTTCTCATCATGGATGCTTTGTTTTTTTTATTTTAAAGAAGGAGCTTTTTCCAAACTGGTTGATACCATTACAAATTTTTTACATATTGTAATTTTAGTGACAGTTTTACTTTACAGTTTTACTATAGCATATTGTTTTAATTTAAATAATTTCTTAATTTATATACATTTCTATTAGTTTTATCATCACCAAAAATGGATGTTTATTTAAAATTACATTGAACTCACAAATTTTAAATAATTTTTTCATATTTTGTTATTTGGAAACATTTTAAAATGCGATATATAAGAATTTAGTTCATAGTATTTTATCGTGAAGTTTTCTTATACATTAGTTCGCTTCAAATGAAGTTTGATTACACAATGTACAGGGTACAAAATTTTCATTTGTAAATGAGAAGTAGACGTTTTCATCTGAATAGCAAAATAATCTACATATGGGTTTATTTCTTCAATGTATAAGAAATGGAAAACTTTATGCAATGTTATTTATATGGTACTGATAAGTAAAAGAATTTTTTGGCGAGTAAATTCTGAGCTAAAATTTCTAATCTTGCTGTGTATAGAATTTTCAGAAATTTTTTCTATGATGAATATAAATGTTTGTCATAGAAATGCTGCAATATCAGCCTTTTGAAATGCATGACAGATTGTGATTGGGAAGTTACATATTATGTAAAAGGTTAGGCTATAACTGTAACCTGTAAATTATTGATTTTCAGTCTAGTCGTATAGCAAGATTTAACTGTAAACAGAATTATTTATACAGAGTGGATACTGTATATATATACATTTCAATGTACTGTTGCTCATTTTATACAAAACAGTTCATACTAAGTTTCAATTAATGTGAAAAAACTTTGAAATTTTATAAATAGATCTCCGTCAAACTTGAAATATTATGCTGGACCCCTGTTTGATGTACAGTATGAGAAGTTCAATGTAAAAAACCCTTAATTTTATTTCAGTTCGTTAATTAAAATGTAACAAAGTTTGTTTATTCGTAAATCAGTTTTCTTCACACAAGTTAATACAAAACACAAAGAGATTAAAATCACCACCTCCATCATGTATCGCTGAACTGATTGATATCGTTGAAATTTGTTTTATGCTGTATTTTTAATGAGATTTTACTTTAAAGCTATTTTTGTAGCATTCTGATGTAATTTAAATATTTTTCCTTATTTATATACATTTGTGAGTTTTATTGGCTTCAAATAAGGATATTTATTTGAAATTATATGTAATTTGCAGTTTTCAAATAATTTTATATTTATATTTTGCTATTTGTAACCATTTTAAAATGCTTTATCCATGAATTCAATTCGAAGTAATTTTTGGTTAAGTTTTCTTATAAATTTAGATAACCGAAGTTTTTTTATATATGAGCTCACTTAAAATGGAGCCTAATCACGAAATGTATATAGAATATTCATAAAGACTTTGAATTTAGTACATTATACACAAGCGGTCATTATAACCCTAGTTCAGTATAATCAGTTTACATTGCATCATAATTTCAAGGCATTATAGAATATTCATAGAGACTTTGAATTTAGTACATTATAAACAAGTGGTCATTATAACCCAAGTTCAGTATAACCAGTTTACACTGTATCATAATTTCAAGGCGTTTTCGGAAACATTTCTAAAGTATAGTGATAAATACTTCACAAACTTTTGCTTTATTTTATACTAATGAAACCACAGGTATTCTGCTTAATAAGTAATTTATTGTGAATGTCCTGTATAATCATTACAATGGAATCAAATTTATTACGGTTCATTTCTGAAAATTGTAAGGTGCAAAATCCTTCTTCTTTGAATAAAATCTGGTACAGATGTCGTATTATCCCATTTTCATTTTTGCTGATTATTTGGTGGGATTCTGGCAATCCCTACTTTGATTTAGAGAACATTCCATTCTGACAACTATTTCCGCATCGTGCAACATCATAATTAGTGATTGCAATACCGGACCAAAAATACAATACTGGTATTCGGTATTTTATTAAACGTTATACCGGAATGCCGGTATTAATACCGGTATTAGGAATTTTTCAAAAAAAGTAAAAAAACACAGTTGTTTTTTTGCTATATTTATTAGTTTTAAACAAAAAATGCATAAACTATAAAAATATAAACAATTTTGTTATGTACAAATATAAAATAAAGGAACAAATGTTATAATCAAATATTATTTATAAAAGCAGTAAAATAATAATTTATAACATTAGTAACAGAAAATATTTACAGTAATATAATATATTAAAGGAACAAAATATATAGTATTATTATTAAGAACAGTAAATATCACATAAAAATCTTGTTGTGTAGTCTAATATATAATATTTATTAATAAAAATAACTAATTTATTAACTGCATATTTTTGAAATGTGATCGTAAAAAACATAATGCATCTATTGAACTGTTATTGAGGCTGGAACGCATTTTTGTGCACAAATTACCTGCAGTTGAAAATGTTCTTTCTGCATCCAAGCTGGTTGGTGGTACTGTTAATAATGAGCGATATACTTTCTCTAAATATTGGCCTCGAAGTTCTTCACCTTCTAACAACTCGGTCTGTCATCTGACGGTTTTGGATAAATCTATTTCTTGTATTACTTTTGCATTATTGTTTGTGGCAATTTTTTTATTTATAGCTAATTGTAATTTCTTCTCGAAAGACAATTCTTTTCCGATATTAACATCAATATCATCTTCAATGAATTCCTCTGGATAGGTTTGTGTTTACTTTTCATAAATGTTTTCGTGGAAATTTACGACGAACTTAATTAAATTTGACTTTGTTAGCTTCTGTTCTTCATTTTCATTTTCTTTTTTAAAGTCGTTATAATTATGTAAATACCTTAAAATATTTTCTAGTTCACTATGCCTTTCCTCTATACGAATTTTCAATGCACTGTATAATTCTTCAGATAGTGTAGTGCCCTGATCTTTAAGTGATTGCTAAGGAGCTTCAGAGAACTGCGCCTGTGCACAGAGATGTTAGTTTAGAATACGATCTCGTCTAGTAATTCACATTATTAGATAGTTTAGAATATTAAATTCTAAGTTATAGTTCATGCTGGAAATTAACTACTCCTGTGCAAGGAGTATTTTATTTTACAATTTTTATACGTATTTTTAAAAATACGTATTTTTATACATACTTTTAAATATTTTTATTTATATACATATTTTTAAAAATACGTATTTCAAATAACAGTACATGTCCAATAAGTTAAATTAAATCTTTTAATAAAAAAAATATATTATTATAGCTAGTGTGTGGTAGGCTGACTTTGAGCACAATGGAGGTGGCTAATAGGATTTTTATTTTTCAATTTTGCAGTTAATTTTATATTTTGTATACATAGTGAGGAATGAATTCAAAATATCACTTTAATGGGTTTACATTGTATTTAAAAAATTAAGTTGTTGACATTTGCTTTCTTTTGTATATTTGTCATTTTAATGTTTTTAAAATTTTCTAATTTTCATATTACATCCACTGTATGTACCTAACTGTACTTTATGTGCCACGGAATACCTGTTGCTACGTGCAATCTCTGACAGCTAGTAGAACTGCTTTCTGTGATGTGTTTTTAGTGGGCGAGTGAAACTCGCATAGCAGGCATAGGTTCATGTTCAAATTGCTACAAATCAACACTGTTGCACAAACACCTGTTACAACATTGCGGCTTTCGACAGAGAATGACCATACCTATATAAAATAACCAATATGGCTGCTCTTCTTTTATTTAATCAAAATTTCTATAATTGTATTAAATCAATATTAATTTTATATTTTGATGCATTTCAGTTATGGCAGACATGCTGTCTGACAGACTTAGTGGCATTTTTATGTCACCAAGGTAAATATCGTAGAAAAAAGGATAATATGACACCTGTTCTTAAAATCCAATTGAAATCAATTTAATAAAACATTTTAAATCTATTTGAGCATCAAACTCCTGCTCCCAATCCCTCTCTTTTTTTTTTTAACCCTGTACGTTAAGTCAAACTGAAAACTTGTGTGTACATAAAAAATTTCAAATCAAAACTTTAGATGGTATATTACATTAATTCATATTTTTCAAATTTTGGTATACAAATTCAAATTTCATATTTTGGTATACTATAATTTTTATGGTACAAGACAGAGAAATCACTAGACGTGCTGATACAAAAAAAAAAGTTCACTTCAGAAGTGCATAAAATGTAAAATATTTCAAAAACTACATCAAAATTAAAAGAAGGGGAGAAATTCACCCATGTAGGTACCTGCCTGCAAAAATTTGTGGTCTTGCTATAGTTAGTCTATCCAGGACGTGAACTCGAAGCTCAAATATTTTGTCTTTGACTTCGATATTAAATATTTCTTAAACTACAATATATATCAAAACATAATTTATTTCAGCGTATTTCCCAAAGCTTTTTCAACAAGTGTACCAAATTTCATATTTTTATATGCGATAGTTTTTGCAGTACGAAGCAAAGAATCTCGAGAAATGAGAAATTTGTCAAACAATGGTGGCGTCAGCTACTTTTCTTTTAATATAGAGATTTTTAGGCAATATATTAAGAAAACATCCAACGTTTAACAATTAAAAGACTATTGATATAAAAAATATGAAACTAATTGCTATTTATATCAGTATTGGAGTCAGATATTAGAAAATAGGAGGAGTCTGTGTCAGACAGTAGAAAAAAAAAGAGGAATTGAAGTCCACGGTTTGAGTTACTGACTTCACAACCCTGCTAGTATGTATTTTGCTCATCCAAATTAACTGACGCATTACCTGGCTCTTGGATAGGGCTTATTTAATTCATACCTATCCTATTGTAGGGTTATACATGAAACAAAAGCATAATATACTTTTAAGTTTGTTATTAGGAGTATATTTTTCTTTCAATTTTGTGCATTACTTTTTTATGGATTTGCATTATGATCTAATAGCACCATTGTGTCACATAGCAGAGCATACTAATCACTGGTTCCCAACCCAAGTTATGAAATTACATTTATGGTTGTTTCCATTCCACACACACACATTTCTCTACATTTTTGGCAGTACCATTCATACAAATCTATCACATTGAAATAGTATTTATAGTGCGAATTAAAGAAACTATATATACTGATCGTAATACAATTAGAAAGAGAGATTTTTTTTAATCGGGTAACTTCTTAAATTAGAAATATATGTATTAATTTCAAATACGTATTTCCTTAAAAAGGAAAGAATTCCCGCTAAATTATAATAAAATCTTTTCTCATAATGTATATATATTTGTGTAAACGTGAATGATATTTATATTATTCTTGTAGAACAAATTTGATATAATAATACCAGTATATGATAGTAAATTTAACAGCTGAGTGATGATGAGTTCGTATTATAGATATAACTAGTATTATTAGATATAACACGAAAATAAATAAATTGCTCCCTTATGAGAAGTAAGAACGTAAACATGCAGAAGTTGAAGTTGTATTTTCGAGATAGAAATAACGGACCAATCAGAGAGCTCGTATCATCTAGAAATCGGTTTAATCATTGATTAACTAATCGGAACATTTTTAACAGTCGAATAGCTTGGTGGGACGCGATGGTTTTTAAGCATCCTTTAGTGGGCCGTTAAATTTAGTGACTGATTAGTTAATCAGACATTAGCACTATTTTAACAGACGTTAGTGGGATCGGCCCTTATTTTAATAGTGCGGGTAAAAAAATAAATAATTATTTTATTGAAATAAATAATTTCCACATAAATTTGCGCTGCAATTTGCCGGAACATATATCTATTTATGTTGAACAAGTCAAAATACAGGATGATAAGAAGGGAATGAAAAGTTGTGCTTAGAATAACGCGTTACACTAGCATTGCATGGATCTTCACTGGCTTTGATGAAATACTGGGAAATTTATTTCCTTCATATTATTTAATTACGGAGTTCGGTGATCAGCCCTATAGTTCTTTGCAATAGATGTCGATCACTCACCACCGCTACGCATCTAAGTCACGGCTAACGGTGCAATTTAGGAAGTAGCTGTCGATGATCGCGGTGCAGTTTAGGAAGCAGTTTTAGATCGCGTATCTCTGCTACGCATGCAAGTCACCGCGGGCTCTCGGCTAATGTTAAGAATACTTCAGAGGGGCATGCAATCCGCGTAAGTTATATAAAATAACGATGACTCCACTTCATGCAATAACGATACGCACGATGCGCGAGCATATGCAATTCGCATTGCATTACAAAATGAATCATCTTTTATTAGCGGATGCTGGCATGCAATAACGCTATGCACGCTGAGCGGGCACATACAATCTGCGTAGCATTGAAATGGCTGTCAATCGCGCAGACGCTCATTAATTGCGTTCAAGGCCGCTCGTGTTTCGTGCACCATTTGTGCGGGAGCGTGGCACCGGTGTAGCGAATTCACAATATAAATTGCACTTTATTCGCGTATTCGCCTTTAACACGCTACGCGGGTGCATCAATAACCAAACTCAATTCAATAAAGATTTACGCGGACTCACAACTGACAATGCTTTGCATAATAAATAAAATAGTATTAATAAATACTTTTATATGTCTTAAGCATTACTTATATTTGCATAGAAAAGTAAATTATATAATAATTATAGGGAAAATTTCGTATTTATTCGAACTTAAAACTTTCCCCACCTTATAAAATAACATTAAAATATGTTTTTTCTTATAAGGTTAGCAAGTATAGATCGAAAATAAATTTTGATCATTCATAAATTTATTAAATATTTTTTATTTTACTTTTTTGGAAACTGAAGCTATGAATTATTATTTCAAATTGTAGTTATGCTAGAACCTAAAAAATACATATGAACTTTTCTAAAATGGATATTCGGAAAGTGAAATTTATAAACTAACTTCAATATTTAAATGAGAAGGAATTTAACAAAACAAAAAAATCAATTATATTCAGTTATTTTTGACAATAGTTTGACAGTGATTTTTTACCTTTTATTAAATTTCCCATTTATTAGTATTCTGTAACTTAATGTATTTATTTAGTCCCCTTTTTCTGGTCTTTTTTAGTCCTAGGGAAATTGGTTGTAATATAAAGTGATGCAAAGAAAAACTTTTATGTTTTAATAATAAAACTCTTGACTTTTAAGACTTTGACTTCCTAAGATTTTGAAAATCTACTAAATGGAGATGTGAGCAATTGACTAAATGGAAAGCAATTTGTCAATAACTTAAGAACTTTTAAGATCTTTAAAAGGAGCAGGGAAAAAATATAGACAAAGAATAGAGAAAAATAGCAAAAAAGGAGTTAAGCGAAAAGCTGAACACGAGAAAGATGTATTAAAGAGTTTGAAAATAGACAGTGATGAGTTAAAAAAAAAAGTTAGAATCATTACAAAAAATGCTTTCTACAGCAGAGAAGATGATTGAAGGCGGCATAAAAAAGAAAGATTTATCAGATATTGAAATTGGCCAAGTTCTCTTAAAAGAGGCAAAATCAAATATTGAAAAAAAATCTCACAAAATTAGAAAAGCACAGAAAACTCGAATTAATACAGTGTGTCCAAACTGTTAAAAAGCAAGCATCTTGGACATAAACTATTTGTATTTTGGATGCAAAAAATTTAGTGTGCAAACTAGCAGACAATTTCTGGTCTTTAAGATTAGATAGTATCATTATATCTTTTTCTTATTTTTCTAGCTTAACTTTTTGAGATTTAATACTCTTCTTGCTTTAATTAATGTAAAATGAAATTTTTATATGCCTAAAATAACTATCTAGTGTGCGCAACATCATTTTCCAGCTGCTACAAAACTGCTCTGCACTGCTACAAAACAGCAATATTTCCTGCTACAAAGGTGCTACAAAACTCAGTTTTCAGTTTTCCACCCCTGTTGGATGGTCGGGTCTATAGGGAGTGTGATATCTCTCGAAATAGTCAAAAGATTCTCATAAAATTTGGTGTATTTTTTTATTAGTAACATAAAAAAATCTATTGATTTTCAACTATATTGTGTTATGAAATAGCTCTAATTTTTGTTATTGTTGCCCCAGACCATAACATATAAATTTATTTGTTTCTAGAAAAGCCATATGTTAAAACATGTCAGATTTTTTTTAAATGCCATTTACACAAAACATGCTTACTAGGAGCTCTACTAGATAATTTTTTATTCTGTACCTTATACAATGCAACATAGACACTGAATTAATGGCAGATATTTTTAATTTTTTATATAAGGGGCTATAATTAGTTTATGAAGGTGTGTTTACTGGAAATAGGCATAATTTTGTTATGAAATAACCAAAATTGTATAGATATTCTGATAGGAAGCAATCTAAGAAGTAGACTGGTGCACATATCTTTTTGTTACAATCCATGTTTTTTTTTCTTAAATAATTAAAAATGCAAAATCATTGAGATCATTTTCCATCATAACAAACAGGAACTATTTAAAAAAGCTTACGCAGTTACAATTCCTAAATAAGTAGTATTTTAGTGATTTTTAAAAATAAATAAAAAATTTTCTAATTATCACTCAGATGTGTACAAATATCATTAGACAGCTGAAAATGTTTGACATTTGATGATTTTGATTTCACGGGTATATCCTTAGGCAAGAAGGCATTCGAAATATAAAAATCTCCATTTAAATGTTAAATTATGTTAATTTTAGCTGCAGACAATTCAATCAGTTTTTATGAAGATATTTGGTTGTTGCAAATTTAAAAAATGTGTATCCGTATATTGGGCATATTTATAAGTAAAATTATAGAATATGTTTTTAAGAAAAAAAATTTACCCTGTATTTCATTGTTATATAATAGCAGATATCTTTACTTATTATTTATTTAATTTTTAACATTTTCACTTGGATCAGAATCAGATAACTCATAAAGAGTAAAACAAATTTCAAACAAACAGAACTCTTAACTGTAACTATAAAAAGGATTCTATTTTCTGTTTTTATCAAATGAAAATGAAAAATAAAATTTTAAATCTTATAGGTGCACTATTTTGTTGCACTTAATTGTTTAAATGAAATTAAAATTTGCATAAACTTTTTTTATAGTGTCTATTTTTGATGTAATTATATTTATTGAATTTATAGTTCCCAAGGAGTTATATCTTTTCAATCCTGAAGAGGAACCAAATATCATTCCTACTAAATTGCCTCGCACAGAACCTCCTGACTTGCAACACAATTTAAATGATTTCTTTTCAAAGTTTTCTTCTGAGAATTCATCCACGACCAGTGACATTAAGTGTTCTTCTGAAGGAACATCATCCCTGATTGCAAGCACATTTAAGAATGCTAATGGGCTGATTAAAAGGTAATAACTTTTATTGGAACTTGAGCATTATATGAACCTCCATTGGCACTCCTTAAAAGTGACTGCTATTTTGAATGTTTCTCCTAATGCTACACTAGTTGTCATTGTGCTTTTCCCCCCTAAGAATAAAAGTAGATAAATTCCATTGAGACAGAGATTATGGTATAAATGTGCAGGGCTGAGTTTCGATGTAAACCAACCCTTGATTTTATTTCAGTTCTTTAATATAATATAATTAACTATTACTTACTTATTTGTAATTTACTTATTTGAATAGTAAGTCAATTTAAAACATAAATAGAGACTAAAGACAATTGGCAATAGAAGATATAGTACTTGTAATAAATTATTTGGAGTTCATATTTTCTTGAGTGAGGTATGTTTTGTTGTTATATATGCATAATGAATTCAAATAAGTATAAAAATGTTTTAAAATTTTATGGTGTTTGTGATTGTTTCTGTAAAGTCCAATTGTCTTGTGAACCTAAATATTTTAACAAAATGTATGAAATTTCTAAAATTGCAAGTAAATTAAACGAAAGAATATTTTAGAAATGGAATATGTCATATAGTAGCTGTCATAGTCAGGCATGGACCATTGTACAAAGGGGATTTTTTTTTTGGATGACCTATTTAATAGACCTGTCTTTAGTGACCTATCTGCAGTTGAGGATCTTCAGTAACTTAGTGTCCAAGACTATACTTACCAGCTACCTCAGCCTGGGTCTGTCTGTTAACACTTTATAACATAGTTGAAAAGTGTTTATAACTTTGGCCATTCTGTCTGTCTGTTCATTCGCACAAAAACTGCCGTAAAAGTCACTTTATTGAAATGAAATTTTAGTATGTTATTGAGACGGTCTGTGGGGCATATGGGAATGTAAATGAATAATATTACTCAATTAGTTTTGGATTGAACCCAGGTTGATAAAATGAAATACATTGACCCCACTTCAAAATAAAATAAGGCATCCATCTTTTCTCCCCAGAGTAAAAATTTGATTTTTAAAGTTCTTTAAAATTTATATTTAGTGTTGCATCCATCCTAAAACTGCTTTATTTTTGCGCATTTTCTGTGCATCTATATTCTGTGCCAATGCAGTTACAGTATTTTTGAGTTTAAATGTCATCCAACTTTGATTATTTCTACAACAAAACCTAATTTTAATGGATGCAGAATTTAAACAAGTTATTGTAAAGATGAGTTGTATAAGAATTGCTGAATTTTTTTTGCGCAAAATTATTTAACTCTGAGTCTAGATATAAAGTGTATGAATGAAATATTCACTGCTTTTACATAGAGAAGCAGACAATTTTATAGCATTGCCTTTTTTGATGAAGTTTGAAGTTTTCAAGTAAAATAAATTATTGTAGTTCTGTGATAATTAAATAAATATCACCACTGAATGTATTACATTTTAGAGATGCGATATAGTCTACAGTCAGTGGATTGCATTTCAGTTAGAAAGTTTTTCATAATCAATGCTTTATGCATGATTGATCTTTCTTGTTCTTTGATCACCAAGGGATTTTGTTTCCACATACAGTGGGGCAGTTTCTGTTATCCATCCTGAGTACATTAACATGTTTATCTAATAAATATAATCATAAGATATGTATTTTGTAATTTAATGAGCTGCAAGGACATTTATTTTCAACACATTTCGAAATCTATTGTAGCTGTTTAGGTATTTTTATATGATTTATCTCCCACCCCAACACTAAAATTCTCTATTTTGACCAGTTTTCTTTTCCATTTCTTTTCAGGCATGATGTCAAAATTACAGACACCAGTTCAGATACATCTGTTTCCATCAGGAAAAGTCAGACAACAAAAAATCAGAATTTTGTGAATGAGGTAATTCAGGTGAATCTCCCTGAAAAATCATTTCATAAAGTTGCTGCTTGTGGTATCGAATGGAGACTTGTCACCGGAAAGAAACCTTTGATCCTGCACAATCGTTTTAAACCAGGTACAATTATTGATATTGAAAAATATTTTTCTTCTAGTATTCAGATAGTATTTGGCAGAATTCTGTAGGTTGGTTTTAGAGATTCTGTGAAATGTTAAAAAAATAATAATAATATAATCACCTCATTGTAAAATTTTCCAATAAACCAGATCTAGTTATAACAAGCAACTCTGGACAATTAAAAAATCTGAACTTATTAAATTAAAAAAAAAAAAATGCTTTCAATTAAAAAATTGAAAAAAATCTCCATCTTTTAGACTTGTATGCTCCATTTGTTACTCTAATCTCCTCTTTTGAATCTATATTCTAGAATTTAATTTCCAGACATAGATCCATAAATAGATATATACTTTAACAGATTTTAATAGTAAGATGTTCTTAAAAATTCATTTTAATGTAGTGCATCATATTTCCTGTCATATGGTCAAAAAACCTGGTAGTAAGGAATATTCCAGAACTTGGAATCATGCTTCTAGTGTAGCAACCACAGTATCACTTACCTGCTTTGACTCTTGTTAGTGCCCACTAGTACCAAATAATCAATAACTGCTGGAAGCATGAAAATTTACTCTGTATTGCATTAAAACTGCACCAGCAAGAATAACTTGCTACTGCAGTAAATAGCAAGTTTTTTTGTTGCCAGTGCAGTTATTGCTATTAAATGCTGACAAGTACTAATAAGAATGAAAATTGTCTACCAATGTTGGTTATTGTATTTGGAGCATGATTCTATATTTATTTTTAATATTATAGAACATTACATATTAGTGTAATCTGAGATATTTCTTTTTTTCAATTCAATGCTCTTTTCCGTCAATGCAAGAGAAATTCTATGTTTAAAAAATGGTTTTAATAATTATACATAGCCTTTTGACTTTTTTTCCAGATGGTCTTCAAAAATTGAAAGATGTGATTGAAAATCAAAAACAGAAGCATGAGATGTACCAAATGCAACTCGAAAAACAACTTCTTTCCAACTGTGATCCATCGGAATTTTCAGCAGGTGACGCTGTCGATGGGGAGAGCCAGGTGATGCCTCTACCTTTGAGGAAAGTGTGCCATGTTAAATCCTATCCTGCCTACAAAGGGTTTAATGCTCCTTATAAATGCTCAAATGGAACAAGATGGCGCTCGCAAAAGAACAAATTTACTACAGGTAACACGTATTTGTGTTTATTTTGATTAATATTCTTGAAGAATTTAAACCTACAGTGTCCCCATAAAATGTTAGTAGGGATTCCACCATGAAAATTAGAAAGAAAATATTAAAAGTGAAAGCAGCTTTTCTACCGTGTCAGAACGCTGTTGCTAAAATATTGCTGATTTTTTACATTTGGGGATTTAGGATGCCCCGCATGGGGAATAGTCAGTATCAGATGGCCTGAGTTTGGGGACCACTTTTCATTATC
Source organism: Amaurobius ferox (assembly GCA_951213105.1). NCBI lineage: Eukaryota > Metazoa > Arthropoda > Arachnida > Araneae > Amaurobiidae > Amaurobius > Amaurobius ferox. The sequence goes on along the minus strand of OX578153.1, from coordinate 115,882,954 downwards.
ATTCCTGAGCTCCAGTCCATCTAGCCTCTTTCCTTTGATGGAAGTAAAAGTGTACGAACCGCCATAAATATATTGCACACAATATATGACTTTTATTTCTTCTTTTAATTTTCTTTAAATTAGTATGTCTATTTTGGATTCATGATTTTCATTTATTGGATGTGTATGAATTAAAATAATGAATCATGGTACTGTTATAATTGCAAACCCATGAAATTGTGCAACATCAAGTGATGTCACATTGACAAAATAAAAATCATGTGAAGAAGACACAAAATAGGATGACATCATATACCAAGAAAAGTTCAACTTGGGGTCCGTGTGCATGTAAATCCACCCATGGATATATTCATAAAAATTGTAGAATGCATATTGTTTAGTTCTTCAGTGTTGAGTAGGTAAGTATAGTTTATCTCTTGTCAGTGGACATTTCGTGAACAGGATTTGTGTTGTTGTTGAGACCCAGACCGTCCGACCTACCAGAAAGGTGTAAGGTAACTGTTTGGACGGCCGGGAAGTGCCACCCAATTTAGACGGGAACCCAGTGGGGGAGGCATCCACAGGGACCGTACCCTTCTTCCCTACCACCAACCTCTCGGAAGGACTTACGGACCCACATGTTTAACGTGAACGTACTCCGCATGAACACGGCGGTAGTTGTGGCCACGTGCAAACCCAGCGCGCAAACCACCGGGCTACCGCGCCCGAAATGTGCCAACAGCACGCGGTGTTCCCAGGTGGTCACCTACCCAAGTACTAACCGTGCCCAATGCTGCTTGACTTCGGTGATCTAACGAGAACCGGTGTTTTCAGCACGGTAGGGCCGTTGGCTCAGGATTTGTGTTGTGTAATACCTTGGTTGTTTCCTAAAACTATATACAGATTGACAAATAATAAAGTTATACTGTCTAGCCTCATTAACATCAATAATCTGTTGGCTGAAAAAACTCATTTGTGTATTTACTTCAAGTTCAGTAACCATGCAGGACATTATTTTAGCCCTTCCTACCATTAACCAAATTCCAAACCCTCAAGATTATAGTTAAGCAATTTCTGCTTCTCTGTAACATGGTGTTTCAAAGAATCAAGAAAGTGCTTAACAGACCATTCCTTTTTTACAACCTTTAATGTAATTTGATTTGGTGTTTGTTTGTCAGTGTGACTCAAATCTTTGTGGTCCTGACTAATCAGGTTCCGTTAATCACAGTAACATAAAATTTGGTATTTTGTCTTTTGTGGAACATTTTAATTCTTTTGATTTTTAACCTTATTGGACATCATGAATCCTGATCCTACCATAGGAATGTACTCGTTTTGTTTAAAATAATTTGTAAACCAGAATAGCTAAAAGTCTATATGTAGTATATCATTGTCATTTGTTGTATATTTTGATTCTTTGGATTTTGAGTCATATCGGAGTATCCCGTCTTAGGCCTGCTGTAGGAATGTACTCACGTTTTTGGCAATAACTGAAGAACCAAAGCAGCTAAAAAATCCAAATTTAGTATATCGTTGTCGTTTTTGGTATATTTTAATTATGTAGATTTTTAAACTTATTAAGCTAGCCCGTCTTGGCCTCACTATAGGAATGTGTTTGTTTCTAAGGAATAACTTGAGAATTGGAGTAGCTAGAAAGTCCAAGTTTGGATATGTCATTGTCTTTTATATATTTAAGCTACATACATTTTGATAAATACATTTTTCATACATTTAAGTTACATACGAATAATAAAAGGCAGTACTTTAAAAAGTTGTTTTTTGCTTTTGCTTGTTCACATTCATGCTTTTATGCAATGCCAGTATTAAGGCAAAAGTCACTTCACTGTGATTTTTTTTATTCTTATTTTTTACTTCAGCGATGGGCAAATTCTATTTGTATCTAGGAGCTAGGTTAAAAATCTAAGCCCTAGTTTTATGTCATCATGTTACATTTTTTTATTGCTAGTTGTCACAATAAGCTAGTACCTAGATTTGTTCAGCCCTGCTATAAAGTATTAAAATAATAAGCTTAGTGTATTCAAGGGGTAACTTTCACAAATTCTTAAAACTCCAATATTGTAGAAAAACAACAAAAATTAGAGCTTTTTATAGTCCAATTTTGTTAAGAATTAGACTTATTGTTGTTACTAATTAAAATAAGCATACCAAATTGCATGAGAAGAATTATTTAAAAAAATAATCATAAAGTACAAATTTTAATATCTCAAAAAAAAGTTAATGATAAATTCAAAGCAATGGTATCTATTAATTTCTGGTTAAAAGTACTTATTTGACAATATTGAGAATACTTTTTTAAACACTTTTTCCTTTAAAAAAAATATATTTTAAAAATGGCATATGTTGCAATACTAAAACTAATGCCATTTATTTTGTTAAAATAAAAAAAATACATATAGCATGGCTATTTTTATCATGTTTTATTGATGAATTTTTTTTTTGTGTGTGCGTGTGTGGTGGGGTGGGGGGGGGGGGGGGTAGGGTTTGTATTGAAAATTTTAGGCTTATAAATGTTTTTCAATTTTTTTATAAAAATATTGAGTATGTTTTAATGAAAAGTATCAGATTTTCTTACTGTCTGAATAGCTTTATTAGTAGAGAACTTATTTCTTGATTACCTAAAAGGGTGCAAACTTAAATTTTTACTCTGGGATAAAAATTTCATTAACTTCTCAATTGACATTTTTTTTATTTGATGTAATTTTAGGCTTTTATCCTCTTGTGTTTGATAGCTTGCAGGGATGATCTTGAAGGAGATAGGAAATGCTGTGTGTAGTTCCACTTCTTAAAATGCAATCTGTAGTACAGTTATTGATTTTGGAATCCCGTTTTGTGTTTAGGGCTTTGAGAGATGGCTTAGTGAATAATTGTTAAATGCATCTCTGGCTGAGTATGTGGTTTTACTATGCAATCTAATTGTAACAGGGTTCATATGTCTCAAGGAGAACAGGAAAAAACCTGGGATTCTCATGGAATGTAAATTCAGCTCAAAATCTCAAGGAAGATTGAAATTTTTTGTTGAAATACCTGAAATTTTTTTTTTATCTAAGCCTGGAATAAACCATTGTTTTGTCATCTTGTAAAATTTAAACAGTTTTTAAATGGATTATTTTACTTAATTGTAATTGAAACCGCGAAGTTCTGGTTACAAAATTTGATTTACAAAATTTGAATTCATGTTTTAGTTATCAAATTGGCTGATTTTTCATGTTAAATTTTATTTGCAAAATTTATTTAACTAAAGCTTATATCACTAAATGAAATTATTGCACTGTACAAAATGCCGTGATTCAGACTATAAAATTTGTGAAAATTCTTCTGAAAAATCTGGAAAACTCAGGTAATTGTATTGCCAAATTTGAATATAAAACCTACTATATGTAAATGCATGTGGAAAGAGAACATTTTTTACTATTTTATGATTTCAAGTTTAGCATTTTATTAGTACACATATTGAATTGCTGAAGATTTGTAATATTTAATTTATTATTATTTTTTAATTATAGCCAAGCCATCACATGCAAAAAATAGTGCATATCCTCCAAGACGAATAAAAAAAATTGTCCAATGTGAAAGTGATTGTAAGTAGAATTTTTGAAATTAATATCTTTTGTTCATTTAAAATTAAGAAAACAGGTCTCAATAAGATGAAAATTCTCATCTGCCTTTTTAAAATTATTTGTGAAAAATAGGCTATTTTCTAAACTCGTCTCATTGATTCTATTTTGGTATATAGTAAAGCACCGTTTGTACAACTTTATCATTTATGTGATCTTTCATCTTATAATGGTTAAATTCTTCATTTATATGACTGGAATCATTCAACAGTTTCATTTGTATATAATTTTTTTTTTATTCTGCTGTGCCTCTTACGACATCAGCATATTGTGAATAAAAAAAAAACTTACTTGAAGGTTTAATGGTTGGCCGTGAAAGTATCACAATGCTGAAAATTAATAATTAAGTTATCAAGAATAAATTTAACAAAATAAAAGAGATAACTATGGAACAAAAATAAAGATTTATTTAAAAATTTCACATATAATTAAAAAAAAGTTTACAGGCAATACATCCAGGTTACATAAAAAGTGTGGAGAACTCTGTTAGGTTGTGAAATGTATAAAATATAAAAAAAATGTATGTTAACATAAATGCAAAACATAAATGTAGATAAAAATAATAAAAACCAAAATGTAAGTAAGAAAATATGGCCTCTGAGACATCATAATAAAATGTAATTAAATTAATACCATGTTAGTGGTCTCCCTTTAAGAGGTAAGAATGTAATAATTTTGTCAAGCAATAGTAATGAGGATTAACATTTCATTTGTTGGTCTACCTTTAAGAGGTGAAAAAAAAAAAAACTGGAAAATCCACCTGATAATTAAAGTCTGGCATGTAAATTGAGGTTTCTATGATGTAGTGGATCCCTTAGTCCTTGGCATAAAATTTAAGTAGAGATGAACTTACCCCAGTGCATCAAAAAGATTGGGAAGGTGGTTACAATTTCCAAAGACTGGTGGCAGGCAGGAAGCTACTTGGTACGTACACATCGATGTCAGGACGGCAGCAGTAGTTCATCATCAAGCAATTCAGGGGTATAGTAGGTATAGCAGTGTTGGACCTGGCCAAAATGGGCTTATGGAGAAGCTCGCCATCACTCTCTGGAGCTCAGGATGTCAGCAGTCGGAACGAATGATATCTTGTAGCAGGTACTTGTTGAAATAAGACCCGACAAATCAGAGTATTGGCTCAAGAAAATCATCAAGGTATGTGCAGTGAGAGCCTTCTGCTCAAAAAAGAGAAATAGATCATCATTGCTATACCTGTAGGACACCTGCCCAAAAAATGAAAATGAGTGCTACGACTTGGACTTCAAGAAAAAATAACATCTCGTGGCTTGCTACCTAGCGAGCGAAAAATAGAAGAACAACCAGCAGCCATTACGATTTCAACCCGACTGAGGAGTGTTCTATTGCTTGGCATTAAGTATCGAACTGGAAACCCTTTTTTGGCCATGCCAATTGAAATCTAGCATGCAAGAGTCGGATCGCTAACCCGTAACAGTTCCTATCACAAAGTTAGATGTGCCAAATCATCTACCCTGCACCCACAGGTGCTATTGCAATCAGTAACTCAATACTGCTGTTTACATGCCAGTAACATTTGGAAATCACATTGCTTGGACCGCCATGATGAAAAAAATGTGAATTTGCAAAAAAGAACCTTTTAAGGGACCTGTGAAAACTTTATAAGAGGCTTAAAAATAGAAATTTCGTGCTTACATATTACATTTATTATTGGTTTTCAACATATAACATAATAGTAATATTCAAAACATTAACACAATGCAATGCAGTTCTCCTTACACTGGGTGTAATAAAATGCAGTACATAATTTGGATTTTTCTTGTACAAGCTTGTTTACAAATGTTATATATTCTCATATAATTACATCCATTAATTGTTTGCAAAGCACTTTACAAATTTGGGGAGGGGGGAAATTTCCAGTCTGACCAATATTTACTCAGAAGAGGTACATTTAAAGTGTTTCTAATGTCCTATTAGATAAGTAAACAATTACTTAAACTAAAGTTTTAGAGTTTATTTTCACATTTTCAAGCTAGAATAATCATTATTAATCTGAGTAATTTACTAGAGAACAATAATTACAAATATTTACTTTTTTGTATTTGATTAAATTAGAGGATTGCTCAGTTTTAATTACTTTTAAAGTAAGCATAAGATTAATTCAAAGTTCTTATTAAATAAAAAACATTATTCGTTAAGATATCAATTTACTTTTTATTTACCTTTTAATTAAGAACAATTAAAATTATAGTATAAAGAATATATATATTAAGTTTGAAATATTATGAAGGTTCTAGTTTAAATAGGATTAGTTCTATTTACTTTTAAAAAAAATTCCAAAAACTGAAATAGCTAGGTAGTTAACATTCGGGTTAATATGAGAAAAGGAAAATGTATGACAAAGAAAATGCTTGCTTAAAGAGGAAAATCTTCCCCTTACGTCCCCTTTCTCCCTACCAAAAAAGTGCTAACAAAGTTCTAACAAGACAAGGCAAAACCCAAAAAATTCAAATGTCGCAAAATCTTTGCTTTACTAATAATCTCATATAGATTTTTCAAAATTCCATTTGTTATTCGTTGTGAACTTTATATTTTATAAATAATTTTTCTTTAGTTATATCTGCATCTCATTGGAAAGAATCTGCCAAATTAAAACGATCTGATGTGAAAAGGAATTCCGTCATAGAAACTAAAGATGATAGTCATAAAACTCTTCTGACAGACTCCAAAGATTCTTCTAAAGAGAAGATTGAAGATAAAGAGTCTTCACATGTTTCTAAAGATGCTGAAGAGAAAAAGGAACTTCATGAAAATATCCTTAATGAAGTTAGAATACAATCCGTTGTTTCTAAAGGTTTGTAAAATGATAGAAAAATTTGGGATATTTTAAATTTTATGTAACAGTGCCTCAAAAATATGAATAATTAGTAAGTACAGAACACTTTGTGCAAAGGATAAAGAAAACTTGAGTAACATATTTAAGCACAAATAAGACAATAATGCAGCATACAACTAGAATAATCGTATTGGTCTGTTTCTGATTGGATTCTGCTTTCTGATTGGATTTCTTAGGTGAGCTCTTAATCCAGGTCTTGGATATATAAATCCCTCTGTTTTTTCTGTTTGCTCACATTTCGTCTTTCTGATTTCAGGTTTGTTGGTTCTGTTGCATTGATGAAGGGGATCCAGTGTATCCTTGAAATAGCTGTATACTACATTATTGTCTTATTTGTGCTTAAATACATTACTCAAGTTTTCCTTATGAATAATTAAGTTCAAAATATGAATAAAGTAGAGCCTCATTAAACTGGTTCAGCAGAGATGATCTGGATAAATAAAAATCTGGGTAATCTGGAAAATGCAATATTTATGTATAAATAGCATAGTAAATATTATAGCATTCCTTATGTGCAGGGAATACTTTTTATGTAAAGGAAACTTAATCACATAATTAGTATAAAAAGCAATAAAGTTTTTGCTTTAAGTTGATCAATTTTCAGTGTTTCTAATTTTTTATCTATAGTAATGACTATATTTTTATGGATTTTGTGATAGACATATTACTATGTTATTGCAAGAAAAATGTGCAGTTTATGTACAGGATACTTTAGCAGTTTTGAAACAGAATACCTAATGAATAGGTGACTTACATACTTTTTTGTAATTCCTATTTCTTGTGTTGGCTGCCTCGGCGCATTTATAATATTTTTCATTGAAATAGCTGTATTCATAGATTCAATGAACTTCACGAGGCTTGCTAGCTGCAGGTTGCCGACCTCTGATTTAAATAGTTCTGTTACATTTTTAATGTGACCAAGTGCAAAAGTAATGGTGCCTCTCCCAGAGTTTGTACACGTCCTTGAAAAGTCCTTGAAAATTAGCAGACCAATTTCAAAGTACTTAAAAGTACTTAAAAATATACAAAACATCCTTGAAAACTCCTTGAATATTTTTCTTCCGACGGAGAAAAAACAAGTCATACGAGCGCTGGTAGTAAATCTATCCCCACTTTTTTGGACTCATTCTTATTTTTCCCAAACTCTGATTTCATATACAAACTCTGTACCAGCTTTCGCTGACCCATCCGCATTGCCATTCTTGTGCTGTAAAATTTTGCTCTCCATTTCCAAAATTTGAGTCTCTGAATGGTGCCTGGCAAGTGACAACCAACATTGAGCAGGGATAATTTGAAAGTTCCATAAATACTGGTGTCTCAGTTTTCAAAACTGAAGACACCAGTTTTTAATTTTGTCTTAGTGTAGAATTCCCTGTGTCAGGAGAAGAGCTTCATGATATAAAAAAAAGCATTCTATATTTTCTAAGTTCTCAAAGTTCTTAAAACCTAAAAGTCATCTGAAATATATCTGAAAATGCGCCAGTTGACCAGTGACCGTAACTGCATAAAAATATGCTAATCCTGTAAAATATTAAAACTGACACTTTCCTAAAAATAAAAACATTAAAGTAAAAGAAAGAACACAGATATTTAAGTTTTCAAAATCTAACGTTTATTAAAATTTGAACTTCACTTTATAAAATTTTCAAAACATTTTACAACTTTTAAACATCTCATTAACTAAATAAATCAAATTAAACATCTTAAATAATTTAAATAAATTGAATTTATACAAAGGCCGGTCATTTATTGGTTAATACAAACGTTAGAATATTAAATTTAAAGTTAACAATGTTAAAATTATTCAATTATTTGTCAAACTTGAATTTAGAATAAAAAGAACATCAGCTAGCCAAAAAGAAAATTTAGAACAAAAGTTAAAGAAAAAACCTCAGGTTCAGGTGACCTAAAATATATAGGTCTAAGGGGTCTTATTCATTAAAACTGAAAACAATTAGAATAAAAACATATTTTAACTATTGAGAAATATAATTAGAATTTGGAGAAAAAAGAATAATATCACCAAGGCTCCAAGATAAGCTGCAAAGATCAGCGGGAGGAAGAATCATCAGAAGAGTCACCAAACGTAAAGCAGATCCAGAGAACACCTGAAGAGGAAATCCATGACACAGGGTCACAAATATGTCCAGCAGAAAATCCGAAAAAAGGCTGTTCCACAAGATTCAACTCAAAGGGGATTCTCCACACCAGCTGGACGTCAAGTAATAAAAAAAAAATCATTTCTCCCAACTGCTGCACTCAGGAGAGCTGTTGGGCTCCTTACTGGGCACTGCACTCTCAAGAGACATCTTAATATTATGGGTGTCTCCAAAGATTCGCTTTGCAGAGGCTGCAATTACAGCGAAGAAACTGCAGCTCACATTCTGTGTGAATGTGAGGCCTACTCTGCTCACAGATTCGAACACATTGGTCGTCATGTGATTGAACCCTGGGAGCTGAACGACATTCCTGTCAAGTGCCTGCTTATGTTTGCATCGGCTACTGGTCTCTTCTCTTAGGGACCTTCACTTTTTGGGATAGTACAATAGACCTCTGGTCGATGTGCTAGGCTCTTCTGGAGCCACCCACCTTTATATCATTCATTCAACTGCTGCACTGGACTACTGACATAAAAATAGAAAACAAGGCATATGTCCATATTAAATTACTTTGGAAATGTGAATTCCATTCATCATTAATAGAGCTTGCAACTTGTCAGGATAAACAAATTTTTAATTGGCGGGTAAGACTTCTTGGGCAGACATCACATAAATCGCGAAACATCTTGGATCAATATTTAGATGATATGAAACTAATTAGCAAGACTCTTCATTCCGTGAGTCTAGACGCAATAAACGCCCGACTCTCGCAGCTTCCAGACAAAAACAACATCAGAGAGCACTGCGGCAAATTACTGCTGATTGATTATATACTAAACAAATCAATTTACATCTTGGGAAAAACACACATCCCAACCAGGGATAATGAAACTGTTCAAGTCGAATTCGAACTTCGGTTCGGCTAGCGCGAAAGCGCTAGAATAACACGTTAACAGGGTTACATTTCCAGTTCTAAATGAGAGCAGAAGAGAAGAGAGAAGAGAGGGAGGGCTGAAAAAGAGCGTGAGTTTATTTATATACTGCGAAAGATCGCTGCCACAGATTGTAAACAAAATTATCGATGAATGATAAAATAATTAATGACAGACAATTTTAATATTACGGAAAACCAATTAAAAACTCGAAATTTTAAAGAAGAGAATTGGAATTTCAAAGCAGATGAAAATTAAAAGAAATGAAGTGAAACAATTTGGAATATATGAATTCGGCAACAATTTAAATATGAACGATTCTGAAATATTTCAAAAGCTGAAAATAGAATAAAACTGAAAAATTGCGATGAATTAACGAATGTTTAACCGAGAGCAATAAATCTGGAATCAAATTAAAGGAAATAAAAAGGGCAATAAATGGAATTGCAAATTAGCCAATTTAAATAAATTTAAATTGCTAAAACCTAAAAAGAACAAACTTTCACCGTTTTTAACGCAAAACCTATTGAAAAGAACATATTTAGAACAGAAGAATATCAAAAACCTAAACAATTGGAAAATGGAGAGTGACTATGTAAATAAGACCCCTAAACACATTTAGATTAAAAACAAAACTCCTAAAATTATTAAATATCCAAAAGTAATAACCCAACAACTCGTTCGAATGTCCCAAAAAATTTTTTCATTTGAAAAATGAAAAATTTTAGCTAACACATGACAAAATTCATGAAACGAAGGAGAGAAAAAAAAAATCAAAATCTCAACTACGTCTGTAACATGAGCCATAAAAATCACATAGAAAATCAAATTCCTTATAAATAAATCAAAAATCAAATAATCACTTCACTAAATACTTTCATAATATTAGATCATAAATTTCTCAACTCTAAAACAAATATGTAGATTCAACATTAAACTCTTCAACTTCATTATAACTCTATACTATGAAAAGTTCATCAATTCATTTTTTAAAATGCTCCAACAAATATGCCATCAAAGAGAAGTAGTAGAAAAATAATAAACAGATCTCTATATTATTAGCTGTTACGAAAAAACATAAATTTTAAGGAAAACTTTGGACCAGCCAAAGAATTTCAATATAATCTAAACAACAAATTTTGAAATGGTACCTTAAATAACAACCAATAAATAAAAATCATCAAATTCATCACCAATCTCCTCCTCTACAAAGAAAACAATTATTCGAAGCATAATTTCCAATTTAAGTAATAATATCAAAGTTGGCTCAAGTTACAAACAAAAAAAAATTTGTGGAATATTTACCCCAAATAACAAACTCAATTCCCTAACAATTTGGAACTGAACTCAAATTTAACCGACTTGTTTACAAATTATACTATAAACTGATTACTTGGCAAATTAGGTCGTTTAAAAGACAAATATACACTAAAATGACCTTATGCATCATTTTACACCAATTAATAAACGCGATTCCAATAAATATGGTGCAACCTCTTGCACTCTCAACAACAATAATAATCTCAAATATCATCTCCATATATCAGGTAATCTAAAAAAAATTCTTATAAAAATCAAAAAATTAAGACAAGGGGACGAGGGTTGTGAGTCCTCACTAAGGTTGTGAATCTTTTTTGAACCCCCTAAAAATAGCACAAAAATAACCATCAATATAAGTGGTACATTTAAATTCACTAACTGCCAACATTACTTTAAACAAAATACCAAAGGAAAAATCAAATTACAAATCCCCATTTAATTTTCAAAACCAAACAGAACTCAAATTGCAATGCTCAATTTAAAATATTCCACATAAAAAAATAAATTTAATTCTCCTATAAATAAAATAAATTTTCCACTTTAACGATCAAAAAAATTTTAAGACAGTATTAAAAATAACATATTCAGAATCAAGAATAAACAAACTGATTTTGTCACCACTCTATTTGAGTAACCAGACACATGATCAATGTGAAGAACAAGATAACTCAAGTTGACATTTATGTCACACTCATGTTGAAGTGTAAAAAACACCTGCATTACCCAATTTTTCAATTAATCAACAGCATTTTATAAGCCACACATCACACATCAGTGAGCATTTAAATCTCAATTCCAAATTAGAACATAAAAAATTCGAAGTTAAAAAAAAATTACTGCTTTAATTCAATATAATTTAACTTAATAAAAAAAATTCTTATTAAATTTACTCACTTAATTTTTCTCTATTTTATCAAAACAATTTCTAAGTGTTGCTGGGAGCGTGGGTTACAAGAACAACAAAATAAAATAAAAAAATTTGTTAATGAGATGGGATTAGAACAAAAATGTAAATTCTATAAAGTGCATTCCTCGCATGTCTATAATTTCCTAAATTTATGAATTAAATTCAATTTCAAACTACTTCAAGTAATAAAACTAAAACAATTTAACTTAAATTAAGGAATGCTTAAATAAAAATTCTAAATGAAAATGTCAAATTCAAAAATTCTTAAGTTTCCTCAAAAAAATTCTAAATGAAAATATTTAAATCAATCTTAAAATTTCAATTTCAATCAAAATATTAAAATAAATTCCTCTATTTTAGTTCAAGAACATTCTAAAATATCAAACCTCAGTTTAAGAACATATCAAAATTTCAACAGTAATCACTTTTAGAATAAGCATGTATAGATCTAATTTACTGAAATTTCATTTTTAAGAACAACATTTATTAAGAACATCTATTACAGTTGACATGAATAAGCCCCTAGACTGGTCAAACGGCGCCAATTTGTCGGTGGGGGGGGGGGGGGGGAAGACGCATTTATGATATTCTAAAAACATTTTCAATTAAATATTTCTAAATATTCTAAGTTCTCAATGTTCTTAAAACCTAAAAGTCATCTGAAATATATTTGAAAATGCGCCAGTTGACCAGTGACCCTAAATGCATAAAAATATGCTAATCCTGTAAAATATTAAAACTGACACTTTCCTAAAAATAAAAACATTAAAGTAAAAGAAAGAACACAATTTTTAAGTTTTCAAAATCTAACGTTTATTAAAATTTAAACTTCACTTTATAAAATTTTCAAAACATTTTACAACTTTTAAACATCTCATTAACTAAATAAATCAAATTAAACATCTTAAATAATTTAAATAAATTGGAATTTATACAAAGGCCGGTCGTTTAGTGGTTAGTACAAACGTTAGAATATTAAATTTAAAGTTAACAATGTTAAAATTATTCAATTATTTGTCAAACTTGAATTTAGAATAAAAAGAACATCAGCTAGCCAAACAGAAAATTTAGAACAAAAGTTAATGAAAAAACCTCAGGTTCAGGTGACCTAAAATATATAGGTCTAAGGGGTCTTATTCATTAAAACTGAAAACAATTAGAATAAAAACATATTTTAACTATTGAGAAATATAATTAGAATTTGGAGAAAAAAAGAATAATATCACCAAGGCTCCAAGATAAGCTGCAAAGATCAGCGGGAGGAAGAATCATCAGAAGAGTCACCAAACGTAAAGCAGATCCAGATAACACCTGAAGAGGGAATCCATGACACAGGGTCACAAATATGTCCAGTAGAAAATCCGGAAAAAGGCTGTTCCACGAGATTCAACTCAAAGGGGATTCTCCACACCAGTCGGACGTCAAGTAATAAAAAAAAATCATTTCTCCCAATTGCTGCACCGGACTACTGATATCAAAATAGAAAACAAGGCATATGTCCGTCTTAAATTACTTCAGAAATGTGAATTCCATTCATCATTAATAGAGCTCGCAGCTTGTCAGGATAAACAAATTTTTAAGACTTCCTTTGCCGACATCACATAAATCGCGAAACATCTTGGATCAATATTTAGATTATATGAAACTAATTAGCAAGACTCTTCATTCCGTGAGTCTAGACGCAATAAACGCCCGACTATCGCAGCTTCCAGGCAAAAACAACATCAGAGAGCACTGCGGCAAAGGACTGCTGATTGATTAGGGAAAAACAAATCAATTTACATCTTGGAAAAAACACACATCACAGCCGGGGATAATGAAACAAGCCGAATTCGAACTTCGGTTCGGCTAGCTCGGAAGTGCTAGAACAACACGTTAACAGGGTTACATTTCCAGTTCTAAACGAGAGCAGAAGAGAAGAGAGGGAGGGCTGAAAAAGAGCGTGAGTTTATTTATATACTGCGAAACATCGCTGCCACAGATTGTAAACAAAATTATCGATGAACGATAAAATAATTAATGACAGACGATTTTAATATTACGGTCAACCAATTAAAAACTCGAAATTTTAAAGAAGAGAATTGGAGTTTCAAAGTAGACGAAAATTAAAAGAAATGAAGTGAAACGATTTGGAATATACAAATTCGGCAACAATTTAAATATGAACGATTCTGAAATATTTAAAAAGCTGTAAATAGAATAAAACTGAAAAATTGCAATGAATTAACGAATTTTTAACCGAGAGCAATAAATCTGGAATCAAATTAAAGGGAATAAAAGGGGCAATAAATGGAATTGCAAATTAGCCAATTTAAATAAATTTAAATTGCTGAAACCTAAAAAGAACGAACTTTCGCCGTTCTTAACACAAAACCTATTGAAAAGAACCTATTTGGAACTGAAGAATATCAAAAACCTAAACAATTGGAAAATGGAGAGTGATTATGTAAATAAGACCCCTAAACACATTTAGATTAAAAACAAAACTCTTAAAATTATTAAATATCCAAAAGTAATAACCCAACACTTGATGATATTTCTATTAGTAACAGTTGTATATATTGATGAGGGTTGGGTTTACATTTTCTTCACCCTTACAGAAAATCTACCTACGAGTGAAGAAGACTCTGATGATAACTCCCTAGATGATGCAAATACAGAAAGTTTACCAAATGAAGATAGCATGAAGTTACAGCAGTCAGAAACAATTGGTGATGATGCAAATTCTTTGAAGGAGAATACTAAACCGTTGAAGGTCAAAAGAATGAAGAGAAAGGCAAAGAAACCTCCAGGTAGTTAGTTTTACACTCCTGGAATTTGAGGGTTTTGCACAGTAGTAATCCCTGAATTTGTTTGATTTATATTTGCACTTTTCTTGAATCAGTCTATACTACAAAATCATTGTATTAGTCAATGTATATATTTATTAATGCATGTGCAGTGTTTTTATTAACTAATTTTCTCTTTTAAAAATTGTGGTTGGTGTCAAATACTTACTAAATTATTTACAAAAAAAAAAAAAAAAAAAGAGCCAAAAATGGTCTTTTTAGAAGAATGCACCCATTTTATGATATGTTATTAGTAGAGATAAATTAATATGTCTAGATTCATTGCTATAAAATAATTAAATAAAATTTAGCATATATACAGGCAAAGCCAAATATGGCATGCCATCCAAAGTGTTACTTTGAAATATTATTCTGCTTTATTATCATTAATTCAACCACAACCATTTTATACATAACTTATCTTTAGAAAACAAATGGCCCTCATTTTAGAATGCTGGCATGAATATTTTTTTGAGATATTGAACATTTTTCATTTAAATTTATAAAAAAAAAAAGGTTATGTAGCTTGCAGTTTATCATCTATGCTCATCATAGAGTCTATCTCAGCTGTACTTTATACAGATTTTTTCCTTTTGCAGAGGAGACAGCACCTTCCCCTAAGATACGGCACTATGATGTTGACAAAGTGAGAGATTACATCAAGAAGAAAAAAGAAGAGCGGCGGAAGAGGCACCAAGATGAGCACAGGAAGGAGATGAATCAGGTGGAGAAGAAGAAAGAAAACCTTGAAAAACTGTACAAGTACCAGAAGTCTGTGGCTAAGATGAAGCCTTTGTCACCCATTAAGGTAAATGAGTCAAAATATCCACAATTTTCTCTACTTATATAGTACTCACAGCTATACCTGTCCTTGCTCGTAATTAAAAATATGTGCAAATTCTAAAATATTCATATTGCTTTAAAGAAAAAAAAATTCCATTAAAACATAAAATTCAATTCCCCTTTAAAATAAATATAAAAAAGTGTAAGAATATCTGTTCTCATTTTAATAAATTATTTACTCAAGCAAATCTAAAGAATAAAGCCATAAAAGAGAAAAAGTAAATAATGAGTGAATTTTGTGAGTCGTATTCGACTCTAAATAATGAATAAATTTAGTATTCTAGTTTCTAAATAATGAATCAATTTAAAAGTACTAATTGTACTAATGGTTCATTTCAGTGTGTTCCCCTAACATTTTTGTACAGTTGTACCAAATTTCATAGTTTTGTATGCTATAGTTTAGCGAGATAGAGAAATTCAAGTGACATGGTATTCATTAAATAGCGTTAGAAATAGCTAATATTTTTTAATATGGAGATAGATTTGTTTTAATATAATTTCTCAGTATATAGTAGACTATGCATATATAAAATTAGTTTTTTATTATATTTCATGGATTTAGACTATTCAGCAAAAGAATTCCATGGGGAGAGAGCATGAAAATCATCACATTGAGGATGTTTCAAAAATAGAATATTCCAAAGATTCAACGTCACAGAAATTAAATAGAGTAAGAGAAAAAGAAGCTTTACTTTCTGATGTTTTAAATAACCAGAAAAAGAATCATCAAGAGGTAATTTACTAAATGCAAATTATCAAATTACTTATCAGAATGATTATTGATATTTTTATTACATTAAGAACCTTTAACAGAAACAGAATAGGGCTTTCATTTTGTCTAATTCATAATTGTGAAAGATTTCTTTGAACTATATTTATTTTTAGATTTAACTATATTCTAATGGAAAATGTTTGATTCAATTTATATTAGCATATGATTATAGTGTGATCATAATTAGGTTAACTTTTAAATGTTATTACACAGCCATTGTAATAAACAAATTATATATCCCTTTAAACAACATTATAATGTGTTACCTCAGTATATATATTTTTTGGCTTTATATTAATACTTCAATGATATTGATGAGGTAATGGTATGATCTATTTCAATAATGGACTAATTTGCATGCAATTATTTTTACTTTCTCATACTATGTAATATAGTATAGAGAAAGTATTGTTTTCACGAACATTTTCGAATTCAAGATTTGGATGCCGATACAGTGAAACCTGTCTATAACGATATTGTCTATAACGATAAACCTGTTTATAACGATATTTTCCACGGTCCCTGCGGATTTCTTATAGTTTTAGTGTATATTGAACTTGTCTATAACAATAATTTGCTTTTGAGTGAACCTGTATATAACAATAATTTTGAGTATTTCAAACTTTTTTCCCTGTGTTGTGTCCAAAACTTTTTGGACTTTAGACCAAGACTTTTACAACGGCAGACTTAAGGGGGAGTATCACTCATTGACTCCCTATACCATCAGCGCAATTTTATAAAAATGAGCAATAATAAAAAAATACTGAATTTGAAAGTCTGAAATTTACTCTGCTTGTAAAATGCGCTTTTCTGAATCTTCTAATACAATTAGAACACTCTTTATAGTTAGTAAATATATGAAATTAATTTTCAAAAAAGGCATATTTCCTAATTTTGGCTTATTGTGTGGTGGCGCCATCTAGAAATAAAATGAGTAACTATGTTTTATAAATCGCCAATTGTTTAACTAAGGTATAGCAACCCACTAGACTGCCAAAGCAGTAATACATCGACGAGTTCATTCCATCCGAAGGTAATGGGTATGGTAGGAAGCACAGGGGTGGAAGATTGCCTAGGAAGAGTCTAGTCATTTTCGCTTTGATCCATCCCTCCCGCAAAACGGAGTTCTTCAACTTCAGAGAACTTGTGTTTCTGCTTTCTGCAGTACGGGGGGGGGGGGGGAGTTATATTCTTGCGCTAGCCTACGGTACTGGGAATTGGATCAACATATTCCTTTGGTATATTTTTAACGATAATATAATAAATAACATAACGATAACATAATAGATTTCTTCCCATAGCAAACTTTATACATAAAAGAACATATTTTTACCAATCAAAGAAGTGTTTCTGTAGTCTGAAATTAAAATTAATTCGTTAGTTACAGCATAAATAGTTGATTAAATATATCAATCGTTTCAGAAGCAGAAAATACTCTCCTTCTTCAGACAAGAAGTTCTTTGCTGGTGTGGTTGCTCAGAAACTGATTGATATATTCAACCAAATGTTTATGCTGTAACTAATAATGAAATATTTTTAATTTCAGATTATTTAAGACAGCAGGTTTAGCGAATATATTTTATGTTGCTATACAGTGCTATTTCATCAGTTTTAGCAGTCAATCTCTAAATTTCAACAGTATCAAATAAAATAATATTCAGCATTAAATTTCTTTTGATTGTTTAATAAGTCAAACTAAACAGTTAGTAAGTGAAATATTAAATAAAATTTTAAAATATATTACTTTTCTTATATACATAGTATAATATATATGAAAAGTATTGTGACGGGGTCGAAAATTCGATTTCGAGTTTTCGATGGGAGTACGTTTCAAGCATCCCTGAACATGAATCAAACGTTTTTGAGGTGATGTCTGTGTGTGTGCGTGTCAATGAGTCTGTGGAGACGATATCTCACGAACGAATGGAATGATTCGAATGAAATTTAGTACAAAAATTACAATCCGTGAATACTGGAATCCTATTGTTTTTAAACGCAGCCTAATGTTCAGAACTCCCCTAAATTTTCGAGTGAAATTTTGAAAAATCAAAACCTTTAATAAAGTGTTATGCAAATAGTTATTTCTTATGTAGTTTTTCATTAGAAAACAATTAACACAAACTTTGGAACACTAGAATAAACCTTTCTCGAGATATTGCACATTTTTCAAATAAATTTATTAAAAAATTATTAAATATTGTGAAATATGTTCACTGTCCATATATAATACCATGTGATAAATTGGGGATATCATTCTCGTGGATCTAGCTCGTTCCATTCATGAGAAAAGATACTTTGGGTAATACTTTTTTATTTGAAAGCCAATAGTCATTTATTTGCTATAACAATAACTTATTTTTCCATCCGTAATGCTTAGCGAGATTTTGGTAACGAAGTTAGCGGAATATCATCAACTTGATGACTTTTCTATATATTAACAAGTTAACGAAAATGTCGCCAAATTGATTAAAATGACGACTAATTGACGAATATTCAATATCTTGGAAGGAATATAAGAATCTACTATGAGAAAAACCTAATTTTCCGTCCGTAGCGTTTGGCAAAATTTTGGTGAAGTATTTGTCTGAATATCTCCAACTTACTGACTTTTTAAATGTTGTCAAAATTGCAAAAATGACGCTAAATTAATGAAAATGACTCCTAATTGATGTATTAATTAATAAAATATTTTAATATATGGACTCTATAGCTAATGGAGGATGATATCCATATTGATAATTGTTTATACGTATAGAGTTGCGTGAAATATAAGTTTATTGGGCACTTTGAAGTAATCTTGCATGTTGTCCTTTCGTAAAATCGCCAAATGTACAATTCAACGTTAAAAACACAATACCATAGAACTTATACATTGTTTTTTTTACTGTAAAAAGAGTAAATTCATTGCATTATATAAGGAAAGTCATGTGCTGCTCACATCAGATATTTTTACTTTAATTTTGCATGAGGATATCTGATTTGAATTAAAACTAATTTTAATTGTATATTATATGATATCGGCAATTTCTTCAAAAATAATCTACTACTTTTTTGGTGGATCTATTACATGGATGACATCGCTCACTACAACGCTTTTGTTATAATTTCAGAACTAAAAAAAAATCATTTCATAAATTATACTCTAGATTGTGGGATAAACATTTTGACTCTGATTCAAGGATTACCATTCCTAGTTGGCAACATAAAAATAGAATCAATCTATTTGGAATAACATATTATATAAAAATAGATGTTCCTTTCATATATTTTCCATACAATGCATGATATATGTAAAGGGAGTAAAAAAAAAAAAACATTCAATATTGATGGAACTGTGCGTTTTGTGCATCCAAAAATCAACCATTTTTCCAATGATGTCCGTGTATATTGTCTGTCTGTCCGTCTGTAGACACGATATCTGTCGATCAAATTGAAAGAAACTTGATACGATTATTTCCACTGAAAGTCATCAGAGACTTTTTTATTTTCAGATTGATCAGGCCATCAATTTGATGTCATTACTATATCACCTAAACGTTTTATTCAGTGGTGAATTTACTGTGCAAGAATGAAGATTAAGTTTCTGACCCCGGTTAAATAGATAATCACCCCCCACCTCTAATCCTTCGTTTGCAAATTTTTATGCAAATTACTTTTATATAAAATTTTAAGAAGTTAAAAAAGATGTTTGAAAAAATGTAATACATAAGATTTGACAAACGCCTCCCCCCCCCCCTCCCCTAATTTTCTTTCAGCCTACGCTACTGAACAATTGCTACACTCAACATGTTCAATAGTTTTTGTGTTATGCTACACATCGTGTACACAGCTTTTTGTACACTACTTATCCATCAATAAAAATTTGGGTATAAGGTATGGTTTTTCATAGAAATTTCGTATTCGAAATTTTGATGATAAAACACATTATAACAACTCTTGAACATATAAAACAGATGGGCTCTAAATGTCTTCAAAATGTGTTCAGAAGTTATAAAAATATACATATCAGTCTGTCAAGATCTAAGATATAGTTTCTAGATATTTCGTATTTGAGATTTTATTGAAAAAAACACGTTATACTAACTCCAGAACACATTTCAGCTGCAATCTTATGAAAAGTGATTGCGGGCCCTAAGGCTATGGCTCTCCCCCTAAGCAGACCGGATTTTAGCCTCTTCTCGTCTGTCCTGTTTATCTGACCTCATAAGATACCATTGTTCGTAGATAAATAGACATCTGTCTTTGTCTATATACTTAATTGTCTATATACTTAATCTAAGTATAAAGTATTGTTTTACTAGAGATTTTTATTAAAATACACGTTATACGAACTCCTGAGCACATTTCATCTGCAATCCCATGGAAAGTGACTCCAGACCCTGGACCCCTCCCTGTGAGCAGAGCCAAAGAGCTAGAATGACGATTACTCATTGATTACACCTCCAAGAGCAGAGCTGACTTCAGCCCCCTCTCGTCCTTCCTGTTTGTATGCCTGAACTTTTGTTTATTCGTCTAGCAAAATTTGGGTATGAGGTATAGTTATTCCGAGAAATTTAGTATATAATATTTTGATGATAAGACATGAACAGTTACTAATAGAACTTGTCTTATGATCAAAAATTGGTAATTTTGAGTGAGACCATTTCACTTTCAAAGCACTCAAATTCTAAAAGTCTTTACATTTCAACTGTTTTAATTTTCAGCTAGACAAGAATTTTGATTTCTAACATTCAGTTGGGGATGGGGGGGGGGATATTACATTGTAAATATTATATATATATATATATGTTGGATTTTCAAACTACTATTATTATATATATGTATATATATATATATATATATGGAACAACAGAGTGTGCCTTCGTCATGTGTATGTCTGATTATTGAAAATTAAAAAAAAAATCTAACTGGCTAGGATTGAAATGTTATGTTTTTGTGGCCTTCCATCCGAAAGATTAGTTAGACGAAAAATAGTTTAGTTATATTTGAGGTTGCTGATCAGCGGAATTTATCGATAGATTTTATTTTCAGCTACGCAAAAATATTTTGAATATTCGATGGGAGGGGGGGGGGAATCACATTGTAAGAAAGTGTCTCTCTCTCTCTCTCTCTATATATATATATATATATATATATATATAAATAAAAATTGAAATATTTTAATCGAAAACTATGCATAAACTACGGAAAGTACAAAAAAACCCATCTCTAGCATATCTGTTACAAATAAGTAACTATATACCAAAACTAAGGATAAAAATAGGAGGTAACTTATCACTATAATGGAAAGGGGATGAGGGGAAGATGAGTATACAAAAATCATAATTAAAAAGGTATATATATATATATAAATATATATAAAATAAAGAAGCAAATACGGCAAAAATGAGAAAAGGCAATAATAAATAGCTCAAAATTGAAGATCAAGACACGGAGAACAATCAACTGAAACTACACAAAAAACGGCGGTTAGTTTGAAATTGCATTTTCGCCAGGACAGCCATACAATTTGAATTAAAACCGATAGAATAGTCAGTTTCTGACAATGGCGATAATTTACCTATGGACACCATTGGAACTGTCTACTGGCTAGTGGAAGGACAAATAATAAAAACAAAGTGAATTATAAATATATATATATATGACCCAGAATGTAGCTGTATCATGGGTCACAATTTAGTGAATAGTAAACTAGCTACAGCTAAAATGTTCAATTTTGCTAGGCTTTATTCTAAGAGGTTAGGGGAAGGAGGGTACGGTCTTTAGTTGCCATCCCCATTTGATTTCGGTCTAAACTGTGTGACACTGTTCTGGTTGCCCAAACAATTTTACCTTATACTTTCTGGTAGATCGGATGGTTTGGGTATGAATAAAAGAAGTTTGTAGCATTAGAAATTTGACAGAAAATGTGCTTATTGTTCAAATCCTTTATAAAGGTATAAAGTATTTATCCAATAATTTTTGTATTCAAAAAATTAATGTAAAGAAACGTTATAAGGACATCTGACCACTATAGAAGAACATTCTTATATTAGATTCAATATTTTAATATTCGGTTTAAAGGGGGGGGGGGACACATTAATAAATTTATTTTTTTCGAGGATGATTTATTTTAATTTTTTCCAATGTTTGGAGGAGGAGGCTGTTTTACACAATTTTTCAGAATTTCTAAGAGGGAGAGGGTAGAGTGAAGAAATAACATTCGATTTAAAGAGGGGGGGGGGGTCGCATTTATGTATATATATGGCCCAAAGTGTATCTGCATCATGTGGTATGTGAATAAAAATATCAAAAACATCAAACTGGCTATGGCTGAAATGTTCAATTTTTCTGGCCCTCAATCCAAGAGGTTAGGGGAAGGAAGGTATGGTCTCAATAGCTGCCACCCCCATCTGATTCCTGTGGTTGCCCAAACAATTGCAAGAAGTTCGTACCTCACAAATAGGTTCAGGAGTTCAAAAATCATGCTTCTTCCTCAATCAAGACCGTTGATTTTCAATGGGTATTCGGCTAGTATAGCACTAAATGCAGAAAAAAAATCCGATATCTCTAGGACGGCTTTTGATAATTTCTAAATAATTGTGTCCATTCATTTGAGGTTAAAAGTATGTATATGTATTACAAGTATGTAAAAGTATGGTATAGACCCTGTGGTTGCCCCATTCATTAGGTTCCAGTCTAAATTGGGTGGCACTGTTCAGACCGCCCAAACAGTCACTTTACAATTTCTGGTTTCTCGGATGATCGTAGTTCCTGATCGTAGACATGAATCCAGGAGTTGTGCTTATTCGTCAATCAAAATCTGGGTATAAAGTGTTTATCTGAAAATTTTTGTATTCGCACGTTATAGGGACTCTTGAACACATTTTAAACACTTCCCTATATTTGACCAATCATAAAATTTGAATTGGAGTTCTACAGAGCACTTGCCATTTGATAAAACATTTGTTAATTTTGATTAGTACCATTTCACTTTTAAAACATAGGACCAACATAAATGGAAAAAATATGTTATAAGTACTCCTGAACACTTCCCCGTCAATCAAAATCGAAGTATAAGGTAATGTTTTCCGAGATATTTTGTATTTGAGATTTCGGTGAAAAGTATACGTACTTCTGAACACATTTCATATACAAGCTTGTGGAAAGCAATTGAGGTCGCCTTGGGGCTAGGGCCCCTCCATAAATTAACCTGGCTTCCATCTTTTCTCGACCGCCCTGTTTATATGTTTGACCCCATATGATACCGTTCGTAGAATTATCATTGTTTTCCATAGAAAATAACGCTTTAATCGAATTCTTTAAAATTTGTATTATTTATTTGCAAATTATATTAAATTAATATTTT
This sequence comes from Amaurobius ferox, assembly GCA_951213105.1. NCBI lineage: Eukaryota > Metazoa > Arthropoda > Arachnida > Araneae > Amaurobiidae > Amaurobius > Amaurobius ferox. Next base: position 115,859,422 of record OX578153.1, on the reverse strand, counting down.
TAATTATTTATGGAAGAAATATTAAAATATATAGAATTGCATATTTCACGTTTTTATTCTTTTAATATGCATGCATTACTATAATCTTTAGTAAGCAACATCGCTCGAAACAACGTGTTCGTACCATAAGCATCCGAAGCCGAGCTGAATCCCAAAGTCTTCACCACTCATGATCCCAAGTTATTTATTCACAAAGGGATCTTCCCTGACCCCCAGGCACAGGGGTGGGGTTGGTAAACTTGTTTCTGAGAATTCCCAGAAAATACGTCACCTCCTCAATAGAGGAAATGGGACTAATCTTTTGGCACGCTTTGAATGTCGCCAAGAGGCAGAGGTAGATAGAATTGATGAATTATCGCTCTTCTGTAATTTTGAACGGATTCATGTCCAAATACGTTGCGCCATCTAGTGATAGCGAATCAAAGCTTAAAACACTGAGGATTCCTCTTAACACAAAGGCAGTTCATCCTAAAGGAGAATAATGTTCTATGTACCGACTATGTACTAAGATTACCAAACCCTTTGATATAAATGTTAAATAAGCATGTGACATGATCTCTGGCAGTTGAAGTTCTGTGCAGTCATCTACCATACGAAATTGTTGGTGGAAGGCAGGTTTTTATTTCAGCTCGTGCAGTGATGAAGAACGGTCTGACAGTGATGAGAATTCTCAACAAAAACTTTCTGAAGAAGAAAATTGTGTGCTGATCCTAAGTAATTCTTTGAATGCATTCAAAGTTTCCACGAATATGCACTCTTCAATAAATCCAGAAGACTATTTGAATTTGGATGAAGGTTTATTAGTCTTCAGTGGGAGTACCGATGAGGACATAATTGTAGAACTGAAAGAAAATGATGATGTTAGTGAAGTGGAAGATGAGGAGTGTGGAATGGAATCACCACCCAACACAACAGCGGAAGATGCTGTTAAAATGATGGAAACATTACAGAATTTTATTCCTACTTTACCAAATGTTCCAGATGTATATTTGAATTCACTATAAGTTTAAAATATATGTGTATGACGGTTGCATTCTCTACAAAATCCAAGCAAACGAAAATATCGGGAGTACTTCGCATGCTAAATTTTCTTCATCCTGTTTAAGAGTTCGAATTGTGTACGGTACGTATTTCATTTCCGTTTCGACGTATTCTTGATTTTTGAATTAAAATATAACTTCAATTTTATTTTTATTATAATTATCCATTTTTTTAATTGCACAATAGAAATGTAGTTAAAATATACGCCTTGTTACATTTTCGAACTGCAATTTGAATCTTGTGATTTAGGCTCATAAGATACTACATATGTTTCATATTTTTTTCCTAATCTGTAATACATTCATTAAAAATGTAAGTTCAACATAATACTGTAGTATTATTCAGTCATGCAAGTTCAACGTATATTATTATAATAACGTCACACCTATGTTAAATAACTTCCATTATAGAGTGTAGCAAGTTCAGCCCTGTCTATAACGATAAATTGTCTATAATGATATTTTTTCTCGGTCCCTAGAGTATCGTTATGGACAGGTTTGACTGTATATGTCTTAGGACCTCTTGAACATCTTTTGACTATTTTTGGAGTGATGTCCGCCTGCCTGTATATCTGTGGTCGATTTCTTATGTACACAATAGTGGCCACAAATATTAATGCATTTTCACAAAACTTTATATCTGTTATTGGAAAATCTAGAACTAGATAGAATTTTTTTAAATTTGAGCGAAAACTTCAAAATTTATTTGAAATTATTCGGTGGTGGTGGTGTGTGCGTGTGTGGGGTAATTACCTCCTGTGTAATTACCCCGTTACCCTTCGTGGGAGTGACCCCCCTTCCCCCAGAGGGTACATTGTTATGCATGGTATCAAACGGAAGATTTTTTTAAGACCTTTAACGTGAAGGATAACACACTACAATTATAATCACTTGGACCCAAGATACTGATTTTTTAAAATTTTTCTTGTAAAATTAAAAACCCGAGCTACTAAAAATATGGATTCTGACATGAGAAAGTCAAGTTGAGCCTCACTTCAGTTAATTTTTTTTAATTCAACAATTTTTTTTCATGTTGTAAAATTTGTAGCAATGATTATTGGTTGAAATTCTGTGCAGTTTTGCCATTCAGAGATTAAAATTTTACATGAAATGTCATAAAAAACTCATGGTCTAATAAAAAAAAAAATAATAATACTATGAAAATTTACAGACCTCACTCTTTAATTTGAATTTGCAATTTACGAGCAAAATGTGTGGTGTGTGTGTGTGTGTGTGCCATAAATCGGACCAAATTCCAAACACCATTGCCAGGTACCTGTTTCCAAATTTTTATTTGTATAAACTTCAACGTGGATTGCCAACTGTCAGGACTATAGAATGCAGATGCATGTATACTATTATACATAGTAGATACTTTCCAAATTGTAACTGATTTTTTTTTCATATAAAATAGAAATATTATTCAGTTTTTGCTGCATATGCAATGAGAGCATGCTTATTTTCATATATGGAACCTGTAATTCAAAAATGAATACTTGTTTAAACAATTTTCTATTAATCAATCAATTTTATTGTTATAATGCACTTTGAAAGTTTGCAGATAATTTGTTTCAACATTTATGTATCGAAAACCCAGACCACTCGACTGCAACATACATTTATGTGTTGAAGCCCCAGACCGTCCGACTCGTTAGAGGACATGAGCAGCTGTTTGGACGGCCGGGTACATTTATGTGTGTAGATACTTTTCATTTTTATTCAGTTCTGCTGTAGTATCTTGTAGATACTTTTGTTTTAGTGATTGTGTATGCAGACACTGTTTCATTTAAAATTTGGAATTCAGTTTCATTCAGATGACATTAATTAATAATAAGCATTAGTAATTTGTGTAGTGCATCTATTTTGTCAACAAATATTTTGTAAATAGCAAATCAGGAGATTATTACAATTGGCAGTTGTAATAGTCTTCTGATTCTCACCAGATTTTATACGAAATCTGGCCAGTTATATAAATAAATCATCTATGGTCCGATTAAAAAATGAAATTTATAACACTCATGTCTACAGTCTTGTTATAAACTTAATTTGCTTCTATTAATATATATTGCTTCTATTAAATAAACACTCAGTGGTCTGATAAAAATATGAAGAATGAAAAATGAAATGTGGTTAATTTGATATGCACAGTAAAAAAAAAAAAAGATTTTAGAATTAATATATGACTGAATATCTGATAATTGTCAATTTTCAGGTTCCAAATAAAATATTTTTAACGTTATAATTTCTAGAAATTTTTCTTGAAATAAGTTCTTGGAAATGTTTATTAACATGTCTAATTTTTTGACAGAAAGTATTTAACTTGATTAATGGTACTTAACTGCTCACTATTGGTACTTTATGCCACATCCTGTTGCTGTATTTGATCAAGTGGGTGGCATGAAAACACAAACTGCCCTTTTGCATTTTATAAGCAGTTAGACTGGGTTTCTCAGATTTGTCCAGAGGCATAGAGTTTTCCTGATGTGTCGTAAATGTAACTGCAATCAGTCTTCCTTCTGTCATCCTCTTTCTTAGTCTTCTCCCAATTATCTTTTTTCTTAGTCTTCTCCCAGTTATCTTCTTTCTTAGTCTTCTCCCAGTTATCTTCTTTCTTAGTCTTCTCCCAGTCATTCTTAGTCTTTACCCAATCATCTTCTTTCTTATTCTTCTCCCAGTCATCTTCTTTAGTCTTTTCCCAATCATCTTCTTTAGTCTTTTCCCAATCATCTTCTTCAGTCTTTTCCCAATCATCTGCTTTCTTGTATAGGAATGGAAATTTATTTTGGAACCTCATGCTGGTGTATGACTTTTTGAAGGTACATTGTTTCAAGGACTTGGTCTAGCCATGTCTAGACCATGAGCAACAGCAACAACAATGGAATTTTAATGTATATCCATTGTGTTCCTCTGTCAGAAATGACTGTGACAAAATGGCATATGGATTTGTTTTTGTTCCATATGGAAATCGAAACTAACATTAGACACAATATTTTTGAATTTTCATTCATATTTATAAGAATTAAATGCATGGCAAAAACGATGGGTAATAAATATACTCATTAAAAATGAGTAATAAAATAGTTTTTCACACTCATCTGTTAATTGTCAAGTTCCAACACTTCAAGCAAATATGAAACAAAACTCTAAATAGTGTTCTTCAACTGATTTAAAATCACCATTCGCCATCTGGTGGATAAAAAGGATGATTTTTTGGACAGCAACATAATGTCTTTGATTTTCTGAGACAAACACACATCAGCATTTTCACAAAATATTATCATTATAATTTTTATAAATAAGTGGGTTTTACCAGTTAAAATAATATTTTTGTTTGCTTCACCAATTTATTTACATTATTTTTTTACTGGTGTAATTAGGAGATGGAAACTCAACTTATCATGGGGGACAGTGACAAAAATGACAAATTTGCATTTTCATAAAGTCAAAACTACATTTAATATTATTGAAAAATTTGAAACGTATGTAAAACAGATTGGTATTTTAAACAAATACAGTAAAATATAGTCTTATTTATTATTATTTATTTTTTTAAAGCTCTATAGACATGAAATTGATAATTATGCCATATAGATAATAAATTATTTATATAATATTAATTTTTATTTTGTAATTTTATGGATTTAGAATATTCAGAAAAAGAACTCCATGGAGAGAGAGCATGAAAATCAGTACTTCGGGGATGCTTCAAAAATAGAACATTCTTCTAAAGATTCAACATCACACACATTGAATAGAGAAAGACAAAAGAAAGTTTCACCACTTAATCCTGGAAATACTCCAAGAGGAAATCAGCATGAGGTAATTTGCTAAAACTAAATTATCAAGTATCTACTTGCCAAAATGGTTATTTATAATATTTTTATTTATGTTCTAGTGTAATGTGATTAAGAAATAGCAACACTACAGAATGATTTACAGAATTCTACATTTAAAATTGCAACCCCCAGTCACTGACATATGCAGTCATTCGTATCCCTTGAACATACTGATGGATTCAAGTGATATTTGGCATGATTACTTCAATCAGTAACCAAAGCTTTTTGATTTTCAGAGATCACATCTGGAAAAGGCTTAAATGTTTTAACTTTTTTTTTTAAATGAAACTTTTTTATGAAAGAGTTTATATTATACTGATATATATTGCCATTGAATTTGTAGATTTTAATTAAAAGCAAATAGCATTATTTATAGAATGTTATCTTGTACTGTTCTTGATATATATATATCTATATATATATATATATATATATATATATATATATATATATATATATATATATATATATTTATATATTTATATATTTATATATTTATATATTTATATTTATATAACTTTGTCTAGACATTTCAAGAGACATGTATACTCCTCAGACAATTTTGCAGATGAAGAAAAAAAGATTAATTTTTGAATGGTATGAAGTGAAAGTTTTAGGGAAAAGCCTAAAAACAGCTGAACTACTTGAAAAGATAATAATTTGGAAGGATAGATTTCCTTTATTTAACAAACTTTTTGCTATAATTTCTGCTTCCAATTTCAACAGCCTCATGTGAGTGTGGATTTAGCCAAATGAATCTGATCAAAACAGATCACCGAGCTTCCTTAGAGCATTCCACTTTGAATGACTTAATGTTAATTGAGATGACTGGCCCTGAACTGTCAGAATACTGCCCACAAAAGGCTGTTGATAAATGGCTTTATTCATAAAAAAAAAAAAGGCATGTCAACATCCATCACTCCCAAAAGCGTTTGTGTGTGGATTTGTCTGACGATCAGTAATTTATTAACACAAAATTAAAAATGAATGCTTTATTATTAAAAAGATTAATATAATAATTTAAAAAATTAATATTGTTAAATATTTTATATTAATTTTTATTAAAATATTTTAAAAACATAATAATTATTAAAAAAATAATATTGATATTATTTTATATTAAATATTGACATACCCATATTCGCATGCCATGACTGGCTGGCTACTAAGAAATTTTTTTGGCTACTAGGTTTGTTGACAATTTTTCAACCCCTGACCTAGCTAACAAAACATAATTACTATACAAACACCTAACAAAACTCAATTACTTTATGTCCCCCTCAGCAAAACACAAATTCTGAGTAGCTCCCTAATAAAATGTACTTGTCCCATAAACGGTGAAACTCTCTATATATATTTTGAATGAAAAATATTTAAATTAATAATTCTAACAAAGCAACACGGAATTAATAAATTTTTAATTTCATTTTCAGAGATATTGCATTATCAGCAACGTGGCAACATTTATGAAATGTTGTTATGTTTCCAATCTATATAAATAAAATTGAAAATCTGTCTGTCTATCTGTTTATCCTATCATCACGAGAGAACGGCTGAACCGAATTTAATGAAATTTGGTGGGTAGCCTGGAAATAGCCCCACTTAAAATTTAGTCCATGTTTTGAATTTCTATAGCCAGTGGTTCTCGAGACATTAGTAAAAAATGAAACTTTCATTTGCCTCATTATCACAAGAGAGTAGCGGGACCGAATTTAATAAAATTTTGTGGATAGGCTTGAAATAGACCTCATAAATTTTGTCCAAGTTTCGGGTTTCTAAGACCAGGCGTTTTCGAGATATTAATGAAAAACTGAACTTTTTCCTCGGAGTTCTACTCTCTAACTCCGTGGTTTATCCAGACGGAAAGGTTGAAAATCATTTGTTTGAAACGTCAAAGTGAATTAAAAAAATTTTCTCTGAGTTTGGTGAAGGATTTTTGTGCTAATTAGTAACTATCTGAAAGCATGAATTGTTTGAAACATAAATTTAAATAGAAAATCTATCTCCATGGTTTATTTTTCATAAGCTTTTACTCAACAGTGCAAAGTATAAAGAAATCAAAATGGTTATTTAATTTCGCAGTTTATGAGGAAGATTCTATCTTATATCACGTTGCTCAGCAACTCAATTAAATGTGTTTGTTAATATTTATTATTATTTTTTCTATTTGAATAATAAATAAATGGATGTAAAAATATATTTTATAAACAAACAGTTTGCTTTTTCTTTTAATTATATTAATTGCGGACTGCTTACATCACTTTTATTTATTTTGGTAAAGAGTTTTCAAGCTTATATATTGTGTTTAGCTAATAAACTCATATATTGTGTTTACCCAATAAATTCATTTAGCCAATAGTTGAAACAGAAAAGAGTAGAATGGGTATATCTTCTAATACAATTTTAGTGTTTTCATTTAGTATATACAAATGGGATCAGGATGTTTTATTCTTCAGATCTGCAAATTCAGAGCTACGAATTTCGCTGAATATCGCTAACTTGGTAACTTTTCTTAAGCATTGCCAAATTGACGGAAATGTCGCCAAACTGATAAAAATGACATAAATCAATGAAATTAAATTTGTTTTTTTTAGAAAAGAGTACTGAAACGATGTTTAGGTAGCATTTGTCTGTCAGTCCATCCGTCCTACTTAGTAACACATTTAGCGAATTTGTAAAATGTCACCAAATTGATAAAAATGTTTGTAAATCCATAAAAATATCATGAAATTGATAAAATTGTGCTTAATAAATGGTATTAATTGTGCTTTTTTAGGGAATAGTATTGTAATGAGATTTCGTCAATTTGTCGCCAAACAGGACTGTCAGTTCTACTGTACCACTTGGCGATAAATTTGGCAACTTTTTAAATTGTCGCTAAATTGACGAAAATGTCGCCAAACCTTCCATGGAGATAGAATTATTCAGACGATATGATTTCCATCAATTCATTTAAAGCAAATGATATTATCTCGTTTAGCAACTGATTTAAATCCAAGGTGTTTATGCGGCATACGATTTTTATTAAATCTTTTTTTATTTAAATAATAAAGATATGTATATAAAATAAATTTCATTGACATTGCATTTTTGACTGGATAATATCAATTATGGTCTTCAGGTTTAAACATTATTATTATTGATATTTTCGGGGACTGTTGATTCAAGGATTATTGATATTTTCAAGATAATATGACATTATTTTATTATGACAAAAATTGTTGAAACTCATATATAGTACGTTGTACGAGTATTCTTCTACAAATGCACGGGTATATCTTCTAATCTACGAGAATATAAGTAGTACAGGTATATTGGCATATATTGGAATCAATTACAACCTTCTGGTATAAAGATTACGGGGATTATTGATATTTTCAATTTATTACGTCCTATGTTTTATTTTGGCAAAGATTTTTGAGATTCATATTGTAATACGTGTAATCTTCTACTAAAACACAGGCATATTTTCTAATCTCTGACAATATAAGTAGTACGGGGGTATACATATATATATATATTCCCATATAATTTTAGTGCTTTCATTGTGGCATATATTGGAATCAATTAGGGGTTTATTGATATTTTCAATTTATACATGTAATCTACTAATACAGGTTATATCTTCTAATATTCGAGTATATAATTAGTATGGGTCCCATACAACTTTAGCACTTTTATTTTGTATTTATTGATTCAATTTCATATTTTTTGTATATTTGCTTTCAAAAGGTGCAGGATGTTTTATTCTTCAGATCTGCCCTTGAAGATAATTTTGCATAGTGAGAACAGATATTCTTAAACTTCTCTTTAGGAGCAATAAATTTAATATTTTAACAGAATTTGCACATGATTGTGAATTATAAGTTTCTTTATATTATATATTCTGTACGTACAAAGAACGGGTTTGCTGCTAGTATTGTACTAAATTTGTTGTCAATGTCACCAAATCTGTCTACAGATATAATAGGGTGGAGTAAAACAAAACCTTAGATATTTTTTATTCAATGACTATGTTTACGATAATTGCCTGTTGGTTGATTAATTCTTTTTATGAAATTTTACCATGCTTCATTTTCAGTTGGTGCATAAAATATACATGGAACAAAGTGTACATTGAATTATTGGTGCTTGAAATGTATATTGAACAAGGGTGCTTCACGGGCCACAGCATTTGCTTACTTTGTCTATGGTTCATAAAATGGCCTTGACTTTAAGGACTATGTACCGCCTCAAGATATTGTTTGTGATTAAAACCCTTATGAGGATTTTTCTGCATTGTTTTGTCACAACTATTGTTGTTATAGGCAAATCAAACTTCAATTTTTTGCTCCACCCTAACATATAAGACTTTTCTTGAGAGCCCAACATTTTTGCATACAGTCTTAATGGTTTTTAAACTTTACAGGGTCTTCAAAATGATGTTGAAAAGAACACTATCCATTTGCAAGAGTTACCTAAAAGAGAGCAAGAGAGTTTACACATAGACATCTCCATTCCTAAGTTTATTTCAGAGCATAGTACCATCCCATCTTCAATTCAGAAGTTGAAGACTTCCACCGAGATAAGCAACTTTCCACATCCTGTTTCTGATGAAACTGCAGCGAAAGAAAAGAAGACCAGGAATCATCTTAAACCCTCTTCTAAAGCAGCTCATGTTACAAACGCAGCAAAAGGAGATGTTGATCAAGCAGAACCAAGTTTACGTGATGAAGATTCACAGCAAAAGAGAATGGCTGATTTTTTCAGAAGCTTCTCCAGTGTGAGCACTCCAAGTGAAATTAGCCATATTGTTGGTGTTAGCTTGGATATAGTGCAAGAAGTTAAGCCTGTCAAAGTACCTGTTCCAGATAGTAAGTTATATTTTTAATTGATTTAATGCAATCTTTTTGTGAGAAACTGAATAGTGCCCCCCTCCATAACCCCACTTTGTGCTACCAAACTTTTCTGATTTTACTAAGTAGAGTCACTTCAACAAAATATTTAGCAGTTTTGCTAACAAGCTGTTAGCTGTTAAAATGTATCCATACAAAATATCAAACGGTTCAAAATAGTTTTTGATAACTAAGGGAGGCAAATGCATACCATTACTTTTTAAATTATGCTTCCTGTGGTTCAAGTTTAAAAAATGAAATAAGTTTCCGGCACTAACTTGAAATAAATTGATCACAATATTTATTTATAAAATGATGATTTGAGGATTGTTGCATAAAGAAGATACGTCATACCATACAATAATGTTAAATTTTAATTTTTTAAATAATAAATTGCTTAATGAAATTTTGCATTTTGTAGTGTATTTTATCTTTATATGAGGCTTTTTGTTTGTTTAGTGTTTAGTTGTCATGTAGTTTGCTCATCTAAATTTTATGGCTCTCAAATATGTCATGCGATATTACTGCTTAGTACTATAGGTTTATTTATTAATAAAGATATCACCATATTTGACTTGCATCACTGTTAAAATATTTGCACCTCTATATAAAAAAATATATGTATACCTGGAATGCACATATGATTTTGTATGTGAAACATCTGCAGATTTTAATCTTTCTACATCCACTGTCTGCAAAATTTTTAATTTATAGTCTCCCAATTTTCATCTGTCATCTATATTTTTCATACAGAATTCCAGATAGTCATCCATGCCAAGGGACTATGTCTACACCATCAGCCGATGTCTGTAATAAGGAAGGAAGGTGTCTGTTTGTTTGTCCATTACATAGCAGAAAATTTAACTGAGTTACAGATATGAAATTTAGTACATCGGCTTTCGTAAAGAAACACCTCATTGAGATTTTTTTTAAATTCAGATTAGTGTTTTCGTTATTAAATGTTGAAGTGTCATTTTGAGTGATTTTTGCACAAATCGGTTCCTTAGTGATTGTAAATATTATTGCAGAGTTTCTGTCTTGACACCATCAAAAGGCTCATTGATCTATCTTGAGACCATCAAAGAATTAATTTTCTTTTAAACAAATTTTGAATGGATATCTATAGACAAATATCCATGAATTAAAAAATATGTATATTTTTCATGTTTCAAAGACATATTCAATTTTAAAATTGAGATTTAAAAAATTAACTTAACCAATAATCCAATCTTTATAATTTAACAGGAGCTCCTTTAAATATTGCACATTGTTTAAAAAAAAAAATTTCCTGGAGCTATCCATTCATTAATTATAATTTTTATAAGTTATAACTGTATCACTAATTTATAATAAACATTAGAATTTCTCAAAAGATTAGGTCAAAAATTCTCGCCATTATGTAGGTGCATAAACACTGACAGGTGGAGATTGCAATGTGACAACTCCCTTTCTTGGAATTTGGCAGGAATTATAAGGTGACTGCAAGTGACATAATTTGCATTCTTAGACACAGCCCTCAAGGAAGTTCTTTTGAGGGCTATGTCCTCAGAACATGGTAAGTAACAAACTGGATGATAAAAGACAAATATGATGTCTCAAGAAGAGATTTTTTTATTACAATTATTTTGATTTAGAAAAAGTACTGTTGATTTTAAGTTTTAACAAAAACCCCCCCCCCCATTTGAATACACCCTGTACCTTTATTTAGAGCATATCAAAAGAGTTTATTTAGGCCGCATTATGCCTTTATAGAGGCATAATGCGGCCTAAATAAACTTAAGGCATATTAAAAAAGCTTATATAAGACATATTAAAATAGCATTAGTTAGGTTCATATTTCTACCATTCTCAAAGGAGTTTATTTAGGGCATATCAAAAAGAATTTATTTAGTTGAGTGTATTTAAAGTACACACACACACAGAGCGAAAGACTATCAATGGAGCTTATTTAGGGTATATGAAGGCTTATTTAGGGCTTATTATACTCACATAGAGGACAAAAGGCATATTTAAGGCATAATATACAGTCATATTACGGTATAAATTGAATGAATTAATTCATTTAATTCCTGCTTTAAATCCTGGGCAATGTTGAACACATTTTATAGTACGTAATAAACCAGAAAAATGTTACTTGTTTTAATATGGAAACTAACATCTATTAGACATAGATACAAATTCTGTAGAGCTTCCACAATTTTTTTGTCTCATTCCTGCTGTGATTGAATGGATTAACTATTTTGAACTTCAGGATGTACATAAAGATGTATAACATCAAAGAATTTTTTAGATAAGTAGCTGATTATTACTGAAGGTCATATTTATTTAGGAGTACAGGGTGTACTGAAAGGTTGTTGTTGATAACTTTATACGGTTGTTTATAATGTAATGGCAGAAATATATGCTGCTGGACAATTGCTAAGGACAGATGACACTATCACCCATAGCAACCACAAAATGAAAGGCAGCAAAATGTGGAAAATTAGAATAAGTGTGGGATACAGTAAGAAGAGATGTACGTATGCAAATTTTTCATTTCCACACCTGTTCGTCACTTGATAGCGCTGATAAGAGATTTATAGGATTTGACACGTGTGGACAGTTGTTGTTCCAACTAAAAGTTTTACGGGAAATATTTAATTGACGAACTTGAAATTTTTGGTATGTCTTTCCGATATCACTTAGATGATTTTACGTGTGGCTGTATTATTGAAAAGATCGAAGAAGGGTGAAAAATAACAGTTGTTGCCAGGGAGTTCGACATCGCTCACAGCATTGTTTCACAGCTGTAGCAACCATTTGAAACAACTGGAATGTGTAGCAAGCATCACGGAGGAGGTCGTGTTAGGAGTACGATGCCTGCAGGAGACAGGTACATTGTCCTATCGGCAAAAAGGGACCCACATACCACAGCTCAACAGGTGGCAAATCTGTTTCTTTCTGCCACAGGACAGCGGATCTCCCAAAAAATTGTAGCTAGACGTTTGGGAGAAGGAGGACTATACGCCTGCAGACCTGTTTTGTGTGTGTCCCATTGTCCAGACTGCATTCTACTGCCTGTTTGCAATGGTGTCGTGAGCATCGCAATTGGATCGAACAGGACTGGGCTTGCGTACTATTCTCAGATGAGAGTAGGTTCAGTCTGTCATTGGATTATAGACGTCAACTGATCTGACGTGAGAGTGGTACTGCTTATCTTCCAGAAAATATCCAGGAAAGGACCGACATCCAACATGCAGTATCATGGTATGGGCTGTTATCATGATCAATGGCCGCACGCCCCTACATGTGATTGCAACTGGGACTATGACCAGCCAACAATACATTGAAGTTCTACTGCTTCATGCTCACCTTTTCTGTGATGCTGTCGGTGATAAATTTGTTTTCATAGCCTACAATGCACCATGTCATCGAACATTCGTTCTTCAGAATTGTCTAGTCAGTGAGGATATTCAAGGCCTCGTATGGCCAGCACATTCTCCAGATCTAAATTCCATTGAAAATGTTTGGGATTCTTTGGGGAGGTGACTTGCTGGTCAAAAATATTCTCCAACAAACAAGAACACCCTCATCCGTGCACTGACAGGGAAGTGGGATAACTTGCCTCAACAGCTGTTGGTTGTTCAAAGCATGACATGACGTGTGAAATATTGTATCTCACTCCACGGTGGACATATCCCATACTGACACTTTTCTTAAAGGTGCCTGCTCTCGTTCATATGCATTTTTCCATTTCTCCGTACACAGCATCAAATGAACACTTTTTTCCTTTCAGATGTTTCAAAACATTCTGTATTTTCCAGAACAATAAATGATCTTTATTCTAATGTCCGAACAGTGTGACAACAATATTTTATCCTGCTGGGCCTCCACCTCTGCTTAATGTTGTGCTACATTGCAATTTGTAATCCGTCCTTAGCAATTGTCCAGCAGTTTATATTGGCATACGCTTGGAAACTGTGGTTCATGTTATACACCAATTTACAAAATTCTTATATCAGGTATTGTATAAACTATTTTGCTTTTTCCATATGGCAGCAGACAAAAATGGCATCTGCACAGGAAAGAACACAATGCATAGCTGCCAACCATTCCAGATTTTCCAGTTTCGTTTCGAATTTTTACATCTGTTCCGAAAATCCGAATTTTTTCCACAAAATACGAATTTTTGAAAATATTCCTGTTTTATCCCATTTTTCCCCCTCTACGACCATAAAAGTTAAAACACGCCGAATAACTGGTTTGTGATGTCAGAAAAACTAAGCAAAGTGAATGGCTATTTATCATGAAAAATAACTCATTTTAGCAGGCAATCTACGAAACTGGCAACAATGACGATCATTGTTTAAAAGAGTCTCTCTAGTTTTGAACTACGAACGTAACTGGAAATACTGGCTGCATAGTTTTTATGACACACTTTTTAGCTCTGTTGTCGATGTAATTAGCTACCACGTTTTTTCGTCCGAGCTTTGTTTGGTTTTTATAATCTCCGGAAAGTGTATTTTTAGTTCGCTACGTAATCACGTTTTTTCTTTGTGCGTTTTGAATATTTTTTTCTGTCATCGTGTATAAATTACATGGAATTAAGGTATGTGTGGTTTTCCCCGTGTACAAAAAAAAAAAAGATTATCTTCTTATTAATACTTACATTTTATTGACATTCATAATGGCAAAAAATCATCAAACCCAAAAATATCTCGAACGATTCAACAGAATTCGATTTTATAACAAAATCCCGAAAAGGTGATGCATTTGCTTTTTGCTTCATATGCAACACGGATATAAACATAGCTCATGGCGGTAAAACAGACATCGTCGTCCATGCTAAAGGTATGAAGCATAGTTCACAAATTAAAGTTGTGAAGCAAGCTTCAAAGTTGAACTTTATGCCTGCTTCAAGTAATGATATACAGACAATTCGTGCAGAAGTGCTGTTTACAAGTTTCTTGCTAGAACATAATGTTCCTATTGCCGCTGCCGATCATGCTTCCAAGCTATTTTCAGCAATGTTCCCAAATTCTTTGGAAACTAAAAATTATTCCTGTGGAAGAACTAAAACATCTCACATAATTAAAGAAATAACTTCAGAAAGCACCAGAGGTATGATAAATGCTTTAAAACTGGCCCTTTTAAAATTGCTACTGATGGTAGCAATGATGCAGATAATCAGCTATATCCCATTGTTGTAACGTTTTTCGATAAAGAAACTGAACAAGTGTGCTGCAAACTTTTATCGTTACCATGTTTGGTAGGTGATAGCACAGGGAGAATATTGCTAAGTTGGTAAAATATGAACTTGATTGTTTTACCATTCCATGGCAGAATCGCTTGGCATTATCTTGTGATAATGCAAATGTGATTGGTAAAAAGAAAGGTGTTGGTTCATTTTTGAAAGGAAAACAGCCAAATTTGATAGTTTAGAGCTGCATGTACCACCTATTAAACTTAGCTGCTGAAAAGGGATCAGCAGCTATGCCAATTTCTTTTAATGAACTTCTAGTAGATAAATTCTATTACTTGAAGAAAAGTTCAAAACGTAAACAATGCTTAAAGGTTTTTCAAGATTTGCATAATGTTGAGTCTAAAAAAATTCTCAAGCACTGTGTGACACACTGGCTTTCTTTGGGCAAGTGTCTTGGGCATCTTCTTTTTTATTTCAAAGAAGAATCTGCAAAAAGTTTGAATGTGAAACAGCTATTTTCACCACATATTGCTGCATTTAAAATTCCTAAGATAACTGAGGAGCAGCCTCTTAAGCGAAAAGCCAAATCACAAAGTGAAAAGCCCAAGCATGTCAAACATAACTATCCAAAACTAGTTCAAAAGGGAATTATACAGAATACGAAAACAGGAAATGCTTTGGAAAGTGTATTCAGCAAATGTGCTTCCACTGGTGTAGAAGCCAATTTGAACAGTCAGAAAAAGTTGGAAAAAAGTATCCTCAGCAGAGAAGAGAGGATCTTTTTATATCTAAGTTTAGATCTGTACCATGCCCTTGCATTTTTTCTGAAAAATGTAATTAGTGTTTTCGAAAAATTTAATGTGAGTCTGCAATCAGAGACCCCCAGAGTCCATAAGCTAAAGTCCCAAATTCAAGTTTATTTTACAGATTTATTAGTCAGATTCATAAAGCTTGAGGTCGTGAAAGCTTCGACATGTGTCTTCGATATCTCTTACAGTGATTCAACAAATCATAAGGGTAATGGAGACATATCTGTGGGATCAGAGACGTCAGAGTGCCTGAAAAAGTTAAACTCTGATGAAACAAAGCAGTTTTTTGAGTACGTCAAAAACTACTATTGTATGACATGTAATTATATTATCAGAAACTTTCCAATCAACTCGGATGTTTTACATCATGCTGAAATAGCAGAAGTGTCTCAGAGGGAAAAGGTTAGATTTGCTTCGATAAAATTTTTTATAGACAGATTTCCCTCTATACTGCAAAAAGACTCAACAAAATCAACGTTTGATATAATTGATAGTGTAGAGACTGAGTTTTTTCATTATCAAATGGCAGCTCTGCCAGAAGAAATAATTGCTGAAGATAGACCAGATGTTCAGTGGGCTAAGTTAGCAAAGCAGAAAGATCCTGTGTGTAAACTTTTGTATGGTAAATTGAGTAGTATCATGTTGGGGATACTAACACTCCCCCATAGTAATGCTGCATGTGAACAAATTTTTAGTTTTGTAAAAAGAAACAAAACTGATTTTAGAAGTTCCATGAGTATTTCGACTTTACAGTCTACTTTAATTGCCAAATCTCAGATAAATGTTGCTTGCTATGAACAAACATATGATGCCACTTTCTTGAAAAAGGCCAAATCTGCTACCTATGTATCAATAAACCGAAAAGATTCTTAATTTGTTTTTGTTTTACTTGCTTTGTAATAGTGTATAATAATATATTTTAAATTGTGTAATGAAATTTTTTTTTTCAAATATGAAAATAGTTTAATTTTACTTTTAGTTGAATATTGATGTATTTAAGGAGAACAAATATAGTGATAATTTTATGGGTGTAAAAAAATTATGCATTTCATGTATGTTTCAAAATTCTTATCTCATGAGGTCTTAATTTTTTTTTATTAAGTAAGATTAATTATATAGTATATATATATATGGGTTTCACCAACTTTCCTTCCAGGGGGGGAGGGGGTTTGCAAAATCACTGTCAATACATAATACATTGACTAAGAAATACTGACATGCTAATTTCAATTGTGGTGGTGGGAGGCAAGTACTCCCATGCTGGAGACACCCATGTATATATATTTTGTGTGCAACTATTGCGTGTCATTTTCCTCGCGTACAGTGTTCCTAATTTTTTATTCTCTGGGTTGGCAGCTATGACAATGTGTAACATGGTTTATTAAAACCAAATTGGACACTCGGGTGGAATGGAACTTTATAATATGATACAAGAAGACACCACCCTCTCAGCCAGCTATATAGAAGTAGCATAAGAACTTTATGCATTGATTTGGAAAAGATGCTCAAATTGCCTGTCCTGTGACTCTTGGACTTTTTTTTTTTTTTAATAATATGTGGGGGGGGGGGGGAGGTATGTCAAAGACTGCAATATTCATTTGTAGATAAGAATAATTAATGCTATTGCCACTGTGAGCATACTACAGGGCGCATACGGATACTTGAAAATCGGGAAAGTACTTGAATTTTAAAAATAAAAATTTTAAATGACCATTTTCAAGGTATTTGAAAGTACTTGAAAATTCCCATTTTCTTAGTTAAGTCCTTGAAAGTGCTTGACAAAGGCAGGTTTGAAAATGTTCTGCAGATCCGTAGCATTGTGTTTTTTCCAAGAAGTTCTGTTTTCCCTAGAAATTTCTCTAAGGGTTCCGCTGTTTCCAAAAATTTTCTAAACAACATAGTTTTTTCCAAAAATTTCTTCAACAGTTTTAAAAAATAATATTAGTTTGCTATTTATTTTTCCTTCCAGAAATACATACAACTTCATAATGAGGGATTAATTGACGTCCTTGAAAAATAATTTCATAGTACTTGAAAGTCTTTGAAAAGTGCTTGAAATTTTTTTAAAGGAAAGTGTCCTCACCTTGATGCTACTTTAGAATACCGATTAGATGTCATGTGCACCATGAAAGGTACACTTGTCAAAGTGAATTGAACACAAAAATCTTTGTGAGTTGGTGTACAACGCAGACCACAGTTTCTAATTGTATATCGATACATATTTCTATTACTGCATTGCAAAGTTGTTAACAACCTATATATACACCCTGTATATTTAGACATTTTTATTTCTATTAAATTCTGTAATAATATATGTTTATATTCTTAATATATTTCTACTAGCATTGATTACCTGGCGTTGCTTGGGATTTACGATGCAAAACTGTGATAAAAATTACACTGGAACATATAGGGCCATAAATCTTATACATTGTTTTTTCACTATGAAAGATGTAAATTTATTGCAATACGTAAGAAAAAAAAATCATTGCATTATATAAGTCATAGCTGCTTCCGGCGTGCCTACGGCACGTTCTTCGTAGCTAGGCCCTCCGGGTGGGTGGCCCTTTCGGGCTGCATCTCAGAATGTGATTATTAAGTGTCCACAATTGATGTACAGTTAATATGTACAGTTTAAAATATGTACAGTTTGAAAGAAAAACTAAAATTACTCTTAAACGCTAGGCAACAATGCAAATGTTAACAAATTAAATGATATTATCCTAATTTGTTAGGTTTTACCACAATGCTTGCATGTAAACCACATTTTTTTATTTTCCTCCCAGAGCTAAAACATACAAATTTTGTGAAGTTCCTACTCTTGAGCATGCCACATACAATTAGCCATGCGGGAAGCAAGGACTTTCTAGATTCATACCTGCAAACTTTAGGGTTTGTTCTTGAGCTTTGTTGATGGTCATGGCAAATGCCAGTCTAACTGGGAACTGGACTCGTTTGAAACGGAATGGTAAGTCGATTGGCATCAACAGTATACAAGGTATGAATACATCCTCTCCTTTTGCCTTTCCCATTAATACTGTGGATTCGATGACATTTGGTAAAATATTTTTGACACAGAGCCATGCTCCATTGCATAGTTTTGGTGGGTCCAGATTCCGCAGGGGCATTATTGGTAATCCTTTCTTTAACTTCAAAAAATATGAGAAGACATTCCAGGTGGCTCAAGGTAGTTCAGAAATTCCAGTGGGTAATTAACGGCATCATCGGTGTCCACTGCAGAGTCAAATGACTTCATGATATAAAGAAACTTCCTCATAAAATGCTGATAATTAAATAACCATTTTGATTTCTTAATACTTTTCGTTGTTGAGTAAGACTGTGAAAAATAAATCATGGTGATAGAGTTTCCATTTAAATTCATATTTCAAACCTGCGATATTTAAAAGTTACTAATACCTTCAATAAACTCCCACAAAACTCTAATTTAATTGACTTTCACATTTTAGAGATTTAATTGACTTTCACATTTTAAACCAACGATTTCCAACCTTTTTCATTGGGAATCATGGAGTTAGAGAGTAGAACTCCTGGGAAAAAGTCTCATTTTCCATTAATATCTTGACGACCCCTGGTCTTGGTCTTAGAAACTCAAAACTTGGATTAAATTTATGGGGGGGGGGGGTCTATTTCAAAGCTACCCACAAAATTTCATTAAATTTGGTGCAGCTGTTCTCCCATGAGAATGAGACAAACGAAAGTTTTATTTTTCATTAATATTGCGACAACCCCTGGTGTTAGAAACTTGAAACATGGACTAAATTTTAAGTGGGGCTATTTCAAGACTACCCATCAAATTTCATCAAATTCGGTTTAGCCGTTCTCCCATGATGTTGGATCATACATACATACTTTTCTTCTTTATATATATAGATTTTTGTTGCAGGGAAATTTAAGAAGTGTGTAGTATTGAAGGATTTAGCTAAATCCATCAACAGGATGGCAGAGACATTTGAGCCCCTCCTGCATGTTAAAAAATGGGTGGATGAAAGCCCGTATCCTCCTGATAGTGCATTGAAGAAAAAAGTCACAACTGACTCAAATGCATCCAATAAGAGAAAACTTCTAGTCGAAGGTAATGCTCCTCTACCACAGGAAGTCACAAAATCACAAAGTGTTGGAAACAGTTTCAAAGAACAAATTTCAGGTTAGTAAACTATTTACAGTAAAATTCCTTATTTGTGGAAGTAAATAAATCATTGTACCTCTCATGATCAATATAATTAATTACTATATGATCTCCTAGCAAACTGCAATTACTTTGTGGCTCCCTCCCTTACAAAATGCAAATTTTATATGATGTCCTGTATAAAGTGTACCTATCCAACAAGCATTAATATTCACTATATTTTGAATCAAGAATAGTAAAGTAAAAATTTCCACAAAACAACATAGATTATCAAAAAGCTAACTTTAATTTTCAGAGATATTGAATTATTGTGAATTTTGCAATGATTCCCAAAGGTTTTCTGCAGCTCTTACACTCCTAAAATAATAAGACTGCTCTTAGTCCTTGGACGAGTCGGATGGTCTGGGTTTTCGACTCCTAAAATAATGAAATCATTGGACACACATAGACTATGGTCCTGTTTCGAACAATTGCTAATGGACAACATCAATGTGACTTCACTGGTGGGTTCTGATTCCCAGCACTCTTTCAACAGTCTGGCTGAACCCCTTCATTTCTTTCATACAATGCGGCAATTCGTATGAGCTGGTGTAGGGAATTTTCTCAAAATAACTTCAAAGTTTCTTTAATTATAGAACTAATGTTTTTACAATAACTCAAACTAGTTATTGTATCAAATCATTCATGTTCAGTGGCTGTTTATTCATACTTTTTGTATGTTAGAATTTTTAAATTATTTCATAAATGTAATAGATGGGGGTGGAATTCTTGTACCCAGGGCTAGCTGTAATAAATCACTGTAAAATATCACTTAGACAAAACCTTCAGTAACAAAAATAGTTTGTACTGGTTAAATCTTTTATTCCCTTTGCACTGTTTAATGCTTGATCTTTTTCCTCTTTCTAATAGATATTAATTTTTTTTAGAAATTTTACAAATGGCCTTAGGTACAATGGCAGTGTTGTATCTTGGCTCAGTAGGATTGAACCTGGGTTATTATTCAAAACTGTGTTAAATATGAATGCATGTTTGTGCAAAATATTTTATGTCTAATGCACCTTAAAACTAAATACTGAGTGAAGTTTAGTCTGAAATAAAAGCATCAACACTAATTTGCTTCAATAAGCCAAATGCTGTCATGCAAACATTCTAAACACATTATACATTTATTTATTTTTACTACATAAAATATCTTTTCAGTCTCTTTTTTTTTAATTTTTTTTATTAATTACACAAATGATAAAATTGTACCTAGTCTTACTTAAAAAGACAAGAATATAGCCCTAGGTACAAGGCATATCTCCCATTTGTAAAATAGCTTCCACACCCAAAGCCCTATAGGAACGCAGCTTTGCTAATATTCAATTTTTTTCTTTTAATGTATAACAAAATCTATCTATCAAACCTATCTACATCAAAACAAAACTTTACATTTACCTTCAAAAAATCAAAATCAAAATAATGTGGAAAATTTTAGTTTTGAACATTTTTTTTTTTTTTAATGGCCAAGCACTAGACTCTTCGTCACTCACCCTATATTCGGCCGGAATCGTGAACCATTTCGCTGTCCTAGGACATTGCCCCAAGTGCACCAGAGGGGGGCGGAACACACTGTGTCCATATCACACAACATCCATGTCTTACGTAGGACTCGAACCCACAACGCGGCGGCCTATCAATCGCTTGGAAATGCTCGCCTTGACCGTTCAGCCACCACGTCGACTTGGTTTTGAACATAAAATCAAGAGTTTTCCTTCTACCCAACTTCTGCTTTTTCCTTCTTTCATTCAAGATGGTTAAGATTTTAATCTATGTTGCCACTTACCTCAAAAATAAATATTAAAATAAAGCTGGTGAACCTAGGAATATGATGGCCCTAGGTAAAAAAATATCTTCTCCTATATGTTTGTTTGCCCACCATCTATGTGCTCAACAGTCTTCTTCGCTTAGATGCCCTGCATGGACCACCTAGCAAAATGCAATTACTTTTCGACTTGCTAAATCTGTTAGGGATTATTAGAAATTAAATTTAATTTTCAGAGTTAATGAGTTTTTGCTAAATTTGTTGTCATGATCACTAAATTTGTCACCAAGTGTGATAGGGGTATTGGCTTTTCTTATGTATGCAAATTTCCCCTCCCCTTCCATAAAGATATCTGGATATGCCACTGGTAGTGATATGATAATTCAGATAATGTCAATGATTATGTGTCATGCACTAATGGTCATGCACCAGTCATATGGCATGCACCAGAGAATTTTCATATTGTATTCAATAATTTTTTATTAATTTATCGCTACCAATAGCATCAGAGAAATCATGCTTCTTGTTCTCTATTTCATTGCCCATGTCACTGAATTCTTGATTTTAATAATTTAAATTTGAATTATTAAATTTGAAATTTTCAGATTGAGCGAAAAGTTGATTGTTAAATCATGACTATTCATTTATTCACTGAATCAGAATGTTTTGTCCTCCATTTTTGTCTGGAGTTCCTAAACAAATTGTTATATTAGAGAATTCAATAAATTGAGGTTCAACCAGGACCTCATTAACTCATGGCTCACTGGGGCCATGGTCTTGGGCTCCCAAATTTTAAGGGCCCAGTCCCTAAATTTTGTGTGTGATAAAAAAGCAGATATAAATTTTTAATTAATTTACAACTGGTGATATTAGTTTTTATTTCAAATTATAAAATATATTAATAGTTTTAAATATTACATATCCTTTAAAGTTTTAATATAGTACTTTGAAGTAAAAAGTTTGAAAAAACTTTTCTATGTACAAAAGGGAATTCGCAGTTGGTAACATTCCTCAAATTTGTTATGTATTGATGTTTTACGTGATATTCGTATGGGGGCCCCTGAATTAACAGCAGACCCTGGGCCCCACTTTGGCTTGATCAGGCCCTATGTTCAATTGAATATCATTCCAGTAAATATAGATAACAAAGACTACAACTATTCTGCAGAAAAAATCTTGTGTATTACATGTTGTCTTTGTAAAATGCTCTCATTTTTTTTTTAATAGGCATTGGAGATGTTAGCCAACTGTATGAGAAAATTTTAGGTAGGAAGTCTAGCATTGCAGAAAAGCAGAGTAAGGAAAATTTTCCTGTATTGGCTGCTGGTGATGGCATTTTCACTTCTTTACAGCAAAATGTGAGTATCATTTTGGTAATGAGTTTGCTTTGCTTTAATATCCTGGTTAATTCACAATTAATGTCATTGCAAAGCAGTTAAATTAGGTCTTTATTTTTTTGGCCAAATATGTGATTATTACTAAATTGATAGTTTATTGCAAATAGGGTAAAACACAAATGTGAATATTAAGATGTTTTTCACATATTAATGGAATTAATTTGTTAAAACACCAATTAAAACCATTGTAATGATAAGTTTTTACCTCAACAATTATGCCACTTGATTATTACAATTTTTTAATATGACCAGAAAACAAGAGCAAGATAATTTTTAGCTTTAAGTAAACTCATTAGCATTATGCTGCATAAAAATCCATTTCGATCAGTCCTGCATTTATTGCATTTTTAAAATTTGTATTTTTCTTGCAGTTACTTTCGGAAGCGAGTCTTCCTTCAGTTCTTTCTGATAATTCTAGTCATTTCTCTGATTTACAAAAAGTCAACGCAGTTCCGGATCCATTTAACCTCGTAAACACGTGGAAGAGGAAGCCTCTAGGTAAGTTGTGTATAACGATATCTGTTTTCTAAATGTAATAGGCTACTTGTTGTATTAAAATTTGAAGTTAAGAACAGCATATTTAAGTGAACAAACATCTGTTTGTCATTTTGAAATATTTATACTTTCTTTTAAAAATTATTTTCTCTATTGTACTTTTAACTGAAATTACAACATTTTTTAATTTGATTTTATCACTATTTTAAAATTAAATTGGCTAATTCTTCTTGGTAAATTTTTTCTGAGAACTGAATTTTAATTTATTTCACTCAATAAAATAATAATAATATAACTTGATTCTAAGTCTGGTGCATTAGTGGCCGATTTCACGATGCCTTCTATAGACTATGGAAGCAATACACATAAAATGTACATTAGACAAGACAAATAAAATAGACAGAGAAACACACATTTTTTTTTTCAATTAAATAATAATGTACGACAAAATGCTATTATTCAGACCCTGGAAGTTTGTAAAAAATTTTCTGGAAAACCTAGAAAATTTAGGAAATTTTATTTCTAGATTTCGAGTAAGAGCTCAGGTTAATAAGCCATCAAATTCTAGTAATCTAAATAGGTTTGACTTCAAAGTGATATACTCCCCTATCAATAACATTAAATTTTCTTTGATTAAGGATCCTATAAAGTTCATGTTATTTTGTGCAGTTGAACTCAGTTTAAAGAATTATGATAGAAAGAAAGAGAAAATGAATTCGTGTCTGTAGAGGAAGTCATGTGCTGCACATATCAGATTTTTGCACTGATGAATGAAATCCAGTTGATTTCCGAAACATATATATGCTTAATTATCTTGATATGCGCTGCATTATATATTGCAAAGTAGTTTATTATTGATTGTGTGCAACATCATATGCTTTACTTTTATGCTGATAAGTACATAATATATGTAACAGCTCAAACTGCTGCTAAAGAATAAAATTAAAATAACTGCTGTTTTAATGAAGTTATTTTAATTTTAAGTTCATTATAAGTGAGAAGCCAGTCTATAGATGCTGTTATCTGTATAGGAGTGTGGCCCTACCTTTAGAAATAGGGGTATAGGTGATCTCTATGAATATGAACTTCTGCACTGCAACCTCATGTAAGCATAATTTAAAAAAACATTTGAAGCTGGTTATGTAGTAGGACTGAATTTATCAGTTCCTATACTTCAAAATTGTAGTACATAGTAAGTTTCCTGTTGCTGTTGCAGACATTGCTTATTCCATGCTGATGAGTGCATAGATGAATGCGTAACCAGACCTTATTTTGAGAACTATAGGTGGGTTTTGTGAATTTTCCCCCTTTTTTAGTTTTGATAATTTTATAGTTATCTATAAATCTTGGGTTATAATTTTATTGTATCCTACTTTGAATGAAAATGTTTTTGTATTTTGTAGGTTTAACAGCGTATGATAACAAGAACCATAAAAATAAAGACATACCTTCCTCCATGCCATTAAAAATTTTAGGTGAAAATATATCTCTTGAAGACAGGTACAAATCATTTCTAACTAGTCAATCTAACTCTGATGTGATCTTGTCAGAAAACAACACATCTAGAACATCTCCTACTTTCAGTCAAACAGTGGAAAAACCATCTTTCGTATCATCCATGGATGAATCATCATTAAAAAATGATGACTCTTTTGAACTATTGTCAAGTCAAAACATCACCTCTATCAGCCATCATAGTGTAGGAGGTGTCTCTCAAGCTTCCATATCCCCACAGTATTCATCACAAAAGGAACCAGTGAGGTCATCGCATAATAAATCATCGCATTTATCTGAGGAGCCTGTGAAGCCACTTTATGTGCTTGAAAAGGAGCCAGTGAAGTTATCACATGTGTCATCACATGTATCGAAGGAGGAACTTGTGAAGTACCCTCTCTTGAAAGATGATAGCTCGAATGAAGCATTAAAGGATGATGCATTATTGAGAGAGCATAGTGAAGGAAATAATTCTGAATCTCATGTGATTGCTAAAGAACCACCCTTTGACACTGTTGAATCTTCTGCTCAAAAAAATGCTGAAGTGTCAGAGGAACTGACGGAGGATGGTTTGGCTCAAAGTTCGAGCGCTGTCTCCGAGATGCTTCTTTCTGGAACTATCACTTCAGAGTACAGCATAGATCCAGATATGGAGGAGACAGGTAAAGAAGTTGTGCCTGACAGAGCATCAGGGTCCGGGTCTTCTGTATCAGAAATAATTAGTGTTGTAGAAAATTCTAAAGGTGAGTTCAATTCCCATTTTTGCTTTCTTTACATCTGTAGATTGTGTATATAAGGAACATATTGCAATGGGGGTGAAAATTTTGAGATGTTAAAATTTCGATCATCACAAAACTTGGAATCATGTTTCTAGTGCAACAATTGGGGTGTTCAATACTGGGACAAAATTAACAAGAAAGATCAATCATGCATAAAACATTGATTATAAAACACTTTCCAACTGCAATGCAATTTTATTTAAACATCTTTAAAATGTGATACATTCAGCGGTGATATTTTAAATATTATTACAATATTATAATAATTTATTATATTTGAAAACTTCATTGAAAACAAATGCACTTTATTCAAATAACATCATCAAAATATAAATCGCCTGGCTCTCTATACAAAAGCAGTGAATATTTCATTCATAAACTTTTTTCCATTTCTTTCACGCAGCGGTGATATTTTAAAATTATCACAGTACTACAATTTATTTTACTCCATACTTAAAACTTCATCGAAAAATGCAATAGTATAGCATTGTCTGCTTCTCCATGTAAAATCAATAAATGCTTCATTCATATCAGCTATATTGCAGACTCTAGAGCTAAATAATTTTGTGTTACAGAAATTCAGCAATTTTTATACAACTCATCTTGCAGCTTGATGTGTTTACATTCTCCATACGTGAAAATTAGGCTTCGTTGTAGAAATAATCAAAGTTTGATGATCATTTAAACTCAATATTTTAAATGCTTTGACGCAGTATATAGATGCAAAAAAAAAAAAAAAAAAAAAAAGCGGTTTTAGGAAGGATGCAACACTAAATATAAATTAGGGTTGCACCGAATATTCGGTTGGTATTCGGTATACTGCCTATTCGGCAGTCAAACCGAATATTCGGTTCGGCCGAATACTTTAATATTCGGCCGAACCGAATAGTAAGAAAAATTTTAAATATTCGATAATTGGTAACGTACATTTTTTTATGCAATGAAAGTTATAGTATCATAGTGCAAAATTAATTCAAATTGTTACTTACCAATATTATCGTATTTAAAATAATTTTAATGTAAAAGTAAACAATCTGATATTAAATTTTGTTGTTTTTTCAATTTTTCTTAAATCTTATCACACCTTAACCTTACTAACTCGTTTAAATATGAAGCAGTAACCAGAAAATAAAACTCATAATATTACTTGTTTAAAAATATAACTGTTAATTTTTTATAAAATATGCAGCTAAAAAAATCAATTATCATTTCACCAATATTAAAAAAGGGTGAAGGTCATTAATATATATGAAAAAAAGCACTTTGGTGAATATTCAATTTTGCAGTATTTTAATTTCGATAGAGATAGAGAAGATACTGAGGGTGCCATAGGTGTTCCTTTTTATCCATTAAAATGTGTCAAGCAAGATAACCAAAGAATTTCTCTCTGTGTGTGTAGTCAACCCTTCTAATTTCTTTCATGATTTCTGAAGAGAAGATTACTTTGTTGAGTCTTTTGTCACAGGGTGTAACTGTTTAGTTATCTATCAGTATCTACTCTGTTGTAGTTTGTTGTGACAACAACTTAAAAAAGAATGGCTAGGCATTCTGGCGAAGTATCCTTTGCACTTTAAAAAGAAAAATGATTTGATAATGTTTGAATTTGACTGCTCAGTTTCAATTTTGATAAAATTATTTAGTAGTTACATTATAGAAGAGACTAAGATAGCAAAAATTCAATTGAATAAATTGTAATTCTAATTTGTAATGATATTTTAAGCAACTTGGGTTTGTATTTGTATGTAAGGTAAATGGAAGATTCTCTATAACATAACATGAAGC
Organism: Amaurobius ferox; assembly: GCA_951213105.1. Taxonomy (NCBI): domain Eukaryota; kingdom Metazoa; phylum Arthropoda; class Arachnida; order Araneae; family Amaurobiidae; genus Amaurobius; species Amaurobius ferox. The sequence goes on along the minus strand of OX578153.1, from coordinate 115,831,783 downwards.
CATGATTATCACATATCAGAAATTAACTATCAATTATCAATTTATGCAGATAAGTATAAAACAAATTAAGTACTATATTTATTTGCTTTTGAAATGATTTATTTCATTTGTTATTTATTTTAAATTAATAATTATACTTAATGTAAATGCAAATAAATTTAGGATGTTAAATGTAAATGCATTTAAAAAAGGCACAAAATAGAAGCATTTTCTATTTTAAATTGGCATAAAATAGAAATATTACCTTTAAAAAAATTTAACCGAATATTCGGTATTCGGCAAAAGATGGTATTCGGTGCAACCCTAATATAAATTAAAAAGAACTTCAAAAATTACGATTTTCACTCAAGGTGGATGCCATATTTTATTTTGAAGCAGGTCACGTGATCTCTTCGTATAATATGGGTGCAATTATTGTTTTAATTTTTATTTAAAAAACTACCAAACATATTTTGCTGAAAATTTTTTTATGTATTTTATGGGATAATTTGAATATTTGCTAAAACTTTCGAAGCAATTTGTGAATTTTAAGTTCGCTTAAAACATGTATGAAACATTAGATCCCATAGTTTTCAATGTATTTCATTTTTTCAACCCGGGTTCTGTCCAAAACTAATTGGGTGATATTATTCATTTACATTCCCATATGTCCCACAGACCTTCTCAAAAACATACTAAAATTTCATTTTGATAAAGTTATTTTTACGGCAGTTATCGTGCAAACAGACAGACAGACAGACAGAATGAACAAAGTCATAAACACTTTCAACTATGTTGTAAAGTGTTAAAAAGCAATATTTTGATGTTTTTAATTTTCAAAACTGGGATACCAGTATTTTTATATTGGCATTTCTGGATTTTCAAATATTAACATTTTGCTCATAAGGAAAAATTGGAGAAAATTTAAAGAAAAGTTACAATGCTTTAACTTAATTTTAAAGTAAATGTCTTTTTACCCACCAAATTTAATATGAACATACAAAAAGTAAAAATGCAATAAATTTTTTTTTTAAATATTAAGATAATAATAAGATTAGTACTTGTCTAGACATGTAAAGAAATAAATTGCCAACTAATTAAACACAGCAGATCAAAATGAAGGAAAATACAGTATACAAAGAAAAATAATTAAGTGCATTACATAAGGCAATGAAAAATATAGGATAAAAAAAAATATATATATAAAGGGTTGATAATTTTTCACTGATTAATTAAATTTCAAATTATTTCTGACACGTTTTAAAGGAAATGTCTTCTCACCTCTGTAATGAGCTTTATCTATCCTTATCTAAACCTGTCTACCCCTCCCTAAAACTATTTATCTCTACCTACACTTAGCTCTACATAAACCTATCTAATAATTCATACATTCTAAGGGAGAAAATTAATCCTACCATAAATATGTTGATTTTAGGTCAAATAGAAATAAAATTTTCTAAAATATATATTGTTCAAAAATACTAAACAATGAAATGAATTTTGAATATGGATCCAAATTAGCATAAATTGATTGAATGCTAACATTTAGCTCAACTTTCTGAACAAAATGTTGCAACCAGGTGTCATTAATTTTAAATTGCTAATAAAAACAGAAATAAACAGTAGAATAATGAACAGTAAGAATAATGAACAATGGATAATATTAAGAAAAAATGAATGTAATTAAGTTTTCAGAGTAGGAAATCTGAAATTTTTAGCTATTGGTTTTAAAGTAAAAGTAAGTTTAAATTCTTCTTTTTGTTTATTTTTTTTTTATATTTAATATTATTTGTTGTTTTTATTTTATTTTTATGCTAATGCCGAAAAGGTACAGCACCTGTAATTGAATTATAGTCTAAAATTCTTATTTAGTAGCACATCTAAAATATGCAAACTAGACTGTGGCCTTTAAACAAAATTAATAATAATACAATGAAAAAAAAAATATAAACTACTGAAAAGGTTACCATAATTTTTTTTTAACACAATGTCAATCAATAATAATTTTTTATGTGTTGCTAAATAATAAAGTACCATGTTTTTTTTTTAAAAACAATTGTGATGAACGAGCATTGTTCATTGTTAAAATATATCAAACAGTTGCCACTTTAATATCAATACAAAGATCAGTCATCACTTTAGTATCAATACAAAGATAAAAGTAGAAAGTGAGGTAGCACCATCTATTAATGTGTAAAAAATATAATGTTAATTTTTCAACACAGCGTGCAATGTAATGGCACTTGAAGACGAAGAATAATTACCAAATTTTGATACCTTTATTATCATGTATATGCCATTAAGGATTATTATATACTAAATTTCACATTTTTAAAATAGTTTTTTCCTTCATGTTTTTTTTTTCACATATTTGTATTTCTAGGATTTAGGAACTCTGAGGAGAACATACACCCAAAACGTAATGATTCCCCTTCCATACACTTCGATGCTCCTGTTCGCTCTTCTGCCAATACAGAGTCGAGTATAGAGGAGAAAGTATCTTCAAGAAGTACTAAACATGAAACTGATTCAGTAGCATCACGTAATTCAAATTCAGATAAAATTCCTAGTAGCTCTGTCCATTCATCTTTGAGTTCAAGAAAAAGTTCCAAATATTCTGTCGTAGCTCGGGAAAATGATCGACTGCAAAGAATTGCATCAGATTCCCAGAATAGTGTCTCAATTGATATTCGGCAGCCATTGCGGTTGACACTGTCGAATGAGTCCATGCATGCTAATGAAGGATTGGAGTTGCATGAAGAGCAGTACATTCATACCCGTGTTGTAACAAGAGTAGCATCAGAAGCTGCTGCTGCCGCTGCCACATCTGCTGTTATAGCTGTTTTTGAAACTCAGAAAGCTTTACTCTCAGAGGTACTTTCTGTTTTAGTTCTTTTATTTGTAGCTTAGAATAATTAAGTTGAGAACAAGATCTATAGAATGTAGATGTAAAGGCATATACTTATGCAGATACTTTCCAAATTTTAGCTAATTTTGCAGAAATATTTTGGATCAAATATACTATTTATAATTTGTGTGCAGCACATGCAATAATAACATGATTATTTTGGTTTGACTCGGATTCTGGAATGTGCAAATAATTACTCATTTAAACAAGTTTTCAATCTTAATTTTATTGTTATCATACATCCCAAAAGTTTGTAGCTAATTTGTTTCAAAATCTATGTATTTTTTCATTTTTACTGAATTCTGCTTTACAGATTTTTGGGAATGCTTTTATTTGTTTTAGTAATTTTGTATAGGTAAGTGCTTTATCATTTCATATTGCACTGTTGAGAATTATTTTCATTGTAGTCTGTAATATATCCTTAAGTTGTATTTTTTGCACTGCTATTAATTTAATATTCAGATTCATGATTTTGTAGCAAACAGTCTCGAAGATTATGTAACATTAGAGATATAGATCATTTTCAGACTGTTAAGCAAATTCCATTATTTAGAAAGACGACTCCATTTAAAATTGGATCAAAATTGGAACATTTGAAATATTAAAAACAAGCCTTCACAAAATTCTTGGTTTCTAATTAATTTACTTTTTACAAAATGCATAAAAATGTGAGTCTCCATTTATTCTAAATTGTTTTAGCCAAATTTGAATGTGCTAATAAACATATTTTTTAGCTTCCATTTTTTCCCCAGGTTTAGAAATATATTATTTTTTTATACTATTTAAATATATTTTAACCTGCAAAATCACAATGTTTAAAAACAGTAAAAGTGTTTTCAATTGATATACTGTGAAATTCAATAATTTCAATCCTGAGATTTAAGAGGAAATTGGTATAAATAGTTATACAAATTGAATTATTAAGAACTCTTGATAACTATATTCTGGGTTCATATACTTCAGGAGAAACCTCTACTTCTCAGGGAATTTAAATTCAGGTCCAAATTTCAGAGAAAACTCATGGAAAATTATATCTTTTCATTAAAAGCCTAGCACATTTCAATGAAAACCTGAAAAAGCCTTTGTTTTGTTGTTTTGAAATATTCAGGCTATTTTTATAAGGATTATTTTTTATGTGGTACTTGAAATCAATACTTTGATTGAATTCATAGTTGTTTTAACAGTAAATTTGGTAATGCCAGTTCATTTTGTTATGAATTACATAATATAATACTACATAAGAAAATACCTTACCTGTTTGTCACTGTTACACTTGGTGATAAATTTTGCATAATATCATCAAGTTAGCAACTTTTGAAAAATATTTCCAAATTGATGTTAATCCAATATCTCTGAAAATTATGTTTCATTTTTTAGATAATCTCTGTTTCTTTGGGGGAATTACTTATTTAATATTTCTGATTCAAAATATAGTGAGTTTTACTGTTTACAGGACAGGTACATTTAGTTAGGGGGTTTAGAGAGTATAAATTAATTGCATTTTGTTAACGGGTGGTATTGTAATTGTTTTATTGGAGGTATATAATAACTAATGATATTGATCAGAAATGCCAGGTCCACATATCTACAGTTATATTAATTGTGCAAGTACTGTAAGCAGGCAGATGAGATATTTTTTATAACTTATCCCATCATATGATGGGCTTTTAACATTTAGTACTAAAATGATGATATGCTTCAAAATACTACCATTCAGATTTTGAAAGTTTGTGAATAATGTGCTAGAAAACCTGGAAAACTGGGAATGTAATAAAAAATAGTAAAACTGGGAATGTAAATTTTAATATGAATCATGTGTAATTTTATGTGCCAAGTAATTTATGTTGTTTTTATTCTGTCATCTTGGGATGGTTGTTTATTAAACAGTTCTGTTTAATTTGTTCTCTATAATATATTCTTATTTTCCTCCATAAATGTTTTGTAGAAAAACTACTTGGGAATTCTAAACTCTTATGCTAGACCTGGTAGCAGTAAAAGAACACAATATAGCAGTGACTTTGAAAGCTCACAAGCCCCTAAATCATCTTCCAGCAGTTCCCAATCCAGTGCAGTTGTAAGCAAACATTCCAAATCCATCTCTGAAGCTATTTCCAAGAATAATGAAAGTGGATCAGTGTTATCAAGTGGGTCGATTCAAGAGAAAATTACTCCAGAAAAAACAGTGTTGAACGCAGATGCGCTTCCAAAGTCCCCTCAAAGTGAATCAATAAAGACAGATATAAATGCTGATATTATTCCTTCCCAAGAATATATTATTGAAAGTGAGTTTATCTAAATTTCACACTCTTTTCACTTTTCCTGTAATGCATAGACATATTTAGTGTTAAGCTGCTGGCATTTTAACAACTGTTATCCTATTGAGACTTTAATAACCGGTAGCTTAAAAGAAATAGTGGGACCATTCATTCACAGAATAACAGTTCATATATCGTGAACTAGTAGGTAAGCAAATAATGTGTGCTATTATAAATACACAAATGATGTGCATTTATAGGTATTTTTCCTGTTTGGGGATATTACCATAAGAGTATCTACAAGTCATAAAATCGTAAGTAGGTCATGAAATGAGAAACAAAGTCAGGGATTTTAAGATCAAGGTTTTCCCATTTTTCCATCTAAAAATGCATTTCCATGTGACTGTGTCTGTTTCTAATTAAAGTGGGAGAAACACATTTGCATTGACTAAAAATCAAATGGGATTGATTGTAAATACTTCTAAAACCAAATATATGCCAGTACAGAAAACACCAACTGGTGATACGGCCAACTTTCTGAAAATTGGCCCACATGAGTTTGAAACTGTTTCTGGTTTTAAATACCTGGGATCTTTTGTTAATGCAAAAAATGATATTATCCCTGAAGTTCAAAATCGTATTTCACTGGCCAACAAGGCATGTTTTGGACTTTGCCCTATTTTGAGGTCTTGTTTCCTCTCTAGAAAAACAAAGTTCCTTATCTATAAAACTATCATTAGGCCGGTCCTAATGTATGGTTCGGAAACATGGTCTTTAACAAAAAATGGAGAGGGTAGAGTTGCTGTTTTTGAGCGTAGGGTTCTCAGAGGCATCTTTTGTGGAGTAAAGGAGAATGGCCTATGGCGGAGGCATTTTAGCTCAGAGATGTATAGATCTTTTAAGGAACCCGATATTATTAAATATTTTAAAATTAAGTGAATGAACTGGGCCTCTCATGTTGCTAGAATGGATGAAAGGGACCCGGTAAAAAAGATGTTTGCTGCAAGGCCCTTTACTAGTAGAAAAAGAGGAAGACCAAAGCTAAGATGGCTTGACTCAGTTGATTCGAATTTTAGAGTGATTGGAGTAAGAGACTGGCAGACTAGATCTAGAAATAGACAGTCCTGGAGGAATCTTCAGCAGAAGGCCATGGCTCATCCTGGGCTGTCGTGCCAAATATGATGATGATGAAAATTTTTATGATTATTTAGTGTTATATACAAGAAAACTATTTTTCTGACGTATTATTAAAGAAATGAAAGGCTATATTACACCAGTACCGGGTACCGCGATAAATGGCATTTATTCACTATATTCCTTATATTTCGTTTTATTGTGAAAATATTTTTCCACTTCTGCAATTTGTTTGCAGTACCGTGATAAATGGCATTTGTGCATGATCCTCTATTTTGTTTTATTGTGACAGTATTTTTCCATCATTACAATTTGTTTACATAATCTAAAACGTTTGTAATTATTTTGTATTTTATATAGAAAAACTATTTTTCAAATGTATTATAAATGAAATTGACGGCTATTTTGAAAAGCAGTATGGCGAAAAACGGCATTAGTGTATGATTTTTCCTCATGCAATATGTTCCTATTTTTCTTTGTGGTAAGTTGGCAGCTATGCATTTTTCATATCATTCCCTAAAATTAATGTGATTCATACTTTTTTTATTAATACCCAAGCTGTCTAGCTCAACCAAAGGGTGTTGAAGATCCAGGCCACCCGACTCATCCTTGGGTATGAGCAACAGGATGAGTGGCCGACACCCAAAGAGTGTTGTTGTTGAGACCTAGACCGTCTAACCTACCAGAAAGGTGTAAGGTAACTGTTTGGATGGCCGGGAAGTGCCACCCAATTTAGACCAGAACCCAGTGGGGGAGGCATCCACAGGGACCGTACCCTTCTTCCTCTACCACCAACCCCTCGGAAGGACTTTCAGACCCACATGTTTAACGTGATCGTGCTCCGTGTGAACACGGCGGCAGTTTTTGGTTGCGGAGGAAATTGAACCTGGGCCTTCTGAGTGCAGTTCCTGCATGCTAACCACTAGACTACTGCGCCCGCACCCAGGGTGCTGTTGTTGAGACCCAGACCGTCGGACCTACCAGAAAGGTGTAAGGTAACTGTTTGGATGGCCGGGAAGTGCCACCTAATTTAGACTCGAACCCAGTGGGGGAGGCATCTACAGAGACTGTACCCTCCTTCCCCTACTACCAAACTCTTGGAAGGATTTACAGACCTACATGTTTAACATGATCGTACTCCGCGTGAACACGGCGGCAGTTTTGACAGTGGCGGGAATTGAACTCGGGCCTACCGAGTGCAATTCCCGTGCACTAACCACTGGGCTATCGTTCCCTCCGCACCCAGGGTGCAGAGGAGTTTCAAGGATATGGTTTATATTTTGTCAAAGCGGCAAGAAAAATAGTAGCAACTATAAAACATAAAAACTGATTATTGACTTGCAAATACTGAACCTTAGCTGCCAACTCTGCCTTTCTTTGTGAAGCTCCGATATTTGCATTGACTACCGATCTCCGGATAAATATGCAATACCCCCCCCCCCTTTTTTTTTAAACTTTTAAGATGCATATAGTAAATAGATTTTAAAATGAAATTCCATACTTTGACGAAATTGGCCAAAAAAAGTGACTAAATTTATCTTAAAATTACCTTATAATATTTTAAATGTATTTAATTCTTATATTTGCAAGTAATATGAGAAGGATCATATGGAAATGTCACTAAAATGTGCATTTATATTTGATTCTTGGTTTATCCAGTTTTATTATCATGTATTTTCCAATTTTGCAATCTGTTTTAATCAACTAAAACTTTTATATTAATTGCTATTTTAACTCAGGAAAATTAATTTTCAACATGAAATAAAGGGATATCAGGGCAATGATTGTACAAGATGACCATAATTCAAAATTGTTAAATAGAAATTTGTTTGTTTTTAATTTATTGTTTATGTCCTTTTTGCCAAATAAAAACAAATTAGCAATTTTTTCTGTTTATTTTTCCTTGGGTTTCTTTATCAGTTTCTTTTATATTTTAAGAAAATTTAAAACAATTTTTAATACAAAAATCTGAATTATTCTTTGTTTATATCTTTAACAAAAATGGACTTTTAAAACATAATTGTTATTGTTAGAGATGTAGAAATGGCAACTAGCTGTGTCTATTTGGCACCTAGATTCAAAACTATAGGTGTCAAATGACATCTAGTTCAAATTTCTAATTTCTAACACTGCTTCTATGTAAATAGTACAGATAACACCATTCAATTTCAATATTGCCTGTTTTAAACCAGAATCATTCCCACCTTTCATTTCAACGTGTGTAGTTACATGCAACAATTTGTGACTTATGCTCACAAACAGTGACTGCTACAGAAAGAATGAAATCAAAAATTTTGATTGTAATACTGTTGATTGAAAACTCAAAATCAGAAAGTAGAGCATTTCAAATAAAAAAATAATTGTTACAATGTGAAGATATACACTGTATTTTTGCCAAACTATAGAATTGTGCTAATCATCCTTTTTCAAATGTGGTAAAATAAGAAAATAAAAAATTACATATGCATATTTCAGTCCATTTAATAAATAAATAAATATGAAGGAATTGTTTTACAGATTCGGTTTAAAGATTATTAGAAAAAATGTTCTTCAGTATTTTTTATAATATCAAGAGATGTAAGCTGTAATAATATTTTCAATAACTAAGAAACCAATTTGTGTGAAAATCACTTAAAATGATGCTTCAACATAAAATAACTGAAAGTTTAATTAAAAATCTTTGATGAGGTCTGTCATACTGGGAGTTCAGTTAGCCAGCACCAAATTTCATGGCTATTCGAAGTTGAAATTTTCCGCTACAGACAACACATATAGACAAACATCTTTTTCATGTAAGATTCTATGTATTCCAAAAGTTTTCCATGATAAATGTCTAATATTTCTCAGAATTTAATAACCAGCAAATATACAAAAAGGTTTTAAAAGCTTCATATAAAACAATAATAATGTAGAAATATATAATACACTAATAATGTAGAAACACAATTATAGGAAAGCAGTTGGCAATAAAAGCATGAAAAAATGATAAGTGAAAACCAGGGAGAAAATGAATGAATAGCAAGATTCTATAGATAAAAAGTGTAAATACTAGGGAGGAATGTGAATGCATAGCAGAAAGATTCAAAGCATTTATTCGTTGAATTAAACTACAAACATCAGCGCCTTTCAAAAAATGAATTAGTAAGCAACCAGCTACAAGAGTCATTTAGAACATCTATATAAATGACAGAAGAATTAATACTGCAAATGAATGAGGTCTAATGCAGCAAAATTTTAGTTTTTAAATATTAATAGCATTAAATAGATGAACTCAATAACTTAATGGAGGTTTACAGTTTTAAAGTTTTCTTAATTTTCTTCCCTCAATCCACTTTAGGCGAGAAAACACCACAGAGAAGTAAGCGAAAGATTTCCGGAAATGTATCATCTCCTTCACCAGCTAGCTTATCTGATAATGTGAGTATAAAATGTGTGAAAACTGACCAATGCTGTTGAAATAACAGGATTGACACTCCCTACAGTAAAATTCTGAAATTTATATAGAATTTGAAAATTTTGCTAAAGAAAAGTCAGACAAATTCCAGAAACTGTAAATATGTAACTGTAAACTGTAATATAAGTATCAAGAATTTTCAAAATTTTAGCTTGCTTTTAGTTTCTAAAATATATAGAGTATTATATTTGTGTCTGAAAATGTATGTTATATTTATCTTGTATGGATGTATTTCGTTACTTTATACAATTTCTATGATTTGTTAGGTTTTTTAACCCGGAAATCTTTTATAACTTATCTCAAAACATGGAAAAGTCAGGAAATTTTATTAATCTGTTTAGATAGCAACTCTAAGTAAATATGTATATTTTTTTCAATTGAATTTACTCTTTTTTCTCATTTTATATGTAATTTTTTATGAAATTAAAAAAAATTCTGTCTGTTAGTTTGACAGGGCATACTAGCTACTTTTGGTGACCAACTCAGTTACTTAAAAATAATAACTTTTTGAAAAGTTCTAAGATGTTTTCAGTAGGCCATGTATCCAAACACTACATGTCTGTGCTGTATAGCCTGATACACAGGCAGATCATGGCTAATGATTCACACCAATTTTACTGGAATGAGAATATTAGACCTTGATCTCTCCCTCTCTCAGTAGGTCCACTGTTCTTTATTAACCTTTGAGTGCCTTTCCTCCTATATCACCCTTACTCATTTATAATAATTTTTTATTATTAAAAAGAAAGAACTTCTTTTATTGATCCATTTATCATCCTTCTTCTATTGATCTTTAAAATATACCATCAGATAAACGAGTGTAACCTGAAACCAATTTGGGGTAATCTCACATTTAGTTTAAAAAAAATATTGAGTTTCACGGTACCACACTTTCCTCTAAATAATATAAAATATATGTAATATATTTAATTGAAGTTCAGACAAAGGATTAAATACAGTTTAATAAAGTTTTGTTTTAAAATTAATCACCATCTTGTTATATGCACAATCAAAACAATTTTGCTGAACTCTTCTTTTCCATTTTCTGTAGGAGACAGTATCTTCTGAAACTATTATGAGCAGCCATTCGAATTTCTCTCAGCAGAGCGAGTCTGAGCTGTCAAATGATTCTTTTGCACAGCTAACGTTGGATGTGGTGCGTCGCATGACCCATGAGGAGGAGTTGAGAGCTAGGCATCAGCTTTCTTTGTTGCAGTTTCAAGAGAAAACATTAGTCGAGAAGGCTCGAGCTGAAATGGCATGGTTGGAAATACTTAAGAAGTAATTTTTTTCTATTGCATTGATTCCATGTATTAATATGAAGCTATTGGTAAAATTTATGAACCATTAAAGGACTCTTTCCCCCCTACTTAATCACAATTGTTATTTTCATGAACTCTCTTCAGCTGAAACATTTTGTTTTATAAATTCCTAAATTCTATATATAATTTAGGAAAACAGTAGATTGCAGTAGTATTTTCTTTTGTTGAATTTCTTTTCCGTTGCTGATCATTTTATTTATTTTAAATTTAGCATGTTTTGTATTAGGAATGACAACGGGAGAAGATAAATAGTTTAAAGATTCTTCCCTTACAAGTAGAAAATAGTATTTAATTTAATATACAATTCTTTCGATAAATGCAGCTTTTAATTTTCAAACAATACATGGTATATGTAAAGGGAGAGTATTGTTATGGGGTCAAAATCTAACTCTCACATTTTGAAGGCTTTATAAATTTGATCTACAACATTTTGAGTATCTCATTGAATATAAATCAATTGTTTTTTCAATGACTGTCTGACAGCATGTTATATTTCTAATCTAATGAAAACTGAAAATTCATAATCAAATACCCTTTATACTTAAACTATTCTATATAAATGTTTATTGAATATTGTTGAAGTTCATTAAAAATTGATTCTTTGTTCATTTCATTCTTTGTTTATGTTGAATTTTTCTTCCAGCCCCCCCGCCCCGCCCCTTATTTCATTGAGAGTTTTTCTGTATTTATAATGAAGAGTCAGCAAAACTGAACAAAGTGATCTTTTAACAAGAAAGATTAATCATGCATAAAGCATTGATTATTAAACACTTTCCAACTGAAATGCAATTTTATTTAAACATCCCTAAAATGCTACATATTCAGCGGTGATATTTTTAAAATTATCATAGTACAATAATTGGAAACTTAAAACTTCATCAAAAAAGGCCATGCTATATAATTGCTTGCTTCTTCATCATTCTCTAAATATCACTTATATTCTAGACTCCAGCGCTAAATAATTTTGCATTAAAAAATTCAGCAATTCTTATACAACTCATTTTACAATTGTTTGTTTTGTTTACATTTTGCATACATTAAAATTAGGCTTTATTGTAAAAATAATCAAAGTTTAGTGATCATTTAAAATAAAAAAATATAGTAATTGCGTAAACACAGATAATATGCAAAAATAAAGCGGTTTTAGGACGGATGCAACACTAAATATAAATACAAGAAAGATCAATCATGTATAAAGCATTGATTATAAAACTCTATCCAACTGTAATTTTATTTGAACATCTATAAAATACGATACATTCAGCAGCAATATTATTTTAATTATCACAGAACTACAATAATTTATTTTACTTGGAAAATTAAAACCATAGATATAAAAGTATGTTCTAACTCCATGCTTAAAACTTCATTCAAACTTTATTCAAATGACATCATCGAAATATAAATCATCTGGCTCTTTGTATAAAAGCAATGAGTATTTCATTCATGCACTTTTATTCCAGACTCTTAAATAATTTTGTGTGACAAAAATTCATCAATTCTTATACAACTCATCTTACAATCACTTGTTACATTCATTTTACATTCATTAAAGTTAGGCTTTGTTGTAGAAATAATCAAAGTTTGATGATCATTTAAACTAAAAAATATTGTAAATGCGTTGGCGCAGAATATGGATGCACAGAAAAAATGCAAAAATAAAGCAGTTTTAGGATGTATGCAACGCTAAACATAAATTAAAAGAAATTTTAAAAATCATAATTTTGACACAAGATGGATGCCGTCCCTGTGGATGCCTGTCCTGTGGATGCCTCCCTGTGGATGCCTCCCCCACTGGGTTCCAGTCTAAATTGGGTGGCACTTCCCGACCGTCCAAGAAGTTACCTTACACCTTTCTGGTAGATCGGACGGTCTGGGTTTCAACAACAACAAGATGGATGCCAAATTTTATTTTAAAGTGGTTCATGCAACCTCTTCATATTATATGGGTGTCATTATTATTTTAATTTTTATTTAAAAAACTACCAAACGTATTTTGCTGAAATTTTTTTATATATTTTATGGGATAATTTGAATATTTCCTAAAACTTTTGAAGCACTTTGTGAATTTTAACTTCGCCTAAAAAGTGTTTGAAAAATTAGGTCCAATAGAGTTCAATGTATTTCATTTTTTCAATCCAGGTTTAATCCAAAACTAATTGGGTGATATTATTCATTTACATTCCTATATGTCCCACATGACCGTCTCAACAATACTAAAATTTCATTTTGATAAAGTCGTTTTTATGGCAGTTATCGTGCAAATGGATAGACAGAATGAACAAAGTTATACACTTTTCAACTATGTTGTAAAGTGAAATTGCTTTCTATGTAAATAAATTCAGATGAACACTATTTTCTGCTAACATAGAAAACTGAGGGAGAAAGGCGCTGAGAGAAAGGTCTCGTCCATCAAAAAGAAGCAGAAGGAACTCATCTTTAGACTTCGTCAGGAGAGAGCTCAACTGCGGTGCATGCAGGAAGCCTACAGGAGCATTTGTGAGAAGCATCGCTCTCTACTGGCAGACAAGAAGAGGTTGTTAAATGAACCAAATTCACTGGCTTTTCAGTTGCTCAGTAGTAAGTGGTCTATTTTTTTTTTCTTTTCTTAGCAGTAACAAGGTTGCTCCCTGCACCCAGACAACCTATGAAACCTGAAATTAGTATGTTTGATAAAAATAGCTTTAAAGTTAGAATTATTATGAAAAGCGGGAAACCTAAAAATATATAGTATCTAGATTTAAGACAGGGAACGTAACACTCTTAAAAATTAAATTGCAATGTTGTTCTAATGAGTCTTGTTGTGTTTAACAATGCATGATGCTTAGCTTCAAAAATAGTCGGCTTCATTGAAAATTGGTTCAGTTAGGTTTTGTTCCGTTGTTATACTATAAATGTGCAGTTTCAGCTTTTTAAGCTTTAGTCTCTAGTTTCAGCATTCTAACTTCTAGTCTTCATCTTTCTAGTCTCTTCAGACATTCTAAAAGCCCCTCAGCTTCTGGAGTGTTTTGCAAATTTTTTTGACCCCACCCCCATTTTATACTCCTTCTAGAGAAAAATTGAAAATCTCATTCTGAAGGACTCTGTATCATGATCAATTATATACATGAGTAAAGATTTTGCCTGCTAAGTCACCTGGAGGCTTCTGGAGGGTCAGAAAAGTCTTAAAAAACTGAATTTGCTCCACCCTCGGGAGGATAATGAAAAATATGGTTTCGTTAGGTTTTGTCTCGTGATTGATACAAAGATTCAACTTTCTAGGTCACCTGGGAGCGTCTAGAGACTCTGGAAAAACATAAACACATTAGACAATCTTACTATTAATATGTGAAAATTCATGTATGTGTGTATGTATATCTGCCTTATTCCGACCAATAATTGGCCCAGCACCTAAAATGCAGTATTTAATTCAAGGAGTTGCAGGAAACCTTTGAAAATTAAAAAAATTCAATAGATTTTTAAACTCCTAAAACTCCTAAAAGGGGGGTGGAATATACCCCTTCCTAAAATATGTAATAACTTTCTTATCGTAATAAGTTTTAATGATTGCTAAAACATGTGATTGTGAATGCTTGCTGTGGACACGGCAAATAACATTCAAGTTTTTACTCTGCAATGGACCAACTCAACCGACTCATGCAAAACTGTGACTCACTTTTGTTGCTTTGCAATTTTTGCACAATTGCAGTAGTCACAGGATGTGTTAAAAACTTATTGCTGCAAAAACTGATTGTTACATTTAATGACTGCTGGCAGATGAAGCCAATTAATTATCTATATAATATGCACTAAACTGACTGACTGACTGATTGAGTTATATATCAAAATTGTCGAGCACGTCTACTATAGATAGAATCTTGGTTTTAGTATCATTTAATCCATCTTAACTTCGAGATAAAAGGAAAACTCCAAATTTTTGAAAATTTGAATTAAGAGTGATAGTGCGAAGGAATAATCAAGACACTTGAAACCACTTTTCAAAATGATCAAGCACTTCCATTCAAGCCAAAGTCTCGTTTTTGATATCATTGGATCCCCTTTATCTTCTAGATAAACAGAAAAATTTAATATTTTGAATTAGAGATGATGATTTAAATGAATAATCAAAACACAAAGCCACTTTGCTTAATTATCAAGCACTTCTACTCTAATTAGAATCTTGGTCTCATTCGATCTGTCTCATCTTCTAAGTCAATGGAAAAATTTGAAAATTTGAATATTTTGAAAATTTTGAATTAGGGACAACAATTCAAAGGAATCATCAAAGAAACAAAACCATTTGCTTAATTACCGAGAACTTCCACTTTAGATAGAATCTTGGTTTGTGTCTCATCTTTAAGATCAACAGAAAAATCTAATATTTTGAAAATTTTAAATTGGAGACGATTCAAATGAATAATCAAAAATTCAAAACCGCTTTGTTTAATTATCAATTTAAATCAAATTTATTGATAAAATAGTATGGATACACGTCAACTAATTAAAACTTTAAAATCAAAGATGACTAAAAAATAGGTTTAAAAGTCCTGTAATAAAATCTCCTTTTCTCGATGTGCAAAATTACACAGCCAAAGCGCTTTTGGACATTACTATGCCCTTCATCAGTGGTGAAGTGAAAATATGATTCAAACAAGTGCTTAGCACTTGTTTGCACTATATTTTCACTTCACCACTGATGCAGGGCATAGTGATACCCGAAAGTGCTTTGGCCGTGTAATTTTGTAGTGCTTGTTTGCACCATATTTCCACTTCGCCACTGATGAAGGACTTAATGATGCCCGAAAGCCATGTAATTTTGGGCCATGTACTTAGGCCATGTAATTTTGTATGTCGAGGAAAGGAAATTTTATTAAAGGATTTTTAAGCTTATTTTTTGGTTGTCTTTGATTTTAAAGTTCAAATTTATTAATTCATATTTTATGCATTCAATAAATTAATTTATGTGAATTATATTTAGTTTTATTAATATTCAGCTTTTATTTGTGTGTATCTTCTCCTCAGGAGATGAAAAATCTCACAGCTTCCATTTCCCAGAAAGTAAACTTAAGGACTTGCCAAAAGCAAAATCAACTTCCTCATCTACTCCAACAATAGTTTCAGATAATGATGTCAAGACAACTGTAAGTTCGATTCATTTTTACATTCTGAACTACAGTGGATTCCCTGTAATCTGCACAGCTTGAGACTAGAGGTTGCGTGAATTGTATGAATTATAGAATTTTGCAGATTATAGATCATTGTTACATAAACTAATGTCGAAAGCCCAGACCATCCGACTCATCCTAGGACATGGAGCAATTAAATGGATGGCCGGGAAAAGCATAAACTAATGTGTAAAAATGAGACATTGGTCCATCTTGAGATGTTTAATTAAATCACTACAATATATTTAAAGCAAAATTAACTAACTTTATAAATTTCGCTACATGTTTTTAAAATTTTTAAACATAGATTTAATTGTCATTTAAGGATATTTGTTTAATATTTTTTCTTGCACTCTGTGAACAGTCATTATTTCTTGCTCTGTAATAAAACTCTGTTTCTATATAAAGTCAAGGTATTTATATCCCAGAGCTCAAAAGTACCTTTTCTCCTTTATCGCCAGAATCAATATCAGAACTTTGTTCCTGTATAAAGTCAAGGTATTTATATCGCAGAGCTCGAAAGGAACTTTTCTCCTTTATCACCAGAATCAATATTAGAATTCACTTTTGCAGAATTTAATACATTATTGTAATTTAATGCAAATTTTGACTGTTTACATCCAAAATGCATAACGGATTATAGGTGTTTGCAGATTATAGGATTGTGGATTAACGAAAGTCGACTGTGTATGTCTTCTCTCAAAGCCTTATTTTTTATGTCTCCCTATATTATATAATAGTACAATAAACAAACTTTGGGTATCAGTAATAAGAATATACCATGGTTCTACTGTTTTCTGCTTTTTGCCTTTAGAGGGATTTCTATACTTCTATCATTTTCTCAACATCTTTTAATTACTGAATAAATAAAAATTTTATAGGGTTTATGTGCTTCATGAAGAACAGGGAAACCTGAAATCATCAGGGATTGTAAATTCAGCTAAAAAGAATCTAGGTGTAGGGTAGGGGATTTATGTAAATTTTTATATTATTCATTAAAAATTTGAAAAACTTCACAAGATTCTGTAAAAGTTCATATTATATCATCTTAGAAATTTCAGACTGTCTTTTATATAAATTCTTATACTTGAAAATTTTGATTTTTAAATTGAATTTCATATTTTTATTATCAAATAGGTTGAGTTTTGTAAATTATTCAATTTTGATAGATTAATAGAATGCAGTTTATTTTGTTCAAATTGGACCACATATAATGAAATTATCGGCAATGAAACATTTTTGATGTAACTCTCAAAGTCACCAAGCAAGCTTGTTGTCGCAAGCGATAAGTGCATACTGACATATAGCACAGCATACTGACATATAGTACAGATGTTGATGTTTGGTGATACTTCTATTGCATAATTTTGTTTCATCTTCATTACATTTTCAGGATTTACTCCATACTCTGTACCTAAGATGTTTACTATCAAAGATTTATTCATTGATCATCTTTAAATGTTTATATTCTTTATTAAACTCATCTTTACATGTTTCTTTGCGTAAATATAACTGTTTTACATGGTCAGATTATTTTATTGATATTTTTAGTTTCCAGATAATACAGTTTGAGAAATGCTAGTTAAGACCCCCTTAAAAAGCTCATGAATTATATAGTGGGAAGTGAGCGGATATCCTATTGAATCATTATGTATAATTTCAAATTCTTTATTATTATTTTTTCTTACATCTATCTAGGTAGATGATGAATCAGTCTCAGAAGTGCCAGAAGTATTTCAAGGCCTAGTTAATAATTCTTCCCAAGGTAAGTTTCGAGTTTAGATGCATTAAAACTATTTTTAGTGTAACCTTAGTGGTATTTGGAAGTGATCAAAGAAATGCATAACATAATTTTTTATCCGTCTTTGTTCATTATAGTTACTTTTTTTAGCCAAATTCTTTTTAATTTGATATTTTTTGGTTCATTGGGTAACTTCAGCAGTGATCCATGTTTCTAAATCTGAGAGTGGTCAGAAAAATGATAACATAATAAACAATTTTCATGGAATTAGCATTAAGCAGATGATTTTTTTCATTTAATTTAAGGGAACTGAAAATTGTATTCCTTCATATTTCTATATCCAGGAGTATGTAGAGATTGTATTATGGGAAAAATAAAAATGGATGACATTACTTTTACTATTTAGGAATAAATTTTACAATTTTAAAAATCACATTTATTTTTAAAATTAGACAACAGATTGCTTTTATACTTTTTTTAAGTGGGTATATATTAGTTTTGAAATATTGCATGCTTTATAGACTTATTTGACAAAATATTATGTGAAAATTTTAATGTATTTAACGTGAATTGGCTCATTTACTTGCAATTTTAAACAGAAATTCAACTCATATCATTATCCAATGGATGTCAGTAGCCTTTCTTGAGATATAACAATTTTTAAATTATATGGCATCACCATCAAAGTTGTTGAAAGTTCTAATTTCGATAGACATACCATTTAATTAATGTTATATTATATCTAATATGCTAGAGCTTTTTGCATGTGATTTTATAAAAATCCTGTACTAGGGTCATTTATATTAGATAGTTATAAATATGACTTCACCATAGTATGTAGTGAACCCCACACTAGTTTCTTTTAAATTGTCAATAACTGTCTATCATGCTCGTTCTTATGACACTATTTTTAGAGTCTGTCATTGACACACAAGCATCAGAGCCTGCAAAAACCTCTAACTCTTCCCAAAACAAATCTCAGCAGAACTCTCCAAATCCCTCCTTTTCTCCCTCGAACACCATTCAGAATCCATCCCTGCATTCTAACCACTCCTTAGAATCAGCACTCCAAGGCCTGAAGAAGCTGGAGGCCAGCAAACGGTGAGTAGTTTGAAGTTTTTAGATTTTTTTATACTCGTGAAATGCCACACCGTAGTAGGTTAACACTTGTGTGTTCCTTCACAAAGGATTGTTATCCATTTTAATTAAACTTTTACTTTAATTGATAGTGAATTTCCAATATTTTAGCATTCAGTATGATGCAAAACCTTTAACAACCGATGTGACTATATAAAAAATGTTATATTCATTAACAATTCATGTTATGTTGTAAACTAATAGATAAGCATATATACACATGCATTGGACATAAATTTCTTTGTATAAATTAAGCGTAAAATCCCTTTATGTATATTTCCCCCATTCCTTGAGTGGATCCCTAGCTACTACAGTATCAACTGCCTTGAAAGAGCCGATTTTCAAGCCAATAAAAGGGCAGCCATTCCCCTAATTTCACAGAGTGCTGACATCCCATTTCATAATATCAAGTTGGTAATCAAGAGCACCTTTAAAAATAACCTATCAAAAGAACTTTCAGAGAGGAATTCTCAGAAATTGTGGTGGAACACAATTTCAGACATACAAGACTGGCCTAGGAGAAGAGCTATAGTGGAATTTCCACCTTGCTACTGGCCATGATTGCCTTGCAAAATATCTGCACTGAATTCATATATTTGATGATCCTTTTTGCAAAATCTGTGACCTTCAGTAGGTAATGGACAGAACTCACCTTCTCCACTGTCCGGCTCTCTCCGCAACATTTGAGTGCGATCAATACTGGGAAACAAAGGACCGTATGAGTAGTCTATAGACCTTCTTCTGGGGCTATAATTTTTTCTTATTTCTGTTCATGTTATATTTTTTGTTATCTCCAGTTGTCTTTTGTGCCTTTCATTGGAAATTAAAAAAAATGTTTCCCCCATTTCTGCATGTGTTGTCATATGTGAAACTAATTTTTATGATAAAATGTAATAAATTTTTTCTCTGTGACTGCTGAGAGACAGAATCTGAAAAATAAATATTTTGTTAGTAAACAGCAATTGTTAGTAAGATTGAATAATATATCGATCGGTTTCAAAGGAAGAAACAGAGTCTCCTTCTTCAGGATAAATCAAGCAGAGCATGAGTACCAACAAGAGCAATTCAAACACTTGTGACAAGTACGAGACTGACACATACTTGTTTTTGTTGGTACTCGTACCCTATCTGCTTTATCCTGAAGAAGAAGGCTCTTTTTTGCCTTTGAAACTAGATGATTGATTATTCAATCTTTTTATGATGTTTACTAACAAAATATTTATTCTCTAGATAACTTTTATGTTTTTTAATATATATTGTTTCTTATTTTATTCTTTTTTATTTATGCTTTTTTACTCTGTATCTGAGATCTCGGCTAATACTCAATGCAAAACTGCAAATTAAAAGGTGCTTCTTGTAGAATCTGTGTGGTACATTGATTTTTTAAAGCAGACTAGGGTAGTATTTTAATAGACTTTTTTTTTACAGAATTTTGCTGTATGATATTTTATATTTTAATAAGATTTAAATCAATAATAATTTCTTGATGTGTTGCCCTGTAAAATTAATTTTAAAACAATATTTTTAAACAATTGTGAGTAAACAAGTATTGTTCATTGTTAAACTAGATCAAACATTTTCCATACCAATATCATTGAGGCATCAAAGGTAATAATATTTGAAGCAATACAGCACCATCTATAACATTTGAAGAACAAAGTTTATTTTTCAATGCATTAAACATGTGTTATTTGAATGTCAACAAATGCACCTAATTTTGATCTCATTATTACCATGCTAATGTTCTACATATCTAACTATATATTTGCCAATATATTACATATGTATACAATATTGAGCAAACAGGATTTTGACTAATTTGCATATAATAATTGTTATAAATGACCATCAATTTCAACACTTTTAAGAATTATTTGATTTTAAAACCCTTTTTTACTTGACTTATAATTATAACTCATGCCTTATTTCAGTAATTTGGTGTCATAGATTCATATTTTCTATGATTAATTTTTAAGAGCAATTACAATTCATTGTAGAAAATTGTATATTTTTTTTTCATTTGTCATACTTGTGGCATGGCATGATTATTGATCTCATTAAAAAATAATTTATTTAGAGCAGTAAGAAACTTGCAAAACTTCTTAAAATATTCTAAAGAATTAATCATTTGGATTAAAAAAAAATAAAAATTCTATGCATGCTACAAGATGACTTGACTATTGTGACAAAATTTTAAAATATAACCTTATATTGTGTTAGGATAGCACTTCCATTGCAGATAACAGCATCTATAGAGCAGTTTTACATTTATATGCTGTTCAACATGGAATAACCAATACCTGCAATGGCGTCAAGAAAACTTGCTATGGACCACAATTGTATGAATCTCTATGGAAACCTACTAAATTCAATCCTACTATATAGCTGGCATATTTTTCATAAAGATTGAGCTCAGCCTGCACAAGCTTGCAATGGCCAAGTTTAGACTCACAGAACCTAAAGGGATGGCAATCCCAAATCTAGGATTGCGTTCCCATTACAGATAACTATACCCATTGACTTTATATGGAATGGAGATCTCAGATTATGGTATTGTGAGGTAAAAGAAACTAGAGCAACATAACACACAAGTAACATAATAATGCAGGATACATCTGTTTCGAGGATATGCTGGATCCCCTTCGTCAGTTCAAGAGAGCCAATAAACCCAAAGTCCAAAAGAGGAATGGGTGCAAAAGAAAAGAGCATGATCCCATTATGCTCTTATATACCCCAGACCTGGATTAAAAAAGAGCCAATCAAAAGCAGCATAAAGAACAGTCCAGTCAATCCGAAATGCCATGGCTATATAATCTCCCTGCTTCTTCCTTTCATGCCCATTCCTCTTTTGGACTTGGGTTCATTGGTTCTCTTGCATTGACAAAGGAAATCCAGTATATCCTCGAAACAGCTGAATGCTGCATTATTGTGCTATTTGTGCTTATATATATTGCTCTAGTTTTCCTTACCCTTTGCATAAAATGTATTTTGCTGTTTTACTTGTATTGGTGTTACGTGGAAAAGTTATTTTAATAAAAAATTTTAGTAATGAATTACAGTAAAACCTCTGAAATCTGATAATATTGAAACTTTTAATGCACAATGCATGTGCATTATTATACATGTCTTTCAAGTTCAAATCGAGATATGATATAGGGATGAACAATTCAATTTGGGGACTTGATATTTATTGTAAACATTTAAGAAAATCTTGATAAATAAAAATATTTTATATATATTTGATAAATATATATAACAATGCTGTAAGATTTGGAGATTTGAGATAATAAATGAATGTCGGTGCATAATGACTAAGTAATAAAGACTGAGTGGGAAAAATAATTTTTTTGAAAAATGTTTTTTTTCTTCCAAATTTTTACCCCCAATTAATAATATTATTATTATTATTATTATTTTTTTTTTACTAATTTGGTAAAAAATTTGAAGCTTTTATGTATAACTTTAAGCCTTTGTTGTATATTTTGTAAAAATTGCATTCTTATTAATAAGAAGTTTCAAACTACTTATGCTTTTCCCCCTTTTTATTGTTGTATATTTTAACTAACATAAATTTAAATTTTGCAGTGTCTTCCATAATTTCAAAATTAATAAGTATTAATTGACTGATTTTATTTTTCATGTCATTCAAATAGGAAACATCAAATATGAAACAGCACTAAACAGAGTTTAAACTATGCACATTCATCTGCTGAATATGGAAATTAGAGAAATCTTAAAAAAAAAAGTAATTATTGTAAATCACATTTTTAAATTAAAAGTAGGTAAATCTTTATAATTATTCATCATCAACTGGATGTTCAAATTAATAATCATTGCACCTTGTTTAGGCAAAATATTATAAAGAAATTAAAAGAAAAAAAAAATGTTTTTAAGACAGAAAAAGTTTTGATAATTGCATATAATATTCTCACTCAATTGATAGCACAAGAATTTGTTTTCACATTTTGAGAGACACTATTGTGTCTACAAAATCAGCTGTATAAGCTTCTATAACAAAGAATAAATCTAGAGTTTTTTCATAAAATAATTTATGCATTGGTCGATGGCTTGCAGATTGAATTATTTTTGCTTTCTGTGGTTACTGTATAAATAATTTTCTAGAACTCATAGTTTGTAACTATTGGGAAGAGGGTTATTGTAGAAATTTTTGGAACATAAGTAAAGGGTAGGCTACTGTTATGAACTTTTGGGGAACTTTGTGGATTAGTGTTTGTTATTGCCATTTGTTACTACTGCTTGGAATGAAAGACTGATTATGATGGATTTATTTATTAGATATTTTGGCTTATTTAATTTTTTATTTAAAAAACTAGTTAAATATTCGTTTTTTACATCCGCAATTTCAGAAAACTGATTGTGTAATTATCAGTAAAAAAAGGCGCAATTATGTTGAAAAACATATTATATTGCACCAGAAAATAATTTTAAATACACAATTACATTTCACCAGAAACCCCTGTATTATTGTAAAATCTAAAGTTAGATCTGTACCAATGCTCTAAAGTGCCAAACTCAAATGCCACATTAAGAGCCTAGGTTAAATTAAAATCTAAAGAATAAAAGTCTTGAAATCTCGTAGTGGTCAATTTATGCCAAAAGATGATGATGAATTCATATTGATACTAGAGATTGAAGGTGCTCGACATTCTGCAGCAACACAACGCCTCACAACATCAAAATTAATTCCTAATTTTATCATTGCCATAAAGGAATTTAGATTAGCAGGTTCATCAAAATATTGTGTAAAGGATGTTACAAAATATCTTCAAATTTTCAGAGGGGAACATTTAAATGGTACATATATTATCAAAATTTTATAGTATTCCAGATTTCCGAATACCAGACTTCAGAGATTTTACTGTATTAATATATTTTATGTGCATTCTTCAAAATATTTACATCTCTCCCAGTCATCTTAATAAACGAGAACAACGGATTCTTCAACGCCGAAAACAAGTTGAGAGTTTGCTTCAATGGCAAATGAAGCTCGACAGTGAAGAGATGGCTGTGAGAGAGCTAGAGCAAAAAGCGCTGGATTTGGTGGACCACGGCAAAAAGAGGGCAAAATATTATGTGTCATCTGGTTCAGCCAATCAAGATGGTATTTCTTTTAAATTTGAAATATTTTCTATTATTTTTGTAAATTTCAGTTTTGTATTAAAATTATTGTTATTAATTCTGTTCTGTTCTTTTCTTGTAACGTAAGTCACTTCCTCTTTTTCACTTTAATTCTTCGAATGATAATTCAAGTAAAATGATAACAGTAAAAGAGTAATTTGGCTGCTTTAGTAACTTACTTTCACAAGCCCCATCCACATGCAAGCCTGTATTTTCCTTGATCTATTCTAGACCTCATTCACATGTGGAATCCCCGTTGCTTCTGCTTAAAGGATTGGAGTGTATTTTATAACATTTAGCAAATTTTTCATGGCCAAAACTTCTCACTTTTTCTTAAGTATTCCTGACATGTATTTTTGGTGAACAATATATTTTTCTTTTTAATTGTTTTTCAAAAAGCATATTATTTTTAATCCGTTATTACATGTTATTGTTTTATTTCTTTTAATATAACAAGTGTATGGAAATAAGAAACTAAAAATTTATTTTATGATTGTTGTTTTTGAAATACCTTTATATATAAATGTGAAATATTATAAATTAAACTTAAGTTAATAATATACCATAATTAAATTTAATATATTTTTAAAACTGAAGTTATATGTTTATTTTTATATGCATTAGAAAGCTTTATTCCATGAAATTGTTTAGAGAATTCTTATTAAAATTCTAAAAAAAATTTTTTTTTCAATTTATCTTTCATTTCTTTAGGCTGAATTATGATGTATTAATTTGAATTAGTGGAAGAAGGGTAGCACCATTTCAAGAAACTTTATCCTAAACAAATCAATATAGGATGTTGGCTAGCTAGAGAAAAAAAAAAAACCTGCATATTTATACAGAATATATTTTAACTCTTCTAAAATTAGTATAATTGATTTTTAATAAACACATGAAACCTTACTGCATGTACAGACACATAAAATCTCATATACTATTTATTCTGCTGTTAAAAGTAATTTTTAAAAATAAAGTTAACAATAAATAAATAATAAATAAAATAAACAAATACCAATACCATGTGATGGCAGCTTTTTAATTTTAAAAGTAAACTTAATAAAAGTAAAAATGCATACTTATAAAGTTATTTTCTGTTTGGTGTATGATTATATATATGCCTTATAGTTTTTGAGCTAAAATAACTATAGATCCAAAGCTTTAGTAGCAGGATCAAACTTTGTTACATCTCATTTGCTCATTTATATTAATCATCAGTTATCAATTCAGTTAATCAATTATTTTCTACCGATCTGAATGTATTTTTAGTTATGTTTAATTTACCTAATCTTGGTTTGCAGCACACTGTTGAAACTGGCAGTATACACACTATAGATAACAATTTTCCTAAAATTGTATATCTTATCTCATTAGATATAGCTAGTTTAATAGCTTACTAAATTTCTTCCCCAGTGCCGAAAACTTTAAATTCATACCATTCATTGATGAGATCTTGCATATGATGAAAAGAAAGTTCGATTTTCATGTTGTCAAGTCATCCAATATGATATATTCTGATATACGTGACAATGTAAAATAAAATAAAAATTGTGAACCAAGATGAAATTTTGAAATAATTTTAAATGGTAATAGTATGGTCGAGATATTGTGTTCCAGGACCAAAATTTCATGCATGACCTGGCACCTGGGATTCGTCCAGCCCTGTTTTTAATCATAATATGGAATCACATAGTTGAAAATATCAATAATCCCCATAATCATGATTTTACTTCATTGTGATAATAAATACCATGAAACTATTCAATTTATAAATCTACAATTTACTTTTATATATTCAGATTGCAGATGAAATTAAATAAATATTATTTGCTTTATAATTTGGTTGTTTTATTTATAAGAAGTTATAGAGTAAAAACAACTTTTCTTTGCTAAGCAACACAATATAATTTTGTCCAAATTTAGTTTTAACAAAATAATTGTCTGCTTAATGTTCATTCTATGGAAATAACTTTTTTTTTTTTCATAAATATCTTGACAACCTCTGCACTTAGCGACTTGAGACGTGGATGCAATCAGGGCCTGATTTATGTGTGGACCACTGGGGTCTTTGCCCTGGGTCCCCAAATTTTACCATAATGGCCTAAAACTTCCAAAAGTTATAAAAATAACTAAGAATATCAGTGAGATGTAAGAAAATTTCAGCAAAATTGTTCATCATTTCAGCAAAACCACTGTTGTATGATATAGATTCCCCATTATGCCATTTGCTCTAAACATTTATTTGCATTTGATGGTATAAGCAGGTATTAAAGTATTGAGTAGAGGACTCCCAAATGCAATTTGTTCCTATCTACTGTAAGTCATGCTGTGGATGCAATTAACTGCAGTAAATAACTTATGGAAATAACTTTTTTTTTTTTCATAAATATCTTGACAACCTCTGCACTTAGCGACTTGAGACATGGATGCAATCAGGGCCTGATTTATGTGTGGACCACTGGAGTCTTTGCCCTGGGTCCCCAAATTTTACCATAATGGCCTAAAACTTCCAAAAGTTATAAAAATAACTAAGAATATCAGTGAGATGTAAGAAAATTTCAGCAAAATTGTTCATCATTTCAGCAAAACCACTGTTGTATGATATGGATTCCCCATTATGCCATTTGCTCTAAACATTTATTTGCATTTGATGGTATAAGCAGGTATTAAAGTATTGAGTAGAGGACTCCCAAATGCAATTTGTTCCTATCTACTGTAAGTCATGCTGTGGATGCAATTAACTGCAGTAAATAACTTATGGAAATAACTTTTTTTTTTTTTTCATAAATATCTTGACAACCTCTGCACTTAGCGACTTGAGACATGGATGCAATCAGGGCCTGATTTATGTGTGGACCACTGGAGTCTTGGCCCTGGGTACCCAAATTTTACCATAATGGCCTAAAACTTCCAAAAGTTATAAAAATAACTAAGAATATCAGTGAGATGTAAGAAAATTTCAGCAAAATTGTTCATCATTTCAGCAAAACCACTTTGTATGATACAGATTCACCATTATGCCATTTGCTCTAAACATTTATTTGCATTTGATGGTATAAGCAGATATTAAAGTATTGAGTAGAGGGCTCCCAAGTGCAATTTGTTCCTATCTACTGTAAATCATGCTCTGGATGCAATTAACTGCAGTAAAGCAAAGAGTCATTACAATAAATTTTACAGAAATCAGTCAAAAACTGCATTTGTATGCAGGACAAACAGACATACTTTCAGTTTTTATATATAAAGATTTTGTTGATAACAATTGACATTTTATGATATTTCTGCCACTTTAAAATAATGATTTAGATGATAAAAGAAAAGACTCCATTCATGAATCACCAGTATCATCCAAAGCATCAAAACTGCCCAGCAAAAGCTCTAAAGACTCTGATGATATCTCTCCCATGCTACTCACCAATGGAAATGAAGATACAATTTCACAGAGTTCGCCGAAAGAAAATATCCCTGCATCTGGTTCAAGATCTGATGAGAGTATTAAAACCGTGAAAGAAAATGGTCATCAATTTACTAGTTCTGAGCATTCTAGGTATGCATCATATCAAATAATTGTACTTATAAATAAATAGCAAATGATTCGGTGTTCATCCCAGAATAATTTGGAAACTAAGTGGTTCAGTACAATTGCTGGGTGGGATAAACAAGCCGCTATTAAATATTTCCGATGTTCAATAACAATACATAGTGAAATGAATTTTTGAACATGAGGATCTGCTAGGAATTGACAATTAAAAGTCAATCAAAAGTGATTTTTAGATTGAATCCATTAGCCGCTATTTTTTTTCCTCCTTATTTTGGCAAAGGATGATTGAAATTAATTTTGGGGATTGATACAAGACTCTGCTGTCAAGGGTTGATAAAAAAAATTTTGACAGAAAGAATTTAAGTCTCAAGAATGTGGGGATGTTGCACTTTTTATTCCTGTCACAAATATTTGCTTAAATTATGCACTATAGTGCCGAAAGCCCAGACCATCCGACTCGTCCGAAGACTTAGAGCAGCCGATTGGATGGTCGGATGCACTATAGTCCTTATTTTCAAACAGTTAATAAAGAGATATAACTCGGCATTTTGTTACCAAGCTGCTAAAGAAATATGTTGTGTGGCCCGTCTGGCTAAATAGGCTTGGTGAGAACACTGAGTAATATATTTCAATATCATTACCAGAAAGTACAATTGAATATAACAAGCATATCAATTAGTGTTGTACAAAAGAATGATACACATTAAATACAGCCAGATCCTGATATAACTATCACATTACGTACTGTAAGGTTCATTATAGCTGAGGGTTCACTATATTCAATGTTAATTAAAAATACACAGTTAGTTGAAATTTCTAGTGACAGTTATAAATGTTCAAATTGTATGTATCCAAGGATATGAATTTGTAATAAAACAATATTAAATAATAAAAATAGAATTAAACTGAAGAATGAATAACAATACAGCACAACATAGTGTATTCACATATCTCTTATTATTATGGCTATTGTTCTAATTACAAAAATAATTCATAAGTATATTTCTGGAATGATTGGGATAGAATATAAATTTGATATATTTTTTTATCAACAGTTGAAAATGATTAGTCAGGAATGAATGCACAAACCACTAAAATGTTTCTTTGTAGTTGCATTGTAATGCTACACAGAATTTGTAGTACACATGATTAGAACACAAATTATATGAAATTTAAACTGTGGAATGTCAACAAGGACAAATGCATATGGTACTCTAAAATTTTAGAAAGATTCTTTATGTAAAACCCAGTGTCGGCTTCACCCAGGCAGAGTACATTTGTTTCACACTGAAGCTCCGGCCCTCATTTCATGTTAAAAGGGAATTTTTAATTTTTAACATAAAGTAGGATATATTTCAGGGTGCATACAGGTGCTTGAAAATTGGGAAGTATTTGAATTTTAGATTAACATTTTCAAGGCCTTGAAAGTACTTCAAAATCCCCATTTGTTTTTTTGTTAAGCACTTGAAAGTGCCTGAAAAAGGCAGGGTTAAAAGTGTTCTGCAGAATCACAGCATTGTGTTTTTTCCGAGAAGTTCTGTGTTGTCTATAAATTTCCCTAGCAGTTACACTGTCGCTGAAATATTCCTAAACAACATTGATTTTCTCCAAAAATTTCCTCAACTGCTTCAACATTAAACAATAATGTTAGTTTGCTATGATTTTTCTTCCCAGAAATGCATACAACTTCATATGGAAAATGGGAAAAAGGATGTCCTTGAAAAATAATTGCATGGTACTTGAACGTCCTTGAAAAGTGCTTGAAAAAATTTTTGAGGAAAGTGTACTCACCCTGATACTTGTAAACTGCCTCGACTTTAGATTTGGTAGAGTTCATATGCCTTCTCATATTGTAAAATGAAATAAAAATGTAAATGCTTTAAACTTAAGCTGTCACTGGTAAAACCTAGTATTTAAACAGTAACTGCACAGTAAGATTGTTTTATTTTGTTTTAGCAATTCATTGCTTGAAGAAATTAAGTCTGGCAGTGGTGAATCATCGATTCAAACAGCAGAGATGACCGAAAATGGTTCTCAAATGGAAGAGGCAGTACCTGAGGAGGTGTCTTACCACATGTAATTATATTTAGTTCTTGAGTTCTTACTGCAAATCAATAATCTCAGTCATGAAACAGTGACAGTGCAAATTCTCACTGAATCAAGACTTATATGCATTTTAAATGACTTAAAGTCTTTAAATTTAATATGAAAAATTAAGATTTTATACAGGATGTTTCAAAAAGATTGTATGACTAGATATTTTTTAAATGATTGTTGTAGATCCATGGTTCCAATGTAAGAAATGTTTTAATTAAGCTAGACTTTCATCGTATGCAAATTTTGAATCATGAGACACCTTAAAAAAATGTACAAAATGTAACTTTTTGTATGGGTACCCTATAAAATATTTTCAATTATAAAAATGTTTTCCATAGTTTAATTAGTAAAAAAAAAAAAAAAAATTGTCATATAATCAAAATTATCCGAGCTAACATTACTTGAAATTTTTGACAGATAATTGGAGACTATATAAAAATTTTGCTATAATGGTTATTCCATGCTGATGAGCACATAATAAGTGCAAAACCGGTCCATGGATATTGCAGTGTTATCTGCAATGGGAATGTCTTCCTTATTTTTGGGAGTGCCCCTTTCTGGCCCCTTTCTCTTTTCCCTTATCTTCAAATAAATAAGGAATTATTTGCTAATTAGAACTTCCTTTATATAGGGTTCGTGTAAAAAGTTAAATTTTGTACTTTCATCAAAACTGTTGCAGTTTGAAAGTCTATCTTACATGAATTTCTTAAATTGAAACCATGGGTCTGTGACCCATCTATACATTTCTTATTTATATATTTTTATCATTTTTCGTAAGTATATAGACATTCTGTTAATGATTAAAAATGTTGGTTGTTTGACTGAATTCATCGTGCAGTTTCATTTTCGTTTTTGTTTGTTTGTGTCTGTGTGTTATTCTATACCCAAGTAAAATGGAGGTAGAAGAATTTTTATCTAATTGAATCTGGAAAAACAGCCTTTATATTTTCACTGTTCCCCATTGATTGGAGAGTTGGAAATTTGAGTTGTCACCTTAATATGTTCTATTTACACCTCCATTTAACAGGTGCAGATTACTGGTCTAGATGTTACCTAGGTCACACTAAAATTGTAAAGAACAGTATGCTAAAAATGTGAAGAATAAGTACAATATACACAGTACATATAGGGTGACTACAGAACCTGGAAATCAGTGAAATGTCAGAGAATACTAACATCCTGGTAAAATCAGGGAATTACTAAAAAAAATCCTATAAAATCAGGAAAATTAGAATTTTCAAGGTAATCACAGCTCTCTTCCGACTCATGACAATACATATGT
This sequence comes from Amaurobius ferox, assembly GCA_951213105.1. Classification (NCBI taxonomy): domain Eukaryota; kingdom Metazoa; phylum Arthropoda; class Arachnida; order Araneae; family Amaurobiidae; genus Amaurobius; species Amaurobius ferox. Next base: position 115,800,653 of record OX578153.1, on the reverse strand, counting down.
GTAGAATTCCTTATTCACATTTCATGTAATGGGAGACAGCCCAATAAAAGAAAGAGAGTTTTAAAATTTCAATGTTTCTCAGTGTTCCACGCATCTTAACTGTTTTGAAAATATTTGAGATATTTGAATTTAATATGACAATAAAAGCAGATTTGAAAAAAATACTGTTTCTATTTATACACAATTTTATTGCAATAGGGTATATTTAACTATATGAATTCTTGACTGAATTTTACACACAGAACACTGTTGAGTTTATAGCTGAGTTTCATAGCTTATTTTGATGCTTGAAAGATTAATATTCTTATAATAATACTGCTCTTATATAACTCTAGCATAAATATTATATTTTGATTATTATACTTTTCAATGTTGTATGTAATTAATTTTAATTATTTATTCTTAATTATCACTTTCAGTTTTATTAATTGACTTTTTATGCTTGTTAAACTGATAGTAAACATAGTGATATCAGGGAAATTTTGAATATATTATCAGAAAATCAGGGAATTTTTTTATCCAGGATGTTGTAGCCACCTTGATATAAACATGTTGAGACCCAGACCGTCCGACCTGCCAGAAAGGTGTAAGGTAACTGTTTGGACGGCCGGCGATATAAACATGTGAATAATTTTGCAACAAATGCCATCTCAGCTTTTGATTTAACTTATTATCAAGTTAGAAGCCTTCTAGAATGAAAAATAGATGATAATTTAATTTTGGCTTTTCTCAATGGAAATAATGAAAGGACATAATTTCAAATTCTTTTATTTTGTAAACAACTCAATATAAACAATATTCAAATCAATTTTTATCTTTTTTAATTGTATAGTTGTATTTGCTATATATTACGTTGATTATGATACAATTGGATGTAAACAATATGAAAGTATGAATATAAATGTGTGTATTGAGAATATATTAGATATATCAAAGCATTGGATATATATTAAAATATTTGCAGATATTTTCCAAAATGTCAAGATATTTTTCTTATTGCCTCAATAATTTATCCAAGTATGCTTGGAAAATTGTTCTGTCCTTCATGAGGTAATTTTAATCAGAACTGCTGAAAGGGAATGGCCCAAACTCTCACTGTGAAGCATGAATTGATTAATTTCCTCCCCTCTCTTCCAACAGATCTCCTTCCTCCAAAGAGAAGTCGTCCAGTTCGGACATCTATTCAGAGTCTTTTGAGTCTAGTGTCAGCAGAAGGACTCCTTTCCAAAGTCGTAGAATCAAGAAAAATAGTGGACCTGGAATACGGCTGCCTCTTGTGCCAAGAAATGTGAGACGCCATGATTCCAGTGGTTCAGATGACTCCTACACCATTTCCCAGTCAGGTAGATTTCAATTTTATTTTGGTATAATTTTAATAATTTAAAAAAATTTCAGAATTTTAATCTTTGATTCAATTTTTTTTTTAAAGATGCTTGAAACATATATAGAAAGCTTTAAAATAATAGGCAATGAGATAGCAATAAATCGAAAATAGAAACTGAAGATTGGTGAAATTAAAATGGAATAGCTATAAAGATGAATTAACTCTACAACAGATTAAACATTCCTTTTTAATATTAACACTTCAACGAAATAGAGGTAAAACTTAGTTATAGCATAAAAAATATGAATTTAATGTGCATGAGAAATGTTTTACCAGTCTTTGGAAACATTTTGAATGGTAGAAAAACATTCTTCATACATATCTTTGATTTTCTTATTATTTTTGCTAAGCTCCTCCTTTATGCATCATTGTTTGTATTAGCCTTGATGTTTGATTTGTTATCAAATTAGCCAATACTTTGGACTCTTATATGCATTTTCTTCTGATTCTATTCTTTAGTTTCTATTTTTCATTGATAAAGAATTCATAGAAAATGTTACAAAATTCTCGAATAACTTTTTAGCAAAAGTTATTTGAGTATACAAGTTAGGTCAATATATAGTAAAGTCACTATGCCACTCTGGGAAAGTTCTATTTAATGACCAAAAATACTTTTTCAAAACAGCCTCTGTCAGGTGTATCTTGTTTACATGTGGCATCAATGAGTGAGTAGTGAAGCATAGAGTATATATATAATGGTGTGTGCACCAATAAATCTCACTATAGAATGCATTGTCATAGATTTTAACACTTAAATTTTTATATTTTATTATTACTTTTAGCACCAATCATAATTCTTAATTTAAACGCTGTAATGTTCTTAATTTAAACCTTGTAGAAAAATGTATGCTTAATGAATCCAGCAAATCTGTTTTGTGCGGAAATGTTTGTTTGAAGCAAAAGCATTTTGCTCACTTAATTGAAATGCATTTGCTGAAAGAACCCAGAGAAAATTTTCTGCATTAGTTTCCATTTTCCTTTTACATAATTGTGTGTGTAAGTTTCGTATAAAACTAAAATTAATAAATAACAGTTTTGGAAATTTTTGAGCTGTGACATATCTGCCTTGACTTGTGTGATTAAGCATTAGTGTACATTTCTGATGAGCAAAATGTTTTTACGTGTAGCTCTATCAAAGTGCTCTTAAGCATTTTTTGCTGTTTGCTGAGGTGGTGATAGCGTGGTCGTTCATAGGATAAATATCAAGAGTCTTGTTGTGCTAGGGATTCTATTGAGGAAGCTTAATGAATGATAATAACTATTATGATATAAGATGAAAATATGTCAGTGCCCCCAAAATTTATATGGATAGAGTGACAATACAAACTAAATGTATTTAAAAAACAGTTTAAAACTTATTTCCATGAAAGCATTTTTGCTTAAAACAATTTCTTTATATGTGCATCCTTAGAACACCTGTTTTTTCAATGGTTCTCAAAACCTAATTTCTGCACTCTGCAAAATTTTGTAAAATAATAATTCACCATGGTTTAAAAAGTAATTATATAAAGCCTTTTTTACCAGCATAGTTATTTATGTGCAATTATTTTTAAATACTGAATTAAAAGGAATAATCATTTATTTAAATATAAATTTATATTAATAAAAATTAAAAAACATGTTTTTAACTATAAATTTATATCCACATTTATTTTTGTTTTAAATTTAAATATGGTTAAAAGACATTAATGTTTGTTCTAAAAAATTGTAAGAATCCCATGTATCAATTTGCAATCTTATATTTCTTACTTTACTTTTGTTTTGCAGAAACCGCTTCTGACCAAAGTGATATAGAAGTTCGTATTCATGCCCTTGCTGAAGAACTACGGCGTCGTAAAGCAGAAGCAGAAAAATTGAAAAAAGAGCACAAAAAGAAATACCGAGAACAACTCAAAGAAAAGGAATTGTCTTTGCAGAAACAACTTGAGGTCATTTTAAGTATTTTTTAAAAATATATTTAAGAATTATTATAGAATTTAAAAAAAACTCATTCCCTCTTTTTTCAATGAAAACTCTAGATATAAAGGGTTATAATTGTATTTTAAAAAAAAAAGGAAAACCTGCTGGACATTCTGTGATTATGCAGGTTTCATTGTAAATAAGAGGGGTAGCAGCTTAAAATATTGGATAAAAACTGATTTTCAGGGTTTTATTGTTATCATTATTTTTTTACAATACCACACACAATTTTTTATCATATATCATTATAGAATAAATGTGCAAAATTATGAATTCAGAAAACACTATTGTGATAAAATGATTTGATAATAAATTAATCAATTAAAATGTAATTTCTTCTATATTCTTCAAATTTACTTAAAGTTCAAATTAAAGATATTCTATTATACACAAAATTATTAAATTGTAATAATATTTTTTACAATAGAAGTTTTAAAATCATTTAATTTATATATATATATATATTAGCTTCTAAATATGTTCTGCCTTTAGAGGCATTTAATATGTGGAAATTTACTTTATTAGAATCTATTAAAAATGCTATCAGTAGTATTAAATTGTCTAGATCTTTATATAATATTGATAATATTAAACATTCCATTAATGATTTACAAAGATCTTTTGTTATCACCTATGTTGATAAACCCTCTAATAATATATGTTATTATCTGTAAAAAATTTTATATACAATTTCTGTTAGATTATTTAAAAAATAATAGTCTTTTTAAACTTGATTTACATTCCATTAATAGTATCAAATTGAAAATTATTAATATGTATAGTGATTTAAATATTAAATATAAATTTCTTAAATTTTCATATATAGTGCTTATTCCAAAATTTCATAAAAATTCTATTAAATTTAGAACAGTAACTAGTGGTCATAATGCTTACTGTACTCTTCTCTACTACTAATTACTACTAAATTCTTTAAATTTAATAAATGATAGTTTGTGTCAGTCTAGCAATAATTACCTTATTCTAAATAATAGTTTAGAATTAAAGAATAAAAATTAACATCACTTAGAAAACTAATAGGATTTCAAACTTTTGATTTTAAAGATCCTTTTAATAATATTAAGATCTCTGATCTATATGATGTAATTTTAGCTCTATATAATGCTTATATTACTAATCTATCAACTAAAACAAATTTTATAAATTTTCCTAAATTTCTTCACTTTATTATTTTCAATAATTATATTTTTCAAGGAAATAAATTATACTTACAAGTCTCAGGAGTTCTACAGGGTGGCTACAGTAGCAATTAGCAGTATGTTAGCTAATTTATACCTTTATAAAAAGTCTTTTACTTCAATAGATTATACTTTTTACAGATATATTGATGATTTGATTTGCTTAGTATATACTGAAAATTATCTCATAGATATAGATTTCTATCCAGGCAATTTGGAATTAATTCCTAATGAAGCTACTATTAGTAATAATATTAATTTTTTGGATTTAAATCTTTTTATTGAACCTTCTAATAGAATTGTTACTAATTTATATGATAAAAAAGCCCTTTTTAATTTTAACAATAATACATTCTTATCATTTAATTCCTGCAACTCGATTCAATTGTTTAGAAATATTATACTTAATCAGCTTTTTAGAATTTATAGATTATCTGATAAAAAATTTCATGTTATGCATATAAATAATCTAAAAATTACCAGCAATTTATATAAATATCCCTCTTATTTAGTAAATGGTATAGTTAAAAAGTTTAGATTAGCTGGATTTTCATGAATTCTATTCATAGTATCTTATATTAGCCAGACATCACCATTCTCTTGTATTAATAATACTTTTATTTTTACATCCACTTAAACATAAGCCTTACTATTATTAGCCCCACTTTTTTATAGCTCTTATTGTATATTATTACTTTTTCGCATTACTGTTTTATTTCTTACGAATGGCAACAGTAGATCATTTCTCTTTCCTTTGCGAATGGCAACACTGGTCTCTTCATTCAGGGTTCCATGGTTCGCCTAGTTCGAGCATATGCAGTGTTTTTTCCAGGTATTCTTGTTTCCCTTATTTTCCTTCTTTATGTATGTTGTCCAAGTAGATATAGTTTATAGATATAATCTATCTATTTCTTCAGAAACATACATATTTTGTGTTTGCTTTGACAAAATACTTGGACCCGAATAAGAGTTTTGGCGAAGTGAACAATTCCATTTTTTAAGGCCTAGCCATTGTCCATGTGTATAGCAATAATGCTTGGATTTTTTATGTTTTTCTATTGTCGTTTCCATATCATTGAAATTTGTTGATTTTCTTTAACTTGATGATTCAAAATTTGTATTTTTTTCCATTTGATTGAAGATTTGCTGTTTTATACTTTTATTTTGTAGGTTTGTTAGAAAGTTAGGTTTTTCAGATTGCAGCTTTTCACTTTTCTATCATTGGACTTTCAATATATATATATATATTACGAACACGCAATATTCCCTTTGGCACCTCCTCTTTCATCTGTCTCGAAGGCCAGGTGACGAAAACAGTCCATGATGTCGTGAGACCAGGGTTTCCAGGATTTCCCAGGGAGAACACGGGGTTGCCAGATTTGGCAATTTATCGCCAATTTGGCGACTTCCGGAATGTTCCAGAAACTTCACGAAATAACGATTAGTTTAGGAGATATGGAGAGATTTCCAGAAGTTTCTATAGAGAGACTATAAAAAGGTGTTGACGAATTGACATGACACGATTTACATTGGACTGTGATTTTTGTCAATGTTTTGAGAATAGTAGCTGCTATTTTGTGAAATTATTTTCATCAGTATTTTGAGAATAATATTGCTTATTCTGTGAAATTAGTGGAGCATTTAAGTGCTGTTTGATTGTATATTGTTCCTGTTTACTTTGTGCTTGTGAATAAACATAAGTTATCCAGAAACTTGGACTTGTTCTTATATCCTGTTTATACACCCACAACTCTAGGAGATACATTTGTAACAATATATATATTAGTTGAAAGTTCTTTGAGTTTTGAAATTTATTTTTAAAAATTTTTACATTTTACACATGATTTTTATTCTATCAGGCTTACAATCAGTATATTCAGCAAGCAAAGTTGGAATTGGAACACCAGATAGAATCTGCCGTATCACCTCCTCAGACTTCAGATTCAGTTGTCAAGCCTCGAATTAAGTGGCCTCGACCAGAGCAGGTCCTTGATTCTCGTCGAGTTCAAAAGCAAACTGTTGTAGCTTCGGATACTTTTGTTTTAGAGGTATGCGTTCTTAACTCATGTGTACTGCATAGTTTATATATAAGAAAAGAATGCCACAGGAAGTCTTAACTCTTCTACTATTTGTGTCCATGATCATATGGACAAATGTCTAAATATTTATTACAAATTTGCATTTACATTTTAATAAGTACCAGGTAATGAGATGACCCAATAGCACAAAAGTTCTTTAAAGCAAACACCCTTAACCTAAAAAGATATTAAACTCCTTGCTTTAAAGGAGTTTTACATTATCAGGTCATCTCATCACCTGCCTTTTGTGAAGACTATAATACTATGGTTCAAGCGTGGTACAGAGATGGCTTAAGCATGTTCTTCTTTGTATGCGTTGATCTGTGACAGAAGTACTTTCACTGTAATTGATTTAAAAGTAATCAAAGATTTAAATGTGATAGATGTTGTTGAGAGCTCCGTAGTTTGAGGCTCTAAAGAAAAATATAAATATAGATTAAAAACTTAAAGTGAAGATAACATCATATTCAAGATTTAAGGCAAAGATAGCATTAGATTAATTATGTAATTCATTCTTTACATAATTAATGTATTAAAATTTCATTATCTTTATTAAAATTTTTCTTCATATTTTTTGTGGTGACTAAAACTTTGTATTTGCTCTGCTTCTCCCTCTAGAAAAAGACTGAGTTAGTGAGCAGCAGCCCTGAAAGCAGTGAAGTATCTGTAGCTGCAGCTATAGACAAAGGTAAATTTAGTTTTGCAGTATTTTAATAAAACTAGAATGATATTCAAAGTTGTTTCACTAAGCTCTATTGCTACTCCCTTTTATTTTTTATCTTGTTTTATTTTTCTGTCCCTATTGAAACTAGCAATAGCCATTGCATTCGTCAGATTTTTTATTTATTTAACACTTCAGAAAAGTTTCTATCAATGATAATATTACAGTATTTCAAAAAGTTTTGATTTTCCATTTGAACAATACTATAGAAAGTAGTCCCTTTGTTTTGAGCATAACAACCTCAGCTAATAAGAAATAAATGATTTTGGAAATAGAAAGGCATCTTCAGTACTTTAAGCAAGTTAAATCTATCAAAAATGCCAATCGAAAAGAAAAGGAAAAATTAAAATTTTAAAACAGTGGTTGGATAAAATACAAGTCTTAAAGTACACATAATCAGAGTATGACAGGTACCGCTGTGTATCAATTTAATCAACTTTACAAATTCATGAGGGAACCATATTTTAGCTGTGATTTCGAACATAAATCTGGGACAGCGCCAAGTGAGGCACAGGGATTGCACTCTGACCCAAATCAATTGCTGGCTCTGTCCAAACCATCACTGTGTTTATGCAGTGTACGGGCATGTAAAATATGTGGATCTAAATGTCTTCTAAGAGGTTGGTGGTAAGGGAAGGAGTTTATGGTTCCTGTGGATGTGGCTCCCACCCCCAACCCCAACTATTGGGTTCCGCTCTAAATAATTGGGTGGCACTTCTTCACCACCCTTACACCTTCGGGTAAGTTGGACGGTCTGGGTCGAAGAAAAAGAAGAAACATAAATCTCACAGTTTTAAAATCACAGTCAAACACAAATTCCACAATGTTTTAAAATGCAATACCATCATAAGGAATGCATTCATATAGTATTTTACTTCTAATACTATTTTTGTTTAAATAACATCTAAAACATGATGAAGCTCATTTTACTGTAATATATATATAAACAAATTTTTAAAAAATCTAATAATTAATCTCCACCAGTCCATTAACTTATGGATAAATAAAAAGAATACAAAAAATACCAGCAATCATTTCATTTGTGTTCAATGTAAAATGAAAAATGCAGATAAGCTGAAAGAAAAACATATAGAATAAGAATTTGTGGCTTTTTAAGAAAATATAAACGCTTTGGTGCATACATTCTTTCAAAATAGAAAGATTTTTAAATATTTTTTAATGTGGTAAACTGTTTCTGCGATGCTCATTTTACTTTATTTTCTACTTTCTTGTTAAGGAGAACATAAACATTCTTATACTATCTCACCTGTTTTTTTTTTTATTTTTGAGTGTAAAATATTATTTTCCTAAAAACTTTGGAATTTATGATTCAAGAATCACATTTTCAGATCTTTGGAACACTTTCGAAAAGATGACCTTTGCGTAGTGGCACAATAACTTAAGAACCATGGCACATATCACTTGAAAGTTTATGTATAGAACATTATGCCCCAAATTAGAATTATATGTATAATTTGCATAATTATAAAACATGATTTACTTGACATTTTGAATTTTCGAAAGATAATTTAATGGAGAACAAATTATTTTCTGATCCATGACAGGAATTTAATATTATAATAAATAAATAATAGTTTAAATTATGATATACATGCAAAAGATAATAAATTTGTATGTATTGTATTTATACACATTCAATTTCATTCTTATATAGGCAGTATTGAATATGATTGCATAAGAAATTGGGTCCAGACATATATTCTGCAATATGTATCTTTGGGGGCAATCGAAAATTTTTACATTTTCTAAGGGTATGCAGTTTGCATAGTGTGATCCATTGATTTGCAAATGTAGCAACAAACACTTATAACAGTTGTAAAATTGTAAAACCGATGGATTGTTGTTGAAGACTCTTTGGCTTCAGACTGAACTGAAAAAATGTTTGCAAATGATCTTGACTTATTTTGTATGATGAAATGTAATTTAACAGAGGAGTTTTAGATCTCTATTAGGAATGCATCTGTATTCATTTCTATTCATATATTTTTCATCTCTATTAGGAAACCTGTGAACCATGTCTTTATAAAACATAACAAAACTGGTTTGTATTCGAAAAAAATTTAGCTTGATATATGCATAATTAAAATATGGTGTCAATTCATTTTTATGGCTTCCCCAAAATGCCGCTTTGAACTCTCTTGCCAATTTATTATGATTGTTCACTGTCTGAAAATATCATTAACTGTTGCTGTAATGAGCAGTGGCTTCTGAATCAGCAAAAGAGGGCATTTTTCTAACAACATTTAGGTACTCATTGCAATTTTTACCTTCATCCTTTGGGCTTTCCACGTGCGCTTTTCTGTAATTTATTACAGCTGAAAGACTCACTCGTTTATAACTCTCCTAATCTTTATTCTTGTGATATTAACCCTCTAAGAGATCCATGGTTGCCACCAAATTTTGAATTATTAATTTAATAATATGGCATTAAAAGAAAATAAACACTTCTTCTGTTGTTACCGGATGAAGAAACCATGTTATCATGTCAGAGAGAAAATATGATAGTTTTACTCCTAGGCATTCCACCATAAAAAATTTGCTGATAAACTTTGAAATGGAATACTAGTGACTATGATACCTGTAGTGTTCAGTTGTATTAAGCAACTGCCAAAACATATTGGCTATTTCATGGCCAGTTTAGTTATTAATCAAATAATAAGTTACCAGGATTTTCCATGTTTCATTCATGCCATTTATAAGGACTAAAGTATCTCTTGCTTCAGATAAGCTGTCACTGTTGATACTCTTACAGTAGTTAACATCACTATATACCTGCCAAATCTTTTGAGAATGGCAATTTCATCTAACATTAATGCATACACAGTGGCTTTATTGGAATTTTTTACTCTCATTTTAAGAGCATGTAGAGCTTCCTTGAAGATGCCTGCTTCACTATTGACAACAACTACAGATTATTCTTGGATGAGGAGGGACATTTTTAAATGTCTTTCATACACAATCATAAACTTTATAGGAATAAAATTGTAGTGTAGTTGTAAATCTTTTAAACTGCAGTGGATATTCTCTTCTAGCAGTCTTTTCAGGAGAGCATTTGCACTGTTGGGCACAGAAAACTAGAAGGGAATAAATGGAAAAATATAATTTAATCATTGTGTGCATACACACTTCCTATAAATATACTCTATTAACTTTATTAATATGTCTCATTTGAATTGTTTTGAATTCTAATAATGTGGCATTGAATCTTTTTCTCAAGATCATTGTTTTAGTTAAAATTTATTGCAGAAATATTAATTTAATGTAGTATTTTATATGAAAACAACTATCGTCATTGAAAAAAATGTAGTCATGCATTATTTTTGAAATATAGCACATTTTTAAAATCTAGGATGGAAAACAATTATAGAAAATTAATTTTTACTATATTATCACACACACAACTGAGTAACCAGAAATAAAAGGATGCTCTTGCTTAGGAGTTATCATAAGCCATTTTGGAGTTATTAAAACTTTTTGTTTTCTACAGGAAGCACACTATTTCATGAAAGAATTGAGATTTCCATGAAATATATTATTCTTATTGTATAATCGGTAGGGCTCGGATGTTGACAACTTAAAATTTGAAGGAAAAATATCCTTAAAACAATTTGTATAATATTTTTTAAAAATTCTAAATTAAATAACTTCATTCTTACACACTTTATAGATTGGAATTTTGTCCTTTTTTTTAAATAAAAGGCACTATAATTTACAGAAGAAAATAAGAAACAAGTAAATACCTGCTATAAATGAATTTTAATAATATGTACTCTAATCACCTCAAGTACATCAGAAATATACTGCTTTTCTCAACATTTGTACATGTTGAGAAAATGAGGCATACTTAAAACAAATTGATATTTTCCTAGAAAACCCCAGAAGTGCAAAAAAAGGTTGCATTCTAAAAGTTAGAATCTGTTGTGACCTGTTCTGTCCTCTACATAAAAGGTTTGGAATATCAGCAACAATACAAGATAAGTTCTGAATGTGAATTCTTATGTTCGCTACCTTTCCCACAATCCCTTTTAAAAGTAGACAAGAGGGATTTACCTCTCCCCCAAGGCTGGATAACACTAAGTGGTTTCCTTAACTGAGTTGCCAGAATAAGAACTTTGAAAGTTTTTTTACACTGTTTTTTTAGCAATCCTGGATTTGAGTGTTGTAACTTAAAAGTGTAATTCTTAAAATTTAATTTTTCTTAAAAAACAATGGCAGAAAAAAAGACTTAAAAGAAATTCTCCTAAAATATAAAAAAATGTTCCAAAACCTAAAAAATTGTCTTAAAAATAGGTCCCAAAATGCAAAATATTGCAAATGTTATCACAGTCTGAGCCCTCGTGATCAGCAACAACAAAAAGCCTTTTGATTTTTGGCAGAATTAAGTTATAACAAAGTTCTAGTTTGTGTTTATTTCCACACACTATTTGAATTGGTTAATCTGCATGAAAAATTTTGTGTTGAACACATCTGATTATTTTTAAATGTGTTTGGTATTTTAAACAATGTGTTGCGATGAATGTGTAATATCTATTCATCGATGAACGTTCATGTATGATTCTTTACCTGTAGAGTAGGAAATATTTTTAAGTCTATTTTTTTTTCTTCCTCCTTAGGATCACTTGTTACTAAAAAACTATTCCCTGATTCACCCTTGAAAACTGATGATGAGAGTGCTAGCAAAGAAATATCAGAAAGATCTTCACTTGATTCCAAAGATGTTTCTGAAGTCTTGTCACAAATTAATGACTCATCAGAAATTCAGGAAGTCTCAGAAATCGAGCAGAGTCAATCTGTGCTAACTGAACTTTCAACTGATCTTAAAGAGTTGTCTGAAATGAATGAAAATTCTAGCAGTCTTAAGAAATCGGAGGAAACGAAACCACTCGATGCAGATCTAGAGCACTCTTTAACTGTTTCATCTTTGGATGAAAGCAAAAGTTCCCATGGTACTCTTGATTCCAAAAGCCAAACAGATACGTTTGTGTCTGATTCAGCTTCCTCCAAAATTTCTTATTTGGGTAATCCAAAGAAAACTGATTATAATACCACTTCAAGTAGAACTGTATCATCAGATGAAGAGATTGCAAAAGACATTCCTGGGGATATTAGCAAGGATTCGGAGCACAATGAAAAGGTTAAATCACCTGAGACAAGTTCTTTTGAAGAGTCTATATCTGAAGTTCACTCAGTTATAAATTCTGCATCAACAGAAGATTTAGAAAATGAAGATGGAAATCAGCATTCGAGTTGTGGTTCTTCCGGTGGCTGTGAGGGTTCGCCAGCACTTAACTTGACCGATCAGTCATTTAATGTTCATGAGAAGGAAGGTGAACTTTCAGATACATTTATTGAGTTAATTGATAAGAAGCTTGATACTCTAACTCATGTACAGCCACCGAGATCTGTATTTGAAAATGATAAGCAAGTGTTAGTTCCTGAATCAGAAATTGTAAATATCGTAGATTTTCTTTCAACTTCATTGATGGACGATACTTTCAGGAGCTTTTTTGATGCAGGGCATCAAACAGGCACGATAGGAGCATACCAAAGTAAATCTAACAAAGTAAATTATTTTATGCCTGAAAGAACAAATGAGAAATTAGTAGATACTCTTTCTGTATCTTTACTGGATGCTTACCTCAAAGATACCTTCCAATCATTTTTTAAAATTTTAAGAGATCTGAAAAGCGATTCCAGAAATTTAGCCACTCAGTTATTTAATTCAGAAAACTTGAAGTGTAATAAACAAAGTATTGTTTTCAATTCTGCCGATAAGCCAACCAATGGGATAACAAACTCTTTTGAGAAACTTGAAGATTGTAACCAATTTAATGCAAAGGATGCGGTGCTGATCCAAGACGTAAATGATAATGAAGTTTTCAGAAAACCATCAAACTTGAATAATGATAATCTTTTTGCATCTCAAAATGAGCACCCTGTTCAGCTACTGGAGCAGCAATTGACTCTACAGCAATACTCTTACTATTATCGAAAAATTCCAAACAAACCACCACCACCCTACACTCCTCCATCATTAAATGCATCATCGTTCGAATTTCCTTTCATAAAAGAAAAAGTTGTTCCAAAGACATTCAGTGTCAAAGAAGTCACTAAAAATATCGACAGTGTAGTCGATTTGATTGTAGAGAGTCTTCTAGAAGGGAAGCGGAAAGGATTGGCTTTGTCTGAGATTCCTCCCACTGTGGACATAATTGCCGAGACATTGGAACTCACAGTACCTCACCAAATGGTGTTCATCAATTTGGTGTTTGATCTTACGAAGGAGATTATTTTGGAACAATACAAGTAAGTATTATTTTGTTATGAATTTGTTTCAAAATTTATTTTGACTTATATGTCACATTCAATACACACATTGTATATTTAATTCTCACAATAATTTCTATACTTAATATGAAAGTATATAACAGAAATGTAACCAAGGAAAGAGTCCACTCGACTGCGCCCTGAGCATGCAATCCTCTTCCTAAATGAAAACATTAAAAATTCTCTCCCAAGAATCTAACAAAATAAAACCAATAAGATCCAAACTCACATAGTTATTATCAGAGTAAAATCCTAGCTCATGTAATTATTAGAATCATATTATATTTTTACACGATTGCCTTTACTAAAGAAATATGCCCACTTATTGAGTGTGAAGGATATGGCTTTAAAATTGAGAGATAATTCTGTTTCTTTAATTCCTAGTCAATTTTTCACAGTTAGACCACTTGCCTGAGAAGTTGCAACAGTTTGTCTGTGATAAATGCGGTATCATAATATCAATAAGTAAAATGCACTTTGTGTGGGACATAAGGAACACTAGAGTAACATAAATAAGCATAAATAACACAATAATTTAGCACACAGCTGTTTCGAGGATACACTAGATCCCCTTCCTCAGTGCAAGTGCACTGAGGAAGGGGATCCAGCATATCCCTGTATGCTGCATTGTTGTGTTATTTGTGCTTATTTACATTGCTCTAGTTTTCCTTATCATAACACCAGTTTTTTTCATATTCTTAAGCAAATTGCCCCAAATTCTACTTAAACATTAATGACTTTTAAACTAAGTTAAATTAAAAAAAAATTGCACCAAGGTCTATTATGATTTAACCGGAATGAATTTTCCTTTACTGAATTTTGTGACTGCACACAGACAAACCGATAGACAGATATTATCTTTTACTATTTTAAATTAATGTCTTTTTTTTTTTTTTAAATAGTGAAAAAGAGCAGGAACCAAGACCTTGGCTCCGTCCTCAGAAGTTGACTCATAGACCCTTATTCCCATCCTCTAAAGAAAGTATGGTGAAAACCATTCAGAAAGAAGTAAAGAAAGCACTAAAAATCAGTGATGATGGAATGGGTACTCATCAAAGGAAACCGACGTTGTGGTCGTCTATGAAGCTAGGGCGTAAAAAGAGAGATTTTGTAGACACCATTCTTATTAGTGAATTGAAAGAAGAGGAGCCTGATTGGGTCAATTATGATCAGGCTGAGGTGACTGTAAAACTACAGATAGCAGACTCTATTTTTAATATTTTAATAAATGACACTGTGAAGTGTTTTACAGATCTGCAGCTCAAAATCAAAAGATGATAAGAAAAATCAATAATATATCCATGATTTTAATCTTTGAGTACCCAGAACTGTGTCATAAAACTAATTGTATAGCTCAAAATGGATAAAAGTTAAAAAATCTATTACATATTTATGGTTATTAAATAATGAAAACACAATGTGAATTGCTGTGAAAATAAAATGATAAAAGCGAATGATCATTTTTGAAGTGTTTTACAGGTTTTTTTCAGTTTGAACAAGCCAAGAGTTTGATTCTAAATGAGATATTAACCATGTATTAGCTAAAATATAACGGTAGTGGTGGTGCCATCTAGAGTAAGGACTAAGAAGTAAAATGAGGAATAATAATTGAATCAAAAAAAAAATAGTAATTGAATTCATACTTTATCATGTTACTTTTTTTTTTCTTACATTATATGATGCCACTACCATCACTGCTATATTATAGCATTTTTCACTAGCACATGCTTAAGCTGTCATTTGGTACCCAGCTTTTGTTTGTTTGTACTGTGTTTGTGAAATTATCAATTGCTTTTAACATTTTATTTATGCAAAAGTTTGTAATATATATTCATTATTTATTGTAATTGTGCAAATATAAATACATTCTGTATTTATGGTTATTGCTCATGAATTATTTATGATCTGAATATTATATTACCTTTAAACTATTTTGTAAAAATGAGAATTTTTGTTTTGTACTTTATAGTTCCCACATCTCCCCCTCTGAGAATTCCCTATTTAACAGAGTTCATGTACCTCAAGGAAAACTCACAAAAATTAAATTCAGCTCAAATTCTCAGGAAAACTCACCGGACATTGTATTTTCTCATCTAAAATCTGGAAAAACTTTGTGGGGAGGGGGTTTGGTGGAACTTTGGAAAACAGCCCTTGGCATCTTGAAAGATTTCATGAATAAAAATTACAATAGGTTTTGCATGACAGTTGCATTTTCATCTAAAACCTAGAAAAATGTTAAGACCATGAAAAACGGCCTATGTCATTTTGAAAATTTTCATATTTTCCAAGATTGTTTTATCTCATTGTACTTGAAATCAAAATTTTGGTTTCATGGATCCAGCATATTTTCAAAACAGTTGTATGCTGCATTTTTATTTTATTTGTGCATGAATACATTGTTTAAGTTTTAATTTACTATTAACATTTTTATTGTTAATTTCAAATCACTGTTATGCATATTTTATATTATCAAAAATTTTAATTCACAGCAATTTAAATATATTTTTCATATTTTAGAAATATATAGTATCTGTGATTGAGCATGAGCATTTAACTCTAAAAATTAATAAAATTTTACTAAAACTTTTTTATTCCACTGAGTAATCTAATGTACTATAAAATACAATAAATGGAAATCTGCAAATTTTTTGCATGAAAACCTAGAATTTCATTTCTAGGTTTGAGAAAAAACCCATTTTATACTTTACTCTTGTTATTGGTGAACGGAGACCACCAAGTGGGAGCACATTAAGTTCTCAGTCTACACAGATGCAATTCATTTGACTTTAATATTAATCAAGTTGAAATTTATACGTTTTAACAAGTTTAGTATTGACTGTATATTTCTATATGTATCTGCAGGTCCAACTGAAGATTTATATGTTTTCACTTTTTATGAGCTTAAGCTATTGAGAAAAACTATACAGAATTACTGCAAATAAACTCATTAAAAATGGCAACAGTGGTGCTTAATTTTGAAGAGTCACTTTCAATTTTTTCCGTCAATTGATTCTTCATCTGTTAACGGTCCTCATGCTGCTTATTGTCAAATTTGCCATTTGTGATAAAAAAAGAAAAATCTAAGTAGCTGCATTTTTAAAAAAGTGGCCAAACTTAAAAAAAAAAAAGGTTAAAATTTGGTTAATTTTTTTTATTTATATATTTTGTTGTTGTTTTTACATCTCATACTTCAAAAAGCCTCTCTGTGTAATCAGAATATTAATAAGGGCAGTGTAAACAGCCCATACAGCATTGTTTTCTTTATGTAGTACTCTTCCAGGGTAACAAAACTGAAAGCCATTCGGCAGGACAATGCATTGATAGAGATATTCTACATAGGGTTATAATTATAGTGTTAAAATAACTTCAAAAAATGTCATTTCCCTCTTTGAAACTGGTTGACAAGTTAATTTTTATTTATAAGCTGTATTTTACTTTAAGTTTCATTTTATCATGTTACTTTTATTTATACACCCAATTTAAAATTACATGATGCAGGATTATGAGATTCAAAATTTATATTAATTCCTATTAATAATGACATTTCCATGAATATTTACAATAAAAGTTAAAAATTCTACTCTTAAGGGAAAATATATAAAAGAAAGTTTAATTTGTATCATTGTCAAAATAATATATTGTATAATCAATATAATATAAGAACACTTTGTGAAAGATTAAGGAAAAATTAAGCAACATAACTACACACAAATTATTTTATAACACGGCATATAGCTGTTTCAAGGCTACGTTGGATACCCTTGATCGGCACTAAACTTGCCAACAAACCTGATATCAAATGGATGACATTCCTTTAGTCCTATTTCATCTTTTAGACTTTGGGTTTATTGATAAATTTAAAACTGACAAAGGGGATCCAACTTATCTTCGAAACAGGTATCTGCTGCATAATAATAAATACATAATTTATATATATTTTATTATAATAAATAATTTGTTCATTATTATTATTTTTTAATTGTTCCTTTTCCTTTATCTTATATAATGTTTGGTTGTAAATTAGTTCAAAGTGGCCATTCAGAGCCTTAAATAAGCAATAATCATTGTCTTATTTTATTTATTATTCGTACTTTATTTAATTTTAATTTTTGCTTGTTTTATTTGATGTAGTAAAAATAATTTCATTTAGCAGTTCGATAGAGCTAAATGTTAACTCAATTGCCAAGTTTTATTTATTGTTTGTAAGTGTATGCATTTTTGTTTTCAGATGCTTGCATGTGCCATATTGTATGTCTGTGTAGAGTATTGGGAAAGAGTCTTTTTCTAGAAAGTTTTGTATTAAAAGAAGTGAATATAAAGATTCTAAACATATATTTTCCTAAATTTTCAAAGAGGTTGAATCCTCAAGCCCAGTAATGATTCTGGGCCTTTTTACTTTCTTCACAATGCGTTGTATGCAGGATGATTGTAATTTAAAGCCTGGAAGTTAAAGAAAAATGCCTTAAAAGGCTTTTTTCCCCCTTTTTTCTCATGTGAAGAAAATACGTTTTTTTTTTTGCTTATATTGGCCACATTTTATGTTTTATATAGACATTAATTTTTTTTTCTATGAACATGTGCTGTTAAATTAACTGTATGACACAAGCATTTACAAGGAAAGTAGAATTTTGTTTTCAAATGATTTGCTCTCTTATAATGTTAACAGTTTAGATGGAGACTAAATAAATGTACTATCTAAAGATTTCATTCGTTACAATTTAACTTTTAATCAAGCATACTTTCCAAAGTTGCCTGATACTATTCTTACTTGAAGAAAGCATTAATGGATGCCTTTAAGTTACTAAATAATTTAGTTATTAAAATTGAATCTGTTCTCAGAAGAAAGGATCCCATCGTGAGTGAAAAATGCAAGTCAGTTCTTTTAGCAAATTCGAATAACTTGAAAAAAAATTAAAAAACATTAAAATACTCGAAAATGATACTGATAATTCAGACTTTGAGATGAATCTGTACAAAAGTAAATGTCACAAGTTTTAAATATGCTCCTATTATCTCCATAAAAGTCAAAAGATTATTTTCAAATCTAAAACACATTTTAAATGACAGAAAGCAGTTAAAATATGTTTAACTTTAGATAATAATAGTTTAACTTTAGATAATTTAAAAAAAAAAAATCTAGTAATTATGTATAACCACAAAAGTAAGTAATCTGATAAATAATTTTATAAAATTAGCTAAACACTTCTATATAATTTGAATTTTTTTTACACTGCACTTAATAAATGCTTATTTTTGCTGCCTATTTTGATGTTTTATTTTGTTTATTTGCCTACCTATTTTAGTATTTTTTTTTACTGAATTTTCGGGCTTTAATCATAATTAACATAGCCCCCATATGTACAGTTCAAAATGCTGTATGTATAGGACTATATTAATACTGCCTTTGAAAATAATATCTATTGGCAGAAATCCCCTTAAAATTTTGTATACATGTGATCATAATTTAATCCTCACAGCACATTGTACACAAGGTAATCATAGTTAAAATATCCCTATTTGAAGTGTGTGGAAGAAGTGCCTATTGGCAGAAATCCCCACAATACATTGTGTACTAATATAGTTATCTATTCGAATATAGTTATCTATTCCAATTAATAGTTATCTATTCGAAGCCTTTAAAAGAAGTTTCTATGAGACTTGTTATCTTAGCCACCCCTCTTTGCCCAACTGCAAGGGACATGGAAACCAGTCTCTGCTGACTCTTGTCACCCAGCTTTAAGGTGCAAGGAATCACTCCCACTGTTTCGCCACTGCGTGGGGTGGAATGTGAAACATGAAATATTATATTTTTTATGAGAGCTCATGATTTGGTTTTGGAAGTGAGAGGTCAGAAAACATGTCAGAAAACTCTGCTCTCTGACCTCTCGCTTCCAAACCCAAATCATGAGTCCCTGTAAAAAGTCCCAACATTCAATGTTTTGCATCCCATTCCCATACACGGGGGTATTTTCCTTGTCCCTCACAGCTGGGCAAAGAGGAACTGTCAAAATGATGAACTTTACGGTATCCATTGGCCAAAATTACATAAAATTTAGCAAGAATATCCTTCAAGACATATGTAATTATAAAAGAATAATTTAAAACTAGTGGGAAATTTGGTAGCAAAGGTGGTACAATGCGCCAAAAGTAAATGTGTAATTTGAAGGTAAATGAACTAAAAACCCTAAAGTGGGATCAATAAAAAGTTCTGTTTCTGTTTTCTAGTTAATTTCAAAAGTACAGCCATATAATTCTATTCATTATTATTGAACTGCCTTTTAAGCAAAGCACTTTTCTGTTATAAGAGCCATCATACTTTTCCTACAAAAATACAATTAAATGCCCCAGTGGATCTATTCATAAATTGGCCATTAGAAGTTGTGGTGTTCACAAATTTTATACATATTTTCGCCACTCGCAGTGATAAATTAATTTGAGGTGGAAATTTTGCAGACTTATAGTTATTTTCTCAAACTATTTTATAGAAGAGAATGAATGCATTGTTTTCCACCAAATCTTTCAGTTTGATATTTTGACAAATAAGCACATTTAAGCGCTCCAGAACCCATTTTAAACACTTTTGAAAACATGTTCATCTGTGTGTGTTTGTGAGGTATCAACACGATTATTTAAAAACAAATGCATCTACAAATAAATCATGCATAATTATAAAAAATGATGTCAAGTATGGGGCTTTAAACTAGAATATATTTATTTTATTTGAATCATAATGATGTAGGCATTGAATATAGCACAGATTAACCTAGCTGAAATAAATTTGGTGATGTAAAGTACATGATTTGTACACAATCAATAATAAACTAGCTTATAACGTAAAATGCAGCGCAAATCAAGAATATTTCAAGATACGTTTGAGTTTGGCTAACATAACTTTGCACTTATTTGGTGTTCAAGTTCATACTTTTTGCCCTGAGGAAGGAAATCTAGTTATTTCCGAAACATGTGTATTGTCATTCATCTTGATTTGTGCAGCATTTTAAGCTATTAACTAGTTCTTTATTTAGCCTAAAATATATTTGTTCCTTAATTTTAAAATTTTAAGGTGTACACATAAAAAATATAGGTTAGTTAATGTAGAAAACAAGGAGGGGGGGGGGGCACATCATCATCATCATGGTAGTACTGCAGCCCTTGTAGGGCCTTGACCTCCTTTAAGATTTTTGACCATTCCTTTCTATTGGCCGCTTTCCTCTTATAATTGCTAATACCGAGCAATTTGAAATCCTCCTCTACCTGCTCCTTCCATCTGACCCTAGGTCTTCCTTGGGATCTTGACCCACCTGGGTTTCTAAAAAGCTTCTAGTAACTCTCTTCTCCATCCTCATCATATGTCAGAGCATTGAATTCTTTTTTTCCTTATAGTTGTAACAATATCTATCTCTTTATATCTTACATAAACCTCTTTATTTGTTCTCCTCCAATGTTCATCTTCACATATTGCTCCAAAAATTCTCCGTAGAAATTTTCTTTCCCATATTCCCAAAAGATCGGTATCTCTTTTAATTAAAGTCCAAGTCTCCGATCCGTATAGAACAATTGGTCTTATTATCACTTTATAGATGAGTATTTTGAGTTTAATGTTTACATAGCTTGACCTCAATAGTTTCTGTAAGGCAAAATAACATCTGTTTCCAGCAGAAATTCTTGCTCTAATTTCTAGTTTAATCTCATTATTATCAGTAACAAGTGAACCCAAATATTTAAATTCTTTAACTCTTTCACAGTTTATTCCTTCACAATCAAAAAGTTTTACACCTTGAAATCTTTCACTATTTCTAGTATTTACCATATAAACACTTAATTTCACTTTTGATAAACTCAAATTTCTGAGATAGTTGGCAAGTTTTTGACTCCAGCATGCACTCAATGAAGTAGAATCTTAAAGAACAGTGTAAGAGAGTTATGAAAGCCAACAAAAAAAATACTGTTCCAAATGTCTGTCTTGGCATTTTTTCTTGTTTTTGTTAAAATAACTACTTTGTTGAATTTATTCTAATGAATTAAGTTCATTTTGCTCCGAAAACTAATTATATATTTATTTTATGCTATTTTACTAATGAAATGTTTTACTTTTCAGTTAATTCATACAATATGTTGAGTAAATTGTCTATTTTTGAGATATTGGGAATTTAGAATTATGTATAGAGCAGTGTAACTTGAAACAAAATTTCCCATTATTTATGGCTCACATATGTTGGGTTATACTTTTGGATACTTAACAATTTTAGGAGTTTTGCTATTTGTTTAAACGTGTTCAGGGGTCTTATTTACTTAGTCTTTCTCTTTTAGTTATCCATTTTCCAATTGTTTAGGTTTTGATACTCTTTGTTCAAATATATTCTATTCCATAGGTTTTGTGTTAAAATGAACGAACTTTTGCCGTTTTTAACACAAAACCTATGGAATAGAACATATTTGGAACAGAAGAATATCAAAACCTAAACAATCGGAAAATGGATAACTAAAAGAGAATGGCTATGTAAATAAGACCCCTGAACACATTTAAACAAAAAGCAAAACTCCTAAAATAATTAAATATCCAAAAGTATAACCCAACACATATATATCTTAATTTGCTTTTTTTTTCCAGTTTCTGCCTTCTAATCAATCTATTCAGCACTAAAATTTATAGATTCGTGGTTATAGTTTACCTATAGGATGATTTCTAAGAATTTTACAGAAAGAGAGGGAGGTATTGTACTTATGAATATGAAGAGCAAGCATTATTTAAATTGTTTAGAAAAATAAATGGCGCCGTTATAGAAATTTTAGACAAACCTCTGTAAGAAAATTTGTGAAGTAAAACCGTCATTAGACACTATAAATGTTGAATAAAGGTATGAACTGGTTTCAAAGAAAAAGATAACCTTCTTCAGGATAAATGAGAGAGCACCAGTATTAACAAAGGCAAGAAATATCTGTTCTTTGATGGCACTGGTGCTGTACCCCATTTATCTTGAAGAAGAGCTAAGCCTTGAAACTGGTTGGTACCTTTATTCAACCTTTCTGTGCTCTGTCTAAAGATATTTTTGCTTTACTGATTTTTTTTTAACAACATTTGGAGCAGATGTTCATATTTATACTCTTTTAGAACAGGTGCTACATATATACACTGTTCTACAGGAGTGAGTTGTAGATCAACAGTTAATCTGCACTGTTAATTTTCTTTAAGTACGATAGCTAAACAATTTTTACATTACATCTTTCCTATTATATAAATATTAGTTGTAGCTTTAAATGAGAAGTATCCATTTGATTTAGATTATTTTCATTCATAGAATTTATATATATATATATTTAATGTTACTCCTTTTCATAATCTGATATTCTAAAATCCTTATCCATTTGACAAGTATTTATTGATTTAATAAAAGAAAAAATGCTACTTGCTAAATAAAATAAGATTTTTTAGATAAAACACCATAATAGGTCGAATAAAAAAAAAAATTCCTAAAATAATTGTTGAGAGAATTCAGTTCATAAAACCTAGTAAGTAAAAGTGCTAAATGTACTGTTAAAAGTAAGAGCATATAAATAAAAATTTTGTAATAACAAATTATAGTTTTTATATGAGATTTTGGTACTGCCATCTGTATATTTAATAAAGACTAGTGATCTTTTTCATATATTTAGTGCTGCCATCTAGATTATTATTAGAAAACTATAAAGAAAATTAGTTACAGTCTTGTACTGCATATGTGGTGCTGCCATCTATATTCTAATATAGGAAACAAAAGCTATTACTGCTATATGAGTTCTTGTTTTTTATATAGAAATGTGGTGCTGCCATCTGTAGTTAATTGCAAGAAAGAAAAGCTAAAAGTAGTTTCATTTATAGGTTTTTTTTATATGAGATTTTGGTGCTGTCATATTTATTCAATTATAAGAAACAAAAGTTAAATCTCTTTTTTTTTTCTCCCCCACCCCTACATATTCTACATATTTTTAGTGCTACCATCGATAATTAATTATTAAAAAGTGTAAATTGACGTCTGAGTAATCATTATTCTTTATTTTCTCAAGAAAAACTTGATATTAAGGATATTCTACTTTTTTCTGTATGATTTTAGTGTTGCCTACTCTACGTGATTGTTGAAAACTAAAAGTATTTATTAGTCCTACTTTCAAAAATGTGTTTCATGGTGATTTTATCCAATCAAAAAGCAAAGTAATAAGTATTGGATTCTTACTGGTGTGATAGAGTGCAGTGTTTTTTTAACTTTTTGGTCATGGAACCCTTTTAAAATTAACTTTGATAGCGGAACTCCAAATTTCATTGTGGTCTAAATTATGTATTAAAAATTTGCACGCTTTTAATTAAAAATAATTACAAGAAATAATCATGTCACGGAACCCTTGGAATATTGTCGCCGAGACCAAGGGTTCCTCAAAACTCACTTTGAAAAACGAGGATATAATGGGTTTATAGATTTCTATTTCATGGATTTTAGTTGATATCCTATTAAGGGAAGTATTGGAATAGGATCAAAAGCTGAATTCTAGGTTTCGAAGGATCTACACGTTTTGAGCACTCTACATTACTGAAAAACTATGTTTAACTTAACGTTTGTGTATGTCTATCTGTGTAATGTATGTATCTATCTACTTTAGCACATAACCTATTCGATCAAATGTCTTTCAATTTGGTTCATACGCCACTTATGGGTAAACCCTGGTACTGATTAAATTTTGAAACAATTGGGAAAAAATAACCACCTTTTTTATGTCTAGCAAAAATAAAAAACAATTGAAATTAAGAGAATAAATAGTCTTGAAAACATGAAAAATCCCCAGTTCTCGTCACATTTCACTTTTCAGATTTTTTTTGTATCAATGAGATAAATTGCCGGAATAGAACAGAAGCTGATGAGACTAAACATGCAAATTAAATTTTTGTTTTACGCATAATATTTTTTATGGCAAAACGAAAAAGACCAACCTTATTATTCTGAATTTGGTGAGTCGTGGTAAGGTATACGAAAATAACGGAAGAAATGGCATCTGGTGGACGTTAAAGTTTAAAGAATCGTTATGTATTCAACAGAGAAATGTAAATGGTAAATGCATAAGAGCAATTACCTACATTTTTTTTTTTAAATGTGTTACAAATATTATTTTGCATTCATTTTTTAACAATTGCAGTATAAACCAGATAAAAAAAAACAGCTATTTTTCACTACAATGATTGAAACGGTTTTCTCGTGATGGGGTTTATTTAATTCAACTAGAACATTAGACATTGAGTTACCTTTTTAAAATCTGTTCATCGTTTTTGCATCTCGAAATTTTTCAATGTATCCATTTTCATTCTGTTTTAGGTTTGTGTCAATTGAAGTTTCTCTTTTACTATCTATATTCTCCCTCCTCCCTGTTATTTTTATGAAAATTTCCAAACTCAAATACTAATTTAAAATATGTTGTCTAGCATATATATTTAAATATAAAATATTAAAAGCAAAACAAAATACATAATTCGTTTAATTTATTTTGTGCCATTGTAAAAAAAAAGTGAACATGTTTCATTAAAATTAGCGATGTGACATTACTTTAGATCAGAGGTTCCCAACCTTTTTTGCACTCTCAACCTAAAAATTTTGAAGCACACTCAAATGACGACTCAACACATGTATGTTTAACATTGATGAGTGTGTTTAACATTTCACAACCCATCTTAAATAGTCCTTCGCGAATCATAAATCTGCAGATTAAGAATTTGGGTTGCTGGCCAAAAAATATTTTCACAGACCAAATACCAGAAAATGACATTTTTTAAACATAAAAATAATTGAAAGAAAATCCTATCAACGTAAATGTCACATTTCAGTTCAGTTTTGTTCATATCTTTGGCATAGCTGCCTTAACTATCTCGCACACAAACCAAGCTCATCTTTACTCCCAGGAAACATAAACATGTTTACACTAATGACAAAAACACCTGGTTACCAGAACTTTTTCGACTGACCACCTAATTCAAAGAGAAATGGAGTATTTACAGCCATGTTATTGGCATTTCCAAGAAATAGCTGTTTCCCTCCAGTAATAACTATAAATGATTACCACGAAGTAGAGATGACTTATTTTGTCTACCTAAAGAGATCTTATCTGTAATTAATCCTGGATTCTATATACCAGTGCTGTCTTTCCAGGTGGCATCCATTCTGTTTGAAGTTGCAAACCCCGTGGGTAGCTTTATTCCTGGTGAGCATGGGACGTTTGGCACAGGCAATTGCCAGAGGCAATTATTGCCAGAGGCAGTCAGGCAATTGCCAAAGGGAGCTAAGCCCCCCCACCACACACACACACTAGGTATACTCAGCCCACCCCCCTTATAAAAATATTATAGTTGTGATAAGAAATGTCAACTTTTAGTTGTGATAAGAAATGTCAACCAACATGTCATCCAAATTTTGCATAAAAATATCATTTATGAGATTTGTTTTATAAATTGATTTGTTTCAAAGATTTTTTAATTTAGCTGAATGTGTAGTTATAGTGATGATCAATTTATTTACATATTTAATTTAAAAATATTTAAATATAGACAATAGTATTTGGATACTTTTGTATTATTGCTGGGTTCATTGTTTTAATTTATTGTGTCAAAATCAACTGATAGGTAGTTAAGAGTTGATAATAAGCGTTAACGTGTATTAACTTTCAGATTTTTTAAAATTAATTAACAGCTTTGCTACTAGTTAATTCTTATATTAAAATCCATTGTAATTATTATATATTATAATATTGATGCATAGTAACTATATGAATTTTCCTAATCAACTCTTAGCTTACAAATATAAATAGGCCTAAAAAGATCAAAAATATTTTTCGTACATTAAATAAAACTGCTGATATCTTTCTTTCGACCCAGCCTGTCCCACTTACCCGAAAGTCGAAAGCCCAGACCATCCGACTCATCCGAAAACTTAGAGCAGCCAAAGGTGTAATATATCTATTTGGACCGCCGAGACAATGCCATCTAATTTAGACTGGAACCAGTGGGGGGCGATATCCACAGGGACTGACCCTCGTTCTGTTGCTACCAACCGCTCGGAAGCACTTTCAAACCCACAAATTTAACGTGCTCGTACACGAGAACAGTTTAGGCAAAACCGGAAATCGAACTCGGGTCCTCCGTGTACAATCCCCGTGACTTAACCACTCGGTTATCTCAATCCAAAACTGCTGCTTGTAAGACAATGACTTACAAAACTTCCTTGAGGAAAGCATATTAGGTGACTACAGTTGCTTCGATGGCAGTATAATCCCCCTTTTTCAGGCCAAAATAACAGTATGCGTTCTTAACAACCACTACTGCCGTTCGTTGGGCAGTTCGTTCTTGGCGGTTGTTAAGGGCGCATACTGTTCTTTTGGCCTGAAGAAGGGACTTAAAATGACCTCGAACCAATTGTAGTCACCTGACTGACATATGCTTGCTTTCTTCAAGGCGGCCTTGTAAGTTGTTATATCTTTATCGACTTTGTGAATCTTTTATATAACTTTATCGGATTATGCCCCCCCCCCCCCCCCTGAGATTTTGAAAACTCGGCGCCTATGGTAATAAGTGTACACTATCACATATTAATCGTGTCAAAAGTCTATGCTATATGTACAATTTTCCCACCTTATTTGTAGATCACAGTATAAGTACGATACTCAATAGTAGTGGAAACTACCATAAAATAAACACCGCCCCGGCGGGCAAAAATAAAAATGTGCAAATATTACAAAAACAATAATTTCGATTACACAAAAAACATGCAAAATTAAAAAAAAAAAACTGCCTCGGCGGGTAAAGAAAAAAGTTTAAAACACTAATAAAACCGTTAAGGCGGATATCTAAAAAAGCAAATAAAACAAAAACATTCTACGGTTCCAAAAAACAGTGTTATCCATACTTCAAATGTTTTCGATCGTAGTGGTCACTTCTCGGTTAGTTTCTGAATTCTTGGGTTTGTCTCACCGAAAATATGTATAACTACTTCCACTCTCTCTGGTATGGTCCATTCCATCGCGGTATTTTGCGTGGCAAGCATTCAAGCTGGATCACGTGGTGGACTCCCATGAAGATTATTCACGCTGGCGACCTTCAGACTTGTGAGTTGCCCTTTTCTTTGCACATTTGTGAGCTATATTTTTCATGATTATGTGGTATTTTATGTTTTTAAGTTGAATTTCGTCTTCTTTGGTTTTTTTTCTCTGTTAATCTCGTTTATTCCGTTATTGGGCACAGATTGCATAAAATTTTAACCACGTGTTTTATTTTATGCAATCATAGAAACAACGAATTTTAGTATATCTGTCTAGAATGTGCCCCTGAAGACGTTTCTGGCAGATATACTATTCATTGATATATTTTCCTTGTTCTGGCCTTTCCGTGCTCTACTTTTCCCGCCCTTCCTCGTTACTTTTTACTTTCTGTTATTAAATACACGTTATTATATTGCCCGCGGTCTGATACTGTGTTTACTGATTTGCACTCCTGCACTTTCGTTTTTATTATTTATATATATATATATATTAGAAAGATAGAATAATAACCAATTCCAGGTAATTACGAAAAATTAAATGAATAAAGTCACCAAAGCAGTTAAACCATGGCGAAAAAAGAAATGAACAGCACTGGCTTAAATTGGAGCTTAATTAGACTAGATTCTTCATCAGTCCTGAGCATCTAAACCTAATTAACCCAAACCAATGCTTGTTTCAGATATGGCAATAGTAAGTTACTATACCATAAACTATAGATATGGCAATAGTAAGTTATACCATAAACTCAGACTACAAGCATTAATAGAGGAAAAATTGTATTATTAAGAAATCAAGTATTACCATGAATCATATATATATATATATATATATATATATATATATATATATATATATATATATATATATATATATATATATATATTTCTAAAAAGTGCCAGTATATTATATAAATATTCAGTATATTTAGTAAATGGTGTAGTTAATAAGTTTAAATTAGCTGAATATACTTAAAATTCCCTCCTTAGTATCTTATATTAGCTAATTGTCAACATTCTCTTGAATTAGCATTTAAATGTATTTACATCGTCTTAGACTTTTGCCTCCTTGCTTTCTATTATTTTACACGAACCTTTATTGCGTTGCTTTTAATGGTGAATTTATCACATTTTATTACTTTTTACAATACTGTTATTTATATCTCACGATTGGCAACAGTTTATCTCCACTTTTATCTACTACGAATGGCAACAGCAGTCTCGTCATTTATTACTCGTTGCGATAAGACATGTGTAGTATTTTCTTTTTCTCCGGTATTTTTATATTCCTATTTTATTTTTCAATCTTTTAGCTTGTTGTCCAAGTAGACAGAGTTTATAGATATTATCTATCTCTTGCTTTAGAATTAAGCTTTTTTTTTTTTATTCATTTTGAATATATACTTGAACCTGAAGATGAATTTGTTCCAAAATGAACAACTTTTTAAGCTTAGTGCTTAACCACGTGTATGGCTTTAATGCTTGGTTATTTTTTGTTTTTCAATTTTCGAATTCTCACTCTTGATATATGTTGATCATATTTAGCTTGATGACAAGATATATGCATTTTATCCTCCTTTTGATTGACGAATCTCTATTTTTTACTTCTTTTTATATAGAGCATTTCTTAAGTTAAGGTTTTATGAATTACAACTTCTTTATATTCTATCATTAGAATTTCATATTTTAATTTTATTATATATATATATATATATATATATTAGCAGCTACTACCCGGCGTTGCTGGGGATTTACCATGCAAAACTGTGATAAAAGTTACACCGGAATATATAGGGCCGTGAATCTTATACATTGTTTTTCCACTGTGAAAGAAGTAAATTCATTGCATTACGTAAGAAAAAAAAATCGTTGCATTATATAAGTCATAGCTGCATAAGTAAGAATCTTCATAAAATTCTGATAATTAAATAACCATTTTTAACACTTTACAACATAGTTGGAAAGTGTTTATGACTTTGTTCATTCTGTCTATCTGTCCGTTAGCACGATAACTGCCGTAAAAATGATTTTATCAAAATGAAAATTTAGTATGTTGTTCAGACGGTCTGTGGAACCTATGGGAATGTAAATGAATAATATCACTCAATTTGTTTGAACCCGGGTTGAAAAAGTGAAATACATTGAACCCTATGGGACCTGATTTTTCAAACATTTTTAAGCGAATTTAAAATTCACAAATGGCTTCGAAAGTTTTGGGAAATATTCAAATTATCCCATAAAATGTATAAAAAAATGTTCAGCAAAATATATTCAGTAATTTTTTTAAATAACAATTAAAATGACAATGAAACTCTTTATATGAAGAGATCACTTGACCCACTTAAAATAAAATATGGCATCCATCTTCCGTCAAAATCGTGATTTTTAAAGTTATTTTTAATTCATATTTTCCGTCCTAAAACCCCTTTATTTTGCTTAATTTCTGTGCATCTGTATTCTGAAACATCACAATTACAATATATTTGAGTTTAAATGATCAATACCATCCATATTGTGTCAAAATTGTGATTTTTAAAGTTCTTTTTAATTTAAATTCAGTGTTGTATCCGTCTTAAAACCGCTTTATTTTTGCTTAATTTCTGGGCATCTGTATTCTGAAACAGCACAATTACAATATATTTGAGTTTAAATGATCATCAAACTTTGATTATTTCTACAACGAAACGTTTTACTTATGGAGAATGTAAACTGATTAGGCTGTAAGATGAGTTGTGTAAGAATTGCTGAATTTCTTAAACGCAAAATTATTTTGCTCAGGAATCTATGATATAGATGATATGAATGAAACATGCATTGATTTTACATAGAGAAGCAGACGATTTAATGGCAAACTTCTATGATGAAGTTTTATGCGTAGAATTAAATTACTTTGTCCTCCATGATTTTAAGTTTTTAAGTAGAATAAACTATTGTAGTACTGTGATGAATGAAATAAAAATGTATGAATGAGATATTTACTACTTTTACACAGAGAGCGATTTCCTCCTTCCGAGAGGTTGGTGGTAGGGGAAGGAGGGTACGGTCCCTGTGGATGCCTCCCCCACTGGGTTCCGGTCTGAATTGGGTGGCACTTCCCGACCGTCCAAACAGTTACCTTACACCTTTCTGGTAGGTCGGACGGTCTGGGTTTCAACAACAACAACAGAGAGCGATTTCCGGCTGTCCAAATAGATGCTCAAGTCCACTGGATGAGTCGGACGGTCTGGGTTTTCAACAGAGAGCGATTTATATTTCGATAACGTCATTTGAATCAAGTTCGTTTTTATCGATGAAGTTTTAAATTTTCAAATATAATTAATTATTGCAGTATTGTGATATATTACCGCTGAATGCATCGCATTTTAGAGATGTTTAAATAAAATTAAAGTTGGAAAGTGATTCATAATCAATGCTTTATGCATGATTGTTCTTTCTTGTGATTTTTTAATACTTTTCGTTGTTGAGTAAGCCTGTGAGAAATAAACCATCGTGATAGAGTTTCCATTTAAATTCATATTTCAAACCTGTGATTTTCAAAAATTACTAATGCGTTCAATAAACTCCCACAAAACTCTTTAATAGATTTTCACGTTTTAAACCAACTATTTTCAATCTGTTTTGTTAGGAATCATGGAATTAGAGAGTAGAACTCCTGGGAAAAAGTTTCGTTTTCCATCAATATCTCGACAACCCCAGGTTTTAGAAACTGAAACCTTGGACGAAATTTATGGAGGGCTATTTCAAAACTACCCACCAAATTTCATTAAATTCGGTTGAGCCGTTCTCCCGTGATGATGAAACAAACGAAAGTATCGTTTTTCACTAATATCTCAAGAACCACTGGTCGTAGAAACTTGAAATATGGCCTATGTTTTAAGTGGGGCGATTTCAAGACTACCCACCAAATTTCATCAAATTGGGTTCAGTCGTTCTCCAGTGATGTTGGATCATACATACATACTTTTCTTCTTTATATATATATATAGATTTTTGTTGCAGGGAAATCTAAGAAGTGTTTAGTATTGAAGGATTTAGCTAAATCCATCAACAGGATGGCAAAGACATTTGAGCCCCTACTGCATGTTAAAAAATGGGTGGATGAAAGCCCGTATCCTCCTGATAGTGCATATATATATATATATATATATATATATATATATATATATATATATATATATAATTGTTTCTGATATGAAAATTTTGAAGTTGAATAATTTTTGGCTCAGTCTTATTGAAGAGGTGCCAAGTTTGAATTTTCGTTCTTCTGATTATTACTCCATTATGAGGGGCTGCCTTTTCATATTATATAATAAAAGTAAGCTTGTAATGCTTATAAAGTAAATAGAAATAAGATTGATATTATGTGCACTTGCCATAGAGATGAAAATTTCCAACATTTTTACTTTCCCTGCAATACATGGTAATGTATAGGGAAAGTATTGGAATCATACCGAAAATCACAACTCGAGTTTTCGACGGATCTACACGTTTCGAGACCTCTAGAACATGAAAAAACTATTCTGTGTGTGTGTGTCTGTCTGTCTGTGCAATGTATGTATCCACTCTAACTCAAAAACTAATGGACCGAATTTCATGAAATTTAGTAGGTAAGTCACTTGGGTGTGACCCTGGTGCTGATTAGTTTTTAGTACAATTCGGGATAAAAGAATCCGCCTTTTTTTTTTTTTGCGAAATGGCTCAGAAAAATTGCCTCTATCCAATTTAGCTGAAAAACTAATGGACCGAATTTCACAAAATTCGGTAGATAAGTCGCTTGTGGGTCACCCTGGTGCTGATTAGATTTTGGTACGATTCGGAAAAATATAACCTGCCTTTTTTGTGCAAAATGGCCCGCAAAAATCGTCAAAATGTAAAATAAAAAACTACGTATGCTCAACTATATCCATTAAATGTTTGTTTTATACGTAATTTTTAACGAAGAAAAGAATAAGATCAACCCCATTACATGAGGACTAGCCGTTCTCGAGATATTTTAGTTGTTTTGTATTTTCTCTACGCCACCTTTGAAAATAAGTCGTTACCAAATGAGAAAAAAAATTGAATTAAAAGTGAATTAAATTTAATTAAAATAAAGAGAACGTGGATATAAGTCTGTAGGGAAAGTCATGAGCTGCCCACATCAGATTTTTTTTTATTTCAAACACTACATAAACTTAAACTACTTTAACACTACGTACAGAGGTGAATTGCTATAAAGAAAATAAATAGAACGTTCGTTGATTAACTACAAATAGTTACCTACGTTTTTTTTTATCATTCGTAAAAATAAATAAGTCAAAGATTAGAATATTTGTTCAACATTTATTCATAACTATTAAATAAAAATTTCAAACGTAAAAAATAAAGACAAAACATTTAAAAAATCAGAAAAGTAAAAAATCGGAAAAAAAAAATAACTGTTTAGAAGAATTGTAAAAATTTCCATTCAGGGTCAATTACGTATTCTTGTGTGACTTCCCTTTTTGGTGGGTGGTCAACAGCAGAACGACGAGACTTCAACCAAGTTCGCGCGTAAAAATTTGGATTCCATAATTCTAATAGTCGACCGAGTAATTTAATAAAAAATCTACTTGTCACATGTTCGATAAGAATATGGGATCTTTTCTCAATTAATATTAAATCCATAATGTTGAAGCCATGCTCGCATTCACTACAAACTATAATTTTGGGATGCGTTTTTAAATGTTCCAAAAATCTATGCAGTGGCGTAGCGTCATGAGACTGAGCGAAAAAAGGACGCCTCTTGAACTAAGCATATATTATTGGCTTGACAAAGACTATATGCATTATGGGAAAAGGCGCCCGAAAATTATTTTTCACCGGGGCGCCAAAATTCCAATTACGTCATCAAATCTGTGGGCACGCTACGACCACCATTAGTTCAATAATAACCTATGTATGCATTTAAGTATTTCGTGAAAAATAAATTAAAACGTTTGCAGAGAGAGTGCGTTTAATTTTCTCCAATTCCAAGATCGATTTCAGATGACCAATCGCAAAATTCAAGACTTCGCAACTCTTTTAAATAAAATACCTTCAGAAAAAAATCTATTAATTTCAAAGATTACTATTAATAAATATATTTTAGTCGCAATGAATAAAATAGATAATATTTCTCCTTTCCCTTTTGATTATGCCATTGTTTCATAATATTAGGCGTGTGTGTGTAAATTTAATGATTTTCTATTATGGTATTTAGAAAATAAGTTTCGTCTTTACAAAAATGTACCAGAACTTTTTTAGTTTTGAATCTTGTTAAAAAAATCAAATTTATTTGGCATATACTTCTATAAACTGGTATTAGTTAGAAATTTATTACTAACTGTTACGTCTAACGCTTATATTTTCTATTTCTTAATTGTTAATTTATGTTTCAATTATTAATGGTTCAATATGTAAAATAAATAACATATATTCGGTGTTAATATTGCAACTTCAAAGAATCCACGTAACAGTCGCATATTGTCGCTTCCATAGATATAATGTCAAAAAGCATGATCACACAATTAACCTTTGTAGGATCCATTAGAATAGTGACAACGTCCGGCGTGACTCACGTGATATCTAACTGTTACAGCAAAGGTAAAAAGCGTCCCATGGGCTTCGCTGCTTTTAGACCGTCATGTAGTCCTCTCCACTAACAGTCTCAGGCTCTGTGCGACGCCTGAACTTGAAGAGTTTCCGAAATTTGATGTCTCTCGGTTTCGTGACGGATCTGTGATTCGTTCCGAAAGTTCTGTTGGCAGAACTCATGAACCGAGCCTTTTGGGGTGTGCTCACCTCCACATCTTTTGCTTCGCTGCCAGAAAAGGAGCTGTGCCTTCGCGTAGACACCTCTTGGTTGTCTTTGATTTTCTCCGGAGAAGAAGAAGAAAACGTGCGATTGATAAAGTTCCCAATAGATGAACTACGTTTGGGCTTCTGGTTTAGAGCTGCGTGGTTCTCGAATTCTGGTTTGGCTGCTTCGTGTACGTACCGATTTTCAGCATTGGAACGGGTGTTCCCTATGGTGTTTCTCCTGGAATGAGTGATGTACTTCTCAGACTGCGCATCTTGCGTCAGAAAATTGAATTCGTCGTGCATATTTCTGGATTTGATACTGGGGCTGGATATTCCGGAATCTAAGGAATCCGAATGTTCAGACTCACAATCAGATGTCCACCTTTTCGATATTTCATCCATGACATCCTGTGAAAGCATGCGACAACACTCTGGTGGAATTTCGGAATTTCCCGAGCCATCCACAGGCGGACGATGACACCATTGTTGCTGGTTTGTGTCTGGGGTGGACTGCATTAGCTGGCAAGAACATTCCTGTTTCGCTGCTAAAACTTTGAAACGCAACTCAGGCAGGCTTGTCGTACGACTGCACCTGGAGTGCTTGGACGATTCTCTATCATTCTCCCCTTTCACCATCACCGGTAAAGCCCTGGAAACGACACAGTGGTCTTTCATGTATTCGTCTAATGCGACCGAGTATCTCTTGGACAACATGCGTTTAGAAGATCTGTAGTTCCGCTGGCTTGGGGTCTGGGAGACCTGCGACAGAAGTTGCTTCAACGAGTGAATCTGCATGGCCTGGAACTGAATTATATGCTCTTTGTCGCCGAGTACGGCTTCGATGTGCTTCTGTTCTCGACGGAGTTGTGCTTCAACAAGGAACAGCCTCGAATCCAACTCTCTGGTGAGGGTGTCCCTTTCGGCTACCAGGCCGCGAATGATGCGTTCCTGGTGTTGGACTTGCTGGCGTAGGTCCAACATCATTTGGTTGTTGTTGACACGGCGGGAGGGAGTATTCGTCAGGTGGCTGTCTGATTCGGATGATTCTGGAATCATCTGGAAGGAAAGAAATTGATTAGCGACTGAAGTTTCTTGTAGAAATTGGATAAGAATATGAAAAACAAAAAATATGATGTGGGCAGCACATGACGTTTCCTGCATGATGTAATAACTTCCTATTTACAGCGAAATAATGGAGTACAAGATCCACGAATTGAATTAACTCTAAATAAATTGACATTGGACGCTTTTGGCAATTTATGAACACATAATGATTTATTCATGCACACGTTCAATATCCGGGCCAACGGCCGTACCGTGCTGAAAACACCGGTTCTCGTTAGATCACCGAAGTCAAGCAGCATCGGGCGCGGTTAGTACTTGGTGGGTGACCACCTCGGAACACCGCGTGCTGTTAGCCATCTCGGGTGCGGTATCCCCGTGGTTTGCGCGCTAGATTTGCACGCTACCACAAATGCCGCCGTGTTCATGCGGAGTACGATCACGTTAAACATGTGGGTCCGTAAGTCCTTCCGAGAGGTTGGTAGTAGGGGAAGGAGGGTACGGTCCCTGTGGATGCCTCCCCCACTGGGTTCCGGTCTAAATTGGGTGGCACTTCCCGGCCGTCCATACAGTTACCTTACACCTTTCTGGTAGGTCGGACGGTCTGGGTCTCAACAACAACACGTTCAATATCCGGGCGCGGTAGCCCATTGGTTAGCGCGCTGGAGTTGCACTCGGTAGGTCCGGGTTCGATTCCAGTCACTGCCAAAACTGCAGCCGTGTTCATGCGGAGTACGATCACGTTA
This sequence comes from Amaurobius ferox, assembly GCA_951213105.1. Taxonomy (NCBI): domain Eukaryota; kingdom Metazoa; phylum Arthropoda; class Arachnida; order Araneae; family Amaurobiidae; genus Amaurobius; species Amaurobius ferox. The sequence goes on along the minus strand of OX578153.1, from coordinate 115,764,313 downwards.
AACATGTGGGTCCGAAAGTCCTTCCGAGAGGTTGGTGGTAGGGGAAGGAGGGTACGGTCCCTGTGGATGCCTCCTCCACTGGGTTCCTGTCTAAATAGGGTGGCACTTCCCGACCGTCCAAACAGTTACCTTACACCTTTCTGGTAGGTCGGACGGTCTGGGTTTCAACAACAACACGTTCAATATCCCCGACCACTCAAATTCTTACTGTAATTCAACACGTTCAATATCTTCACCAAAATATTAATTAATATCCCCAGAAATAAACAACTGTTGACAGATTCTTAGGAATCAAAATATAAAACTACTACAAAAAGTAACATCTGTTAAATGGATCGAACTGAATCCACGAGAATAATGTTAACAGGTTTGTTGCATAATATTCCACATGAAAAGTGAACCTTTTTGATGATACTTACCATTTTGGCCCTGATTTGAAAAATGGTATTTTTTCTTTTTAAATTCATCCAAAAATCTTGCAATATCTCTAGAACGGTTCATATTTCTATAATTTATGTCATTCGCTTTCCAATGAAAAATTACGACTGAAATGATTATTTAACATTGTTGGAAATATTGAGTTTTCTAAAAATTCATTAGAAAATTAAGGGGATGTTTCGAACATTCGTTTGTGTTTCAAATCAATAGGGTTTCAGTGTTCACTGACTGCAATAATCTCATCAAATTGTGTTTAAAATCCATTCTTTCGTGGGATGTCTTGTCCATAGTCTCACTGGAACTCACATATACACAAACACATGCATACACTCACATGCACGCACACACATCACTTCAAGAACATTCGATTTGAGTTCAGGAATGCTTGACATGTGCTCTTCCTTTGAAAACTGGCATCCGAATTTTCGACCCTGTCACATTAATTATCCTATACATTATACTATGCATTTAGAGAAAGTAATACAGTTGAGTAATATAGTTGACAGTTGAGTGCGAATCTCTACTCAACTGTCGCATACATTCGAATTCTATAGTGTTACATTCGAATTCCATAGTGTTACATTCGAATTCCATAGTGTTACATTCGAATTCCATTGTGTTTAGTTCTATATGTGAAGTGTTTAATTAAAAAAAAGCCTTAATCTTTCACTTATCTGTCTCATAGGCGAAGCGGCGTGACTGCTATGTTATAGTTCGTAGTAAGCATGAAGGGTCTTCATGGTAGTAAGCATGGGCGCCCATAGAATATTTTCCAGGAGGGGGAAACCACTGACGTCAGTAGGACAAACTCAAGTATAAGATGTATAACTCCGATTACTAAAAGCTTAATGCTTAGTATGGCTAGCTTAATAATGCCCACCTTTGTGATCTTGAAAATCGAGGGGTGGGGGGAGGCTTAAATTAAAAAGGATTAAATTAATTTTACTCTTCTATCTCCTGCAGTATGACTGCTGCCTAACTGAAAGTTACGCTGCTTACTACCATAGCCGTCCATAAGGGAAGGGCAAGCGCCTTTGAGTTAGGCAGCGGTCACACTGCAGGAGACAGAAAAGTAAAATTAATGTAAGCCTTTTTTGCAGCTTTTATTTGTAACTCTATCACTATCAAAATGGAGGGGGGGGGGGGGTATATCTTTTTCGTGTTTCCTACCAAAGATTTTTTTTTTTAATATTTCATAAAAATGAGTTGAATGTTTCTGTATTTTTATTTTATTTCAAACCGTATTAACTAGACATGAATCCAAGTGACTTTGATCTGCTTCCCAAAATGAAGGCACCTATACGAGGACATCGTTTTCGTGGTGTTACTGAGGTATTCCTTTTCATAGACCTGACTATTTCAAGCTATCGATCGAAACGAATCGATAGCTTGCAACGATCGATTAGCTCCCACAAGTATGAACTAAAGTTATTCATATGAATAGCAATCATATTGAGAGCCAGTGATTTTTCATCCAGGTCTATATACAATAGCGTCGCCAAGGGGCTTTGGGGGTCACCCCCCAAGAATCTATTGAATTTCAAAGAAATGGTATATGAAGATATAAAAAACAAAATATTTGATTACTCACCCCCCCCCCCCCCCCATAGATATTTTTTTCTGGCGACACTTTTCTACTGTCTATATAAAGTCTGTCTGTCTGTCTGTCCGTTAGCACGATAACTGCCGTAAAAATGACTTAATCAAAATGAAATTTTAGTATGTTGTTCAGACGGTCTGTAGGACCTATGGAAATATAAATGAATAATATCACCCAATTAGTTTTGGATTGAACCCGGGTTGAAAAAATGAAATACATTGAACCCTATGGGACCTAATTTTTCAAACATTTTTTAAGCGGATTTAAAATTCACAAATTGCTTCGAAAATGTTAGGTAATATTCAAATTCTTCCATAAGATATATAAAAAAAATTTCAGCAAAATATATTCAGTAGTTTTTTAAATAAAAATTAAAATAGTAATTACACCTCTTATATGAAGCGATCACGTGACCATGATATGAAAAGATCATGTGACCCACTTCAAAATGAAATATGGCATCCATCTTGTCCCAAAATCGTGATTTTTAAAGTTCTTTTTAATTCATATTGAGTATTGTATCCGTCCTAAAACCGCTTTATTTTTGCTTAAATTCTGTGCATCTACATACTGAAACAACGCAATTACAATATATTTGAGTTTAAATGATAATCCAGATTTGATTATTTCTACAACGAAGCCTATTTTTCACTTATGTAAAATGTAAACAGCAAAATATGTAGAATGAGTTGTATTAGAATTGCTGTATTTCTTTAACACAAAATAATTTAGCCCATGGAGTCTGCATGGCTGATATGAATGAAATATTAATTGATTTTATAAAGAGAAGGACGATTTTTTTCGATGAAGTTTTAAGCATAGAGTTTAATTACTTGTAGCTCCATGGTCTTAATTTTTAAATAAAATAAATTATTATATAGTATTGTGATGAATGAAATGAATGGGAGAAAGTTATGAATGAAATGCTGTTTTTATAGAGAGATCCAGGCGTGTTATTTTTTCTATGACGTCATTTGAATTAATTTCAGTTGTTTTCGGAGAAATTTTCAAATATAATAAATTATCGTAGTATTATGATAGTTTTAAAAATATTACCGTGGAATGTATCGCATTTTAGAGATATTTTAACCAGGCAATTTATATTTCAATGCCGTCATTTGAATGAACTTCATTTTTTTCAATGAAGGTTTAAGTTTTCAAATATAATAAATTAATGTAGTATTGTGATAAGTTTTAAAATATTACCGAGGAATGTTTTGCATTTTACACTTTTATAAATAAAATTGCATTGAAGTTGGAAAGTGTTTCATAATCAATGCTTTAAGCATGATTGATCTTTCTTGTTATATACTGTATATTGAAGTCAGAAAATTTTTGGTTTGATTCATATAACTTTAACAGGTCAAAATATTAAAATATCGAAATGATTACTACTAAACTAAGAACTCGATTCCATATCCAATTACATATCCTTGTGGGCGCTTTCAAAAGGGCTGAAAATGACTCCCCTTACTATTTGTAGCTAGCACTTTTAGTTTTCGAGATATGAGCTTTAGAAAGTTGAAAATGTTCAATCTTCTTCAACTTGACAAGGTGATTCCTCAAAAACTTATAAGCTATATTTCCTATTGAACACTTTTGTGAGTGGCTTGCTGTTTATACCGTATCCTTTATAGTTTAAGGGATATTTTGAAAGAAAGTAAGCAAAGTAAAGTGAACACTCGCTCGAACAAAAACTTCTTAGTTTCTTCGAAATAATCTTCACCCACAATTTGTACCCAATTTTCGATAAAACAAGCAAAAATGACATTTTTCTCCAACAGGTACGGAAATATAAGCGTCCGAAATGTTTACATTTTTCGTAACGCTAAGATTTCAGCCAGAGATAGCATACAAGATAGGATCAAAAAGTTCGGAGACTGTGTTGATATCTCCAACCCTGATTGGAGGAAAGGGGAACTATTTTACCGTGGCGGAGAGCCACATGTGACGTGAGATGTGAAAAGGAAGAATCAAGTGTTTTTCCAGACAATGCGTGTCAGTGAACTGTAGTCGTTCGCGTTCATCAAAAATGGAAATGGCGTTTGAAGAACAACGTGCGAATATAAAATTCTGCCAGCATTTGGGGAAATCGCCGACAGAAACATTGCACCTGCTGCAGCAGGTACTGCTCCAATCAGGGTTGGAGATACCAGCAGAGTCTCCGAATTTTTTGATCCTACCTTGTAGATCCCAACAAAATGAAAGATTTAAAAACTACATTTTCGTAATCGGCATTTTCGAAAGCGTACAGATTTTTAACTTGTCCAAAATGTGCTTTCGAGACGAAAACAATACTTTAGCGAGAGAAATAAAATAAGCTTAAAAATCTGATGTGAGCAGCACATGACTTTCTCTGCAAACTCAAATTCACGTTCTCTTTATATCTTCAATAATTCATTAATGAGTTTAATTACATAAAATATCAGCCATATTTACTTTAATTTACACTGAATTGGCACTTTTAATTCAATTTTCGTTTTCATTTGGTAAATGGATTTATTTTCAAAGGTGGCGTAGCCGAAATGCGAAAAACTAAAATATCTCGAGAACGGCTACTGCTAGAGTAATGGGGTTGGTCTTATTCTTTTTGTCGTCAAAAATTACGTATAAAATAAGCATTTAATTGATATATTTGAGCATACGTAGTTTTTTAGTTTTTAGATTAAAGATTTTTGTGGGCCATTTCTAAAAAAAAAAGTCTTTTTTTTTTCGAATCGTACCAAAATCTAATCAGCACCAGGTTAACTTACAAGTGATTTATCTACCAAATTTTGTGAAATTGAGTCTATTAGCTTTGAAGTTAGAGTGGATACAGACAATTTTTGCGGATTATTTCGCAGAAAAAGGCCGGTTTTTTTAGTCCGAATCGTACCAAAAATTATACACAAGTAATTTACCTACGAAATTTTATAAAATTTAGCCTCTTAGGTTTTGAATTAGAGTGGATACATACTTCGCACAGAGAGACATACACACCGACGTCACGCTATAAATATTTTTTTCGTATTCTAAAGGTTCCAAAACGTGTAGATCCGTCAAAAACTCGAATTGCGATTTTCGGCACGATTCCAATACTTTCCCTATACACTACCATGTATTGCAGGGAAAGTAAAAGTCAGATGTGGGCAGCACATGACTTTCCCTGAAGACTCATATTCTCTTTATTTCTTCAATAATGCATTAAATTGAGTTTAATTGCACAAAATCACACCCATAATTATTTTAAATTACATTGAATTAGCAATTTTAATTCAATTTTCGTTTTCATTCGGTAACTGAACTTATTTTCAAAGGCAAAGGCCTAAAATGTTTAGAGAATGGCTAGTCTTAGTATAAGGGGGTTGGTCTTATTCTTTTTATTGTTAAAAATTACGTAGAAAATAAGCATTTGAACAAGCATTTAATTAATATATTTGAACATACGTATTTTTTTTTTTTTTTTTTTTTTAGATTTTTGCGGGTCATTTTGTAAAAAACGGCAGATTGTTCTTTCCCTGTCTCATACCAAATTCTAATCAACACCAGAATATCCCACACCACAAGTAACTTATCTACCAAATTTTGTGAAATTTGGTTAATTAGTATTTCAGCTAGAGTGGATACATGAGATTTTTGCGGGCCATTTTGCAAAAAAGGACGGGTTCTTGGGGAAAATAAATTTGACTTAAAAGAGTTATAATAATACTCCCACCGCTTCACGTGAAATTGCACATAGCAACGGGAACCATGATCACTGCTATCGCAGTCTCGGACAACTGTTAAAATTACTTTGAAAAGCAGTTACGCCCTCAAGTGGAACAATTACAAAACTTATAATTGTTCGATTCTGAGAGGGACACTCCCCTCTCTTTACGAAATTAAAAGAAAACTCTTTTAAATGAGTGCAATATCGAGGCCAGTTTTATGGAGCTTGCCAGGTCTGTACCGGAAGCTTATAAAATGGCGGATTAAAAATTGGAACGAAATTACGGAAGAAAACCAAACATTAGTTTTTCCTGAAAAGAATATTGTATTTCAATGTAACATTATTTGCCAAATGATATAGTAAGAGACACATTTTTTTTTTTTTTTTAATTAACCTCTAAACAAAATGCTGTGACCCCAAATCAAGAATACCTGAGGTGTGAATCGCCACTCGATTTTCTCATATATTCATGTTCCATACTTGATTACTTTCATTTGTATCACAATAAAAAATATGCATTTTCACTTTCCCTACATACATAGTATATAAGAAAAGTATTGTGACGGGGAAGAAAATTCGAATTCTACTTTTCAACAGAAGAGCACGTTTTAAGCATCCCGGAACTTGAATAGAACGTTTTTGAGGTGATGTCTGTGTGTGAGTATATATATGTATGTATGTATATTAGTGCATTCGTGGGCAGGATATCTCACGAACGAGTGAAGTGTTTCAAAACTAATTTGGTACAATTATTACAATCTATGAATACTGGAACCTTGATTTTAAACGCACTCGGATGTTCCGAAGCCCCCCCCCCCCCCGGATAAAATATTTAAAACATATAAATATTATGAAATATGTTCCCTTTCCATTTGCAGTATTATGCAACAAATATAGTACCATCATTTTCGTAGATTTATTTGTTCCATTCAAGAGAGAAGATACTTTTGTAATAGTTCCGCTCCATTGAAGTTGGATGAGTGTCTTCCGAATTTTAGAGAACTTCCTTACAGGCGGGTTTTGAATAACCATATTTGTCAGGGTCTCATTACCGAAAAGGCATGGGAAATGCGTGCTTTCCTTCAAGATAAGTAAAGGCTCCCCGAATTGTCCCCCCCCCCCTCCGATATTGTTTATTTATTTATTTTCTATTTTACGTTATTAGTTAAACAGCATCTTGCCCGTATAGGCATATAAGGAAGTATTTTGGTTGTCTGGGCTTACATTTTAATTGGCCACATATATATTTTTTTAATTTTCAATATTCAACTGTTAACATGGCATGACAATTAATATTAAAATTTGAATAATTACAAAAGTAAACTTTCCCGGCCGGGGATTAATGCCTTATAAACTCTAGGGTTAGGGCCCTCGGTCTGGGTTTGCAAAAGTAAACTTTGACTGCGGCAGTGCTTAAATAGATTGCTGTTTAAGAGAAATAAAATACTGAAATTTTAATACAGACATCCATTTTAATATATATATATATATATATATTAATCATCATAATATAGTTAAAAAGTCCTTTAATTCTCCTAATGAAGACCATAATATTTATAATTCCTTCAACAATCATAAAAGTAAATCAAAAAGAACTAAAAGAGCAAGTAAATATAATAAAAAATTGCCATCATTATCTGAGCTAAAAAATGCCATCCTTCAGCAACATGCAAATTTTAAAATTACTTTTGATTGGAAACAATGTAAAAACTGGATTTTCGCAATTAAAAAACAGCAATTAAATATGGTATATAACCTTTTTCTAAGTACTGCATTTGATAACGTTCATTTTAAACATTTATTCTATGATTTGCTCATTACCAGAAGTAAAAATCTTAATAGTTATTTATATGTCACAGACTTAAACTTTAATGACGAATCAAAACAAAATACTAAAATAAATGAATATTGTACCTTGAATTTTACTAATTCTGTATTAAATAATCTGAAGATAAATAATTTTTTAAAATCGGTTTCCAATTACTTTCCAGTCAAACATGTAAATCCTAAAATTGCTTATAAATATGATAAACCGCTAGGACGTTATATTTTCAACTATAATCAAATTGCCAAATCAGTAGATATTAATCAAAACTATGAATTGGATAAAGAGTCATATTGCCACTGTCATTTAGAAAAATACAAAGACTTCGTAGATAAACACCATGGGCATGTTATAACGGGAAATCTAAATATTATTAATTATGATGCACTAAGATCACTGATGTTACTGGGTAATAAGTACCGTATACCTACTAAATTTAAACATAAATTAATATGTAAAGGTTTATTTCTTGACTTAAATAAATTTATCTATAAAATCAGTTATAAATATCAAATCCCTGTAGAAGCCTTTAAACCTTGGAGAGTCTTAATAGAACAATACTTAAATCATTATATATATAATCAGAAAATTAATAATTCATATAAACTTAATTCAATTAAAAATGATATTAAAGAAATACAAAATGATTTTGTCATTACATATGTCGATAAGGCAAGTGGAAACTACTCAATTATATGTAAATATTATTATAAAAATACCCTTCAGTCACACTTACTTAATAATCATATCTATAATTTACATAAAACTAACCTTAAAATCTTATACAATAGAATATCAGCCAAATATAAGCAAATCCATCTAAAAAATAGTTGTAATAACATTCCATATATTGTTTTAGTACCCAAGTTTCATAAATCCCCTGTTGCTTTTCGAACCATTACCAGTGGGCATAATTCTTACATTACTAATGCTGGAAAATTATTATTAAAGATATTACATGAAGTATCCTCGTCAGATGAAATCTCAAATAATTGTCATATTGTAAAAAACAGTTTTGAAGTAGTTAAGAAATTGAAAACTCTTACTAATATTCGTAGTATTTATACCTTTGATTTCAAAGATTTGTTTAATAATATTAATATAGATGATCTGTATAGAATTATTTTAGGAATTTTTGAAAAATATAATATCAACCTAAAATATTCAAATTTTCTTTTTAAAAAATTACTTAACTTCACTCTTTATGAGAATTATATTCAACATGGTGGTACTATTTTTAAACAACAGGTTGGTATCCCACAAGGGGGGTGTGCCTCATCATTGTTAGCTAATCTGTATTTATTCTTCTATGAAAAAAACATTAATCCAAGCTTGCATAATATGCACATGTTTAGATATTTAGATGACATTTTATGTGTATCCCCAAATAATAATATCCCTATAGTATTAAACTTTTATCCAAAAAATTTACAATTAAATGCAGGTAATAATGACACAAATGTTGCAAACTTTTTAGACTTAAATTTAAATTTACAAAATTGTAATATGGTTATAAACTTGTATGATAAAAGACGGGATTTTAAATTTAATACATCAAAAATTCAACATTTTGACTCTTGTCTGCATATATCTGTATTTAGAAATATTATAATAAACCAGGCTCTTAGAATCAATAAAATTTGTGATGAATATTATAAAATTAGCGCACTTTATGGAATTATTGAGTACAGCGACTAATAATGCATATCCCCCCAATTTTGTTATTAAAATTATCAACTCAGTGTATCAAATTTCACTAGATAACATCCTAGAAAACATTCCCAATTATAGTGACTAACATACAGGAGAGAGAGGGAAAAAAATATATATATATATATATATATATATATATATATATATATATATATATATATATATATGTGTATATGTGTGTGTGTATGTATATATGTGTGTATATTATATATAATTATTTATTAATTATATAAATAAATAAAAATGAAAAATAATAAACTAAGTCAAAAACATTAGAAAAATCAAAAAATCGGAAAATAAGATGCATTAACATTAATGTTTTGAATTTTATTTTCGCAAAAAAATGTAACTTTTGTCAGTATTGAAACTTCGTTTTGAGCGCCCTTATAATGGTGTATAGTGGCATTCTCGATTATCCAGTTTTCCTATGAATTACTTGTTTAGTAGGAATTTTCATCTTTGATTCATATTCATATTCAGTTCTGCATGTTTGGGAAGTTGTATTCTGAATTGCTTGTCCAGTCTCCAGCTTAGACTCACTGGACGGGTTTGGGAGTATTTCCGTGAACGTTCGTACTGCCTCCCTGGTAGAATTTCGACTTGTTCATTCCGGTGCTTCTAGATTAAGCTGTTGAGGTTGATCGTGTATACACGTGGTGGAAGAGGAAGGGTTCATGCCGCATGGTAATACAATTTTCTTAATGTATCCTTTTTTCATTTTTTGATGCCTGTAGTCTGAGTTTAAGCATTTATAGTAATGTACTATTGCTTAATCTGAAACAGGCATTTGTTTGGGTTAATTAGAATTAAATACTCAGACCTGAGGATGAATTTTATTCTGATTAATCATCGAATTTGGGAAGGTTCTGTTCTTTTCTCCTATCGGCATTATGGCCGTGAATTTGCTTCTATGGTGATGTTAATATTACTTGAATTGTATTTTTATTTTTACATAATTCTTATTATTACATTTCAAATATATATATATATATATGGGGATTTATCAAAAGACTTGACATATACGTTACTCTTTTCACTTTACATTCTGGAAGAATTTTGGGCCCTCGGATCGACACTATTTTGGGAGCCTTTGTATGTTTTAAAATATTTTTAAGATCCGAAACCACCTTGTCCCAATGAATAATCCGGCCTCAGTTATATAACGCACCATGGAAATTATAGTATTATGATCTCGATATGCTCACCTACAATTCGATAAACAAGTTGTAGCCTAAACGTTGTAAAGAACACTATAAACTGATACACAAATGCGTAATAATAAAATGTAGAATTATATGAAATACTAAGAAAATGTCGACGTAATGTACTAATGAGTCTTTGAAAAATGCAAGATAAATCCAATAAAAATAATGCACAGAATTTTGAGACCCTCTGCGAACCGCCTCCAGGTACTTTTTAACGGGTAGTGTTATGACGGTTTGTGACGTTATGATCGTTTGTGACGTGAAGACTCCCACAAGTCCGCATTATGCATTTGATTCAGACTACGGGGTTAATAGCGATCTCTCGTCGTTTGTTTCAGCATTACGAACGTTGTCGTGACTGTTTAATCGAGGAAATAAGGTCTCGATGCCATACGCTGATAAAAGGCGACAGTGAAGAAGCTGGCGGTGTTGGGGCAGTTATCGTTAGTGGGTGATTAACTTATCTGATGGCAGATTGTGGGGATTGAGGGTATTGTTAGTGGACAACGTGGATATTAAATTAGGATTGGGTGTTATGCCACCGGCTTCTGTATTGCGGTCAGTCACCGTGTCTTCTGCGCAGCTGCGGGTTTGTACATTCCTTGGATCCGTAAGCGGAACTCTTGTTGGGTGGAGGTTATGACATTGCACTTATTTTGTGGGATCATCTTACATAATAAAATATGTCTTTCTGTGTCATCTGTAGTGAAAAATCGAAACTTGGGTCCCACGAAATTCGGTACAGTGGTATTTCAGGCTCCCAGATGATACGGCTCTGAGAATTTTTTTTTCTTGGACTAGGTGCTCTGCCCCCTGCTCGCTACGCCTCGCCAAACCCGTAACTCGCTGCGCTCGAAGAGCTCTCGCTTCATACCCATCGCTCCTAAAAATTGTGCATTAAAAAGTCTATTTTTCTATCTCTACCTATTTTCCGCAGAAGGAAAAAGCAGGGAGTTTCCCCAGATCAGATAATCCCCAAACTGAATTCCTTGATTCTTGATCCAGAGCTCGATTTCAAGCCGAACTAAAGTTCAAATTGGTAAATGGTTTATTTCATCGTATTATCCAATTATTTCTATATAAATGTACCGAATTTCACATTTCTGTATGCTATAGTGCGACACAGAGACATCGCTAGACGTACCAATACGAAAGAAATTTTTCACTTAAGAAGTGCATAAAAAGCAAAATATCCCGTAAACTAAATCGAAATTAAAAAAAGGGCTCCATCCTGCAAAAATTCAACTATGTAGGTACCTGCCTGCAAAAATAGCTGTAGTCTTGCTGTTGTTAGTCTATCCAGGACGCAAACTCGCAGCTCAAATATTTTGCCTTTGAATTTGACATTAAATATTTATTAAACTACAATATATATCGAAAAACGGTTTGTTTCAGCGTATTTCCCAAATCTTTCTCTACAAGTGTACAAAATTTCACATTTTTATATGCTGGGGGCGCGGTAGCCCATTGGTTAGCGCGCTGGAGTTGCACTCGGTAGGCCCGGGTTCGATTCCAGCCACTGCCAAAACTGCCGCCGTGTTCACGCGGAGTACGATCACGTTAAACATGTGGGTCCGTAAGTCCTTCCGAGAGGTTGGTGGTAGGGGAAGGAGGGTACGGTCCCTGTGGATGCCTCCCCTACTGGGTTCCGGTCCAAATTGGGTGGCACTTCCTGGCCGTTCAAACAGTTACCTTACACCTTTCTGGTAGGTCGGACGGTCTGGGTCTCAACAACAACATTTTTATATGCTATAGTTTTTGCGGTACGAAGTAGAAATTTGTCATACAGCGGCGGCGGCGTCAGCTACTTTCTTTTTAATATAGAGAGATACGAATTAGTTTTTAGTTATATTATGTTGAAGCACGATTTTGTGCGATTTTCGCATATATCGGCTCTTTAGCGATAGAAACTATTATCGCAGAGCATCCGTCCTGGGAAGATCGGATACATAGAAATGTGTAATTCTTTCCAACGATCTTTGAACCGAATCCGTAGGGAAATTCCTTCATATCTATTTATTTATTTTTTAAATACATAGACATATGCATGTTTAGGGACACTTTCGGGTAGGTCGGACGACCTGGTTGGATAAAGGAAAAGAACTCGGCAGCAAAAAAAGCTAACAGCATGGTTCAAAGACGGAATGGACCCTAAAACTGCTACAGAAGACATTTTATTGACTCAAGGTAAATTGCTGTCCTATTCAGGGATGTTCAAATGAACAACATTTACATGAACGGAATTCTATCCTGTTTAAAATGTACATTAGAATTCCAGAAAGAACGGAACCTCGTACTTTGGCAAGCAATGCAGGTGTCACCGTATGAAAGACCCAATAATACAACTTTTTGGCAAGTGTTTATGGCCTTCCATATTCGCTTATATATTCGTTCCTGGTGTCAATTTTTAGTCATTAAACAATGCCCTACATTTTCGTGATTGACTGTATATCTTGCTTAATTGCCACATTTGTCATCCTAACTTTTTTAAGTCTCCGCTAGGAGCGCTATAATCCCTTTAATTCGATCGGGCATAGTTACTTTAGTACAGATAGATCTAATGTATAGTCTCGTGGATCTTTCCTTACAAAATTATTGGTGTGTGACTGGTTGCTGGGAAACTTACGTATATATATTTTTTAATTTTTTATGATGAAATCCCCAGGAATATTTACTGGGAGGGCTTTGGCTAAATGACTCTTTAACTGTTTCAATATTGTTGTATTTTATTATAATGGGAAATATGGTAAAATAAATAATTTCTCATAATTAAGTAAAGTTTTTAATGATTTCAATTAAAAAAAATTGATTTGGGCAGAACGTAACTTTCCCTGCAGATTTATATGTATTTTATCTTTTTTTCTCTAATAATTCATTAAATTGAGTTGAGTTTAATGCACAAAAGAGCACGCATAATTATTTGAAATGCCACTGAACTGAATTTGTATTTTCAGTTCAATTTTCGTTTTCATTTGGTAACTGAACGTATTTTCAAAGGCGACGTAGGAAAAATGAGGAAAAACTGAAATATCTCAAGAATGGCTAGACCTAGGGTAATGGGGTTGGCCTTATTCTTTTCAGGGCTAAAAATTAAACATAAAACAAGCATTTAATGGATGTATTTGAGCATACGTAATCTTTTATATTATATTTTAATGATTTTTGCTGACCATTTTGCAAAAAAAGCAGTTTCTGTTTTCCCGAATGGTAACAAAATCTATTCAGTCCAGGGTAACCTACAAGTGAATTATCCACTAAATTTTGTAAAATTTGGCAAGTAGGTTTTTTAGCTAGAGTGGATACATACATTTCACAGAGACTAAAAATAATACCAATAATTGTTTCGTAATCTGATTTTTGAGGGTCATTTCGAAAAAAAAAAACCGACTTCTTTTACCCTGAATCATACCAACGTGAAATCAGCATCAAGGTCACCCACAAGTAATTTACCTACCAAATTTTATGAAATTTAGTCAATTCAGACAGACACACGCACACACAGGTGTCACGCTAAAAGTCGTTTTATCGTGTTCCAGAGGTCCCAAAACGTGTAGATCCGTCGAAAACTCGAGTTGCGATTTCTGGTATGATTCCGATATCTTTTCCATATATTACCATGTAAGGGAAAGTGGGAAAGTATTGAGAAATTCGGGTGCTCGCTTATTGGTAAATACAGGAGGATCTCGTAATAAGCGCAAAACCCGTTAGACAATTCCGTTATCTGCAGTGGGAGCGCGATTATAACTTTTGGAATGTCTCCTAACGGTGAGTTCTGTGAGTATAATTTTATGTGCTCTATTGAATTTCATTGTCTAAATTTCATTGGCAATAGGATCGTCGAAAAGTGCCTGCATTTCATTCAGGCTATTCTTAGACATTATATACTTGCGACCCAAGCTGATGATTTTTTATAACTAAGCAGCCGAAACTCGGACCGGTCCGACCTGTGAACCAGGCCCGATCCCATGAAGATCGCTACCAAGAGCGATTGAGTATTCTACTCGAGAATGCTTTCTCCTGGACAGGTAGATTGGTGGGAGTGATCGTGACGGAATTCGAACATTTTTCGAACAGAAACCTGCGAGCCCCCATTGAAATTTCGAGCACGTCAGACAGAGCCTGGTTCCTTTGAATTAAAATGACACGCTCAGCCGAGGACACAGATAAGATTTTTCCTTAGATTCCGGCCCATTGTGTTGTTAAGTCGAAATTCTTTGAAAAGCAATCAATACGAAACAAAATGTCGCGGATTAGGAACTTCGATGTGGTTCAGAGTTATACACACTCTGTAACGACCGATTGTTTTGCCATGATTTGTGCAGTGATATCATCATTTGAAAAATATGACAAAATTCTCAAAGCATTCTCGCTAAAATTTCAAAAACAGTGAGCATGGATTTTATTTTTTTAACTACACCGAGCGAGGTTTGCGTTTTGCCGCTTGTTCTTTATACAACGACAAAAAGCGGAATGACTTTTTTCATACACACGTGAAGAATCCTCATCAAAATGCAATTAACTGTTAATGAATGCTAGTACTTCAAGTATCTTCGCTAGCGAATGGAACGAACTATAAATACGCGAGAATGATGTTAACGGATGGTCGCATAATGTTGCATATGAAAGGTAAACATATATTAGATATCACTTGCTCAATTTTTTAATTTTATATCAAGTTTTGATAAATTTATGTGAAAAATAAAGTGCAATATCTGAAGAACGGCTCACGCCAGCGTTCTGAAATGGGTGTCATTCGTTTTCTAATGAGAAATTACGTCGGAAATGATTATTTATTTATCATTAATGAAGATCCTGATCTTTAAAAATAATTTTTACAAAAATTTATTCGAAATTTGGGGGAGGGCCGGATCCGAACACTGGGTTGCGTTTAAAAACAATAGGGTTACAGTTACAGTATATTAGTTGTAATAGTCGTACAAAATTATGTTCGAAATACTTCATCCGTTCCTGAAAAATCGTGTCCAGAGACTCCCTCTTACAGACACAGATGGATATCATCTCAAAAACCTTCGTTTCGAGTTCAAGGATGCTTGAAACGTGCTCCTCTGTCGAAAACTCGAATTCGAATTTTCAGTCCCGTTACAATACTTTTTGTATACATGATACTATGTATGTAAGGAAAGTGATATATTTTTGTCTTGATCCCAGAAATAGAAAAAAAAAGTAATTTGCCTAAATGATTATCGGTGAATTTTTCCAAAAATAAATTGCATCCATTTCCTTACAATCATTTCAATTAAAAAAAGAAAAACCTTTCAAAATGAATTGTAACGATTAATGCAGAATTGATCTTTGAACTTTGATCCAAGCACACAATTTCAATCACAAAGAGTCTCGAAAAAAAAATGTCGTCTAACATCTTTTTTCCTGATACAAACGATAACTGTAAACATTCCAATGTTTACTACCGCCGAAACGGAAATTGGAAACTGTCCTAATTGTGTTCAAGGAAGTAGGATAAAAACGTTTCCATAAAGGACATCTATAAAAACTATTTTTAATCTCTAGTGAAAGTGAAAGTGTTGCCACAACTATTTATTTATTTTTAAATCTCACACTTAATAACCTTTCCTTACATATTGCGATTAATTTACTTCCGATTCATTTAGATAATATTGCCGATTTCTACACATTTATGTCCACGTTCGGGCATACCATGCTTTTAGTGCAGCAACCAGTATCGGCGGACCGATTGCTAGTTATTGTACTGGTAGCAATTCCCTACCGGGAGTATAGGGATACGTTGGTAGTAAGTGCAAAGTATTAAAGAGTGTGCCTGGCTTTTGGATTCAGTAAAACTAATTTCGTAAACCAGATTTCGTAGATGTATTTGGTAAGAACTGGAAGATAGTTTTATTTTTTTAATTCTTATTAATAACGCGATTTATTCAAGAATATCATAACATCGTTCTCTGCCCTAAGATCGTTTCTAAGATAGTTTTGTTACGAGGTGATTCACCTCACGTTCGATTTGAACGCTAAAATACGGCCTATAATTGATCTCAAGTGGTTAAAACTGAAAATTAAGAAGTAATTAATAAGATTTGAAATGAGGACACGGATTAGATTCAAAATAACAAAATAACAAGTTTATTTACAAAATTAACATTTAAAAATAAAAACATGAAGAAGTTTTGCTCCAAAACACATGAGCTCCCAAGTGAAACACAAGTTACTCCCTTAAAGTACGAAGACATAGCAAAGTATCAAAAACATCATAAAACCTCTTAAAATTAATTCTATTTGAATAAAACCCCAAATACATCATAAATCTTTGACGTGTCGAAGAAAACATTAATTTCCTTAAGAAGCAAAAATCGAGAGAGGAGAAATTCAAAATCTAAGTAAATGCATGAAAATCCAATAGGCCTACCTTCGGCTCTGGGTCCAGCAAGGGCTCGGCTGCGGTGACATCTTGGAGTTCGGAAGGAGCATCTTTTTGCTCCGTCAACTATTGAAAAACCAAACTCACTTCACCAGCTCGCAAGGGGCACTCCCGATTTCTTTTTTCTGCAAAAACTCTCTCCAAAAACTTGTAATTTTAAGTCTCCTCCCTCTCAAGTATTATTTGCTGACAGGACTTAAGCCCCCCTTAATATTACTGGTGGACACTTGGCTTCCACTCTCAGTGGCCAGTCCATGACAGCAGGGCTTGCCCACTAGCCCCTGAATTATCGCTTGCAGGTGGCCAGGAGTCCCAGCTCCCGTGCGAACCTCTGGGCTTAATTGCGCCCCCAACGACCGCTTTCCCCCCGTTCTGTCTTCCTCTTGTGCTGGACCACCCACATGCAGTGGCGCACCCACGGGGGGGGCCGAGGGGGCCCTGGCCCCCCCCTTGGGCTGACAAAGCAAAACGCGAAGGGCGCTGTCAGCACAAGGGAGAACTAGGTCTGCCTTCGAGAAAGTATAAAAAAAAAACATTTACAACCATTATTGTAATAAATAATTTTAATCATTGTGAAGAAAACAATTCCAGCATATCCCAACACTTACACTGAATGTAATTATACATATAAAGCTCTTTATCGTACTGTACAAATTATAAATTAATTCGCACTAAAGGCGCCAATTCTGGAAACCCGTTCTTCTTAAGACGTTTCTACCTGTGATTGAATTTAACTAATGGACTCGTCCAAAATCACGTGACCCAAATGCCTTCTCGCTATAGTCGTACTATACCAGTGCTGTGTAGAGTGACGTCACAGGCGCCTCCGTGGCCCTATATAAAGAGTGAACGGCGGGGAAGCGGCTGTTCGCTCGAAAACTCGAGGATTTCGTTTACCCAGTGAGAAAATTGTGGAAGTGAATAAATAGATCGTGCCAACGCTTCGCGAATTAAGTGTTGCTGTGAGTTGAAATAAAGTGCGACGTTACGACACAAGGTGATAACAGTGAATTGGTAGTTTCGGAACGAGGGCCTGCGTGGTGAATAGCTGAATTTAATAATGGTCCTGAACTTTCAACTGATCTTACAGTGAAATGCATCTTTAACGATCAGTGTGTGTGTTTATGTGCGTATTTCGGCTATATAGCAAATTTTGTTCTTGAATAACTGAGGAGCAAGGTAAAAAAAAAGACAATGAGTGAAAAACGAAAAGGGCTAGGCCAACAGACACTGGGAAATTATTTTAAAAAAAAAAAGTAAGATTGAAAATAGTGACGTTCCCAACGACGTTTCCCTGAGCTCTTGTTACATTGATGAGGCTGCAGTCGAAGCAAGCAACAGCCGTGACCCCGGGCTGTCTTCAAACGCTTGTGAGGAGGTAAAGGTAGGACAAAACACAATACCAAACACAGTTGAAATAGAAATTCTGGCTGCAGATATTTCTAATTATGTCAAGAAATCTAACCTCACAGATGAAGATAGGATAACAGCGCTAAAAAATCTTTGGGAACCATATGCAAATTACAGTTTTCCTGCTACTGTCACTAGTGCTGTATCAAGTCAAGGAAAACCTCACCACACTCGGAAGTTCTGCTCATCTTGGCTGAGTAAGCATAACTGGCTAGCTTACTCAAAGGCAGAGGACAGTGCCTATTGCAAATTTTGTGTTCTCTTTGCACCCCATGAAGTCGGTTTAAGATCCACACAAGCTACAGGTCAACTTGTTTCAAAAGGATTTAATAATTGGAAGAAGGCCTTGGAGAAGTTCAGTCAACATGAAAAATTTTTCTATCATAAGGATTCAGTTCTCAAAGCCGATGAGTTCTTAAGGGTCACGGAAGGAAAAACGGTTCCTGTGGATCAAGTAATGGACAGAGGAAAGCAAAAACAAGTTTTGCAGAATAGGGCTATTCTTAAACCTATTATCAAAACAGTGATTTTTTGTGGAAGGCAAGGGCTGGCCATGAGAGGGCATAGAGACTGTGGGGATTTGGACGTATTGTCAGAACCATGCCAAGGCGAAGGAAATTTTAGAGCCCTTTTGCGACTCCGAGTTGATGCAGGAGAAGAAATACTGAAAACTCATCTACAAGGTTGTGCAAAAAATGCAACTTACATAAGTTGGAATATACAAAATGAGATTATTTCAGCATGCAATGATTCCATTGTGAAGCACATAGCAACTGAGGTGAATGAGGCCAAATGTTTTGCGGTTTTATGTGACGAAACCACAGATATTGCAACGGTAGAGCAAATGACACTTTGCGTTCGTTATTTGAAACGGTTTGAAACAAATGATAAGTATAAAATTGAATTTAAGATAGTGGAGAACTTCCTTAAGTTTGTGCCCCTGACTGAAACTACAGGTCGAGCAATTGCAGATGCTATTCTTAAAGGCCTTGCAGACTGCAACATTGATACGTCTTTCCTCCGTGGACAAGGGTTCGATGGAGCTTCTGCAATGAGTGGAGAGTACAATGGCGCCCAAGCAATTATATATGAGCAACACCCCAAAGCCCCCTACGTTCATTGTGCATCACACTGTTTGAACTTAGCCATAACTTATTCATCTAGAGTTCCGGATATCCGAAACAGCTTTGGAATAATAGGGAAAATCTCTAGTTTTTTCAACACACCAAAACGAAACCTTGTTCTCACCAGCAAAATTAATGCAGCTAATCAGGAAGAGACAGAAATCAGTGCCAAAAAACTGAAGAAATTATGCCCTACTCGTTGGGTGGAGAGACATGATGCCGTCACAGTTATGGTTTCATTGTTTGATCAAGTAATCGACGCTCTGGAGGAGATTACTACCTGGAATGACAAGGAGACATCAACAGAGGCTCATACCTTGTTATGTTCAATGTTAACATCACAGTTTGTCATAGCACTTGTTTCAGCTGACAGATTACTCAGCTACAGTGTTCGTCTGAGTGAAAAGCTGCAGGAAGTTAACCTTGATCTGGCAACTGCTGTGAGTGACGTAGAAGACGTTTTGAAAGCTATATCTATAATTCGAGAGAACGCAGAGAACGAGTTTCACCATCTGTTTGAACAAGCTGTTAAGAAGCTGGAACAGCATGGAGAAAACATTACTCTACCACGCCGTGCCACCAGACAAATTTATAGATCAAATTTCAACGTACAGACTCCTGAAGAATACTACAGACTTTCTATTTTCATTCCATGGATTGATAATTTCATCACTCACCTCCATGAAAAATTTCTCAAACATAAGGAATTTCTACAAAGTTTTGCATCTGTCATTCCGAATGGAAGGCAGCCGACACTGGAAGAAAACGAGAGATTTGTTGCCTTATCAAGGAAATTTGCAGATGATTTAGGACCCAGATCAGATAATACTCTAAAAGCTGAACTACATCTGTGGTACATGAAGGTCTTTGCATTGAACAAGAAAACTAAAAGCCCAATCGAACTGCTTAACTTTTGTGACCAAAGGACTTTTCCAACTGTGTTTGAACTTTTAAAAGTGTATGCCACCCTCCCAGTATCAACAAGCAGTGCTGAGAGGTCATTCTCCACAATGAAGAGGTTGAAAACTTACTTGAGAAACAGTATGAGTGAAACCAGACTGAATGGACTGGCGTCAATGAACATTCACCGTGAAGTGGAAATTGATCCAGACCAGATAATTAATGCTCTGGCTACAAAGAAAAACAGGAGGCTGGACTTCGTTTTATGAATATGTATAGATCATAATTGAATAATATAACAATATGTAATCATGAGAGAGTGGTTGAAAACAAGTATACAGTATAAGCAGACCAGAACAAATAATTTTATCTTCATCTATTTCTTAATTTGTGTTGTTTTGAATAAATATCTACTACTACTTCTTCTAATCATTCAATTCTCTTGCACTGCACTAAAGAATTGTTAGTAATTTGATAAAAATAAATGTACAAAAAAAGACAACCGCCTTGTTAATTGATATGGCCTCTGATCATTTTTTCTCGGAAAATTTATCGAGGAGTCATCCTCCTTCATAAAAATTTTGTGCACCAATGGCCCCCCCCTTAGGAATATTCTGGGTGCGCCACTGCCCACATGCAGTCCAAGCTCCACTGACCCTTCCCTTTGCGGGTGGCCAGGAGGGAACCTTATACCTATTGCGTGAAAAGCCAGGGACCATCTTTATAGGTATGAGGTTGGTTAAAATTTCCACAATGTCACATTGCATGATGAAAACCAATGGGACATTTACCCCCTTTCCTTATTTTTAAGAGCAAAAACCGTCTGCGAGCAGCTTTCCTGAAAAAAAAAATGCAGATATCTGCATACATACAGAACATAAAATAGTATAAATATATAACAAACATTGAAATTCCAAAAATTTTTGTGTTATAGTTCATTGGTTTGGTCAGTTCCATGTGGTGGAAAGTTCCTCGTAAATTATTTCCCTAACCAAATGTTTAATGCATGTATGCACTGGCAATGACCTGGAAAGTTCTGAATACACCATTGTCCTTTCGGAATGATGAAAAGTCTGTCGCACTTCTGGCTGGTCCTGAAGAAAAAGGCTGTTTTGTGTCTTTGGAACTGGTTGGGCCGTTCATCTGTGATTAAGCTGTATTTAGAAAGTTTTTCCTTTTTTTTTTCGTACTCAAAATATATCACACTACCAAGAAATGTACTCATGTAGCACTAAAATTTCACCATTTCTAAAGTCAAATGCGACTTTAAAGTGAGCGATAGTTACTTTCTTGTGTAATGCCCACATACGCTACTGGTATGTATTTGGAGCTGTTAATGAAAAAGTCTTTATGTGACTTCCTCGTGCAGTAACCTTCTGCAAGGAAAAATGTGATCCTGAAAGTCAATGATGACCTACGCCCCTGCGTCGGTAGGTTGCTAGCTGTCCTCATGGCTCTGTCGTGGCTCACTTCTCGTGGGTCGGTTGTAGATCTCTGCTGGTGTCCTGTCCGTTACTGGTTGCTGTTGTGGTCCGTTCTTTACAGACATACTGCTGGAGATAAGTTTACACACAGGCCAAAGAACATACATACAGACACTCAAAAATTGAAAAATCTCTCTCTCTCAGAAAAAATTACATTACCATTAAACGATTACAAAAATTCCTATCCTTAAAAATTTATTTACACCTCGTCATAACCTTATTAAAGACACTGCTTACTTCCTTAACTATCCCCGAAATACTTTTTTTTACATCTATATACATTCTCTACAAATTCATCCTAATCTTTATTTTCCTACAAACCAAACGTAAAGATTTTCTATTTTTAAAATTTAATATTTATATACCTTCTTTATCAAGTCCTCTTAATCTTTATTTCCTTTCAACCCAAACGTAAAATTTCCTTTCCTTTAGTTTTTATACTTATATTAATTTTCTTACAAACCAAACGTAAAAATTTTCTGTTCTTAAAATTTAATCTTCCCTCCGAATTGCCATGCCATGTATTATCAATTATTCATTTTCTGTACCTTATTCCACCTATACAAAAATTTTATCTAATATCCCCGTTAAAAAAACCGAAAAGGAGAAAAAAAAAACCTTTTTTTTTCCCTTTTTTCGCATTCCTATACACCCAAAAATGAAATGTCATTCATCAAACCTTTTGCAGTATACCGAACGATTTATCAAAATTTCTTTAATCGGACACTTTTAATTTCTCTTTTAAATCCAAATTATGCCTTTCAAAACTCCCAAATCTGTAAATCCTCCCTTTTGTTAAAGCATACTCAAGTCTTCTGAGATCATAATTATGTATACCTTCCTTAAATTTTCAATCTGCGCCCCTGCGTCGGTCAGATAAAGTGTTTCGAAATCCCCCCGAAAAAAAAAAAAATAAAAGCGTATGTCACGGAAAGAAAAAAAAAGCAAAGAAGTCTCTCCTTTCTCTATCTTACCAAAAACCGGGGTGGGAAAATGAGGGTCAACCCCTCAAACTTGCCCGAAGCAAGATGCACCTGTTAAGATTGCCACACCCCTACCAGTTATCAGACTCGCTATCCCCATGAACTGTGGAACCATATATCTCCCATAACGAAAGAAAGACCGTACCTCAAACTGACCATTTCTTGACAAGCGAAAAGTGAAAGCCCCGTATAAATCAAGCAAGTGTTTTCTTTCCTTCCCTTTGTGAGTGTTGCAGAGTGGCCATAAAATCTTATGTGCTTGACACCCCCCTTTATTGGATTCCCCTTGTTTTACGTCCCTCTTGTCACTGGCTAACTGTGATGTAGTAAAGCTATGTGTTGTGCAAGTTTTCCCCTTGTCTAAAAAAGAATTCTCTGTATTATCCTTAGGCTGTCCGCTGCGTAAGCACCCCAAAAGCCGGTTGATCAGGCCCACTTTTAGATTTCAAACTGGCGTGTCCCCTATAGTCAATTACACTAAATTTTATTTATTTATTTATTTTAAATTTACATTAGTTTCAAAAGAGAATTATCTTTTCTGTTTAGTAATTACCCAGTTTTTCAAAATGTTACCCACCCTTATCTGCTGTACGATTTAAATTGGATTTAATATTATTTTTTTTTATCTTATTTCTATTTCTTATCCTTTCTATTACTAAAAATATTATCTCATTATCATTCCACACAACCTTTTCCCCTGTATTAAATCTAAGTGTTTGTTAATGTTGTATTACCCATGTTCCCTGTTGCCTGGTTCAAATCCACAAAAATGTTTATCTAAACTCTTTTTTTCTTTTCTTTTTTTAAAACTTTTCTCCCTTCCAACAAAAGAAATTCTCTGTGTATTTCTAACCTGACTGTTACCTACTTTATAACTTCCCTATTAATTCGATTTCTCCACTATTCTCGAAAGATTAAATTCCATATTCCTTCTGTAAAACCCTTTCTTTCTCCTTTTCCTCTTCTTTTTCGAATTTACCGATATTAAAGTCGTTCTTTAAATTTTTTCTCAAATTTGCATGTCAATCTCTTCTCCCTTTAAAATTTCCTCCTCATATTTCAACCTACGCATATATTTTTAAGAAACACTTTAAATTCAAATTCAATTTCTTCTCTAAATTGTTTTTCAGATTTGTATACCCATTTACCCTCAAGTATTTTCTACACATTATATACACTTACTCTCGTAAATTCACTAAACCTTTATCCCCCACTTTCTCAAATATTTTCTAAACATTATAAACCCGTATTCTCGTAGATTCATAAAATCTCTATCCATCAAATTTCAAGCATTTTTAGTTACAGTTCATATAAAATATCTCAATTTTCCATTTAACCAATTCGAATATTCAAATATATTTACACTCTTTTTCCTATTCAATCGATTCTAAAATCAAATTATGCTTACATGCTTTCTCTAAATTCAATACAAATTTCAATTTTATATTTACATTCCTACACAATTCAAATTACGGTTTATATTTTTACTCTATTCAATTCATACTTCAATTTCAAATTATATTTACATTCTCCCAAATTCATCTCTTAACATATTTTCAAATATTATATACAATCCCATATTTTACTCAATCCTTTCGATTAACTACCGATTTAATTGTAATTCAGAGCCGGATCCTTTTTCCAAAGAAATAATTTTGATTTATTAATTATTTTTACCTCTTTCTCATTTTAAAATTTTCCAAATACCAATCATCGGACAATATTAAGTTCCTAAAAATATTTGGTTTCGTGAAAGAATCTGAACCAAGCTTTCTACCATTCCGCTCTTTGATCTCTTCAATTTCATTTGTGTTACGAACTTGTATTTCATTTGCTACCTGTACATTTTGCCTTTGTTTACATACCTGTACATACTCTTTGTTTTGGTTCTCATCTATTTTTGAAAGTTTTTGAACATCATTAACCTCACTATCATTTTGATTTTTCTCTCTACTTGTATTACAATTTTCATTTTCAATATTTTTAGTGGTATCATTTGAATTTTGCAAATTTTGAAAGTTAATATTTTCATTATCATTGTCCATAACATCCATTATTTCACTCTCATTTGAAGTTTGTGTATTTTGTATCATGTGATTCTCCTTCGTAATTTGAATGTCCTGAAGCTTGCATTTTGTGTTTTCTTTTTGACTTTTTTGACAAACCTTTCCATTCTCATTTTGGACTTCTTGGAAAATAACCTCTTGATTTCTATTAACTTTCATTATTTTGCTTTCATCTGATTTCCGAATACTTTCCTTACTGTGACTTTTATTTGTATTTTGAATATTTTCAAGATCAACCCTTTCTCTGACCAAAACATCCCTTACTATGTTTTCATTTGGAATTTGAATATTTTCATTGTTATAATTTGTATTTGTGTTTTGTGTAATTTTGAAATCCACCTTTTCGTTGATCAAAACATCCGTTGTTTTATTTTCCCGTAATTTCTGAGTTTCTTCTTTAATTTTTTTGAAAACCTCGTCTGATAGCCCTGAAATTGAAGTGCCCGTGCCTAATAAAATGTCCGTTTCGTTCTCGTGGAATTTTGCTTGCACCGTCGGTAATTTAGTCGTGTTCTCCTTTGTGACATATGCTATTAATTCAGCCTTTTCTCTGTTTTTCTCTTTATCCACTTCTATTTTTGTTTCAGGTCTTCCCCTTACCTCGTTTTGTGTTGGACCTCGCGCAGCGCTCTGTGTATTAATTTGCCTATTACACTCTTCTGTATTATCCCTGAAATCATTTCCTGAATTGTTTTCTCTAGGATTCCTTCTTTCTCTTTCTAAATTATTTTCTCTAAAATTCCTCTCCTCCAACCTATTGTATTTTTTTTCAAAATTTTGTCTACCTCTCTGCGTGCCAATTTCATCTCTAAAGTCATTCCTAAAATCTATTTTCTCTGGTTTCTTGTGTATTTCCCTAAAATCTCGTCTATTCCTCTGTGTATACATTTTATCTCTACATTCATTCCTAAAATCTCTTTTCTCAGATTCATTACAATTTCTTCCAAAATTTAACGCATTCCTCTGTGTACTATTTTCTCTATTAAATTCATTTCTAAAATTCCTTTCCTTCGATTTACTATAATTTCTTTCAAAATTTAACGCATCTCTCTGAGTATTATTTTCCCTTCTAAAATTATTATTCTGTCTTAAATAACTTCTACATTCCCTCATAAAATGTCCAGATCTGCCACAAAAATGACACAAAAAAGTGTTTTGTTTCTTCTCTATCTCTGCTTGCTTTCTGACTTTTAAGTTATTAATCTCTTTAGTTACATTCTCCAATAATTGTGCATTAAATTGTTCTTGTTCTTTGCGCAGTTCCTGTATGTCATCCTTTTTAGATATGTTATTAACCGCTACTACCATTGCCGCTAAATTAGCCGATTCTAAGTTCTGCGCTATCTGTACCGCTTCTATGAATGTTTTGGGATTACCTTTAATCACTTCAATTTGGAATTCTGGTCTAATTGCTTCTATAAATTTACTAAGGCTTAATTTATCAATAATGTGTTGAGTGTCATCGTTTATCTGAGCCTCTCCTATGTACTCCAACGTTAGTGTTCTGATCCTGTGTGATAATTGTTTTATAGTTTCACCTTGGTTTTGTTTAATTGATGAAAAAATTACTTGGTTGGCGGTGATATGGGGTTTGTCTGTGAAAAAATCTAAAAATCTGCGCTTGAAAGCTTCAAATGAGGTTTCATTCCTCAACTCCCGAGAACTCATATAAAATTTCCTAGCATTATCCCGTAATCGCGATTTGATTATAACCAGTTTTTCCGCATCGTTCCAATTTCCCAGTTCTGATATAGCGCTGAAGTGTTCGAAAAACAATTTCGTTTCTTCCATGTCTTCCCCATTTAATTCCCCTAACAAATGTGTAATACCCGGAATTTTGCTGACGTGAGCTCCTGGGACTTCGTTCCGTTCTTCTGCCATGACTGAAATGTGAAAAAAAATTTCTGCGATTTCCTAACCAAACTTCTATATCCTAAGTGCAATTATCCCCTATTACCAAAATCCTATCACATATACTAAATACAAATTTTCATGCAACATATATACACTCCTAACATTAAAATTCTGGTACATAAAATTCTTTCACAATATAAAATACACTCCTAATATGCATACAAAAAATTTCTAATTTCCTCAAATTTTCGAATTTTGATCCCGTGTTTCCCTAAAATAATACATATATCCCCTTATACCATGGCATAACAATTTGAAGAAAAGAATTGAAAAACATGAATTTTTTTTTTTTTTTTTCTTCCTTTACAATCCTCATTTCCGAGAAAAAATACTTTATTTAAAATTTTCCTAACGTAAAATTTAGCCTATTCACAAAAAAAAATTTTTCAGTAATTCTATTAATTATTTTTATTTCGTATCCTGGTCATCGGAACCAATAATGTTACGAGGTGATTCACCTCACGTTCGATTTGAACGCTAAAATACGGCCTATAATTGATCTCAAGTGGTTAAAACTGAAAATTAAGAAGTAATTAATAAGATTTGAAATGAGGACACGGATTAGATTCAAAATAACAAAATAACAAGTTTATTTACAAAATTAACATTTAAAAATAAAAACATGAAGAAGTTTTGCTCCAAAACACATGAGCTCCCAAGTGAAACACAAGTTACTCCCTTAAAGTACGAAGACATAGCAAAGTATCAAAAACATCATAAAACCTCTTAAAATTAATTCTATTTGAATAAAACCCCAAATACATCATAAATCTTTGACGTGTCGAAGAAAACATTAATTTCCTTAAGAAGCAAAAATCGAGAGAGGAGAAATTCAAAATCTAAGTAAATGCATGAAAATCCAATAGGCCTACCTTCGGCTCTGGGTCCAGCAAGGGCTCGGCTGCGGTGACATCTTGGAGTTCGGAAGGAGCATCTTTTTGCTCCGTCAACTATTGAAAAACCAAACTCACTTCACCAGCTCGCAAGGGGCACTCCCGATTTCTTTTTTCTGCAAAAACTCTCTCCAAAAACTTGTAATTTTAAGTCTCCTCCCTCTCAAGTATTATTTGCTGACAGGACTTAAGCCCCCCTTAATATTACTGGTGGACACTTGGCTTCCACTCTCAGTGGCCAGTCCATGACAGCAGGGCTTGCCCACTAGCCCCTGAATTATCGCTTGCAGGTGGCCAGGAGTCCCAGCTCCCGTGCGAACCTCTGGGCTTAATTGCGCCCCCAACGACCGCTTTCCCCCCGTTCTGTCTTCCTCTTGTGCTGGACCACCCACATGCAGTCCAAGCTCCACTGACCCTTCCCTTTGCGGGTGGCCAGGAGGGAACCTTATACCTATTGCGTGAAAAGCCAGGGACCATCTTTATAGGTATGAGGTTGGTTAAAATTTCCACAATGTCACATTGCATGATGAAAACCAATGGGACAAGTTTCTAGCATTGTTTCAATAATAATAAATAAAAAATTTATAAACGAAAAAAAATTATGGAGTAATTCTTCATAGTATGTAATTATGTTCTATATAATCAAGAAATCATTTTTCTAATATTAAAATCATTACACACACACACACACACACATATATATATATATGAATCATGCAGTGTAGCTTTTCATAAAGAAACTTTCAAAAGGACCTATCTATCAATGCCTTTTTTGGTGTAATCTCACTACTACAGATAGATTTTGTAGATGATTGTTCAATTAATTAAAACATTCTTCATGAATTTTGATGGGTAGTAGCAATAATAAGGGTCATATGAAAAACAAAACAAAATATATAAAATTACACTCAAACCGCTGAAAGGAAACTGAAAAATAAAATTTCGCTCAAGTTCAGTAATTGACAACAAGTATGAATCGTTCTAGTCTATTTTTTTTTTTCAGGAATGAGCATTCTTCGTTAAATACAGCAATTAATCTAAAGTGATATATCTACAGACCAAACTGCTGAATGACGAAACTTTGTGCAATGTATGCATTCACATTAGCTCAAAAACCACTTAAGTAAACTTTACAACATTTAGTAGGTAAGTCACTTGTAGGTTACGCTGGTGTTGATTAGATTTCGGCATGATTCGGAAAAAAAAAATGAACTCGCCTTTTCTGCGAAGTGATAAGCAAAAATCGTCAAAAAATCAAATAAAAAAACTAAATGTAATAAAACCCAACCTAAAGTAATGTGTATTAATTAAAATGCTTGTTTCTTATGTAATAATTAACGAAAAAAAAATTTGAGTCTGCAGGGAAAGTCATGTACTGCCTACCAGTACTTCTCAATTCACTTCAATCAATCATCTTAACACATCCATTTCAATATCGTCCGCTTTCCAGACGGCTTTAATAAGGATTCGGGTATGTAGCAGGATCGCAGAGATAATATTGGAAGGCCATTTTTTGTATTTATTCAATATAACAGATAAATATCCATTATCGTATTTATTTTTCCGTGTCATTTCACTTGTCACGATTCATGACTCATCTGCAAATGGTTCTGATTCGAAAGTCCTTGAATCAGAAATTGAAACGTCTGAACTCGTTACTCTCTCATGCTATGTAATATAGTACAGAGAAAGTCTTGTTTTCACAGACATTTTCGAATTCGAGATTTAGATGCCAATATAGGTTTCGAGACCTCCTGAACACATGTGGATTATTTTTGGAGGGATGTCCGTCTGTCTGTATGTCTGGGGTGGATTTCTTGTGCACATGACAGAGGCCACAGATATCAATGGTTTTTTTTTTTTGTGTTATGAAAAAAAATATCTAGAATTGGATAGAATTTTTTTAAATTCGAGCGAAAACTTCGTAATTATATATTTTTCAACATGGCAGCATCGGACAAAATTTGATATAATTTGACATAATATCATATATATATATATATATATATATATATATATATATATATAAATTATAAAATAATAATAAAAATTATATATATATATATATATATATTTGACATAATTTGACATGACAGCATAGGACAAAATTCGATATAATCATACATAAAAGGGTTCGTTCATGGTTTAATGATCACACGACTTAACAGTTTCAATCATTGTTGCGAAAAATATCCGCAATATAATTTTTTTTGTTTGTTACGTCATGAGTCCCCTCTGGGTGCCAATTACCCTCCCGGAAGAGTGTCTGTGTGCACTGTCAAATATGGTTTCAATCGAAAGCTTTCTTCAAGCCCTTTATATAAGGTGATGGGTAACACTCTGTAATAATTATAATCATTTGGATCCATGATACCAAATCTTCTTGTAAATTTTTGTAAAAAAAAATACATATAGCTACTAAAAACGGTTTCTGATATGAGAAAGTCGAAATGAGTCACACTCTAGTTAATTTTTCACTGGAAATGCGATAAAATTATAAGAGATTTTCAGCTTCATATATTATATAGGGTTTCTAGGCGAGTCCTTAAGCCCCCCCCCCCCCAAAAAAAAATGTCAATTTCACAGTTATAGTAGATGATCTAATTAGAAGGAATCAACATTAAATACTTGCGAAACGTATCTATGGATGGCAATACCAAAAAGCCGTATCATTATGACTTTAACACGGTGGCACCAGCAATGTTTGTCAAAACACGCGGTCTTGTTTTTTCTTGAATTCAAACGTACATTGTTGCTGACGTTGGTCATTTTGAACAGGCTCTACATTACAGTCTTGTGTTGTTTATTCGAGAATGTGGGAATAAGATAGCCATTGGTCAATAATACTATTGTGTGAAATAAATGCCTGCGATCACAGTTTTGGTTCGATTCCTACTTATTAAACAATGATATAGAATTTTGTAATCGGCTTTTTTTGTTCATTTCGCTTTGTTGCCGAGTTCGTTATTCTAACATTTTAAATTTTCCCGCTAGGGATCCCTTATGATCCGCTAGAGATTGGACAACGCCATTTTTACTTTAGATAGACCTAAACTGTACAGTACACCCATTGCTTACAAAGTTAATGATTTTACTAGAAACTCTGATGAATACAATTGATGGTTTTAATTCAAATCAATCTATTTCTAAGATAAATATTCCAAACTCTACTTATATTTTTCCACATTTTATTAAAAAAAATCTGATTTGGGCAGCATATGACTTTTTCTACAAACTCATATGAATTTTTTTTCACATATGCCACACCGTTATTAACCTTTATCACTCCAAACAATATCTAAAATGGGTACTTATTTGAAACTACATCTAATTTACCATTATAAAACAATTTCCGTTTTCGTTTTTACGACTTTGCTCCTTTTAAATGGACGTAAAAAATTCCAAAAACCTTCAATATTTCGAGAAAGTCACAATATTTCAATAATCAATATTTCGATGTGACGTTTAAAAATAATTTATTCGTATTCCACAGTGCTCAAAACGGTTAGATCTGTCAAAAATAGTATTTTTCTAATAGATAGTATTATTATATATACATTATCATGTACTGTAAGGAAAGTATTTTAAGTTGCTTCTGTTACTATGGTAACCATCCAGTCAATGTATACGTAAGGAGTGTATGAAATAGTAGCCATAGTGGTCACTAAATGTGACACATACACTTAATAAAAGTTATAAATATCAAAAGCAGTTTCAAATGAGGGCAACACATGAATGACGCAATTACAATTTGTAAACCCATATATTTATTTCATCTTCGATCACTGATTGTATCATTTTCAATCTTTTCAAACATTTTAATCTAAAGATGAATCACCCATAAAATAGCATTTTAAAAGGATTAGAAAAATAGCCAGCAGACGATTTCGGTATTTTAAGCGTAACTCGGGTTATTTTAAGCGGTATTTTAAGAGTTACTGTGGTTACAAATTGGGTCTAAAATTAAATAAAAAATTGATTTATAAACTATTAAAAATAATAATCGTCTGCTATCGTTAAAAATTAAACTATTTCAAGAACGGTTGGTTGCAAGGTTTCTGCATGTCGGTTGCCAGCCTAAAATTTTGGAAATGGTGTGTAAAATTTTTGAACCACAGACCATTGTGGCGAGTAGATTTTTAGTGGGATCATGGTTATTTTTAAGTCTAAATTTAAGACAAAGCTGTCAACAGGCAGATACTTCCGACAGGCAAACATTAATAAATGTCAACTGCATAACTTTTACTATAACATATACATAACAAGCCCAAATGTGCTTTAGTGTTTAACATGTTGCCGATATATTTTTTAAAAGTGGTATTCAATTTATTTGAGTTTGTTCTGTGATTTAACTTTTAAAGTGAGTCGAGGTGTGTGGAGTATTGATTTTGAACAGTGGGAATAATATTGAAAACATCACATGTGTGTTTTATATTTACTTTTTTCCCTGTTAAATCCAAACAAAATTTAATTTTACTGCCTGTGCTATTTCAATGACGCGCGCATGTTACATGGTTGATATTGGGTACACAATTTAGCTTTAAAATAGGTGCTTCTGCCTTAAAAACAAGTGTACCAATCATTCAAGAAGGTAGTCTAGGGGACGGGACAACCTAGTGGGTGAGGCATGGGGATTGCACCCGGAAAATACAGATTCGATTTCCGGCTCTTTCCAAACTATTTCCATGTTCACGCAGGGTAAAGGCATGTTAAATATGTGGGTCTGAAAGTCCTTCCGAGGGGTTGGTGGTGAAGGAAGGAGGGTACGGTCCCCGTGGATGTCGCCTCCACTGGGGTCCGATCTAAATTGGGTGGCATTATCTCGGCCGTTCAAAACGATATCTTACACTTTCGGGTAGGTCGGATGGTCTGGGTCAGAGGAAATAAAAGAAAGTAGTCTAGAGTGTAAAGGACCAGAACCCGTTTTCGCTGTGTACAGCTATCGCTTCAACTGGGAGTCAAGATGGCCGTTGTTGCCTGTATATTTAGGAGCTTTAATCTTTCCCTAAAGGATAGAGCTTTAATAAAGAACTTAATTGAATGTAACATAAATCCAGTAACTTCGTTTTGCAGTTCCATATTCGGGACATAAAATCCCATAATGATCTGCGACATGACCCGGTTTTGTTAACTCTCACCAATTTTTATCCAATAATAACGACCCTTTGTGTTTCCAGAATTTTCATACTGCTGATAGCAACGTGACAGTATAAAAAAACAACCGATTGCGACAAGGAAACCGTTTGTTCCCGAAATAAGTTTGAAAAATAATCCCTGAAATCCTGCTACTGGTTTGTTGTTTCTCTCATGTCGGCGACCTCACAGCTGACTCTTAATGTCAAGAGTGTGCGTGTTGCCACTCGACTTTCTCGTACATTCATTCTGATATTGGACATAAGGTCCATACGTATCACAATCAGCATCAGAGTGGACAAAAAATGGTGAATAACTCTGTTACTCGTTGGCGTGAAAAATGACAGATTCGATTGGTGTGAAATATGACATATTCCTGTACAAAAGCAAGAGACGCTCATGTACATTAACATCGGTCCTTTTCCTATCTTTTACACATTGTTAAAGATGGTAATTTGCAAAGTATTTTCCTAAACGTGAATATTATTCTTAGAATAGTGTTAAGTATGGCCGTCACAAATTGTGCAGAAGAACGTACGTTTTCGACTTTGAAACGTGTCAAAAACTCCATGGGAGATGTCAAATGGAATGCCCTGGCTATTCTGGCAATCGAAAGTGACCTGACATCTACACTCAACGTTTAAGAAGTATTAGGTAAGTTTTCTGAAACCAAGCAACGTTGCAAAGTGTAAACAACCTGAGAGTGAAAACGATGAGACAGACAGACAGACAGACAGAATGAACAAAGTCATAAACACTTTTCAACTTTGTTGTAAAGTGTTAAAAAACTACGTATGCTCAAATGTATCAATTAAATTCTTGTTTTATACGCAATTTTTGACGAGGAAAAGAATATAAAATACTCCATTATGCTTTAGGATTCACCGTTCTCAAGATATCTGAGATTTCTCGCATTTTTGTTACGCCGATTTCGGGAAAATGTCCAATTACCAAATGAAAACAAAAATTGAATTAAAATTGCAAATTTAGTGTTATTCGGTGCAATTAAACTCGATTTAAAGGATTATTAAAGAAATAAAGAAAATATGAATTTGAGTCTGCAGGGAAAGTCATGTACTGCCCACATCAGATTTTTACTTTCCCTGCAATACATGGTAATGTATAGGGAAGTACTGGAATCCTATCGAAAATCACAACTCGGGTTTCCAACGGATCTACACGTTTCAAGACCTCTAGAACACAAAAAAAACTATTTTTAGCTTGACGACTGTGTGTGTGTGTGTCTGTCTGTGTGTGTGTGTGTGTGTGTCTAATGTATGTATCCACTCTAATTAAAAACTACTGGACCGAATTTCATAAAATTTGGTAGGTAAGTCACTTGGGTCAGACCCTGGTGTTGATTAGTTTTGGTAGGATTCGTAAAACAGAACCCGTCGTTTTTTGCGAAATAGCCCGTAAAAATTTCATGTATCCACTCCAGCTAAAATACTAATTGACAAAATTTCACAAAATTTGGTAGATAAGTTACTTGTAGGATACTCTGGTGCTGATTAGATTTTCGTACAATTCGGAATAAAACAACCGGTCTTTTTTTACGAAATGGCCCGCAAAAATCGCCAAAATCTAAAAAAGAAAAAAAAATCTGATGTGGGCAGCATATGACTTTCCTTATATAATGCAATGAATTAACTACTTTTACAGTAAAAAAAATCTGATGTGGGCAGCACATGACTTTCCCTACAGACTTATATCCACGTTCTCTTTATTTTAATTAAATTTATTTCCCTTTTAATTCAATTTTCGTTCTCATTCGGTAACCGAACTTATTTTCAAAGGTGGCGTAGAGAAAATACGAAAAACTAAAATATCTCGAGAACGGTTAGTCCTAGTGTAATGGGGTTGGTCTCATTATTTTCTTAAAAATTACGTATTAAACAAGCATTTAATGGATATATTTGAGCATACATAGTTCTTTAATTTAGATTTTGACGATTTTTGCGGGCCATTTTGCACAAAAAGGCAGGTAATTTTTTTCCGAATCCTACCAAAATCTAATCAGCACCAGGGTGACCCATAAGCGACTTATCTACCGAATTTTGTGAAATTCGGTCCATTAGTTTTTCAGTTAGAGTGGATACAAGCTTTTGCGGGCCATTTCGCAAAAATAGGCGGGTTCTTTTATCCCGAATCGTACCCAAAACTAATCAGAATCGGACTCGCCCACAAGTGATATACCTACCAAATTTTGTGAAATTCGGTCCATTAGGTTTTTTAGTTAGAGTGGATACAAAATCTGCACAGACACACACACAGACATTACGCTAAAAATGGTTTTTTCGTATTCTAGAGGTCTCGAAACGTGTAGATCCGTCGAAAACTCGAGTTGCGATTTTCGACATGATTCCAATACTTTCCTTATACATTACCATGTATTGCAGGGAAAGTAAAAATAGACTCCATTACTCGGCTAAAATTCAGTATTAAAATGTTTTGATCACTAAAATTCTTCAAAGTTTGAATCTTTGCAGTTTCTTTTCATTATTTTCCATGTGTCACAGTTCGAAGACAATTTCTCAGCAATAACCACTTCATCAAACAAACCATTTGGGTTTATAACAGCATTTTCAAGTGTTCCATTAATTACTTTCTGCGGCTGTTTCAATTGCAGTCCATCTAATGTCACGATCACTTAGTCACAAGAATTGTTCTTTTCCACCAAAACGTTCTTCCAAAAGATAATTTTAAAACCGGGACAAAATGATAAACCGCCTAGACTTCAGGACGCACCTTTAAACCGAGACAATCCCGGTCAAAACGGAACAGATGGGTAAGCCTACCCAAGCATAGATGTTATTCACATCAAAAAAATAAATAGATTGACTATTATCAAATGAGTGAATGCTTTGTAGTACTTAATAAATAAACAGCATTGTTTAATACTACTAACTTATTAAAATACTAAATAAATAACTAATGCTAAATTACTAAATAAATTACTGCTAATTTACTAAATAAATAAACAGCACTGTTTAATAGTTACTACGTTTCATTGATATTAGAAATTTTACCTTTTTACTTTCCCTGCAATACATGGTAATGTATAGGGAAAGTATTGGAATCATGGCGAAAATCGCAACTCGAGTTTTCGACGGATCTACACGTTTCAAGACCTCTAGAATACGAAAAAAAACATTTTTAGCGTGACGTCTGTGTGTGTGTCTGTCTGTGCAGATTTTGTATCCTCTCTAACTAAAAAACTAATGCACCGAATTTCACAAAATTCTGTAGGTAGGTCACTTGCAGGTAAGTCTGGTGCTGATTAGTTTTGGGTACGATTCGGGATAAAAGAACCCGCCTCTTTTGCGAAATGGCCCGCGAAAGCTTATATCCACTCTAGCTGAAAAACTCATGGACCGAATTTCACAAAATTCGGTAGATGAGTCACGTATAGGTCACCCTGGTGCTGATTAGATTTTGGTACGATTCAGAAAAAAAATAACCTGCCTTTTTTTTGCAGAATGGCCCGCAAAAATTGTCAAAATCTAAACTAAAAAGCTACGTATGCTCAAATATATCCATTAAATGCTTGTTTAATACGTAATTTTTAACGAAGAAAAGAATAAGACCAACCTCATTACACTAGGACTAGCCGTTCTCGAGATATATTAGTTTTTTTCGTATTTTCTCCACGCCACCTTTGAAAATAAGTCTTTATCAAATGAGAACGAAAATTGAATTAAAAGTGAATTAAATTTAATTGAAGTAAAGAGAACGTGGATATAAGTCTGCAGGGAAAGTCATGTGCTGCCCACATCAGATTTTTTACTTTCCCTGCAATACATGGTAATGTATAGGGAAAGTATTGGAATCATGTCGAAAATCGTAACTCGAGTTTTCGACGGATCTACACGTTTCAAGACCTCTAGAATACGAAAAAACCATTTTTAGCGTGACGTCTGTGTGTGTGTGTGTGTGTGTCTGTCTGTCTGTGCAGATTTTGTATCCACTCTAACTAAAAAACTAATGGACCGAATTTCACAAAATTTGGTAAGTAAGTCACTTGTGAGTGAGTCTGGTGCTGATTAGTTTTGGGTACGATTTGGAATAAAAGAACCCGCCTTTTTTTTTGCGAAATGTCCCGCAAAAGCTTGTATCCACTCTAACTGAAAAACTACTGGACCGAATTTCACAAAATTCGGTAGATAAGTCACATGTGGGTTACCCTGGTGCTGATTAGATTTTGGTACGATTCGGAAAAAAATAACCTGCCTTTTTTTGCAAAATGGCCCGCAAAAGTCGTCAACATCTAAACTAAAGAACTAGGTATACTCAAATATATCCATTAAATTCTCGTTTAATACGTAATTTTTAACGACGAAAATAATAAGACCAACCTCATTACACTAGGACTAGCCGTTCTCGAGATATTTTAGTTTTCCGTATTTTCTCTACGCCACCTTTGAAAATAAGTCCGGTTACCGAATGAGAACGAAAATTGAATTAAAAGTGAAATAAATTTAATTAAAATAAAAAGAACGTTAATATAAGTCTGCAGGGAAAGTCATATGCTGCCCACATGAGATTTTTTACATTGGAAACATTTCTCGAAATAATCAAGCAAATGAAATGAAGGTTCTTATGCTTATTTGTTTATTTTAGTAAACAACATCATGTGCTGGACACATCAGATTGTTGTTTTCTATTTTTTTAACGTAGAACGCATCCACAACGCCCCCCCCCCCCCCCCCCCACTCTCTTCTCGGTGAACAATAAAGAAATATGTGCCAGGTATCAAACAAAATGGAAATAAAAATATATCCCCGAAAAATTCAAGGTTTAACTTAGAACTGAACTCGCCATGCTATACCGGTTTGTTGATAAAACCTTTGCCCAAACATACAATATATTCATAAACTTCGAAATGGGGCCTTCCATGCTGAAAACTTGGTCACGTGAAAAGGAACTAACCTACTTCCCCATGTCTCTCTGCCATCTCTTTTACCACGAGTCGCGAGTTGAGTTGAGTTGAGTTAAACGGAGTGGGCAGCTGAGAGATTCATTTTTAATACAGGTGTCATCTGAACGCCCCGGATCTGCAAATAAGACGTCTGGCGATTGTTGCGCAAGTAGATCAAGTATTTGGGCTAATCGTCTGTTGATGTTTTGTAAATGTGGAAGGTTTTCTTTCCTTTTTCTTTTTAAATTATAAATTTGGAATGATGTCGGGGATGCCCCCGAGAAAGTTACGGATTTCAGATCGTTTCTGAAATGAAATTATGGTGGGTACGTCATTGTCACTGATTTGTTATCAACAAATCAGTGAAAGTTACTTCTCCAATCCACTGATTCAATGTCAACAAATCAGTAAAGGTTACTTCTCGATCATTAAGCATGTTTCAAGAGAATCGTGTAGTAACCAGCATCGGTGAACTGGTTTCCCTCTCGTTAGAGCTAGCTCATCAACACCCAGTGGCGAATTAACAGTTTTGAAATGCATATACTGAACTTTATTTGGAAGTCCCAATGGCATAATAAATTTTATTCAGTGCGGAAGGAAATTAATAGGGGTTATGGAAATCCATTAATTTGCGGTTAAAAATATGAACAGGATTTCATTCATTTAATAATAGAGAGTGATGAAAAGATGTAATATTTCGAGAACAGCGAGTGTCAGCGTCTTATAAATAATGCCACTTGCTTTTAACTAAAAGAAGCACATATAAAATACTGATTTCCGTAACATTTTTCGACATATTTAGCATTTTATGTTTTACATATTTCAAAAAAAGAAAAAAAAAAAAAATGTTCGAAAAATTGAGGATATTCTTTTTGTCCGTTCACCCCTAAAATCAATAGGCCTCTGATGTTTATGACGATCCAACTTGCAATCTTACAAAACTCCTGAATACTGAAGACGTTATTACTTTCCCCACAATACATGGGAATGAATGTATAGGGAAAGTATTGGAATAATGTCGAAAATCGCAACTCGAGTTTTCGGCGGATCTACACTTTTTGGGATCTCTAGAACACGAGAAAACTATTTTTAGTGTGACGTCTGTGTGTGTCTATCTGGATGTGTGTGTGTGTGTGTGTGTCTGTCCGCGGGTAATGTATGCATTCACTCTAACTGGAAAATTAATTGACTCAATTTCATAAAATTTGGTAGGTAAGTCACTTGTGGTTGACCCTGGTGCTGATTAGATTTTGGTATGATTCAAGATAAAAGAACCTGCATTTCTTTGCGAAATTGCCAGTAAAAATTGCATGTATCCACTCTAGCTAAAAGACTAATTTACCGAATTTCACAAAATTTGGTAGAGAAATCACTTGTAGATCACCCTGGTGCTGATTAGATTTTGGTGCAATTCGGGAAATTATAGAACCCCCTTTTTTTTTTGCAAAATGTCCCGCAAATATCATAAAAATCTGAAATAAAAGACTACGCATGCTCAAATATATCTATTAAATGCCTGTTTTATACGTAATATTCGACGATAAAAGGAATAAGACCGACGTCATCGCTCTAGACTTAGCCGTTCTTGAGATATTTTAGTTTTTAGCAATTTTGCTACGTCGCCTTTGAAAATGCGTGCAGTTATCATATGAAAGCGAAAATCGAATCAAAAGTGCCAATTCAGTGTCATTTCAAATAAGTATGCGTGTATTGTGCAATAAAACTAAGTTTAATGAGAAATAAAGGGAAAATGCATTTAAGTAAATGTGTAGAGAAAGTCATGTGCTGCGCACATCAGCCCCCCACCCCCACCCCATCCCGAAAACAAATCCCTCTATGGGCAGAGCAGCGAGTGTTTTTTTTTAATGTACTGTGAGGCCAGAAATTGTTCTCACATGAGACATTTTTATTTGATTATTTATGGTGTCTTTTAAGGAAAAGAAAGCTTGAGTCTGGCTGGCGCCGAACTTTACGACAACTGGAACTTTTAGGTCAAATGCTATAAATTTAGGTGTGCCAGGCCACAGGGGCTGAGAGGGGCTGTGAAGTGATGCCATTGGGTTCAGAAGAACCAATGAGCGCCAAGGGGAAGAAGGGCGGAGCTACCCCACCCTCCCGCCGAAGGAACCACAAGTCTAAGACAGATTTACGAAATGAGCGAAGTATATATGACCTAGCAGACATGACTTAGGAGTTGCAGTTAGAGTACGAGTATTTATACTGTCATGACTTAAGAGGAAAGAAATCTGAGTTCGGAGACACACACCCCAGAGTTGTGGACGAAATACACGAGTTTCAGTTATAGACAAAATGAGAGTGCAGTAGCATACGAAAGACAATGAGGAGTTGTGGCAAGAGTGATGAAAACCTTGGAGAGATGATAAGCCCAAGATTAAACTGGAAGGTATGTGCTCATAATAACAGGTCCTAGACAACAACGGTAAAACTAATAATTCTTGTCGCATATCTCCCCTCGCTAAAATAATTAAAATGAAATTTGATAATAATTGAAAATTGATATTGATGAAATTTAGTGTTATTGATAAATTGATGTTGTTAATAAATTATATTGTTTAAGTTTAAATAGTCTAATCTTTTTATATTAATTAATAATGCTTTTCAGGACTTACACAAAAGGTAAAAATAATTGGAGGGTTTTTTGCGGCACAACAACGAGCGATGTACATTTAAAGGTTAATTCCACTGTATGAGATTAACGGCCATGTCAATTAATAATAATTAATATCAATTATAAGTTAAACTGTAAGTTCCCCCTTTCTTAATTTTTATGCCACATGTACCAATAGAGATTGTTTTTCGGCAAGACTGGAAAACTCAAAATACTTTTTAAATACGAAATAAAACCATAGAATATCGAGTCAATTCAGAGACCACGCGAAACCAGTGGGGTTTTCGTTCAAACTATACACATTTTTATTTTAACTTTCTTTTCTGCGTCCGCACATCTACACAATATATGCTGTACAAGGTGTTTAGGAAAGTCCGTATCAGGGGAACTTTCTCGAGAACGGAGAGAGCTATTCTTATTAATTTAATGCAGTTGCATAGGAAACCCCCATGGTGCTATACGACCAGACAACTTTGGAGGAGCAGTCCCTCCTTCTAATGGGGAGGGGGGGGGGGGCTATCTCGCTTCCTTTTAGAGATAGAGAAAAGAAGTTAATTTCAAAGTTGTAGAGAGTTGCTATATAAATATAAAAGTGTGTTTTTCCGACAGAAAAGGCTGCAAATAATTGTCCCAAAAATGTTTTTAAACGCATGCGATTTTTTAAACTGCAAATTCGTCTGCGATAGTTGTATAACAAACGATTTAATAAAATGAGTTTGAATGCTACCTGTTTTATTTAACAGATGATTTGTTCGGTGAACATCATCGTAATCGAAGCCAGAAAAATAAGTACGTTAATCTGAGGTTGAAAAAAACTTTCTATCTTCAGTTGCATCCTTATGCTATGTGTTTCTCACTCCGTCCTATTTTTATTTCGATCGTATGAACCACAGACTAATATTATACTAATATAGTATTATACTAATATAGTATTATACTAATATAGTATAGTAGACTAATATAGTATTCTGTGGTATGAACCACGTTTACTGTGTTTACTAATGAAGAATATTGCGAAATGATCTTTTTGGAAAATGTAACAGGGGTGCCAGTTCACAGACGAACGATTATAAGCACAGCGTTTCCCAATGCAAGGCATCCAATCGTCTGAATACGTACATGTTGTTTCATATGGGGTAGATTTAGAGTCTATTCCCTAGTTTATAGAGTTCTTTTCCGTCGAACAAACATATTTTTATACTAATTTTGGTAACGCTCTGCACATTTGTAATTGACTTTTCCCCCTATCTCTAAAAAGGAGCGAGATAGCCCCCCGTAAGAAAGGGTGGTCATTCCCCCCCCCCCTAAAAAAATAAAATAAAAATAAAAAGTTATTTTGCTGTGTAATAAAAAAAAAATCTAATGTGGACAGCACATGACTTCCCCTGCAGACTTATATTCACGTTCTCTTTATTTTAATTCAATGTAATTCACTTTTAATTTAATTTTCGTTCTCATTTAGTAAGTGGCCTTATTTTCATAGGTGGCGTAGCGGATATACGAAAAAACTGCAATATCTCGAGAACGGCTATTTCTAGTGTAATGAAGTTAGTCTTATTCTTTTTATTTTTAAACATTATGTATAAAACAAGCATTTTATTAATATATTTGAGAATACGTAGTTTTTTTTTTTTTAGATTTTGACGATTTTTGAGGGCCACTTCGCAAAAAAAGGCAGGTTATTTTTTTCCGAATCGTACCGAAATCTAAACAGCACCAGGGTCACTCACAAGTGACTTATCTACCCAATTTTGTAAAATTTGATCTATTGATTTTTCGACTAGAATGGATACAGGCAATTTTTGCGGGACATTTCACAAAAAAGGGCAGTTCTTTTATCCCGAATCGTACCCAAAACTAATCAGCACCAAGGTCAGTGACTTACCTACCAAATTTTATGAAATTTGGTCTTTTAGTTTTTGAGTTAGAGGGGATACATACATTGCACAGACAGACAGGCACACACACACAGAGACGTTACGCTAAAATAGTTTTTCGTATTCTAGAGGTCCCAAAACGTGTAGATTCGTCGAAAAACTCGAGTTGCGATTTTCGGTATGATTCCAATACTTTCTCTATACATTACCATGTATTGCAGGGAAAGTAATAAGGATGTCTTTTTTCATTTTCGAGAAATTTACCACGATGTGACTTTCTGTATATCACCCTGTATACTACCCGATTATTATAGCCAAACCATATATATTTTTCGGAATATTTTTTTCCTCCGTTCATATTTACATACTTATATACATCCTATCATGCATATCTATATACTCATCTGCATCGTACTTATCTACATCATCTACATGAAACTTACCAGCCGACCAGGGTTCGCAGTTTTAGAGATTCCGAAGAGCCAGGGATTTTGCTTATTACACACGTGAAACAATTTGAACAGCTCAGGGTGTTTCATAAACTGTTAAAACATTCGGATACATTATAATTTTTCTGCTATTAAGCTATAAATAGATTTCGGTTAAAAATGTCATTTACCAACCGAATTTAGGTTAAGTTTTTCGTAAACTTTTCTGTTATTAATTTTCAAAAAAAAATTCAAAACAAAACAAACACATAATTATTTGTTATACAATGCTTCTCTTTGTTGGGATCGTCACGTTTTTTCATGGCTTTTACGCAACGATGAATAGTTTAATCTTTTAAGAACCAGTCTATGAACACTATTTTATTATTATTATTATTACCCAGGCTGACCAGTTCACACAAGAGATGTAGAGCA
Source organism: Amaurobius ferox (assembly GCA_951213105.1). Taxonomy (NCBI): domain Eukaryota; kingdom Metazoa; phylum Arthropoda; class Arachnida; order Araneae; family Amaurobiidae; genus Amaurobius; species Amaurobius ferox. Next base: position 115,721,244 of record OX578153.1, on the reverse strand, counting down.
GTTACAACTTCAGGACGGGGAAAAAGAATTTTATGATTAAAATCCATTAAAAGCAGCTTAAACGCAATCCAATCGACCTATTAAATTTATTCCGAGATATAAAATGTTACAGTCGCGCCATGGCGCATGCGTGTTTCTTCTTGTTTATAAAACTTGCTAAATGGGATGCTATTTATCTCATAATTAAGTATGTTGTATAACTTTTAGAGAACTTGACTCACTATTTCGATGTCACTCATTTTATAACTTTTTTAAAATTTTAACATTTGTCTCAATGTTTGGCTTCGGAGTTTCTCTTTAACACGCCGCAATTTCACGTCATTGTCGTTACGTCATTTACGCACGTCCTCTTGAAAGGGCTCGTTCTCGACTCCCACCGTACGTTGAGAGCTAAAATAGTTTCATGCTGCGAAACATTTTCATCTGACTGTTTTTAAAACCATTACGTTACGTCATTTACGTAAGCCATGCCTACGTTCTTACTCTTTTCGAGCATTTTATTTGCGAATAAAGGTTCAGTGTCTTGAGATGAAATGCTAACCTGATTCTGATGCGTCGATCCATGTATGATGCTGCATAAGTTTGTTTGTCAACTACGGCAAAGAAAAATTAACTTGAGTGTAGCTCAATTCGACTTATGCAGCATCATACCAAAATCCATTTTTAGAAGCTTTTTTTTTTTTTCAAATTTTACAAGAAATTATTTGAAAAGTCGATATCACGGTTCCAGATGATTACAATTATAGCGTGTTACCCTTCGCTTTAAAGGGCTTGAAAAAATGTTATTTTCTGTAATTGAACTCAATGTAATGCATAAAGAAATAAACAAGAAAGTTCAATCATGCATAAAGCATTGATTATGAAACGCTTTCCAACTTCAATGCAATTTTATTTAAACATCTCTAAAATTCGATACATTCCTCGATAATATTTAAAAATTATCACAATACTACATTAATTTATTATATTTGAAAACTTAGAACTTCATCGAAAAAAATGAACTTCATTCAAATAACGGTTTTGAAATATAAATTGCCTGGTTTAAACATCTCTAAAATGCGATACATTCCTCGGTAATATTTTTTAAATTATCATAAGACTACAATAATTTATTATATTTGTAAACTTCATCGAAAACAAATGAAATTTATTCAAATGACGTCATCGAAACATAACACGCCTGGCTCGCTCTATAAAATCAGCATTTCATTTATAAACATTTTTCCGTTCATTTTATTCATCACAATACTATAATAATTTATTTCATTTAAAAACTTAAGACCGTGGAGCATTCGGCATGATTCCAATACTTTCCCTGTATATTACCATGTATTGCAGGGAAAGTAAAAATTAAAAGATCTGGAAAGTAAACAATCAGAAAAAGCGAGGTTTTCAATGTTCATTCCGTCAAAAAAAGAATCAGAACCGCGAGAGTTATTCCAGCTCTTCGGTTCGTACAGTGAAACCAAATGCATCATTAGATACGTAATAATGCCTGCTATAAACAACTAATTTGCATATAGGGGTCGGCTTCAAATTAAACTTTGCACCAACTCGATTTTTACTTTCTAATAATATGTAATACAGTAGAGAGAGTATTGTTTTCACGAAAATTTTCGAATTCGAGATTTTGATGCCAATATATGTTTTAGGATCTCCTGAACACTTTATATAGTATTGTTACTTTCCCTACAATACATGGGGAAAGTATTGGAATCTTGCCGGGAATCGTAATTCGAGTTTTCGACGGATCTACACGTTTTTTAGGACTTCTAGAATGCGAATAAGACTATTTTTTGCGTGACGTCTGCATGTGTGTGTGTGTGTGCGCCTGCTTGTGCAATGTATGTCTACACTCTAACTTCATAATTAATTGAACAAATTTCATAAAATTTTATAGTTAAGTTACTTTTGGGTTACATTGGTGCTGATTAGATTTTGGTAAGATTCCAGATAAAACTTCCTGCCATTTTCTTTTTTTTCTTTGAGAAATGGCCTGCAAAAATCGTATGTATATCTACTTTAGCTAAACACTAATTGACCAAATTTCATAAAATTGGGCAAATAAATCCCTTGTGGGTTATCCTGGTTCTGATTAGATTATGGTACGAATCGAGAAAATAGAACCCGTTTTTTGCATTCCATGGGCAATTTTGCATTCCATGCTCATTTTGCATTGCCTGCGTTGTTGGCAAATTATTTGTTATTACCACATTGACTGCATTTTTACCTTTTCAATCTACTATATAAAGAGATTATGTCTTCCCCAAATTTTTACATTTTTACCTCTCCTAAATGCATTGTACTATAATGTAATAGGGAAAGTATTGTGACGAGGTCGAAAATTCGGAATTTAAATTTAAATTTTCGAAGGAAGAGCACGTTTTAAACATCGCTGAACTCGAACCGAAAGTTTTGAGGTGATGTCTGTGTGTATGTAAGCTAGTGTATGTAGGTATATACGTATGTTAGTGTGTGTATGTATGTTAGCATATGTATGCCCGCATGTATGTTGGTGTGTGCATGCATGTACGTATGCTAGTGTGTGTTTCTGCAGATGAAATATCTCACGAACAAATGGAACATTTCGAAAATCATCTGGTACGATAATTACAATAGGACTCTGTATTTTAAAAGCAATCTAATGTTCAAAAGACCCCCCCCCCCCTTACCCAATTTTCGAATCTATTTTTGAAAAAATATTAAAAAGTCAGGATCTTTAAAATTGATAAACAATTTATAATTTTCAATGTATTTTTTTTTTCATTACGAACCGAATGACACGAACTTTAGAATGCTAGCATAAACCACTCGATATTGTACGGTTTTCAAACAAATTTACCAATAAAATGAAGCAAAATAAAAAATACAGTAAATATTGTCAAATAGGGCCACTTTTCACATGCAGCGGAAAATCTATTAACAGTTTTGCAGATGGAGCGCCTTCCATTCACGTGGAAAGACAATTTTTTCAATAATTCTGCATTTCAACGCCAAAACAATCCGCTCATTATCATTCGGAGATTGTCATTAAATGTGAATCGCCTTTCATTGCGAACTTTGCAGTGTGAATAAGTATAAATCATTTTGTAATCATTCACCAATAAAATCGCCCAATTTTAATTTAGTGATTTATGGTATAAGCAGAGCTCAACAATATGGAATACGACTGTATAAGAAAGTCGACTGGAGCCACTACTCCCGATGTTTGCCAGGGGCGCCCCGAGGTTCTCCGAGGCCCCAAACGGACTTTCATAAAAGGCTTCATCTAAAAAATAAATACAGTAGAAAGTCACACACTCGAAAATTGGTAATCCGGAAAATCGATTGGCCGACAACTTAATTATGTTGTTTTTATAAGTTGAAAAAAAATAATAATAAAATACGGATTCAAAGAGTAAGATATGCATTTGTCTTTTCTTTTTTTGGTTCTGTAATAGAAGAACCCCCCCCCCCCCGAGTCAACAATCTTTTGGAGGTATTTGCGTGATATAAAATAATTCTGGATTCGAAAATATCTTCTTATTCTTCTTCTTCTTCGACCCAGACCGTCCGACCTACCAGAAAGGTATAAGGTATCTGTTTGGACGGCCGGGAAGTGCCACCTAATTTAGACCGGAAACCACAGGGACCGTACCCTCCTTCACCTACCACCAACCTCTTGGAAGGACTTACGGACTTATATGTTTAACGTGATTGTACTCCGCGTGAACACAGCGGCAGTTGTGGCAGTGACGGGAATCGAATCCGAGCCTTCCGAGTGCAGTTTCCGCGAGCTAACCACTGGGCTGTCGCGTCCCGGGTTCGAAACTACCTTGTCGCAATGGATTGTCCGATCCCGGTTATATAACAAAACGCACCATAGGAATCATGATCTCAATAGGCTCAGCTACAATTCGATAAACAGGTTGTAGCCAAAAAGTTGTAATAAAACACTATAAACTGATACACAAATACCTAATAATAAAATGTAGAATTATATAAAATACCTAGAAAACACTGCATAATGTATAACGCACAAATGAGTCTTGAAGAAAAATGCAAGACCAGTACAATAAAAATAATGTATACAAGTTTGAGGCCCTCTGTAAACACGAGGCCCCAAGCGGTGACTTGGGCTAATTAGCCCTCGGAACGCCCCTGGATGTTTCCATTTTGGATTCCACGCTTTTGGGGAAAGTACCGATTTGACAACATTCCATAAATTTTTTATAAAACTATTTCAGCTGATGTTATGCGGAAAGTGTATTTTCCCCAAGTCTGACCGGCAGTTCGGCCATGATTTCGATGTCAGTAAAGAAGGGTGTTTCCTCGGACAGTTGCTTTGTTTACGTGCTCCCCCCCCCCCCCCTCAACAATTGTTAAAAGAAAAGAAGGTCACTCAGTAAGAGCGGAGTGAAAAAAACAACACTCGAATCGGAACACGAAGAGTTTCCATAATGGAGGTCGAACCCGCCCGCCAGACAGGCAAATTTGAATTCTCCAGTGTTCGATTTCACTCCAGAATTCGAGCTCGTCCTGCCAGTTCTGATACGGGGTTGGTGATATAATTATTTCACAATTTTGTATTCATGGCTCTTCAATCTATCTCAATATGATTCAATTATATTAAAAATATTAAAAGTAAAATTTAACCTTTTGCTTACGGGTGGGACAGCGTCTATCCCAAACGAAGCACCTCCCAAAAAGACAGGTATTTGACATACCTTATCCCAAACAGTTCGATCCCCCTTTGCAGGCATTGGCCGGACACCAATGTCTGCGTCCACGGTTTGGGATGGACGCTGCCCCACCCGTAAGCAAAAGGTTAAACATTTAATACATATTTTCTAGGGTCAAAGATTATGCGGGTAATGTGGGAAATGAAACGGTTGATTATTATCATAATCCACAAAATTCAGTTCAATTTCTCAAACTGACACCGATACTTACTTTATGTTATATTTGGTTTACAGTTTTTACTCGTACACGTCTTTACTTTCAGTTGACAACTTAATGCATTTTAAAACGTCATCATATCTCGAAAATGGTTTGTCCTAGATTAATGGAGTTGGACGTATTCGTTTCGTCGTTTAACATTACATATAAAACAAGCATTTAATGAATACTTTTAAGTATACTTAGTATTTTATTTCTGATTTTGAGCCATTTCGCAAAAAAAAAAAAAATTAGTTCTATTTCTTCCTATTATGGCAAAATCTAATCAGCACTAGGGTAATACCCCAACTGTCTTATCTATAAACTTTTAAGAAATTTCATCAAATAGTTTTTTAAAGCCAGTGTAAAAATTCGTCAGCCTCTTAAAATTCCCAAAACCATAATTTCTTGAAAATGGTCCATCCTAAAGTAATGAAGTTGATTTTATTCGTTTAGTCGTTAATCGTTACGTATAAAACAGGCATATAATTAATATACGTATACTTCAGCATATTGAGTCTTTTATTTCAGATCTCGAACAATTTTATCAGTTTTAGCGGGTCATTTAGGATGGGGGGGGGGGGAGAGACAGGTTCTATTTTTCGGAATCATACCAAAATCTAATCAGCATCAGGGTAACTCACAAGTAACTTACCTATAACATTTTATGAAATTTGGTAAATCAGTTTTTGATCTAGAGTGAATATACACACACATGCACATACACAGACATACACACACACACAGACGTCATGCTAAAAATAAATTTTTCGTGCTCTCAAAGTGCCTCAAACGTGTAGATCCACTGAAAACTCCAGTTCCAATTTTGGACACAATTTCATTACTTTCCTTATGTAGGAAAAGTAATATGTTATGAAATATTAAGTAAGCAGGCTAAGCCTTTTAAAAGTGAAATATTTTATGCTGTGACAACTGAAGCTGGTCGTGAATAATCTCATCACATGTAAACAGCATATCGTGTCACTATTCCCAAAACAGTACAGTAGAGAAGTTAGTTTGTAGCTCCACTACACATGCCTGTTCACTCTATCCTTATATAAGCGAGTCTTTATAGAGTAGTCGAGCTTGAAATATACTTTTCTAAGTTTTACCGACCACGTACTGTGATGGTAAAATGCAAATTGTTTATGCAAGAATGCACAGATTGCATGAAAATGTAAAATTGAGAGGGTATGCTGACATTACATAAAAATAGCAGAGAGTGTACTACAGATTAAACTCTCAACTACAGTTCGATTTTAGAATTGGTGTGCCCGGTCGACAGTTTTGAACAAACTCAGAATAAATTTTATAAGTTGTAAATAAAGTGCATGGGACGCAAATGTTATAATTTATTTCTCATAGAAGGTTAATGTGAAAACATTTGGTTTAGATTTAAAACTTGTTTATTATGCTAATTGGATGTGAAACGTATACACGCTTGCATAAACAATCTGATGGCTATAATACACTTTAATGTTTCATTATCGTGAAATAGCTTAAATGAATTTTTTTTAACGGTAAGTAATAAGTTTTTGAACAAATTTTTTTATAAAGTTTTCGTATTGTATGTTGTATCTATATTAAAATTGTGTAGTTTTTGGATAAAATGGTCGCCAAGATCTGAAAGTGGTTAAATATCCACATCTCTTGCATTATTAATAACAACTCGGAAGTGTTGTGTGTGTATTATAAAATTTATGCTTTTAAAGTGTGCATAGAACTGTATTTTTAAATCTGATAACTAGATAAATACTTGTAAATTTTATTGTGTTTTTCCCCATCACTTCTTCTCTGAATGGTATCCTTTTTGGGGGATTTCAATAACCATTTTAATAGATGCTGCCAAATGAAATAAAATAACTAATTTTTGAATTATTTGCTTTTTAAACAAAATAACTTTATTACAAGTTTTAAACGCGTACAGCTTTTCAATGACTACGTTATGCGAACGACTGCTTTATGTTTATACTTCAGGATGCATAAAGTATATTTTCAAAGCTAGGAATGTACTGCTTTTATCTGTCCTGCATTACTATAGTGCTTGCGGAAAGCCTAATATGAATGCATTGCCTCTGCCATGACTGATTATTTACTCTGCTTTGACGTGAATAACATTTATAGTCGGGGTATCCAGACGAAAAAGGTAAACACTTTGGACGCTTATATCTCCGAACCTAATAGATAAAAATTTAAAAAAATTATACCTGTTTTGTCGAAAATTTGGTACCATTTATACTTACATAGAAACAATTTCAATATTTTAAGATACGAAAGATTGATGCAAACTGTAAGCTATAAAAATGCTCAGGAAATCTAGATTCAAAAATGCGTTTTGACAAAACTCTTATTTCGAACAATCGTCTTGTTAAATTGAAAAAGATTGAAAAATCCCCGATTTTAAAGGTTTTAATGCTTGTATCTCAAAAACTAGGATAGCTAGCTATAAACGGTAAGCGAAATTAGCAACTCCTTAAAATCTTAACAGGTATTCCGGATCGAGTTCTTTGTTTTCGAAAAATAGTTGTTATGATAGTGAAACACTTCAATGATTCGAATATATAGGCCCATCCTATTAGTTGTAGATTTTAACTTTTAACATAAACTTGAGAAATATGAAGTCGGAAAATATAAAGTTATTAGCCTTTATGCGGACGATGCTTAACTTAAAATTCGTATTAGATCCTGTAAAATCTATTCTATTATGCTTGTATAGATTTGGTATCCGCTCGTAACTTGAAAGATTAGGTTTCATTATGTATTTTATTTTAGTTACCACAGGCCCCTATTACTGTGAACAAAGGATTCTGAAAACAACGAATTAACTTATTGAACTTCATTAAAGTTTTATTACTTTCCATTCCTTATATATACATAGTATAATATATAAGGAAAGTATCGTAACAGAATCGAAAACTTGAATTCGAGTTTTTGAAAGAAGAGCGCGTTTCAAACATCCCTGAATTCAAATCGAATGTTTAAGAGGGGATGCTTGTATCTGTTAGTAATGTGTGTATCTGTTGGTGTCTGTGTGTGTGTATCTGTCTGTGTGTATGTGTGCTCATGAGTCTGTGGAAGCGCATTTCAAACGAAAAATATTACAAGCAAATTGGTGAATACTGGAAACCTATTGATTTTACACATAATCAAATGTTCGGTAGACTCCATTTTCGAATAAATTTTGAAAACATTATTGTAAAATCAGAACCTTTAATAATGTTGTATAAATGATTATTTTTTATGTAATTTTTCACTAGAAAATGAATGACACAAACTTTGAAACGCTAGCATGAACCATTCTTGAGATATTGCACATTTTTCAAATAAATCTATCAAAAAAAAAAAAAAAATCTGATGTGGGGCAACACATGACTTTCCTTATATAATGTGATGAATTTACTACTTTTACAGCAAAAAAATAGGTTTTTCTTATAGTAGATGCTAATATTCTTTCCAAGATATTGAATTTTCGACAATTAGTCGTCATTTTCATTGATTTAGCGTCATTTTTATCCATTTGGCGAGATTTTCGTTAATTTGGCAACATTTCAAAAAGTCGCCAAGTTGGCGACATTCCGCCAAAATCTCGCCAAGCGTTATGGACGAAGAAATAAGTTATTCTTACAGCAGATAAATGATTGTTGGCGTTCAAATACAAAAGTATTACTCTAAGTATCGTTTTTCATGAATGGAACGAGCTAGATCCACGAGAATGATGTCACCCAATTTATTGCATGGTATTACATATGAAAAGTGAACATGTTTCTCAATAGGAAATTTTTTTATTTTATTTTATAAGACTTTTTGATAATTTTTTTGAAAAATGTGCAATATCTCGAGAACGGTTCATGTCAGTGTTCTAAAATTTATGTCAATCGTTTTCTAATGAAAAATTACATAAGAAATGTCTATTTGCGTAACTTTATTAGTGGTTTGATTTTTTGACGATTTTTTCAAAATTTCACTCGAAAATTTTGGGGGGGGGGGGGTTCTGAACATTCGATTGCGTATAAAAGCAATAGGCTTCCAGTGTTTACGGATTGTGATTTTTGTACCAAATTTGGTACGAATCGGTCCATTCGTTCGTCAGTTATCGTCTCCACAGACTCACTGACACACACACAGACATCACTTAAAAAATGTTTGATTCGTGATCAGGGATGCTTGACACGTGCCCTCCCGTCGAAAACTCGAATTCGAATTTTCGACCCCCGTCACAATACTTCCCTTATACATTATGTATATAAGGAAAGTAATTACATAAAGTTAAAAAGTATTAACTACCATGAAATACGTTTGCTTTTTATATACAATATCTTGCTACAAATTTGTTATCATTATTATTGTGAATCTAGTTCGTTTTATTCACGAAAGAAGATACTTGTGTATGTATTTTTAGAACCGTCTTCATATAAGAAAAACTTTTTTTCTTTGGCTGTATGCAACGCTTGGAGTCGTTTTACGAACTTGGCGGCTGATTTAGAAAAATATCGCCCAGATGTTTCGATTCTATTTATGAAAATATAGTTGAAATTGCAAAATGACGCCAAATTAACGGAAATGACACCAAATTGGTGAACTGATCATTAAACTTTTTTAATATGTTGACTGTATTGCGTATTGCGAGATGCTATCAGTATTGATAGATAATTGTGAATTTAGAGTTGCACGAAAGATAAGGTAATTGGGTACTCCGAAATAGTTTTAAATGCTGTCATTCGGAAAAGTGGCCAATGCACAATTTAAAGTTAAAAACACTGTGCCGTGGATATCATATATGATGCGTGTTCACTGTGAAAGAAGTAAATGAATTGCATTATCTTGGGAAAGTCATGTGCTGCCCACATCAGTTTTTTTACAAGACGTTATTTACGCAAAACTATTTCGGCTCCATCGGACTCATTCTCCTGTCTATATATAATATATACAGATTTTTTCTTCTGTCTATATATAAGGAATATATATATATAGACAGGAGATATAACATATAAGGTTTTGTATTTTGTTTATATAAATGTACTCTTTTTGCTGCAAATATTCTGCTATATTTAATGTGTATTGTATAAGTTTATACGGTTATATTAGTTTGTTAGTATTATTCTACTGTCCGGTAGTACTATTTAAAGTAACAAACGTTTCAAATTGCGTATACTTGTATTTTCTGAGATTCTTCAATTTTTCCGGATGGCGATTGGCAAAAATGGTATAAGAAAACTATACAAAGGTATTAATATAAAAAAAATACAAGACAACCTCCGCAATATGCAACGTTCTTGCCTGATTAGCGTATTAAACTTATAAATTAATTTTCCCCTATCAAAGTTTCTAATCTTTTCAAAATTCTCCAAATTTTTACCGATTCTCAAAATTTACAATTTTTTCACCCGCAAAAATATGAATTGCTTTACTGTGTCGTGACCCAAATACGAGAAAGGGATTAAAAATGGTACTATGGATGAGACAAGCCCGGAACGAACGAGTCTTCTCATTCGCTTTGGGCAGTGGAAATCTGATTTGATTCCGAAGGAAGTTATGTCGCGTTCTCAATTTTCCCGCCCAAAACATCCACACACAGTTAGAGATCATCTATTGTCACGTTAATTGGCGAGTGGCCACCGACAGAGCTCCTTTCGTGCTCTTTGACACCGTTGTTGAACGGTTTTCGCCAACTGACCTTGAGCGGCAGCTAATTTTTGGGTCAAGCATTCTGTGGCCAGAAGAGGTTTGGTGCTTCTGCTTCGAGCACTCATGAATAAGGCTCATTAATGGTGTTAATGGGTCGTTCTCTATTGGAGGATAGTTTTTCAAGGGCAGCACCCACAGACTTTTGATCTTGTTCACAAATTATGGGAAGAAATGGCCATCCTATTCATTTTTTTATGTTCGAAATTAGATTATGGTGATACTTCTTTTAGTAAGATCTATAAGATAATGCTGACGAATCTTACAAACGGCAATATAGATAAATACATAGAACACAACGTAAAAAATCTGATGTGGGCAGCACATGACTTTCCTTATATAATGCAATGAATTAACTAATTTTACAGTAAAAAAATTAGATTATTTTTATAGTAGATTAGTTATATTCTTTCCAAGATATTGAATTTTCGTCAATAAGTCGTCATTTCCATTGATTTAGCGTCATTTTTATCCATTTGGCGAGTTTTTCGTTAATTTGGCAACATTCCAAAAAGTCGCCAAGTTGGCGACATTCCACCAAATTCATCGCCAAAATCTCGTCAAGCGTTATGGACGAAGAAATAAGTTATTCTAACAGCAGATAAATGACTATTGGCGTTCAAATACAAAAGTATTACTCAAAGTATATTTTTTCATGAATGGAACGAGCTAGATCCACGAGAATGATGTCACCCAATTTATAGCATGATATTACATATGAAAAGTGAACATGTTTCTCAATAGGAAATATTTTTATTTTATTTTATATGACTTTTTGATAATTTTTTTGAAAAATGTGCAATATCTCGAGAACGGTTCATATTAGCGTTCCAAAATTTATGTCAATCGTTTTCTAATGAATAATTACATAAGAAATGTCTATTTGCGTAACTTTATTAGTGGTTTGATTTTTTGACGATTTTTTCAAAATTTCACTCGAAAATTTTGGGGGGGGGTTCTGAACATTCGATTGCGTATAAAAGCAATAGGCTTCCAGTGTTTACGGATTGTGATTTTTGTACCAAATTTGGTACGAATCGGTCCATTCGTTCGTCAGTTATCGTCTCCACAGACTCACTGACACACACACAGACATCACTTAAAAAATGTTTGATTCGTGATCAGGGATGCTTGAACGACGAATGCAGACGATCGTTTCGAAAATGTCTGGATTTCTTTTTCAATGCGAACAAGCCTAGAACTGAAAACTAGTTGAAGACTACTAGATGAATAAGATGACTACTACTAGATGATGACTATAATAGATGAAGACTAGTGTGATCTATAAGATAATGTTGACGAATCTTAGAAATGGTAATATAGATAAATACATAGAACACAACGTAAAAAAGACGAATGCAGATGATCATTTCGGAAATGTTTGGATCTCTTTCTTCAGTGTGAGCAAGCCTAGAGCTGAAAACTAGATGAAGACTAAACCACGTTGCGATACAGATATTACTAAACTAATAAACTATGATACTGACAATTTTTACTTTTTAATCCTATTATATAAGAAAAGTACTGTTGCCACAAAAAATTTCCGAATTCAAGGTTTTGACGGATAAGCAAGTTTTAAGACCAGCTGAATAATTAATTATTATTAAAATTGGTTTTCTAATATTTTTATCTTAGGGGTGTCGTAATAGAAATATTCGATTTTCCAAATAAATTAAAACGTTTTTTTTTAAGTGAAATAGAGACTGCGTGGGTGATCAGTTAGATAAGACTCACTTGAATATTCGACCCCCCCCCCCCCCCCTCCCATTTGAAGAGATTTTTCACACCAAGACGTTTGAAATGTTAACCGATAGAAAAAGCACTTTTCAATGAGATGGAGATTTGAAATTTGCAAGTAGTTTTCCAATATTTGCAGTTTCAGAGGTGCCGCACATCAAAATGCTCGGTTTACAGAAAAAATGGGAAGAGACTATTAAATGAATTGGAAATTTGAAAATTAGCATACGAAATAAATGTTCGATAAAATATTCTAGAAAACTCAATTTTTCCAAAAATGTTCATTTGAAGCCAGTTCTCTAAATCAAGACGTTCGAAATGTAAAATGGTTGCGCAATGTATCGGGACAAAAGTTGATAGTAAGAAGGAGGAGAGTTATACTTTTCTAATATTTTTACTTTCTCATACGTAGTATTGAGAAGTATTGTTTTCACGAAAATTTTCGATTTCGAGATTTTGATGCTAATATACGTTTAACGACCTTCTGACGTTTTGATTAGTGATGTCCGTCTGTCTGCCTGTCTGTCTAATGACTGTGATCGATTTCTTGTCTGCACAATAGCTGCTACAAATATTATTGGATTTTCAGGAAACTTTATATCCGACTTTGTTATCGAAATACCTAGAACGAGATATAATTTTTATTAAACTCGAGTGAAAACTTCGAAATTATATATATATTTTTTAACATGGCAGCATAGAATAAAATTTGACGTAATTTTGCGCAAAATGGATTATTTATGGTTTAATAACTTCAATCATTGTTGAAAAAAAAAAGCAGCTATACAATTTTCGTGTTCGTGATGTCATTGGGTCCCCCCCCCCCCCCCTTGGAGGTACATTATCAAGTATGGTGTCAATCGAAATATTTTGTCAAGTCCTTTAAATAGAAGCTATAATTGTAATAATTTAGATCAACGATACCGATTTCTTAAATTTTACTTGTAAAATTTGAAAAAAAAAATTAGCTACTTCAAAATGGATTGATATAAGAAAGTTGAGTTAAGCCGCACACCAGTTAATTTATTTTAGGAGTGCCAAACATCCAAATATTTGATTTACCGAAAATACAAGAAACGCCTTCTTTTAAGCGAAATAGGCACTTGAAATATAATAAGCATGGGTGACCCGTTCTGTAAGACGCACTGGAAAAATCAAACTATTGTATAATTTACATTTTAGGACAGCGGTCCCCAAAATTTTCGACTGGCTGGCAGCATTAAAAGTTTTCAAACTTTCAGTTAGCCAAAACAACTTTTGAAAAGTAATATCTGAATTTTGTTTGTAAAATGAAATACAAAAAGTGACAAATTGAACAATAAAATAAATATATTTTTACAGAATAAAAAAAAAGTGATAAACCAAATAAATTATTTTTGAATATTCCAAATAAATTATTTTCGAACAACACTAATGGCGGATGTTGTTATTGAGACCCAGACCGTCCGACCTACTAATGGCGGATGTGTAAATCCTTTGCTCGAACATTTAACGAGTTTCCAAATGCGCGATTTCAATCATTAAAATAGTTTGTAAGTGTTCATCAGTTAATGTTTGATTTGCACTGATTGTAAATGTATAATTTTGAAATAAAATTCACATGCCGCATTAAAATAAAATTCACAAAACTATATGTAAGTCCTTGTGCAAACTTTTTAGTTTGGAGAAACTCTGTCCCCCCCCCCCCCCCCCCCCCCCCCAAGAAATTTATAAACGTGCGTAATCATAGCAATCTACCCCTACAAACCGTAACGCGAGTCTTCCGAACACCCCGAGTGGGGGTGGACGAGAAAGCAAAAATGAGAAGGAAAAAGAAATATACGAGTAAACTGTAGTTATGGCATAGCTAATACTGCATTCTGATTTGAAATTCTGAGTAAAAAGAGCGTAGTACATGTGTGCTCTTAAATTATGATAAATGCTACATTCATTGCATTTCAGTTTGTATCTCAATCAAGCATCGGGCCGCATTGACGCAGATCGAGGGTCACTTGGTCCGCAGGTCGTAGTTTGGGGACCCCTGGCTTAGGGGGATGTTCCACACCAAAATGTCCACAATATGGACTGTTTGGAAAAACAAACTTACCAACGAGATACATTCGAAATTTGAAATTCGGTATACCAGGACAGACAGGTCGTCCGATGGAAAAAATCTGGTGTGGGCAGCACATGACTTTCCTTACAGACTCAAATTAATTTTTTCTTTATTTCTTTAATTCATTAAATTGAGTTTCACGGCATAAAAAAAACACCCATAATTATTTGAAATGACATTGAATTTGCACTTTTAATTCAATTTTCATTCTCATGTGGTAACTGGGTGTATTTTCAAAGGGGGCGTAGGAAAAATGCGAAAAAACTAAATCTCGAGAGCGGCTAGTTCTAGAGTGGGGTTGGTCTTACTCTTTTCACTGTCAAAAATTAAGTGTGAATCAAGAATTTAACGGAAACAGAACACATGTAGTCTTTTATTTTAGATTTTAAAGATTTTTGTGGGCTATTTTGCAAAAAAGGTTAGTTCCTTTTTTCCGAATCGTATAAAATCTATAATCAGCACCAGGGTAACCTGCAAGTGTTTTACCTATAAATTTTATGAAATTTAATTAATTAGTTTTTGAGTTAGAGTGGATACATATACATTGCACAGACAAACACACACAGACTAAAGATAATAAAAATAGTTTCTTCGCCAGCTAGAGGTCTTAAAACGCGTTGATCGGTCGAAAACTCGAGTTGCTATTTTCAACACGATTTCAATACATTACGATGTATTGTAGGAAAAGCAAAAAGGATGAAAATTACTATGTTGCAATATTTCGTATTATAAAGGTACCAAAATATTCGGTTTAAATAATAAATGAGGAAAATCCCCATTTTTGCAACGATAAGACCCGCAGTGGAAGAATCGGAATTATTCAAGAATTTACGTTGTTTGGGGGTGTTTGTTTTTGTCACACACCGTTGATTGTCAACGGGTAAGTTCTTTCTCTAAGATACACCAATGCAATAAAAGTAAAAATTAGACAAAGAACTGAAGATGATTCCGGAAAGATGAGAACTTACTCACGCATGACCTGTTCTGAGTTACAAATGTCAGAAATCTGATGTGTCCATCACATGACTTTCCTATAAATAAATAAATTTCGATATTGTGGGAAAACGTCAAAACCAATTAGAGCCTTCTTATAGCACGATCTTCACAATGTTTGCGGTTATCGATCAAAAGGGCAAATCAAATTTTTTGGAAATCGTTCGATTCTTTCCAGAGGTACCATGTTCCCCATGGAAAAGTAAAATTTATAATTTCTCAAGCATGAGTCGCGATCTCCTAAACAGCTGTTTCCATTTATTTCTAATTAAAATTACAAAACAAAACATCCACTTATTTGGTAATAAACTTTTTTTTTCGAATTATTTTCCCATTTCAGATAAAAAGTGCAAGATCTCGAGAATGACACATGGTAACGTTCTGTTAAAGATGCCATTTGCTTTTAAAATAATATATAGAATAATTATTTAAAAAATTCCAGCACATGACTTTCCCTACATAATGCAATGAATTTATTTCTTTTACAGTAAAAAGAAATGATATAATGTCCACGGCACAGTGTTTTTAACATTCAATTGTACATCGGACGCTTTTCCGGATGACATGTAAAACTATTTCAGAGGACTCAATTAACTTATATTTCGCGCAACTCTACATTGATAATTATCAATAATGTTATAGCTTTCGCAATAAGCAATAGAGCCATATATTAAAATATTTAAATAATTAACTCCTTAATTCAGCGTTGTTTTCGTTAATTTAGAGTCAATTTTGACTATATGTTCTTCAATCATGGGCCGACATATCGCCAAGTTGGCTATATTTCGCTAAATGAGTCGCAAAGTTCATCAAATTTATCGCAAAGTGTTATGTACAGACAAAGAGAAGAGCTTTTCTTGTATGTAAATGACTACTGGCGAATTATTAGTCGTAAAGATACCAAACTATTACACAAGTATCTTCTTTTGTGAATGGAACGGACGACGAGAGTGGTGTTAACAAACTTGTCGCATAAAATTACATGAAAAGTGAACCTATTTCCTTTCAGAATATTTTTTATTTGTAATAGTTTTGATAAATTTATTAGGAAAACGTGAAATATCTCAAGAACGGTTCATGCTAATCTTCTAAAATTGATGTCGTTCGTTTTCTAATGAAAATTACATAAGAAATAATAATTTACGTAACATTATTGAAGATTTTGATTTTTAAATGTTTTCTAAATTTCATTCGAAAATTTGGAGGTCTTCCCGACATTCGATTGCGTTTAAAATCAACAAGCTTCTAGTATTCATCGATTGTAATATTTGTAACAAATTTCGTTCGATGTGCTCCATTCGTTTGTAAGGTATCGCTTCCATGGACGCACACACAGACATCACCTTAAAAATGTTTGATTTCAGTTCAGGATGCTTGAAATATACTCTTTCGTTGAAAACTTGAATTCGAATTTTCAACCCCGTTACAATACATTCCCTTATACATTATACTATTTATATATATAAAAAAAAAATATTTATATACATAAAATTGAAAATCTGTATGCATGTTTCCGTGTCTGTCTCATCCTCACGGGAGTGTGGCTGCACCGAATTTGATGAAATTTTATGAGTAGCCTTGGAATAGCCTCACTTAAAATTTACTTCCTCTTTTGAGTTTCTAGGACCAGGGGTTGTCTAGATATTAATAAAAAGCGAACCATTAAACATTCCATAAACATAGCATTATATGCAGCTATATTTTCCCGCAAATTTATTGGAAGAAAATGATACCATGTTGCTAAGCAACGGAATTAAACCCAATGTGTTTGTACAGCAGGCTATTTTTATTAAATGTTTTCCGATTTAAAAAATTGAGAAATGTATATAAAAATAAATTTCATTGGAATTGCATTTTTGACTACGGCCTTCAGATTTAAAGATTACGGTATTTAGAAATTACTGGAATAAAGATTACAATTTTTCATGCCATCTGTTTTATTTTGGCAAAGATTTTCCAAGCTCATATATCCTGTTTAGCCAATTGTTGAAACAGAATGAAAATAGGCATATATCTTCTAATACAATTTTAACGCTTTCATTTTGGTGTATATTTTTTGTAAATTTGTAAATTTTTTGTAAATTTGTTTACAAACTATAACCAGGATGTTTCATTTTTCAGATCTGCCTCTGAAGATAAATTTGTATAGTGGGAACATATACTTCTTTTTAGGAGAATTAAATATTTTAACAGAATATTTTGAATGACAATGCCATTTAAAATACCATAGGAATTTGCACATAATTGCGAATTTTAAGTTTTTTATATCATATATTCCCTACGAAGAACGGGTATACTGCTTGTAAAAAAATAAAGGTATTAGCTATTCAAACTGTAGCGTGGCTTTTGATGCGTGTTGCAAGCAAAAAGATTAAAAGCTCTTCGCGCGCAGTCACGCTCCACTACCTCTTAAGAATAAATAATAAAAAAAATAATTAATTCAGAGATTGGAAGAAAGTTTTCGAAGCCGCTAATCCGCATGTAAGAAGGGAGTCACCTACAGATTATTCCACGCTGACCACCGCGGCCTTCATAAGCGAAAGTTTGAAACGGTTGTTTCTAAAAATCTATATTTGTGCTGGAGTGATTAAGTGCTTAAGAGATTTTTTTACATCCACTACAAAGGGAAATCTTTCAGCTACAGAATGAATAGACTTATTTATATATTATCTTCTATGCTCTCTTAGCGTCATTCGGTACATCGGTTGCATTGTGTTATTATTTAGAAGGTTTCTATTTTCTCCGCTTGTTATTTTAGGATTGGTGGGCATCATTCAGCCGCGGAAAGGGTTTTTGCGTCCGGAATAGAATTTACATGCGTGCTTTTCTTTTCAGATTAGACTCGGATGTATAAGCACATAATATGACGTCATTCAGAAAACGGTTGTTTCGTGTTCAGAGATGATTAAAATGTTTGGATTTATCAAAATCCCAGATCGGAATTTTTGACCTCATCGCAATACTTTCCTTTTGGATATATACAAGGTAGGATCAAAAAGTTCGGAGACTGTGCGGATATCTCCAACCCTGATTGGAGGAGAGGGGAACTATTTTACCGTGACGTAGAAGCACATGTGACGCGAGATGTCGGTACAGAAATGATATCTAGGGGAGGAACATCCCAGTGGTTAGAGCACGAGAATTGCACGATTTCCAGCTCTGCCCAAACTGTCCCCTTGTTCACGTACAATACGGGCACTTTAAATTCGTGGATACGAAAGCCCTTCCGAGGAGTTTGGTGATAGGGAAAGGAGGTCTACCTCACTCGGTTCCTGTCTAAATTGCGTGGCACTATCCTGACCGTTCAAATGAATACCTTACACTTTCGGATACGTCGGACGGTCTTGTTCGAAAGAAAGTAACGATGTCTATCATTAAACCTTCTCGTTTAGTTGGTAGACACTAGACATTCTTCAAGCTCTTGATAACAACTCAGGGCTATTGGAAGACGCTTTCAGAAAGCTTTATGCGTTTCAAAGTGAAACAAGCTAAGGAAACAAATTTCAATTAAATGTTGCTGAGCAAACACTAGGCCACCATTTCCCCCCGGGTTGCGAATTGAAGCGGATCCGCAAATTAACTTTTGTTGGACGATCTTGCTGAATTAAAGAGATGGTAACATTTCTTTATGTCAAAAATATTCTTTATTTTGTGAAGTTATTTACAAGGTAGGATCAAAAAGTTCGAAGTCTGTGCTGATATCTCCAACCTTGATCGGAGGAGAGGGAAACTATTTTACCGTGGCGTAGAGGCACATGTGACGCGAGATGTGAAAAGGAACAAGCAGATATTTTCAGACAATGAGTGCTAGTGAACTGTAGTCGTTCGCGTTCGTTGAAAACGGAAATGGCATTTGAAGATCAACGTGCAAATATCATATTCTGCCAACGTTTGGGGAAATCGTCGACAGAAGCATTGCACATGCTTACGCCACGGTAAAATAGTTCCCCTCTCTTCCAATCAAGGTTGGAGATATCAGCACAGACTCCGAACTTTTGGATCCTACCTTGTATAAAAAAACAACTCGTCAAGGATGTTTTGTAAGTTATAACAAGCAGCAATTTTATTTATTTACTTATTTATTATGATTATTTCTAAGAAGTGTTTTTCAACAGTCCATAAACGAAGACCTGATCAATATGGAGTACATAAGGAACCCTTTTATTCTGGCTATTATTCCTCAGACTCGTAGCCGATTTTGAATTTTCTTGTAAAATCAATTCATCACATCGACCACAAATTTAAAATCAAATTTTGATTTTAAATTTTATTTTAAAGTAATTGATGAAAGTCAGTCTTGATTTTATATTTTATTTTGAAGTAATTGATGAAAGTCAGTTTTGATTTTAAAGTAATTGATGAAAATGAAATTGATATGTTTATACATGCAAACAAAATTATATTTAGAAAATATTTTTCTGTTTCTTTCTGTGTGATAAACTAATCTAATTTCTCAAAATTAGACATGCGGCCCCTAAGAAAATCGGAGGGCCCAAGTCAATCTTTTAATCCCGGCAACAAGATATCCAGTGAACCATAGTAATTTTTAAACTAAGTACGAACCGGGCCGGGACGAAACTTCACGTGTGGATTTACGGCAGGCAGATTAAGCGATCGCAAGACATAAAATGCGAAACATTTTATCAGAAATTCAGGGGAGATCACTTTTAGAAAAAAAAATTAAAATCACTTTTAGAAGCATAGCAGGTGTCACCGTGATACAGTATCTGCCAACAGACGAAGTATGACGGGATGATATATTGCCTTCCACGTATATATTTTGTGCGTTCCCCGATGCCGATGTCTACGTATTAGACAATACTCTACAACTTTGTTATTGACATCTTTCTTTTATCTCTCTTTGCCCAGTTTCTGTTACTAATTTCTCCTATTCTCCGCTAAGGGCGCTGTAATCACTTTTATTCTATAAGACATAGATAGATATCATGTATACACTTAGGAATTTTTATTCCAAAGTTTATTGGGTGCTTAAGAACTTGTCTAGGAACACTATATTTTGTTCTCCTCTGAAAAAATATGTAGGAATCCATTTTATAAAGTAATAACTTTTGTTGTTTCCTTAAACGTAAATGGGGTAAAGACGTGATAATAATAAAATTTGAAATAGAATAATGATAAAAATGAATCGAAATTTTTTCGAAATATTTTTCTGCACGTTCAGAATAAAGTTTTAATGACCGAGTAAAAAAAAAAAACGTAAGTTCGGTTGCTAAGCGACTAAATGGAGCGAATCAGGTGACACCTCGGAGATTTTAAGGAGGGCAATATTGCGGAACCGAAAGGTGCAAATTGTAAAAAAAGTTCAAGCCCGAGTTTTGAGAGGTTTCGAGCCTAAGCCCGGCCAGGAACACAGACCCGGTAGGGCCGAACAAGGTTCATATTTTGAAAAGTTTTAAATAAAATATGTATATTCAAGTCAACCTTGCTGTGTGCATACATAATCTGATATCATTTTCTTCAAATGAAGTATCGGGGGGGGGGGGGGAAATGTCGTCTGCTATTTACATAATGCTTTTTCTGTGGATGAGTTTGTTATTAATATTTCCGCAACTCTTGAATCTACGAACTCGAAACATGGACGCTGTTACTCGCAGTTACATTGAGAATAACCGTAACAAATTAGATAACAAAAGAATCCGTCACAGAGGAACTTAGTGGATTATATTTAGATAAGCACCGTCACACCACTGTACGGTATACTTTGCCTGTAATACTACTTTCATTGCAATGCCCCTCTAGTGGGAGAGAAATAAAGAATAAGGTTTGAAGCCAATTAGGAGATTGCTTCATGAAAAGTAAATCCCTATATTCAGTACAAGGAAGAATTAAATTGTATTTTGAGGGCTGTGGTTACGGAGTGGAAGATTTTTAAAATTACAGATTTGAAATAAGAATAAAAATTTGCTGTTTCTGTTTTTCAAAATAGTTTGTAAAAATTATTTGAAAATTTTATTTTTATAGTTATCAGAAAACTTATGTAACTCTTTATCCGTTTTCGTTCGCAAGTAATATTCTCTTTTAAAATATTTTGTAGAAATTATTTAAAAGTTTCATTTTTACAGTTGACAACAACTTTTGTATCTTTTTATATGGTTTCGTTCGCATTCTTTTAAAATATTTCGTGAAAATTATTTAAAAGTCTTATTTTTATAGTTGGCAACAGCTTATATATCTTTTTATTCGTTTTTGTTTGCAAGTTCTTTTAAGACATTTCGTAAAAATTATTTAAAAGTTTCATTTTCAAAGTTGGCAACAAGTTATTGACGCCAATGGCTGCATTTGGCTATCTGTGTTAATATAAGCTATTTTACCATTCATATCCATAGCGTAATTCAAAAGGTTGAATCCTCCTTACATATATACTACCATGACTGTTTTAGAAATGGTCATTGCTTTACATAGGAATTAATGCTATTAAAATTTCAGAATTCTAATCGTTCGAGTTCTAATTATGAGAACTACTAAAAATTCTATTCAGTTCAAGTTTTTCCCATAATACATCTATGCAAGAATTTAATAGAGACAGGTGCACCTGTTCTTGATTTATTATGTCTACACCTCATTCACATGGATATCTTCCCGAAAGGGTTCGAAGTGGTTTCAGGGCAGGTATTAAAACAAGTTTATCCGTCCAAATCTCGAATTCAAAAAGGTTTTGAAACCATAATACTTTCTCTATACCATAATTATGCGAGAGAGTAAAAATTAGAACTTTCTCATAATTCGATTTCTCTGAAAATCAATAGGCTTAATATTAAAAAATAAAATAAAAAAGCATACACAATTTTTTTTTTTTTAAGTAATATTGCGCTTTTAAAATATAATTTCTGGTTAAAAGTACATACAAACCATCCACCCACCATATTTGATACTAATTATATATGTTTTTAATACATATTTTCATATTAGATAAAAAACAAACATGTAATATCTCAAGAGCGGCGCATGGTATAGCGTCCTATAAATGGTTTTTAACATTTTACAACAAAGTTGAAAAGTGTTTATGACTTTGTTCATTCTGTCTGTCTGTCCGTTAGCACGATAACTGCCGTAAAAATGACTTAATCAAAAGGAACTTTTAGTATGTTGTTCAGACGGTCTGTAGGACCTATGGGAATATAAATGAATAATATTACCCAATTAGTTTTGGATTGAACCCTATGGGACATAATTTTTCAAACATTTTTTAAGCGAATTTAAAATTCGCAAATTGCTTCGAAACTTTTAGGTAATATTCAAATTCTTCCATAAGATATATAAAAGAAATTTCAGCAAAATGTATTAAATAGTTTTTTAAATAAAAATTAAAATAATAATTACACCTTTTATATGAAGCGATCACGTGACCATGATATGAAAAGATCACGTGACCCACTAATAAATATGACCCACTAATAATTAAATATGGCTTCCATCTTGTCTCAAAATCGTGATTTTTAAAGTTCTTTTTAATTCATATTGAGTATTGTATCCGTCCTAAAACAGCTTTATTTTTGCTTCAATTCTGTGCATCTACATACTGAAACAACGCAATTACAATATATTTGAGTTTAAATGATCATCTAGATTTGATTATTTCTACCACGAAGCCTATTTTTCACTTATGTAAAATGTAAAAAGCAAAATATGTAGAATGAGTTGCATAAGAATTGCTGTATTTCTTTGACGCAAAATTATTTAGCTCATGAAGTCTACATGGCTGATATGAATGAAATATTCATTGATTTTACAAAGAGAAGGACGATTTTTTTCGATGAAGTTTTAAGCATAGGGTTTAATTACTTGTAGCTCCATGGTCTTAAGTTTTTAAATAAAATAAATTATTTTAGTACTGTGATGAATGAAATGAATGGGAAATAATTTATGAATGAAATGCTGCTTTCATAGAGAGAACCAGGCGTGTTATTTTTTCTATGATGTCATTTGAATGAATTTCAGTTGTTTTCGATGAAGTTTTCAAATATAATAAATTATTGTAGTATTATGATAATTTTAAATATTATGATACTTTTAAAAACATTACCTAGGAATGTATCGCATTTTAGAGATGTTTAAACTAGGCAATTTATATTTCAATGCCGTCATTTGAATGAAGTTCATTTTTTTCGATGAAGTTTTAAGTTTTCAAATATAATAAATTAATGTAGTATTGTGATAAGTTTTAAAATATTACCGAGGAATGTGTTGCATTTTAGAGATGTTTAAATAAAATTGCATTGAAGTTGGAAAGTGTTTCATAATCAATGCTTTAAGCATGATTGATCTTTCTTGTTCACTTTAAAATAAAACGTCTATAATAGTAAAGGAAGATAACAGGCCTGACAAGAAGCGTGATACTAACTTGCTTAAGTCAAGATGGCAACTGAGGATGTGCAGGCAATTGAAAACATGTATGATGTATTTTACGAAATTCTAATTTATTCCGTTATTATTGCAGACGATTATTTGAACGTTCATTATTAACACTTTACAACATAGTTGAAAAGTGTTTATGACTTTGTTCATTCTATCTGTTTGTCTGTCCGTTAGCACGATAACTGCCGTAAAAACGACTTTATCAAAATGAAATTATAGTATGTTTTTCAGACGGTCTGTGGGATCTATGGGAATATAAATGAATAATATCACCCAATTAGTACATACTGAAATTTCATTTTGATAAAGTCATTTTTACGGCAGTTATCGTGCTAACGGACAGACAGACAGAATGAACAAAGCCATAAACACCTTTCAACTATGTTGTAAAGTGCTAAAAAGATATCTAAAAATGGTTTCTTGTATGAGAAAGTAGAGTGGAGCCAGATTCCAATTAATAATTTCCCTGTCTAATACTAGCTACGAAGTAAGTAGAGTAAAACTTCGGCAGATACCACTGTCATCAAATTTCCCTTTCTCAAACATTTTCCCGGGAACAAACACTATTCCCTCCCCCCAATTTTGCACCTTTACCTAAGTTCTAAGCTCGGCTCGGGACTTGAACTCAGGCGTAGATATCCTATCCCTTAGGATACTTTAAAATCAAAAACAACCAAAAAATAGGTTTAAAAGTCTTTTATTAAAATCTCCTTTTTATGACGTATAAAATCACACATCAGTGGCGTCGCCACTGATGTAGGGCATAACAGTGCTCGAAAGCTCTATGGCCGTGTGATTTTATACATCGTAAAAAGTAGATTTTAATAAAAGACTTTTAAACCTATTTTTTGGTTGTCTTTGATTTTAAAGTATTAATTAGTTGACGTGTTTCCATACAAGTAGCGTAGCGGGAGATTTTTGACTGGGGAGGCTGAGAATTTGGTATTACAAGTGAAATTTATGTTGGAATTCGCATTTTCATAAGTTTTATTTATTGATGAATAAAATAAAATAATTTTACATACAAATGCAAAGAGTGGATGAAATGCACGAGATTTTAAAATGTTGCCCATGTAAGATGAATACATACAAGATATAACATTTTAAATGTTTTTAACACTTTACAACAAAGTTGAAAAGTGTTTATGACTTTGTTCATTCTGTCTGTCTGTCAGCACGATAACTGCCGTAAAAATGACTTAATCAAAATGAAATTTTAGTATGTTGTTCAGACGATCTGTAGGACCTATGGGAATATAAATGAATAATATCACCCAATTAGCTTTGGATTGAACCCGGGTTGAAAAAATGAAATACATTGAACCCTATGGAACCTAATTTTTCAAACATTTTTTAAGCGGATTTAAAATTCACAAATTGCTTCGAAAATTTTAGGTAATATTAAAATTATTCCATAAAATATATAAAAAAATTTTTAGCAAAATATATTCAGTAGTTTTTTAAATAAAAATTAAAATAATAATTACACCTCTTATATGAAGCGATCACGTGACCATAATATGAAAAGATCCCGTGACCCACTTCAAAATATAATACAGCATCCATCTTGTCTCAAAATCGTGATTTTTAAAGTTCTTTTTAATTCATATTGAGTGTTGTATTCGTCCTAAAACCGCTTTATTTTTGCTTAAATTCTGTGCATCTACATACCGAAACAACGCAATGGCAATATATTTGAGTTTAAATGATCATCCAAATTTGATTATTTCTACAACGAAGCCTATTTTTCACTTATGTAAAATGTAAACAACAAAATATGTAGAATGAGTTGTATTAGAATTGCAGTATTTTTTTAACGCAAAAGTATTTAGATCATGGAGTCTGCATAGCTGATATGAATGAAATATTCATTGATTTTACACAGAGAAAGACGATTTTTTCGATGAAGTTCTAAGAATAGAATTTAATTACTTGTAGCTCCATGGTCTTAAGTTTTAAATAAAATAAATTATTTTAGTACTGTGATGAATCGGGAAAATGTTATGAATGAAATGCTGCTTTTATAGAGAGAGCCAGGCGTGTTATTTTTTCTATTACGTCATTTGAATGAATGTCAGTTGTTTTCGATGAAGTTTTCAAATATAATAAATTTTTGTAGTATTATGATGATTTTAAAAATATTACCGAGGAATGTATCGCATTTTAGAGATGCTTAAACCAGGCAATTTATATTTCAATGCCGTCATTTGAATGAAGTTCATTTTTTTCGATGAAGGTTTAAGTTTTCAAATATAATAAATTAATGTAGTACTGTGATAAGTTTTAAAATATTACTTAGGAATGTATTGCATTTTAGAGATGTTTAAATAAAATTGCATTGGAGTTGGAAAGTGTTTCATAATCAATGCTTTAAGCATGATCGATCTTTCTTGTTTTATTTCTAAATTAAAGGAACTTTTACAATCATTTTATTAAATAGGAAGTCATGGTCACAAATAAGAGAGGTAAAAAAGGGGGGGGGGTGACACTCCCCCTTGGACATTCAATATAACAAAGGCGAGCATCAATCCAGTTGATGTTGTACATGTGCTTGAGTTTGCCCCTTCCCAGGATAAAGTTTTACAAGCGTTTATGTATGAAGTAGAAATAATATATTAGAATATTATTAGCAAGTAATAGAAAAAATATTTACGAGTTTTGTAAATATAAACAGCTAGTGCTAACGAAATAAAGCAATTCAAAGGAGTGCACTGAAAATGGATGAGAAATATATCTGGAACATAAGCTTAGTTGAAAATCACTGTAGTCAACCATGTCCTTAAACAATTTTGTATATCAATTATTTACAAATACTATACTTTGAAAACTTAATATCTTAACCACAATATGCTAAAAATCCGCTAAAAAATTACCAATGACTTTTGTTTAATTGAGATTCTTGTGTAACGTAATTTTTAAAGGGAAATCAGATTTATTCTTTCTAAAACTCCCAAATACGCAAACGGATGCTTCGCCATATTGTTTCAGTGACTAAGTCTACTTCACAAACTACTTAAGTTTAATGGTAGTCATTATTAGTGTGTTTATTCGTCTTCATATTGTTTAAATTTAGGTGAATATCATGTTATTCGTGGAAAATGCCTCATATTTTTTAGTATTACGTATGACTTTTTCTGCGAAGATTAATTAATAGAGCCATGTTTGACCCGAAATGGCGGGTCCATTAGCCTTGCCCAAGAAATTTTCATTCATGAAACGTCACGTCCCATATCCAATCATTGTCTGTTATTACGCTGTTTAGAAAGGGTTAAAAATGGGGAAAGCGATAGCCCAACCTTCTTAGAAGCTAGCCTTTAGTTCTAGCTTATCAGGGAGGGCGGAGTTTAACAATTGAGCATTTCTAATACTATGCTCTTTTCAGAACAACGTAAAAGCTAGATGATTTCAGCCTCTAGATATGCGTTTTAATGGGGAAAATACTTTGAAACGTCTCATTTTAAGTAAGTAAAGTGTAACAGTTTTCTAAAAAAAGACATATATATTTGCAAAGTTATTTTAAAAAACATAATAAATAAAAGTATCTTTAAATTAGATTTTAAACAGGGAAAGCTCAGCTTTTGAGCCTCAATAGGTGCTATGCCACAGTTCCATATTATTTTATTCCTTGGGATGTCTACGAACCCAAGTGTTCCAAGAGCTCCCTCTTCCATCGCCAAGATATCCTATATAATATTCCTTGGGATGTCTACGAACCCAGGTGTCCCAAGAGCTTCCTCCTCCAGGGCCACGATATCCAAACAGAGAGAAGGCATAAAAAAATCTAAAAATACTGCGGATGATTCGAAGCGGGTCCATCTCTTGTTATACAACCGCGGGGATAATCAAACAAAGGCACGAGGAAGCAGCATCTTCTCTTCTACGGATCAGCGGGCCCCCAATTTGTTCTTCTGATTACCGATGAAAGAAGAGGCGGAAGACGCTCGTTTTATTTTCCTTTGGATTCTCGGTAATTCAGAAGGGATGGGTGAC
The DNA here is from genome assembly GCA_951213105.1 of Amaurobius ferox. Classification (NCBI taxonomy): domain Eukaryota; kingdom Metazoa; phylum Arthropoda; class Arachnida; order Araneae; family Amaurobiidae; genus Amaurobius; species Amaurobius ferox. The sequence continues at coordinate 115,693,454 of OX578153.1, read as the reverse complement.
TGATCTTGATGCATCGCTCGCTTTCCTACGTCATGTCCGAGGGCTCATGAAGTCTGTCTGGAACCAGGCTCTCAGGATTAATGCGTTCGAGAGACAACACCTAAAAAAATCTAATGTGGGCAGCACATGGCTTTCCCTACATCACTAATATCAAGTCTCCCAAACCGACAGGGATTATAAAAGAAAGAGAAGGTCACTCTCCAAGATATTCAATTTTCATCAATTTGACGTCATTTTCGTTAATGAAACGTCACATTTTTCCATATGGAGTTCGTCATTTTGGCGGTATCTTTAAAACTCGCCAAGTTGGAGATATATCACCAAGCTCGTCGCCAAATTATCACCAAGCGTTACATATGGGGTGGGACAGTCCAGTGGTTAGCGCGACGGGATTGCACTGGGACGACCCGAGTTCGATTCCCTACTCTTTCCAAACTGTCCCCATGTTCACGCAGAGTACGGGACTGTGGATCTGTAAGTCCTTCTAGGAGGTTGGTAGCAGGGGAAGGAGAGTACGGTCTCTGTGGCATTGGGTTTCGATCTAAATTGGATGGCACGTCCCGGTCGTCCAAACAGATACCTTACACTTTCGGGTAGGTCGGACGGTCTGGACCGAAGAAAAAGCGTTACACATACACAAGTAAACGAAGAGAAAGACTTTTCTCCTATAGAATTAACCTATGGTTTGAGTTCTAATCAATAAATGTCTTCTTCTCTCATGAATGGAAAGAGGTAGATCCACAAAAATGATATTAGTAAACTGATCCCATAATATTGCATATGCAATATTAACCTATTTCATGATACTTACATCTTTTTCATTTTTATGTAATTTCTTTAACTGCATTTATTTGAAAAGAGTGCAATACCTCGAGAACGGGTTATGAAAAATTGTCATTTGTGTTGTAATAAATAATTATGTAAGAAATATTATGTATTTAACATTACTGAAGATCCTGGTTTTTGAATGATTTTATCAAAAATTCATTCGGAAATTGGGGGGAGAGGGGGGTTGGGTGTCCGAACATTCGATCGCGTTTTAAAGCAATGAGGTTTCAGTATTCACTGATTGGATTAATCATACCAAAATGTTTTGAAACTCTCCATTCGTTCGAGAGTTATATTTTCCACACATACAGCACCTCAAAACGTTCGATTCGAGTTCAGGGATGCTTGAAACATGTTCTTCCGTTGAAAACTCTAATTCGAATATTCGACCCCGTCCCAATACTTTTCCTATACATTACACTATTCAAGGAGGGAAAGTAATATAGACGCCATGGAGGTGAAAAGAAGGTGATTAAAACTACTTGTTTGCAAAATAACCATACTTCACAGTGCTCAGCTTCATTTGAAACGTAATCAACATCAAGCTACAAATAGAAAGGTATCTGCTTCAGATTTTATTTCCAAAGTTATTTTTTTAAATATTTTACAAAATTCTTTAAAAAAAAATTAAGTTGGCAACAGGCCTGTCAAGTCAACGAATGAGATGCATTTGGCTTATCTATGTTGATATATTTTATTTTAATACACTTTACATTCATAAAGTAGTTCAATGATTAGCATATCATTATTTATCATCATATTATTCGGGAAATTATCTCTGTTTTCCCCCATAGTGAATAATGTTAGTAATATCTTAAATATCGAATTCTAATGACGGTAATTAATAAAAATTCTGTCTAATTCCTGATTTTTATATAATATATGATCATATAAAATGTCCCAGTATTACGAAAATTCATTTTTGAGTTATCATGCCCACCCCTCATAGACATACTCACATAGAAAAAAACATGTATCTAAAAGAGTCAGAAATGGGTTCAGAAGGTCTTAAAGCATACTAATCATCCGTTAAAATTTCGAATATTAAAACTTTTAGAGAAACAATTTTTTAAAATTAATGTGGGAAAATAGATTCATTAAGCAATAAAATTTACAGATGTGTGTGTTCACTTTTTGACAATATTCCAAAGAGGTTTTTCCCGATTGAAACCTCTATATATTCCACCTTTTTATTGGATTTTACATTTCTCATAGTATCAAATATTTTATTCAATTAATATTTTAATTTCCAGTTTTTACAATATATTTTTTTTTTCATATACTGAACTTCGAAATCAATAAATTTATCATGACATATATAATTGAACGATTTAAGCTTTCAATTATTATATCAAATGTTTAAAATGTTGCAAAGATGGTTATCATTTGTTAAAAGTTTTTGTCACAAATCTTTATATTACAATAAGTTGCCCGTTTATCATATTATTGCATAGAACAGTGATTTCCAACCTTTTTACTTTCCCTGCAATGCATGGTAATGTATAGGGAGAGTATTGGAATCATAGCAAAAATAGCAACTCGAGTTTTCGACAGATCTACACGTTTTGGGCGCTCCTAGAATACGAGAAATCTGATGTAGGCAGAACATGACTTTCCCTGCAGACTCAAATTCATATTTTCTTTATTTCTTTCATAATTAATTAGATTGAGTATAATTGCACCAAATAACACTAAATTTGCATTTTTAATTCAATTTTTGTTTTTATTTGGTAATTGGACACTTTTCCAATAGCGGCGTAACAAAAATGCAAGGAAACTTAAATATCGAGAACGGTTAGTCCTAAAGTATAATGGAGTGTGTTACATTCTTTTCCTCGTAAAAAATTGCGTATAAAACAAGAATTTAATGGATACATTTCAGCATACGTAGTCATTTTTTTTTTTTTTTTTTTTTAGATTTTTGCGGGCCATTTCGTAAAAAAAGGCAGATTGTTCTTCTCCGAATCGTACCAAAATCTAATCAGCACCAGTGCATCCTACAAGTAACGTATCTACCAAATTTTGCGAAATTAGGTTAATTAGTATTTTAGCTAGAGTGGATACATGAAATTTTTTACGGGCTATTTCGCAAAAAAAGGCGAGTTCTGTTTTTACGAATCCAACCAAAAACTAATCAGCACCAGGGTCTCACCCAAGTGACAAACATACCAAATTTTATGAAATTCGGTCCATTAGTTTTTTCGTTAGAGTGGATACATACATTGCACAGACAGACAGACACACAGACACACACACACACAGACGTCACGCTAAAAATAGTTTTTTCGTATTCTAGAGGTCTCGAAACATGTAGATCCGTCGAAAACTCGAGTTGTGATTTTTAGTATGATTCCAATACTTTCCCTATACATTACCATGTATTGCAGGGAAAGTAAAAAAAACTATTTTTAACGTGATGTCTCTCTCTGTGTGTGTGTGTGTGTCTGTCTGTGTAATGTATGTATTCACTCTAACTCAAAAACTAATGGACCAAATTTTATAAAATTTGGTAGTTAAGTCACTTGTGAGTTTACAAAATTTGGTAGATTCACTTGTGGGTTACCCTGGTGCTGATTAGATTTTGGTACGATTGAGAAAAAAAGAAATTGCCGTATTTTTTTTTTTTAAGAAATGGACCGCAAAAATCGTCAAAATCTGAAATAAAAGACTACGTATGCTTAAATGTATAAGTTAAATTCTTGTTTTATATGTAACTTTTGACGATGAAAAGAATAAGACCAATCTCATTGCTCCTGGGTTAACCGTTCTAGAAATATTTTAGTTTTCCGAATTTTTGCTACGCCGACTTTGAATATACCTCCAGTTTCCCAATGAAAACGAAAATGAATTAAAAGTGCAAATTCAATGTCGTTTCGAATAGTGATGCTTTTTATTCTGTGCAATTAAACTCAATTTAATGAATTATTACAGAAATAAGGACAAAATGAATTTGAGTCTGTAGGGAAAGTCATGCACTGCCCACATCAGATTTTTTTGTCTGAAGGGATCCTTGAAATAATTCGTAAAACCTCAGGGAATATAAGCCTTGCTGACACAAATTAGGTTCGACGGAGATAATTACAAAATAGACGTGGAGGGTTAATAAATAATACTTAACTCATACTTCGAATAAGATTCTAAGAGTATTAATTTCTTATTTCTAATTAAAATAACGGACAAACATTTTCACTTTACATCTGACTTAACTGGTTATGAGTAAACATTATGTAAAAATTTTGTAATGATTTTGTGTTAATATAATTGTCTCGTTAAAATCTTTATAATTTTATTTTTACTTCCTCATACTATGTAAAATATAGTATAGAGAAAGTATTGTTTTCACAAAATTTTTCGAATTCGAGATTTGGTTGCTTATATGTTTCAGAACTTTCTAAAAACGTTTTGACTATTTTTGGAGTGATATCCGTCTGTCTGTATGTTTGGGGTCGATTTCTTGTGTGCACGATAGCGCCCACAAATAGTAATGGATTTTTACAAAACTTTATATCCGGTTTTGCTATAAAAAAAAATCTAGAACTAGATAGAATATTTTTAAATTCGAACGAAAACGTCAAAATTTATTCAAAATTTTATATTTTTGTAACATGGCAGCATAAGACAAAATTGGACATAATCGCGCATAAAAGGGTTTATTTATGTCTCGATCACAAGACTTAATAGCTTCAATCATTATTGTAAAAGATAACCGCGATACAATTTTTTTTTGTTCATGCTGCATAAACAGTTAATGAAAAATGTAAATAACGTGCAAAAGAGGCGATAGTAGGTGGTCCTGTATGTGCTACTTAGGGACCCGAAAATTCGGTCGGCGGTACCGATAGGATTAAAATAGTTTATATTAACACATAAAATCCGAATGCGTCCAGTTATTGGCATTATATCACTGAACTGTTGCCAAATTTTAAAAAGGTACTTTCAAAGAATTCATATTTTGAAAGGTTCAAGAAATCCGAAAAAGATGCATCTTTATACATTCTAATAATGATTGTGATAAAAGAGAAAAATAAACGCTACGGTACAAGGATGCATGAAGTCGAGTGATATTTTTTGTTAAAATATCGCTTAAATTTATCTGAAATAACATTTGTTTATTTTGAGGAAAAAATATTAGAATTTATAGCATATGATTTTAAGTATTCAACCAAGGAAATGAAACACCTTGATGTAAGGATAACCAAATCATAAAGACATATAAACAATATTTTTATCTTCATAAAATCAAACTAAGAAAACTTGAACTTACCCTGAAAATGAGGAAAATTCAGCGGTAACCCATTGTTCTAGCCGAGAGTGGAAAACTTGCACTACCGCCACTCACGAAACTACAATCGTTTCTAGCAGACGATTTCTTCCAGCTAAGTAAGGCAGAGGGCCATCAGAGCGATGTAGGCCATTTTGGATTTGCGTATCGCAAACTGACGGGGAAAAATAAGATTCGAGGCCATTACATTTTGCTGTTGATATCGATAGTAGGATGATTTTCATAAGTTGAAGAACAAGTAGAGAAAGGACTAAACGGTGTCAAAATAGTGAATATAAAAATCTTTCCCCAGGCTACGCGCTTTTTGTAACCAGGAAGTGGCAAAATGATAAACAAAAAAGAGAAATGGTCGAACATATGAGTTTTTAAATCCATAGTTTTAGAACAAATATTCAAGTAGTAATTTGCACAGATTTTTTATAGAAAAAAAAATAATAAAAATGCAAGTTCAATGAATTCTTGAGGCGCTGGGAAGTTATTTTTCATTCGCTTGACATTAGAAGTCATCTTGACAGCATAACTACTTTGAGAAACGATTTCTCCAAAATGGCTAATCCCAGCCTATTGAAATTTTATGATTTTTATTATTTTCTTAATGTTATTGAAAACGCAGAAGAAAATTATTCTAGGTTTTATAAAAGAGAACAAAATCAACGATCTTTCTAGAACGACGGCAGCGGTTAAAGTAGTTATGCGGTTAAAATGACATCGTCCGTCGTTCTAGTGTTAACATGTTCCGAGTTCTGAGACAATGCTAGAACGAATTGCACAAAACAAAATTTAAATACAGTGTCAGTCTTCATTCGATCTTCTCATACATTCATATTTCATAGTGTTTTGTTTTACTTATATCACAATGATTATCAGAATAAAAAACTAAAAAATTGAAGATGCAGTCTTCAGATTATTGTGTCTGAATTATTTTTAAAAATTCTGTAACCGTTCCCTTCTTTAATGGTTGCATTTACTTCTTCAATGGATGCAGTGGACGCCAGTGGATGCATTTGGCTTATCTGTGCTAATAGATAATGTACAAGAAAGATCAATCATGCATAAGTATTGATTATGAAACACTTTCCAACTGAAATGCAATTTCATTTAAAAATTTCTAAAATGTGATACATTCAGTGGTGATATCTTTTACATTATCACAGTACTACAGTAATTTATTATACTTAAATATTTAAAACTGTATCGAAACATAAATCATCTGATTCTCTATGCAAAAACAAGGAATATTTCATTCATATAACTTATATTCCAGACTCCAGAGCTAAATAATTTTGAGTGAAAAAAATTCAGCAATTCTTATGTAACTCACCCTACAATCGCTTGAGATATTTGCATTCTGCATAAGTTAAAATTAGGCTTCGTTGAAAAAATAATAAAAGTTTAGGAACCATTTAAAATCACAACTATTGTAATTGCGTAGGCACGGAATTTAGATACACAGATAATACACAGATACACAGATAATATATGTGTGTGTGTATGTATTCAAAGTATTGGAATCGTGCCGAAGATCGGAACTTGAATTTTCGAAGGATCTACACGTTTTGGAACTTCTAGAACACGAAAAAACTATTTTTAGGAAGACGTCTGTGTGTGTAAGGGTGTATCTGTGTATGTTTCTGTGTGTCTGTGAGGATATTACATCCACTCTAATTGAAAACTAATGGACCGAATTTCATAAAATTTGGTAGGTATGTTTTTTGTGGGAAATCCTGATGTTCATTAGATTATAGTACGATTCGTAATAAAAGAATCTGCCTTCTTTGCGAAATGGCCGGCAGAAATTGTCTTTATCCACTCTAGCTAAAAACTAATGGAACAAATTTAACAAAATTTGGTGCATAATATTTCAATAACCTACAAATGATTTATATACCAAATTTAACAAAATTTGGTATATAAATCATTTGTAGGTTATTCTTGTACGATTCGGGAAAAGGAACGGGCAATTTTTGCGAAATGGCCCGCAAAAATCGTTAAATATAAATAATAAGACTACGTGTGCTCAATTATATCAATTAAATTCCTATTTTATACGTGATTTTTTACAACAAAAAGAATAAGACTAACCCCATTACTCTAGGACTAGCCGTTCTTGAGATATTCTAGTTTTTTCGCGTTTTCGCTACGCCACCTTTGACAATAAGTCCAGCTATCAAATGAGAACCAAATTTAAGTTTAACGTGCAAATTCAATGTCATTTAAAATACTTATGGCTGTTATTTTGTGCAGATAAACTCAAATTATTATTGAAGAAATAAAAAGAACGAGAATATGTGTCTGCAGGGAAAGACCTGTGCTGCCCACATCAGAATTTTTAACAATATTACAACAATGATTTATAGAAGTGAATGGGGATTATTTGCAGGTCATTTCGAAAAAAATGTATGATCTATATTTTAAGATCTACCAAATTTTTGTAGAATAAAATGCTCAACAAATCTAAGCTGTGTACCAAATTTTAACTCTCTAGGACGTAGGAAAGTGCATTAAAAATGTCATCAAATAAGTATATCATGAAGAGTTATAAAAAGTTAAAAAAAAATTTGAAAAGTTGTTATCTACCAAATTTATTTTAAAATGTGAATACTCTCTCATATACAAAAAAATGATTAAACTCTTGGAAAGATATTTATTATATAATATATCTCTTTTTACTTTCCCTGCAATACATGGTAATGTATAGGGAAAGTATTGGAATCATACCGAAAATCACAACTCGAGTTTTCGACGGATCTACACGTTTCGAGACCTCTAGAATACGAAAAAACCATTTTTAGCGTGACGTCTGTGCGTGTGTCTGTCTGTCTGTCTGTCTGTGTGTCTGTCTGTCTGTCTGTGTGTCTGTCTGTGTGTCTGTCTGTCTGTGCAGATTTTGTATCCACTGTAACTAAAAAACTAATGGACCGAATTTCACAAAATTTGGTAGGTAAGTCACTTGTGGGCGGGGCTAGTGCTGATTAGTTTTGGATACGATTCGGAATAAAAGAACCCGCCTTTTTTTGCGAAATGGCCCGCAAAAGCTTGTATCCACTCTAGCTGAAAAACTAATGGACCGAATTTCACAAAATTCGGTAGATGAGTCACGTATAGGTCACTCTGGTGCTGATTAGATTTTGGTACGATTCGGAAAAAAATAACCTGCCTTTTTTTGCAAAACGGCCCGCAAAAATCTTCAAAATCTAAACTAAGGAACTAGGTATACTAAGATATATCCATTAAATGCCCGTTTAATACGTAATGTTTAACGACGAAAAGAATAAGACCAACCCCATTACACTAGGACTAGCCGTTCTCGAGATATTTTAGTTTTTCGTACTTTCCCTACGCCACCTTTCAAAATAAGCCCGGTTACCGAATGAGAACGAAAATTGAATAAAAGTGAAATAAATTTAATTAAAATAAAGAGAACGTGGATATAAGTCTGCAGGGAAAGTCATGTGCTGTCCACATCAGATTTTTTCTTTCTGGAGGATATTCCAAAAGTCAGAATTTAATTGAATTTGTTTTTTTCCCTATATTAAATATTTTTTAATTAAAAAACTACTGAACATATTTTACTGAAATTTTTTTTATAGATTTTATGGGATAATTTGAATATTTCCTAAAAATGTCGAATCAATTTGTGAATTTTAAATTTGCTTAAAAAATGTTTGAAAATTTAGGTCCCATAGGGTTCAATGTATTTCATTTTTTCAACCCGGGTTCAATAAAAAACTAATTGGGTGATATTATTTATTTATATTCCCATAGGTCCCACAGACCGTCTGAAAAACATACTAAAATTTCATTTTGATAAAGTCATTTTTACGGCAGTTATCGTGCTAACGGACAGACAGACAGAATGAACAAAGTCATAAACACTTTCAACTTTGTTGTAAAGTGTTAAAAATAAAATAAAGAAGCATACACAATCTTTTTTTTTTTTAGCAATATTGCGCTTTTAAAATATAATTTCTGGTTAAAAGTACTTACAAAGCATCCGCCCACCATTTGATACTAATCATATATGTTTTTAACACTTTACAACAAAGTTGAAAAGTGTTTATGACTTTGTTCATTCTGTCTGTCTGTCTGTCTGTCTGTCTGTCTGTCTGTCTGTCTGTCCGTTAGCACGATAACTGCCGTAAAAATGAGTTTATCAAAATGAAATTTTAGTATGTTGTTCAGACGGTATGTAGGACCTATGGGAATATAAATAAATAATATCACCCAATTAGTTTTTTATTGAACCCGGGTTGAAAAAATGAAATACATTAAACCCTATGGGACCTAATTTTTCAAACATTTTTTAAGTAAATTTAAAATTCACGAATTGCTTTGAAATTGTTAGAAAATATTCACATTATCCCATAGAATATATAAAAAAAAATTCAGTAAAATATGTTAAGTAGTTTTTTAATTAAAAAAATTATTTAATATAGGGAAAAAAACAAATTCAATTAAATTCTGACTTTGCGATATCTTCCAGAAAGAAAAGAGAGAGATATTATATAATAAATATCTCTCCATTTGTTTAAACGTTTAGCATATGGGAGTGGCTTCATATTTTAAAATAAATTTGGTAGATAACAATTTTTCATTTTTTTTAAATTTTATATAACTCTTCATGATAAATTTAATTGATGGCATTTTAAATGCACTTTCCTACGTCCTAGAGAGTTAAAATTTGGTACACAGCTTAAATTTGTTGAACATTTTATTCGACAAAAATTTGATGGATCTTTAAATATAGATCATACATTTTTTTCGAAATGGCCTGAAAATAATCCCCGTTCACTTCTATAAATCATTGGTGTAATATTGTTAAAAATTCTGATGTGGACAGCACATGTCTTTCTCTGCAGACTCATATTCGTTCTCTTTATTTATTCAATGATAATTTGAGTTTATCTGCACAACATAAGTATTTTAAATGACATTGAATTTACACGTTAAACTTCAATTTGGTTCTCATTTGATAGCTGGACTTATTGTCAAAGGTGGCGTAGCGAAAACGCGAAAAAACTAGAATATCTCAAGAACGGCTAGTCCTAGAGTAATGGGGTTAGTCTTACTCTTTTTGTTGTCAAAAATCACATATAAAATAGGAATTTAATTGATATAATTGAGCACACGTAGTCTTTTATTTTTATATATAACGATTTTTGCTGGCCATTTCGCAAAAATAGCCCGTTCCTTTTTCCCGAATCGTAGTAGAATAACCTACAAATGATTTATATACAAAATTTTGTTAAATTTGGTATATAAATTACTTGTAGGTTATTGAAATATTATACTCCAAATTTTGCTAAATTTGGTTCATTAGTTTTTAGCTAGAGTGGATAAAGGCAATTTCTGCGGCCATTTCGCAAAGAAGGCAGATTCTTTTATTACGAATCGTACTATAATCTAATGAACATCAGGATTTCCCACAAAAAACATACCTACCAAATTGTATGAAATTTGGTCCATTAGTTTTTCAATTAGAGTGAATGTAATATCCACACAGACACACAGAAACATACACACATACACCCTTACACACACAGACGTCTTCCTAAAAGTAGTTTTTTCGTGTTCTAGAAGTCCCAAAACGTGTAGATCCTTTGAAAATTCGAGTTCCGATCTTCGGCACGATTCCAATACTTTGAGCACATACACATACACATATATATTATCTGTGTATCTAAATTCCGTGCCTATGCAATTACAATAGTTGTGATTTTAAATGATCCCTAAACTTTTATTATTTCTTCAAGGAAGCCTAATTTTAACATATGCAGAATGCAAATATCTCAAGCGATTGTAAGATGAATTACATAAGAATTGCTGAATTTTTTTCACACAAAATTATTTAGCTCTGGAGTCTGGAATACAAGTTATATGAATGAAATATTCATTGATTTTGCATAAAGAATCAGATGATTTATATTTCGATACAGTTTTAAATATTTAAGTATAATAAATTACTGTAGTACTGTGATAATGTAAAAGATATTACCACTGAATGAATCACATTTTAGAAATTTTTAAATGAAATTACATTTCAGTTGAAAAGTGTTTCATAATCAATGCTTATGCATGATTGATCTTTCTTGTTAATACATATTTTCATATTAGATAAAAAACAACAGACAGACAGACAGAATGAACAAAGTCATAAACACTTTTCAACTATGTTGTAAAGTGTTAATAATGTTTTGATACCATTAGCTTCCACTAGCAAAAATATTAATTCTATTATCTATCCCCCACTTACTATACAGTGTGCTTAAGCATAAGAACGCAATGCGCAACAATCAAATTTTATGTGTAAATACGCGATGTGAAGAATTAGAACTAGATAGAATTTTTAGTAATTCTAACGTGTAGAATTCTAATTATTCGAATTTTAAAGTTTTCATAGCGTTATTGTATTCCCTATGGTTATCATTTTGTGATAATTCCCGATTCAATATACAAGGTTCCTAGAAAAGTCCTTAAGGACCCCAATAATTTTGTAAAAGGAAGATCCACGAGTGCACACGTTATACGCCTATCTATAGTAAATCGATCGTGTCTCATTAAATAAAAGAGATTGCTGTACCTCTATCGAAGAATTTAAAAGTCAAGATTACGAACTCTGCGACAAAGTGAGATAGAAGAAAAAACGAATTACAAAAGTTGTACAGTATTGTTTAATGAGTAAGAATCGACATTAAAACTGTTACAGAAGAAATGTGTTCCACACAATAAGATTGTAGGCGAATGGCTGTGCTATTCAGGAATGCTACATACATAAGAATCTACTGTACAGCCTGTTCAAAATGGCATCAGTCAACAACCATTAATATTTGAATTCGAAAAAGAATATGACCGGTATTGTAACAAGCTTTGCAGGTGTCGCAGTCTTGTAGTCCTTGACTTTTGACAGCTATTTATTGACTTCCATATATACGTTTCTTATATAGATTCCTACTATAGATAAGGCTTTGCAACTTTCTATTTGACACTGTATTTCTTCTATCTCGCTTTGTTGCGTCGATATCCTAACTTTATAAATTTTCCGCTAGGGGCGCTTCAATCTCTTTTATTCGATCGGGCATGGCCACTTTACTATATACAGGGTATGCTAAAAAGATTGAAACGCGCTTTAATTCTTTACCTGTTGGAGATAAGTGGGCAATGTAAATTGCAAAAATGTTAAAAGTAAGGTAAGAAATAAGACTACGTTAATGAAATAGTCCTTCCATTCATTTTCAAAATGTTACACTTCTTAAATTTTTATACAACTCCCTTAGACAAATTGGGTCAATCAGAAATTTTTATTTTTAATGCAACAAGATCATTAAAAAACCCGCATACTTTCTTACACACACACACAGACATCCCTTCAAAAATGTTTGATTTGTGATCAAGGATGGTTGAAACGTGCTCTACCGTCGAAAACTCGAATTTTCGACCTCGTCACAATACTTTCCTTATGCATTATGTATATAAGGAAAGTAACAATGCAATTGCAATATATTTAAGTTTAAATGATCATCCAAATTTGATTATTTCTACAACGAAGCCTAGTTTTCACTTATGTAAAATGTAAACAGCAAAATATCTAGAATGAGTTGTATAAGAATTGCTGCACTTCTTTAACGCAAAATTATTTAGCTCATGGAGTCTGCATAGCTGATATGAATGAAATATTCATTGATTTTACAGAGAGAAGGACAATTTTTTTCGATGAAGTTTTAAGCATAGAGTTTAATTACTTGTACCTTCATGGTCTTAAGTTTTAAAATAAAATAAATTATTATAGTATTGTGATGAATGAAATGAATGGAAAAATGTTAATGAATGAAATGCTACTTTTATAGGCAAGTTAAATTTCGATGACGTCATTTGAATAAATTTCAGTTGTTTTCGATGAAGTTTTCAAATATAATAAATTATTGTAGTATTATGATAATTTAAAGAGTATTACTGAGGAATGTATCGCAATTTAGAGATGCTTAAACCCGGCAATTTATATTTCAATGCCGTCATTTGAATGAAGTTCATTTTTTTCGATGAATTTTTAAGTTTTCAAATATAATAAATTAATGTAGTATTGTGATAATTTAAAAAATATTACCGAGGAATGTATCGCATTTTAGAGATGTTTAAACCAGGCAATTTATATTTCAATGCTGTCATTTGTATGAAGTTCATTTTCTTCGATTAAGTTTTCAAATATAATAAATTAATGTAGTATTGTGATAATTTAAAAAATATAACCGAGGAATGTATCGCATTTTAGAGATGTTTAAATAAAATTGCATTGAAGTTAGAAAGTGTTTCAGAATCAATGCTTTATGCAAAATTGATCTTTCTTGTTTTAATTTTTATTTAAAAAACTACTGAATATATTTTGCTGAAATTTTTTTTATATATTTTATGGGATAATTTGAATATTTCCTAAAACTTTCGAAACAATATGTGAATTTTAAATCCGCTTAAAAAATGTTTGAAAAATTAGGTCCCATATAGGGTTTAGTGTATTTCATTTTTTCAACCCTGGTTCAATCCAAAATTAATTGGGTGATATTATTACTTTCCTTATATACATAATGTATAAGGAAAGTATTGTGACGGAGTCGAAAATTCGAATTCGAGTTTTCGGCGGGAGAGAACGTTTCAAGCATCCCTGATCACGAATTGAACATTTTTAAAATGATGTCTGTGTGTGTGTCAGTGAGTCTGTGGAGACGATATCTCACGAACGAATGGAGCAATTCGAATGAAATTTGGTACAAAAATCACAATCTGCGAATACTGGAAACCTATTGTTTTAAAACACAATCGAATGTTCAGAACCCCCCTAAATTTTCGAGTGAAATTTTGAAAAAATCAGTAAAAAATCAAAACCTTTAATAAAGTTACGCAAATGGACATTTCTTTTATAATTTTTCCTTAGAAAACGATTGACATAAACTTTAGAACGCTAACATGAACCGTTCTCGAGATATTGCACATTTTTCAAATAAATTTATCAAAAAATCCCATAAATTAAAAAAAAAATATTAACTATTAAGAAACATGTTCACTTTTCATATGTAATATTATGCGATAAATTTGGTGATATCATTCTCGTGGATTTAACTCGTTCCATTGACAAGAAAAGATACTTTGAGTAATACTTTTGTATTTGAACGCCAATAGTCATTTATCCGCTGTAAGAATAACTTATTTCTCCGTCCATAACGCTTGGCGAGATTTTGGCGACGAATTTAGCGGAACGTCGCCAACTTGGCGACATTTTAAAATGTTGCCAAGTTAACGAAAATCTCGCCAAATGGATAAAAATGACGCTAAATCAAAATGACGACTAATTGAAAAAAATTCAATATCTTGGAAAGAATATAAGTATCTACTATAAGAATAACATTTTTTTTAAACTGTAAAAGTAGTAAATTCATTGAATTATATAAGGAAAGTCATGTGCTGCCCACATCAGATTTTTCATTTATATTCCCATAGGTCCCACAGACCGTCTGAACAACATACTAAAATTTCATTTTGATAAAGTCATTTTTACGGCAGTTATCGTGCTAACGGACAGACAGACAGACAGAATGAACACAGTCATAAACACTTTTCAACTTTGTTGTAAAGTGTTAAAAATAATACACTACGTGACAGTGAAAATGAGACACCAAGGAGTGGGCAGAAAGTGATGAAAAACAGCGATAATGCCGTTACGATGTTTCCGAAGACCTTATAAGTAATTAGATGAGTTCGAACGCTGTCGTATAGTCGGGATAGGTGAATTTGGCCGTTTCATACCGAACAATAGGTCGCCACCTACACCGAACGGACATTGCTGTGCAACGGTACTGACAGTGCTGCAAGGAACTCATCGGCGGGATGAAGGCTCAGGAAAGTCAAGGTGCACGAATGCGAGGTAAGATCGGATGATTGTTCGACAGGCCCGAACTGGCAAATGGCATCATTGTCCGCCATCCAACGTGTTACAGTCTCTTCCATACCACCCGTGGTACCTTCCACCATCTCACGGCGCTTGACTGAGGTGGGGTTACGTTCACGGCGGTCTTTAACACATCTGCCCACAACATCGACAGAGTCGTTTGAAGTGGTGTCGTAGCCGAGCATCATGGCTGCCAGCAGACTGGCATCGAATAGTGTTCAGCGATGAATCACGCTTGTCTTTCAGCAGATGACGATCGGGTATGTGTGTGGAAGCACCAGGGCCAGCGGCCCCAATCAGCTTTTGTTTTACACAGGCACACAGCGCCGGTCACCCAACCTGCTGCTCATACCTTCGGGTGATTTGAGTCTTCAACAGGCACACAGCCGTTAATCCTGGTGTGATGGTGTGGGGTGCTATCTCTTACGACAGTAGGTCGTTCCTAGTTATCCTGCGCTCAACTTTAACAGCTCAACGATATGTCAATGAAATCCTGCTGCCTTTTGCGTGACCCTTCACGGCACGTTATACTGGGGTCATTTTCCAACAAGATAATGCCACGCCACATACGGCTCGTATATCTGTGGACTGTCTCCGTGCTGTTGATACTGTTCCTTGGCCAGCAAGGTCACCAAACCGTTCGCCAATCGAGCATGTATGGGACATGCTAGGCCGCTAGATTCAGGTACTCCGAAATGTAGCAGATCTGGAGCAACAATTCAGGAATGCCTGACAGAATGTATCGCAGGATGACATTAGGAAACTTTATCACTCCTTATCTAGACGTATACAGGCATGCATTGCCGCTAGGGGGGGGGGGGTTCACCAATTATTGATTTGAAAATTCAATGTGCAATGGCTAACCATTGATGAGTCGTCCTGCGGCCTTGATTTTGTAATCATTTCATTACTTGTCTATGAACTGTACGCATATTTAATTTCAATAAAAACAGTCATTTTCTTCATGGTGCTTCTTTTTTTGCAAAAGAGTGTATTATCATCTGCCCACCATGAGAATAACATCAATAAATTTGTTGGGTAATGTTTCATAATAAAACTCACCTTATCACAGTTAATACAGTTTTTGATAAATCATTTGGAAAGTGTGCAATATCTCAAGAACGATGTTCTAAAATTAGAGAAATATTTTAGAATACGTTTCATCGTGAAAATTCGCAGTTTTATTTTACTGCTGTGTGGCTACTAAAAGTCTGGACGGGCAGGGGCCAGCTACATATTTCTTGTGGAAAGTTTTAGGTTGTGCCGAACAAGGTTCATATTTTGACAATATTAAAGCAAAAACACATGAACAAGGATCGTTAAATTTTCGAAGTGTGTGTGAGGTGGAAAGCGTAATTAACATTTTCCTTCATATTTTTGAGCAAGCGTGCTAAAAAACAACAGTTAACCTCGAGCCGCGTAAAAGTCCAAAATTTCGCCCTGGACAGATTTCTAGTGACCAGTAACGAAACGTCAAAGGGAAGGGGGACAAGGTAGACAGTATCTTCCAAAATATACCCCTTTTTATTATAATTATATATTTTACATTAATTATATATTATACATTTATAATTATAAAAGGGAGATGTTGAGGAATTTTTGATCCTATTTCCTTTTCCCTGATTATATTGTTCAGGAGCGATATATTTCAAAGTGTCTCTCCTCATTAATGTTCCCTTGAGAGGAAATAGTATGCGCCGCTTCTACTATAGTTATCGGCTATTTACTGTTTTTTATAACACACTTTTGCGCGTAGGGCGCGGTAGCCCAGTGATTAGCGCGCGGGAAATGCACTCGGTAGGCCCGTGTTCAGGCGGTCACATGTGGGTCCGTAAGCCCTTCCGAGAGGTTGGTGGTAGGGGAAGGAGGGCACAGTCTCTATGGATGCCTTCCCCACTGGGTTCTGGTCTAAATTGGGTGGCACTTCCCGACCGTACACGTTTCTGGCAGGTCGGACGGTCTAGGTCTCAACAACATTTTAATATTTTGAACTTTCTTTCGTATAAAGATTTTGTCCGAACAAGTTTTGCCTCACTTTCACTTAAAATATCTTCTAAACTATAAAGGATAGATAGAAACAGGGGCGTGCTGGGTCCCCCAAGAGGGCGGTGGATAGACCGGTACGGGGGCGCCAACTACCGGGAGGGTCTGGGAGTGCTTAAAACATCATTTTGTCTTACTTAACATTAAGTAATAGAACCTAAAATTATGTATTTAAAAAAAAAAGCTTTAAATAAAGGTAAACAAAATAATTGAGAGCAAGATTTCCGTTGATATAATATATATTACAATATGCATATTTATTTAATATCGCCTGAAATAAACATGATTCATTTGATGTACTGAACATATATCAGCTACTTGTCAGAATTTAACAAATGGTAAATTTAAAAGTAAAGGATACCTATATCATACTAAGTGGTTAAACACTGAGCAATCGCCTCATTTCAGAGATCAATTGACACAACTTATCAATTATAGTGTCACTGTCTATAATGTTCAATAAGTCTGATTCAGATTGCATTAATAATAATGTCTCCAAGTTGCCACTGCTTAAGGTAGATCTCAATCTTGTTTTAATAATCTCCAACTTGGAAAAAACCCTTTCACATGTTACTTGAGTCATCGTGATTGTCAAGAGCAGCTTATATACTTTGAACAGTTCATTATACTGACGAGAGTACATGCTATAGTTAAGAAGCACTTCGTAAGCACACTTTAAGCAAGAATTTCACTTATTGTAATTGCAAGGTTGAAATGTTGAGTTCTCTTCTTCGTCAAAGTCATCAGCAGACAAATCAGGTTCTGTGGGATCTTCTTCTTGATACTCTTCACTGATTGTCTTTTTGCTTATTTGGAGCCATACATCAGCAAATGAAGTAAGTTCTTCAACAAGCTTTCCATTGTCAAGTCTTGGGAGAATCTCTACTATTTTGTCCAGGGCTTTGGGAGGTAAGGGCTCTTTATTGCCAAACCGCTTAGGATCAAACCAGGCTAGATCTAGGTACAAGTTTTTGTGTTGGAGAAGTCTGTTTTCTATAGTATTGATGAGAGTATCTATGACACTGTAAAATGTTGAAATTTTAAAACCATCTACTTCTGAGGTATGATCAGCATCATCTTCGTGAAGCTTTTTCCCCTTTCTCTTTCAATTCAGTTCCAATGCAAATACTTTCCAAAGGCTCATCTTTTTTTACTCTTTCATCTAAACTGTGAGTCATTATCTATACGAATGTTCTTGCAGCTTGTAAAGTTTCATCAAACTTTTGACGTAATTCTTTAAGTTTTAAGTGAGAAGTTTCGATGAGTTTCCGTGCTTGAACGAAATCGAGATTCTTAGTCTGTAAGTAATCAGACAAAGGAGTGATTATCTTAAAAATTTTCATAAACAACATAGCTACCAATATTGTATCAAAACTTGTAAACTTTATGAGAAGACCTTCAGCTTTAGAGTTAAACTCTGAAGAACTAGATATCTTAAACAAGGCACTGAACAATTATAAGTAGATGACCTTGGTAGGGTGAGATTTTTCAATATCGTATCTTGACCGTACCATTACTGCGGCTCCGCCACCTGGTCTTGCCAATAGCTTCCACCTTAAAAGAAGGGTTTTTGTAATCTTTAAAGTGACTCCTTCATAAACACTTGAGCTTCTTCTTGCAGTACATTAAAAAATTACATAGTTACAATGAGACATTGGGCAGTGTCAGTGAGAACTAGGTTCAGTACATGGGCATAGTACCAAGTGTGAATGTAGTGTGGAATTACTTCAGATAATCTTGCTGTCAATCCTTTAAAATGACCATTCATGTTAGAAGCTCCATCAAAAGCGTTAGTAACGCAGTTCTTGATCGGTATGTCGGCATCTTCCAAAACTGTTCCGAGTGACTGAAACAGATCCTCGCCTGTGGTGTAAACCACACATTTTATAGATAGCAGTCTTTTTACGACTTCAGAACCCTTAACTAACGTAGCATAAGACATATGCACATTGGTCGTAACTTGAAACATTTACTGTAGTATCCATTAGGATGGAAAATTCCCTGCCAATTTCACTTCTTCACATATTTTTCTTTTTATTTCTGCGTTCATGTATTGTAAGATGTTCACAATCATGTTGTTTCTTAAAAATGTAACTTGATCTCCTCTTTCTACTGGCATTTTCTTCCGTTTTTTAATTTCGTCGGGTTTTCTGTTCTAGAGGAGGTTGGTTTTACTTTTTGAAATTACACTGCTCACATGCTTCTCTAGAATCACATCATATTTTCTTAGCATTTGAATCATCTGTAAAAAAGTTCCATGGTTCACTGAGTCGTCATCCAAAGTATGAGCAGATTCTACTTTTCCCCGAAAAAGAAAACCTTGTTTATACCTATCAGTTTCAAAACATCGACTACTGTTTCTACTATATGTCTTCTTTCTTTTACTTCCTGTTGGCCATTTGGTTCCCAAACAGAAGATAGGGCAAACTTTTCTTATCTTTCATTATCATGAAACAATTCACAGATTGTGTGTGAGTTTTCATGCTCCTGTAGTCTCTAATGGACATGCTTCCAATCGCTGAATCTAGACCAAAATACTGAAGTGGATTTGCTAAATGCAACACAAATGAAACAGAACGGTTGTTGTGTTTTTCCGTTGTAGGATAGGCACTGTCTTCGGAAAATTTGGTTACCACTGTTACTTTCTTCGATTTCAAATATTGATTTTCTATCTGTAAAAGGCACTTCTTTTTCATCAGGCTGAACTGTTTAGAACGTCAAGTATAATTGCAAGTCATTTGCTCCCAGTTTCTTAAAGTAATCAATATCTACTGTTGGTGCATTAAATGAAATTCTTTGGCTTGAGTGCGGTTTTGTATTTGACGTTGATAGTCCTGGTTCTTGTAATTGTTCGTGTGTTGTTTCTTGCGATTTATATTTCAATGACGTCATTTAAATAAAGTTCATTTGTTTTCGATGAAGTTTTCAAATATAATAAATTATTGCAGTATTATGATAATTTTAAAAGTATTACCGAGGAATGTATCGCATTTTAGAGGTGTTTAAACCAGGCAATTTATATTTCAATGCTGTCATTTGAATGAAGTTCATTTTTTTCGATGAAGTTTTAAGTTTTCAAATATAATAAATTAATGTAGTATTGTGATAAATTTAAAAATATTACCGAAGAATGTATTGCATTTTAGAGATGTTTAAATAAAATTGTATTGAAGTTGGAAAGTGTGTCATAATCAATGCTTTATGCATGATTGATCTTTCTTGTTCTATATTAGACTACTGAAACCCACGAGCATTCTGCCTTATGAGTAATTTCAAAAACTGGTTTATTCATGGGATATGCCCATTATAATAATTACAATGGTGAGTTTATTGACATCATAAACAATGATTTATAAAAATAAAAGTAATAAAATATCTTTGTTCTTTTATTTATAAAAATATAATTAAATATTAGAATTCAGGACAATGTCTTTAAAAATATTAAATAAAATTGTATCTTAACTCGTATAAAAGTATGTGACATGACTCATTATTTAAATTAACTAATTACCACAAAAGTCTGTTCTTGAGTTTGGAGAAGCAAATGCTCTGTTGTTTTACTCACCAAAATTTTTATATTCATACTTTATTCTTATCAAAATAAAAAAGGTTTCTAGACAGAAATACCCCCTCCCCTTAAAAAAAAAGTAAAATAAAACAAAACTATGCCAATAGAAGCATGTATATTATCAAAAGATCCAATAAGAAAATTTAACTGTAATATGCATGTTCAAGCTATTAAATATGATTTAAACTATTGCCATCCAAACGTTTCGGATGTTAACTAGTTATAATAAAATACTTCAAAATTAAAAAAAAATAGTTTCCTAATTCTGAATGAGATGAAAGAAATATACACAACTTATAAAATCAATATAGATTATAAACCAGTGTAACCTCACAGGTGGAAAATACATTTTTATTTGCTTTCATTTTTACAATATTTCAGTTAGCTGTACAACAATATATTTGATTTGAGATTTTTATTTTCCCCCACATACAAAGTGCAGTGGATACAGAAAGCATTGTGATGGAGTTAAAGGTTTTAATTTGAGTTTTGACAGATTTACATACTGAATATCTGAATTATAATCCAGCTTTTTTGAGTTGTTGCCTTAGAAAGATTATGTATATGTGTGTGCATCAGTTGAACACAATATTTCTGAAGCAAATTTAGAGAAATTATGTACAATTATTGCAATATGTGAATATAAGAACTTTTGATTTTGAAAGAGCTGCAATATTCAGGCCTATCTGAATTTGTTGAATATTTGTTTTTGTAAACATCATAAAAAAAAAAAAATAACAGCCAATTATTTTAAATAATCATATGTAATTCTATATAAGAAAATAATTGCCACTATTTATTAGAAAGCTGATATCTACCATTCTCAATATATGTAAAGTAAAAACTTTGTTAATAACACAAGTAACAATATAACAATAAAGAAACTGTATCAATTGGATTTAGAGGAAAAAATAAGCCTCCTTCTTCAGGATAAAAATACAGAGCAACATAAGCTGGAAAGAATCCAACTGGCTCTAGCATTCATTTGCTTTTGTATGTGTGGATGCTGTTGTTATATACTGAAGGAATCTGTTTTGCTTTTACGAAACCAACTGATGCAATCACTTTATTGTTATATGCTGTGTTAATACAGTTTTTATTTTGCAGTTATTTTTTATGGCAGCTTTGAGACTTCTAGTTTGACATTTTCAATAAATTGCATACTATTTTAAAATTTATTTTACAAAGTTTTATAAAATGAACCTCAAGTACAGACGGAAGTCAAATTGACTCCCATCTGTATTTACAAGTTCATTGGCTGTTAGTATCATTAAATGATTTTGTGCTTTTTTCCTATAACCTCGATAACTTTTCCCAACCTTTTGAGGAATTAAACAATCTCTAGAATATCACACATGTCCAAAGTAAACTTCAAATGTAGTTTACAAAAGACAAGAAAGAAAATAAAAATATCAATGAAACCTTTTTGACTCTATAGCTGTGAACAAGTAAGATACAGGGTGATTCAAATTAAACACGAGGTGTTTAGACCTCTTTGTGTACTGTGGGAATTGCAACCAAATTTGGCACACATACTTTCCTGAGTATGTGGTTTTGATTTCCGAAGAAATAAAAATAGTTCAAATTTTGTCTGCTAGGGGTGAAATCTGGTGCTGCTGTCTTTGTAATTTGCATATTGCAAAGTATATCTTATAATCTCCACCTACAAAAGGAGTCCAAAGCCTTTTATAAAAAATCCACGACTAGTGAAGGATTGACAGTTTACATAAAGGTTCACTTAATATTTGTAATCTTTGGAACTCCTTTCTTGTTGATATTTATTAGATAAGTTAGACAGTATGCAAGTTGAGGGGATTGCAGTAGCAACCCTGGAGGCAGAAAATTAAACTATATTTTTTCCTTCAGAAATCGAAACCTCATACTCAGGAAAGTTTAGTAGTTTTTCTTACAGAGAGGTCTAAACACCTAATATTTAATTTGAATCATCCTGTAATAAGACATACATGCATTACATTCATAAAAATCATTCCTTTACAGCTAGTACATGCAATTCTTGGGGGAGAAAAGGACGATGCTGAAAGCAAATTTTATTTCATATGTTATGAGTTAAATAACAATGAAATTTTGATATAGATATATTTTTTTGATATATTTTGCACATAAATGTTAGCCAATAAATAAGTTTTCTATTTTTTTTTTAACGAAGTCACTGAAAATGCATAATTGCAATCTAGGTGATGTTGATTTAATGATAATAGTATCAATGTATGAGTTTCATATGTGGGTCTGGACATAAATAAGTTGAAATAAATGTTGTACACTAAATAGATTAGGAGTATAGTATGTTCACAGTATGTAGGGAAAGACATTGCTACTGACATTCATTTCTCTTTAAGAACACCCTGGCAAGGAAAATCTTCAAAAAATCGATTTTTCAATTTTACTGTCATTTTATAATTTACTTCATTCTGAACACAATGATATATTGTTTTAATTATTTACCATGATTAGAAATAGCAAAACTTGCATTTAAACAGAGCTCACTCTGCTTCCTTTGCTGGCCACACCCACTTTTTAAATGTGATTTTCTTAAAATGTAGTTTTTTGAGTTTCGGGTACAATTATTAAAAAACAAGAAAGATCAATCATGCTTAAAGCATTGATTATGAAACACTTTCCAACTTCAATGCAATTTTATTTAAACATGTCTAAAATGCAATACAGTCCTCGATAATATTTTGAAACTTATCACAATACTACATTAATTTATTATATTTGAAACCTTAAACCTTCATCGAAAAAAATTAACTTCATTCAAATGACGGCATTAAAGTATAAATTGCCTGGTTTAAATATCTCTAAAATGTGATATATTCCTCGGTAATAATTTTAGAATTATCATAATACTACGATAATTTATTATATTTGAAAACTTCATCGAAAACAATTGAAATTCATTCAAATGACGTCATAAAAAAATAACACGCCTGGCTCTCTCTATAAAAGCAACATTTCATTCATAAAAAATAATTCCCCCATTCATGTCATTCATCACAATACCATAATAATTTATTTTATTTAAAAATTAAGACCATTGAGCTACAAGTAAGTAATCTCTATGCGTAAAACTTCATCGAAAAATATCGTCCTTCTCTGTCTAAAATCAATAAATATTTCATTCATATCAGCTAAGCAGACTCCATGGACTAAATTATTTTGTGTTAAAGAATTACAGCGATTCTAATACAACTCATTCTATATATTTTGCTGTTTACATTTTACATAGGTGAAAAATAGGCTTAATAGTAGAAATAATCATATTTGGATGAGCATTTAAACTGAAATATATTGTCATTGCGTTGTTTTAGTATGTAGATGCACAGAATTTAGGCAAAAATAAAGTAGTTTTAAGACGGATACAACACTCAACATGAATTAAAAAGAACTTTAAAAATCACGATTTTGACACAAGATGGATGCCATATATCATTTTGAAGTGGGTCATGTGATCGTTTCATATCATGGACACGTGATCGCTTCATATAAGAGGTGTTATTATTATTTTAATTTTTATTTAAAAAACTACTGAATATATTTCGCTGAATTTTTTTTTATATATTTTATGGAACAATTTGAATATTGCCTAAAATTTTCGAAGCAATTTGTGAATTTTAAATCCGCTTAAAAAATGCTTGAAAAATTAGGTCCCATAGGGCTCAATGTATTCCATTTTTTCAACCCGGGTTCAATCCAAAACTAATTGTGTGATATTATTCATTTATATTCCCATAGGTCCTATAGACCGTCTGAACAACATACTAAAATTTCATTTTGATTAAGTCATTTTTACGGCAGTTATCATGCTAACGGACAGACAGACAGACAGACAGACAGAATGAACAAAGTCATAAACACTTTTCAACTTTGTTGTAAAGTGTTAAAAACTATGAGCGATAACAGATATGGAATTTTATATGCATTATTAGTTCATAGTATACTATGTTTTGTACCTATAACTATATTCATGTTGTCAAAAAATGATAATTTATGCTGATTTTAACTAACAAAATTTTGACAATTTCCACAGTACAATGTAATTTTTTGGATAATTTAAAAATTACCATTCTTATAACACAAATTGTAGGTATAATAGTGACATTAAACATAAATTAGTATATTCTGAAAGTTTCATGACATTGTGGTGGCAAGTTTTTTTGTAAAATGTACAGATAGGAATTTTTTCATAAAAAAATTTTTTCCTTTCATAAATCCTATGATAATATAAAAAGTACACATAGTAATGAAATTATTTCATCTATTATTTTCTCAAGAAACATATCTTGATCATAATTAGATAAAAAAAAATTAAAATAATTCTTTTGTGTACTTTTGAGCACTGATTTCCGTGAAAGCATAAAACCACATTTTTCGTCGATTCCCCTTGCCAGAGTGTCCTTAAGTATTACAAATATACAAGCATACAATAATATAAAAACAAATATCATTGATACTGCTATAAGCTGCATGAAATTTTCATAAGAGCAGCAAAAGAGATATTGCCAAATCTTTTACAAACTTATGTTTGATATTTGGCTAGAGCAGTGACTTTTACTTAATTATATATACATATACACAGTAGAATCATGGGGTGATTTAAATATAGTTTCTAAATAATGTCAATATCCAATAGTTCTAAAATTAGAAATCTTAGAAAGAGAAAAATCTTAGAATTAGAAAAAAAAGAAAATCCCAAGTACTGACAATCAAAGTGAACAAACACTATAAAGAATGTTACAGCAATTATAAAAAATCAATACTTATAACAGTGTCCGATTGCAATTTCAACTATAGTTGTAAACATAACAATCAAATGACTTGCTCACGTGAACCTGCATCTTAAACTTAGTTAAAAGAAAAATAGCTGTATTTCATAAAAAGAATGATCTTCAGCTTAGACACGGGAAAAAAAATGGTTTGGAACTACAGTTCATAATTTTGCTAGAACCAGGACGATGAATGAGATTGGAACCTACAGTTTTAAGTAAGTATTGCATGGTTCTATATCTAAAACTAAGAACAATTCATGTCCACACTTAGAGTGTTACACATTTGTCCACAGAAAAGTTTTACACTTAAACATGTGCACATTTTATTAGAAAAGCTCTTTTTTTTTTATTTGTCTATATCACTTAGCCTCAAATTTGCCAAAATACTACCAACTTTGAGATTTTTGGAAAATGTCAGCAAACTGATAAACTTAATTTTTGAGATATTGAATTTTTAATTTTTTTTTATAATCCCAGCCCTTTTATAGGAATTATTAATTTAATATGTTTGAATCAAAATATAGCGAGTTTTAATGTTCATGGGAGAGGTACATTTTGTTGGTCAGTCAGTGAATTTTCGAATAAGCAAAAAAGACATATGTAAGTATTTGCACTGGACATCTTATTTGTATAAGATAATAATTATTTTGAACAAAAATGCCTTTAAATTTGTATTAAAAAAAAAAAAACTAATTTAATTGTAAGAAAAGGCGCTTAACACTACATGCATAATTTAACTTGGTAAAGAAAGATGTCTGTAGCAGAAAATCTAAATATCGTATGACCATGAAATTTGGTACACAGGTACTTCAGGACCTGAATAGGTGCATCTTGGTGTTATTTTATAAAATTTCGAATTAGTTTTTTATTTATTTTTATGGACTTGAATTTCCATTGTGACTGATAAAAAGTCAATAAAACATGTGGAGAATAAATAATGTGACTTGAATTTCGTTCGAGACACGGTGGCAAGATTATAGACAAGAGTCTCAATCACGAAACCGGGAATTCCAGATGGATGGCACTTTATATTAGGATGCATGAGGATTTATATGGAATTACCTGTTTAATCAGCGGTTAAATGTATGGTCAATTGTGATTTTCGCATTTCTTGTTTTTGCGGAGAGTATGTGCAATTTTCATATTAAAAGCATTTTAAATTGTGTCCAAATTTAAGCAGCGGGTGCTTATATTTATACGCAGTGGATGCCTATTTAGAACCCGGTATTAGTTCTAGAAAAATTATATATAAATAATTTTATTTTCAATGGTCCCGACAACAGTTTTAAAAAATAAATGCAGCCTGAAAAATAATTTTGATAGAAATACAGCAACAAATGTTCTTATAAAGAAAGTTTGTGAGACAATTCAAATCATAATCCCAAAGTAGAAAAATCCAACGAGTTAGAAAATGTGGGCAATTTTATTCAATCTTTGCAGTGGCAAATGTACGAGTTATAGTACAGAACATGGCAAGAAAAGCAAAAAAGTTTAATAATAAAAATTTGTAGATTATTCAAATACAATGCATGAGATTATGGGAGACCAGTGTAATATCCCAATTTAAAATAATGATCCCTAAACTTTATCAGCTCCTTTATAGATTAATTATTAAATAATTAGTTCAAAGCAAATAGATTCAGAAAATTATATTTATATTTTTATATTTAAAATTAACAGTAAATTATATCAAAATTATTTAACTTCTTCAATAATTGCTTCAAAATGTTAAAATTTGAAACTTGTTACGAATATGAGATATCTGATATTTAATATTGAATACATATTCTAGGAAATTCATTAATCAATATTCAACAACAAAAATGTAGTTGACATGTAACTACTTTAAATACAAATTTGTATTGTATAGACTTCAAAATGTATTAAAAATTAAAGAAATTCAAAAATAATGTACAAAGATTAATTTATCATAAAAATTCATAAAACATAGTAAGTTCACAATAGACTTTCTCATACAATTCAGACTATGACCAGGCTTTTCTTGAGAATTCCATATTTGAATTGTTATTAATTCTATCATAAATGGTCAAGTTGAATAAGTTAATAGCAACATTTTTATATTCAAATACAATGAATGAATTAAAAAATATCAATAAATTGTTTTCATCCGTCTTTTTAGATATTATAAATTTTGATAGGCAAAATAAATAAAAGAATTAAATATGTTTGACTGAAACCTTTTGTATTCAAAACAAAAAAATTAAAACATATCCACACATTTTTTGTTCAAAACAAAAAAATTAATATATATCTATCTAGGAAAGCAAACAAATATATACATGTTAATGCACAGAAAATATGAACAAACCCAATACAAAATACAAGAGATTGAAAAAAGGCAAATTAAAGTAAATAAAATATCCTAAACACAGAAAATATAGCAGTGGTGCTTTATAAAGCTGTTTAGATATGTATTATGTAAAGCATCATATTTCTAGGTGGTCAAACTGGGACATTATAATATCTAATAATATTAAAATTTATAATATCTAAAAAGACAAATGTAATTGTATAATATTTTTTTAGCAATGTAATGAGTTGGATTGAAACTTTCTGTGAGATAATAATTATAAAAATGTAGACATTTATGACTGTTTTATTACATTAAAAAAATCACCAAATATAGAGTTAGGTGGTAATGAGTAAAAATACTGTAGAATTCTGTTGATCCATCCCCTCATTTGCGACTATAAATCATGAAAAATGAAGTGGGAGGGGGCACTTACTGGGAATCTTCTGGTAAAAGAAACATGTAGAATTTCATTGATTCTCCCCCCCCCCCCCCCTTAAATGTGATAGAAAGACAGAGTA
The DNA here is from genome assembly GCA_951213105.1 of Amaurobius ferox. Taxonomy (NCBI): domain Eukaryota; kingdom Metazoa; phylum Arthropoda; class Arachnida; order Araneae; family Amaurobiidae; genus Amaurobius; species Amaurobius ferox. The sequence goes on along the minus strand of OX578153.1, from coordinate 115,665,180 downwards.
TGTAGGGGGAAGGAAGCTTACTTGAAATTTTCAGCTAAATATATTTTTGTTAATAAAATTATTTTATTTGACAACTTTTTTTTTTCGATGTTTAGGGGGAGGCTGTTTCATGGAATTTTTCAGAATTATAAATTGAGACAAAAAAGGGGGTGTCAGGGGTGCTTTACCTGGGAGGATGGATCGACAGAATTTTAAGGTAGGTAAAATTGTAAGCTTTTTCTAAGTAATAGAGTCCATTAAGTCCATGTCAACGTTATTTGACAATCCATTTATTTACATTTAAAATTTTTTATTGTAACCCTTTCAAGTCATATTTGTTTTGTTTTCTTTAAAAAAAAAATTTAATTATAACTTCCCCCTCTTTGTATATTTCCTTGAAAAAATGAAGGGAGGGGGGGGATTATTGGAATTGTACAGTAGTATCTTTTAGAATAATGTTACACTTTATGTAAGTGGGATAAAGTGGTCAAAATAGAGGCTCTAAAATTGGATATATATTAATCCTATTTATATAGAACAATATTCTACAGAACGAAGTAACATGCATCAAGCTAGTGGGATACTTGACGGTATAGTATTAGGAAGAAATATATTCTACAATAATAAATAAGACAAATAGGCAAAAGCAGAATTAAAAATTAATTTCAAAGAAATAGTTTTAATTGGATACAGTCATTTCTGTTTTACATACATTTCTTTAACACAATTGAATTAATAAATGCTGTTTATACATTGCAAATTTTTTGTTAAATGCATGTATTTTGTAACACAGTTCTAACCTAACAATTTTCACTAGCAATGTCAATAATGTTCTATAAAGCATCCTTATGATAAGTAAATCTGCTAATTGTGCAGATAAAAGAAAGGCTACATCATTTACAGACAGGCATGACAAAATAAAATGTTTGAAATGGGATGATAGAAATATTTGTAAAATAGTCACTGTATGACATGTCATTAGAAATATAGACAAAAGGTTTATTGCTAGAGCGAGCTCGAGTCAGGAAAAAATGGCGAAATGCTAACCAAAGAAATTATGAGACACATGAAGTGGCTGCTAATAGTCAATAAATTAAAAGAAAAACATTGGAACTAACATCTTCACCATGAAAAAGAAACTCAAATTTAAATTATAAATTTAAAAACTTGAAGAACTAATCTGAACAAGGTTCACCATTTTTTGTTAAAATTGATAATTAAGATGCTTTTTTAAAGGATTTTTCAGGGTGAGTACACTTTCCTTAAAAAAAAAAAATTCAAGCACTTTTCAAGGACATTCAAGTACCATGCAATTATTTTTCAAGGACATAATTTCTTCCATATGATAAAGTTGTATGCGTTTCTGTTAGGAAAAATCATAGCAAACTAACATTACTGTTTAATATTAAAGCTGTTGAGGAACTTTTTGGGAAAAAACGTTGTTTAGGAAAATTTCAGCGACAGCGTAACTGCTACAGATATTTCCAGAGAAAGCAGAGTTTCTCAGAAAAAAGATAATGCTGTGAATCTGAAGAACAATTTCAATCCTGCTTTCTTCAAGCACTTTCAAGAACTTAACCAAGAAAATGGGAATTTTCAAGTACTTTCAAGGCCTTGAAAATGTTAATTTAAAATTCTGCAAAAATGTCTTATCAGGGACAAATCAACACAATCTATACAGGGTGTTTCAAAAAAATATTGCACGATTTGCAATTGCTACGACCCATTGTTCAAGGGACATAATCCCTCGAACGATGGGTCGTAGACTCATGGTTTCAATTAAAGAAATGCTTTATCAAATTTTGTATACATCAACTTTAATTAATGTTACATTTTTTAGTAAAATATACAAACTGTAGTATTTTATACGGGCCCTCAAGAAAAAAAAGCTTTCAATTGTAAAAATATTTTCCATATCCCAATTAGTCAAACATAAGAAGTTCCACTGTCATAAGATTAAAATTACCCGAAATATCATTCTAGTTTTCGATGGGTAATTGGGGACTGGATAATTTTCTAATTTAAGTCCTATAACTTTGACAATTTTTTATGTCCAATTTTGAATATTAGAGAATTTGCTTTTCTCCCCTATAAGTAAGAACAATTTGCTAATGGGACCTTCTTTTGAGAAAGGCCTGTATAAAAAGTTAAAGTTAGCACTTTTTTATTAAATCATGGTAAGTAACCAAAACTGTCATAGTCATAAGGTATATCTTATTTGAAGCATTTCTTAAATTAAAACCACGAGTCTGCAATCAATCATTCCAAAGATATTTAGTCATGTAATTTTTTGAAACACTATAAGACCAAACACTCTTGTTAAAAATAGGAAACAACTTTTAAAAAGACTAGATTTGTATTAAGCAAATGAATATTTACTTTAAACAATGTATAAATCAGTTAAATGTGTAAATTTTGCTTGTACACAATATTAGTTGTAAACTAAAATACACAAATAATTTATCTGCTTATCATTATTTTAACTTTTGTAGGAGAAAATTCAGGCGTTTTAAGGACCTCCAAAAACATAAGTACTTTTAAAATACGAGGTGTGATCAAAAAGTATCCAACCAGGTTGTATAAGTTTGGAATCGCACAATACAGCATGGAGTAATGTTGCCGAGATTGATCTTAGAACCTACAACACATCCACAATAAGTCACATTTCCCCCGCTTTAAAGGTTTTTTCACAGTAGTTCTTTGTTATTAAGTGCGTAAAGTCATTAATCACATTTGTCATGTTAGAAAAAATTAATCAACAAATATGCAATAGATTTTGTCAAAAACTTGGTGAAACCTACAAAGACACATATTTGAAGTTACACAAAAAGTCAATGGAGAGGATTGTATGAGTTATGCACAAGTTTATGAGTGGTATAAATGTTTTAAAGATGGTTGTGAAAGTGCTCAGAGTGCTGCATGTTCTGGATGGCCATCATCAACCAGTAAAAGTGAAAATAATGTTGAATTTGTACGTACAGTTGTGCGAGAAAATATCTGAATTACTATTCGTGAGTTATCTAAAGATTTGAACATTAGTTTCAGTTCAGTCAATTCTTACATACGATTTGAGTACAAAATGCATCTTGCTCTTAGATGGGAACTCCATCCACCATATTTCAGCTGCTGCTGACCTTGAGTGTGATGAAAACTTTTTAAAAACTATCATAACTGGTGATGAATCATGGTTTTATGGGTATGACTCTAAAACTAAGGCTCAGACTCACAGTGGAAGACCTCAAACTCTCCCAGACCTAACATAGCACAGCAATGTCAAGACGATGCTGATTTCACTATGACAATGTGATTAACCTTGTTGGCCCGTTCGGGACTAATTAATCGCATTTGTTTACATTTTTACTCCTGTCCAGCTTCACTGTTCCCGGGAATTTTTTTATATATTTTTTATTTTTATTTTTACTTTTTTTTTAATTTTGTGGTATGTGGGTGTGTGTTTGTGGTTGTTATTCTTCTCGGATTCCTACTTTGTAGCCGTCCGCTTTTCGGATTTAAATTCTTGCTCTTGGATTCCTGGTATTCAGCCGTCCGCTTTGGTTTATAAATTCACTGTTTTCAATATTTTATTCTCTGTTTATCTATTTCTGTATATAGCTTTTATTGTAGCATTTTTGTATTATATCTTCTCGGATTCCTGTTCTTCAGCCGTCCGCTTTCCGACTTTTAAATTTTCTCCTGGATTCCTGGTTTACAGCCGTCCGTTTTTGGCCTCAAATTTCCTTGCTTTCTTTATGTAGTTTATGATTTTGCATTGTTTGTAGTATCTTTTCCCGGATTCCTGCTCTGCAGTCGTCCACTTTTCGGCTTAATTTTTTACTTCGGATTCCTGGTTTACAGCCGTCCTTTTTTGGTTTCTAAATTTCTTGTTTTCTGTACTTTTGTTACTTTGCTATATGTTTGGTGTTTTTCTGTAGTTCATTTATTGTTATAAACTTTCTGCTCTTGTGATACTTAAAGGAAAGGAAAAAATGGGAAATTTTTTTTTTATTTAATTTTGTTAATTTTGCACTCAAGGATTTCTCGTGTAAATCTCTGTAACTTTGTTTTTTATGCACTTTATAATTTCAACCCTGTTTTTTGTTTAGTTAAAATTTGACATCAGTAAATTTTGATAAATATTAAATTTTAAATTTGGTATATTAACCTTATCCTAACCCTTATTGTCTTCCAACCTTGACCATTTTCTTATTCTTTGTAATTTCTTTTTCGTTGTATTTTATGCCAGGGTTTTTTTCCCTTCGGGGTTTTCCCCTCTTTACAATTTTCTTATGTTTGTCTTATTTGTTTGTCTTTCTTGTTATGTATTGTCGCTGCCATTCTCTTCTTTTCTTGATGTAACTACTTGTGATGTGATTCATTTTAATATATTTACTGTAATCTCTTGAATCAAAAAATAAAGTTCCCGGCCACACTTCTTGCTACCATAAGCCTTCGGGTTGGTCGTGTGGTCTGGGTTTTCAACACTTCAACACTATGACAATGTGACTACATATGCATCACAAACGGTGCAGCAGTTTCTCGCTAAGCACCACATTCTACAGGTCTGACAACCACCCTATTAGCCAGATTTTGCTCCCTGTGATTTTGTTCTATTCCCCAAAATCAAACTCTACTTGAAAGGTAAAAGATGTCAGAAGATTCAAAAGAATGCGACACAGCAGCTGTTTTCTATTTAAGCATAAAATTCAAGACACAAATCATAGATAAAAAGGTCATTTAATCAAATAAAAACCATGCTATAAGACGTGTAAATATTAAGAGGCCAGAGAGCTTTCGGGCATCCCCATACCCTTCATCAGTGGCTATATGAAAAATTACCACGGAAACAAGTTTGTTTCTAAGATAATTTTTCATATAGCCACTAATGAAGGATATGGTGATACTCAAAAGCGCTCTGGCCGTTTAATATTTGCATGTCTTATTGCATGGTTTTTATTTGATTAAATGACCTTTTTATTTATGATTTGTGTCTTTACTTCAATATTTAAGCATAAAATTAGACGTGATACCACTTTAATTATTAAAACCTATACTAGCTGTTTTCTATTTTAAAAGATGACTTCAAAAAATGTGTTGAACAGTGAAAACAACATTGGGCCAAGCGTGTGGCTTCAAATCTGTAAGTCTTGTACTTTCTTAATACATCCAGTCAAAATTCTTTTGAATCACACCTCATATAAATATATAATGATAGGGGGCCAAACTTTGTACATTAAACAGATCATCAAAATCCTACTAAAAAAAAAATAATAATATTTATTTATTTATTTAAACTGTGATTTAAGTTATTCCAATTACTATATTCATTTTGATCTTATTGAATATATTTGGTGAATTTTCCTCCATAAGATGACATTTTGGCTATGATTTTAAGTAATGTAAGATCCCATAAAAACACAACTATTGCAAATTAACTGAAATGACTGCATATTCAAAACAAAACTATTTAAATCAATCAAGTAAGACATTTTAAAAACAGGAATAATGTTGAGCATTTCATATATTCAACAAAAATTCTACCTTGTGTGTTTACTGATATAATTTCGGTAATAAAATAACTCTAATAGTATATATAAAATTTCAATTATACAAAACACTCAATAACCTCTATAAAAATAGCTGATTCTGTATATTCCTCAGTCACAAAGCACTAAGCTCCTTGCTATAATAAAAAAATATCAACAGATTTAATTTAATAAATAATTATGCTAACAACTGAAAAGTATAGAGGTTAAAATTTGTAAATATAATCATAATAGGGGGGGGGGGGAGAGATTCAATATCAAATTTTAACATTAAACAAAGTTCTTAAACATAAATCCCAAATTCTTTCAAGAGCTAGAATCTAAAAATTGGATTCTCTGTTAAGGTACAAGACCTTAAAATTCTAATGCATTTTGTTTTCTTTAGAATTCAATCAAAATTTTGTTCAAATTTGTGGATAAAAGATGTGCTTAATATTGAGGAAGAAAATTAGTTGCATGCACTTATAAGCCAAAATTTTCAGATGGTTTGAAAATATGAATATATTAAGGGACCCCACCCTTCTCTCTCTATGGCTCACCAGCCCTTGCTTGTAACTGACCCCAATATGAAAATAAATATCTTAAGCATAGGCAGGGGGCTTCATAGCCCCCTTCATTGATGCAAAATTTTACATTGGTTCTAAATAGGGTCCATGTTTGAAAATGAAATCAAACACCTCTCCAAGATGTTGATCATGTCTGTAGTTGAACATATTAACTTCATAAAAGGCCATTCACCATTACCTTATAATCACAAAAATCATCATTTCTATTAATACATAAAGTCAGGGGTCTTCAAAATACAAACCAATGGATGGGGTATTCCAGTTCATGTATGATTGGACATTCTTTTTTAATCTTTGACAACAATATCGTGTTATAAAATACACTAAATGATTACACTTATCCCCCGATTTACACGGCACCTGTTTTACACAATTTCGCTTTTACACGGTTTATAAATTAACAGATTTCAAAAAATTGATAAAAATGTATATTCCGCTCCATATACGCCTATACAAAGATTTGATGACATTTTTGAATTTTATTCCTTTGGTAACACTGATGAAAACAAAAGGGGATTCCCGGTGTTGTAAAATATATCCGTATAGGGAAATCCCTGTATGTATTTCACAACTGTAAAACTATCTGGTTCATGCAAGTACATAGTGCAGAAAAATTTTAGTAGCAAAGCTTATATTATTGTGCGTTTATCTTTTGAACTGGTAAGTTTTCAACATTTATAGTTTTTCCTGCATCTTTATAGTTTGCGTAAATTTGTTAAATTTCTATAATGTCAAAGGATTTGAAGAAAAATCAAATGAAAAGAAAAGTTATTTCTTTAGAAACTAAAATTCAAATATTAGACTGTCTACGTAATAGAGAAAGAGTAAGGGATGTTGCTAAATTTTACTCCATGAATGAAGCCACAATAAGGACAATAAGAAAAAATGAAGACTCCATTAGAAAAAGGGTAGCAGCTGGAACCTGCAGCAGTATGAGTACGACTTCATATGTTAGAGATGTTACAATGGAAAATATGGAAAAAGCCTTAGTGATATGGATAGAAGACCAAACTCAAAAGCGAATCCCGATCGATACCAATGGTGTTACAAATAAAGCTTTGAAGATTTATCAATCACTTAAGAATCAGTCGCCGTCGACTTCGTCTGATGAAAAGAAGGTATCTTTTTCCGCAAGCCATGGGTGGTTCGAGAGATTCAAACAAAGACATTTGCATCTGCTGATTAGGATGCGGCACAACAATATCCGGCAAACTTGCTGAAATCATTGCCGCTAACTCCTACACTTCTGATCAGGTTTTCAATGCTGACGAGTCCGGATTATTCTGGAAAAAAATGCTGGAAAGAACCTTTAGCCAAAGCTCACAAATCAGCTAGTGGTCATAAAGTAGCGAAAAGTCGTATAACAGTTCTTTTCTGTTGCAATGTTTCTAGTGATTATATGATGAAACCATTGGTGATTAACAAATCAAAATCACCACGATCATTCAAAGGAATAAATATCAAAAACCTTTCCGTCTATTGGATGGCTAATAGAAAAGCATGGGTCACTGCCATAGCTTTCAATGAATGGTTCCATAACTTCCTTGTTCCAGATGTCAAAAATTATTTAACTAAAAAGGGATTGCCTTTTAAGGCTCTTTCTTCTATTAATTGATAATGCACCAGGTCATCTTCCAGATTTACAACACGAAAATGTAAAAGTTGTTTTTTTACCAAAGAATACAACTTCCTTATTACAACCATTAGATCAAGGGATAATTTCGACTTTTAACCCTTTCGGGACGGCAGCATTCCGAAACTGCCGTGTCCCAAAGGACAGAGCATTTTGTTTTCGAACTGTTTCCAAAAGACAGCTAATTCTTTGCGCTAAGCCTAACTCTCGAAAAAAATTCACTAAAAATCATCTGTTCAACACAGCATTCTACTTTTTTCAGGAAAAAAGGAAATACTTATTTTCTATTTGATGTATATTTTTTATACAAATTTTCTTTTATCAAAATATTAAAAATTTTAGTGTATATATGTTTTAGGTACAGATGGATAATTCTTTGGCATGTCCTTCCGATTTTTTAAAACTGTACCACATATATGCGTATTCTTAGACAACAAATACTTTGCAAGTACAGGAGAGGTAAAAAATTTATCCAAATACAAAGTATATCCTTTTTCTAAAAATTCACTTAGAAATGTTTTCACAACGCATTCTCCATACCCACCACCAGAGCTTGATAATTCCGTGTCCTTTCCAGTATACACAAGGAAATTTCATTTATAGCCTGATTCCGATTCTGACGATTTATATATTTTTATTTCATATCTGGACCTTTTCGATGGGATATATTGACGAAATCCCAGCCTTCCTTTCCATGAGAACAAAGATTCATCAATGAACCCATTTCTTCTAGGAGCGTATATAGATTTAAATTTTGAAACTAATGCATCTAACACAGGTTTCAATTTATCTAGTTTTTGGGCATTACTATCAAGAGTAAAATGAAGGTAACGTAATATTCCTATAAATCGATCGCGACTCATAACTGAATTAAAAAATGGAGTACTGATAATTGGATTCTTAGAAAAACACATTTTAAGATTTGGTTTTCTAACAATGCTCGTCAAAATTACTAGTGAGAGAAACACACGAAATTCGTTTCCTGTCACAGGTGTAAATACATTTGAAACAGGTGGAGTCTTCGATGTGGAAGGAGAGAGGAGATTTTTCTCCCATTTTTTCTTTGCAAACTCATTAGTTGCTTTTACGATAAATTCAACTAGTTCATCATAAAAAAATATGCTAAAAAAATCAAATTCCTTATCTAAATTAGGCGGCATGATATTGTGATTTATTCCAGGCATGTTCAAAAACTCCAAAGAATTCAGATCTTTCAAATCACATGTCCAAACATCATTCGAAAAAACAGCAACTGAAGCTGGTGGCGTTGTAATAATAGTACGCTCAGAATCTGAAGAATCAATTGCAATTTCAGATTCATTATCACCAATAACACTGTTCCACGAATCTTCACTATCTGCTTTGCTTTCATTACTGTCTGGTTCGTTTACCATACGCGTATATTCTTCCACAGAAAGAAAAAGTTTCAAACCAGCCATACTTTTATCCGAAATAGCCTAATAATTTCACTGTCGCACATTCCTTTACCCCCCCCCCCCAAAAAAAATACTCTTTTATATTCCTGTAATTTACCAACGAAATCATTAAAAGCTAAAATCAAAAGGAGACCCGGAACTCAATTATAAAATTGTTGATGCTGCGAGAAGTGCTCTGTTTACTTTACAGAACCATCCATGTTTCACCGCTCTAAATGGAGAAATAATTCATTGGATTCTCCTTGTGCCAAGGTCAAACATCTATAAAATACATTTAAGTTGCTTCCACGGACATTTAACACCAACTAGTAGACAAACAAATTCAAATGAAAACGTTTCACATAGAAACACCGATACGTGCCACTCGCCGTTTAGGGTAAAGTTCTCTCCGGCACGAGTGCGTGCTGTACGTCCTTGAATGCAAGTTTGCAGCCGGCACGCGGGCGTGCCAACCGTCGTGAAAGGGTTAAAGCACTGTACATCAAGCAAACTTTCAGGTATATCTTAGAACAAATGGAGATTGATGAATTTCTTACTTTGATGGATGCTTGGAAGAAATTTACAATTTTAGATTGTGTTAAGCATGTTGGACTGTCATACACTCAGATCAAACAATCAACGATCAATGCCTGCTGGAAAGCAATATGGCCGGATGTTGTTGAAAGTGGAAATGATAAATCACCAATAGAGCATGAATATTCTCAGATCACTGAGTTGGCCCATACTATAGGAGGAGAAGGTTTTGAAGATTTAGCTCAGGTAGATATTGAAGAAATAATGGCTGATGAAGAATTGAATGAAGATGATTTAATTAACATGATTCGTGAAACAAACAAACATGATGAAGACAATGATTCTGATGAAGAGTAATCTGAACCAGTTGCATTCACAGCAAGAATCACAAGCGTAGAACTTGATTTGGGAAGAAAATTGGGCAACCATCTTTTACAATATGACACAAATGTTGATCGAGCTCTCCGATTCCAGCGAGACCTTCGTAAATGCTTAAATCAATATGAAGAGTTCTATAAAGATTTAGCAAAAAAACCTACACAATTGTTAATTACCGATTTCATGACAAAGTCTTGTCAACCCGAGATCTTGCCTAATTCGTCAACCATTGAGCCAGAATCGCATCAAGAAAGCTCAAGTGATGAAAGTGACATCATACCTATTAGAAAGAAAAGACTGATAGTACTGATAGTAAGAAAAGACTGAAAGTGATGACAGTGATTAAACTTATAATTAATTTTTAAGGGTCTTTTTGTTTTTTTGTTCTTTGTTCCTAATGTAAAATAAATTAAATGTTATATTACTACATTCATATGTTTGTTGTTTTATAAACAAAGTATAATTTTAAGTTTTCTAAGATGTCTTACTTTTGTTTTACTTAAATAAATGACTGAATCATGCACATTTTGGGGTTATTTTCATTTTACACGATTTTACTTAGCAAAATCCAAGATTTCAATTTACACGGTTTTGTGCAGAACCTATCTTCCGTGTAAATCGGGGGACAGGTGTACTTTATTGATTTTTATAAAAATGAAAAATCCTTTATTTTATTTCAAAACTATTTAATGTTGTTCTTGGTGGCATTAATACAAATATGCAGTTAAAATTAATAAATCCATAATTGGATAATGTAAACTCCATATTTTTAAATGAAAACTTAATTATGTTCTATTCTTTGTTGCCAGAAAATATCTATGGCAATACGAAGAATTTAAAAAGGAAAATAATTTTAGCATTTGGAAGCAGTTATATTTGCGAACAATCATTCTTTAGAATGAAGCACACTGAAAAAAAAATTTGCTCAAGATTAACTGATGATCAAATGAAAGATTTTTTTTTTATTTTTATTTTTTAAGTGTGTGTTTAAAATTTGACACCAAATATTGAAAAGATAATTCAGACATCAACAAAGCAGGCACGTTAATCTCAGTAATTATTTTTCAGTATTTCATGCTAAAATTGAACTTTTTCTGATGTTTCATTGTTTCCCAACACACAAAAAAATACCCTCTTACATTTAATAATTAATTGCTGTATGTTTTTATTTAACTTGTGCATTTCATATTATTTCTTTAAAAAAATAAACTTCCATCTCTTGATGTTTGTTATAAGCTGTTTAATAATGAATATGTTTGTTTTTTGATCCAGTCTGCTTAGCACTTAATATTCGAATGTGGCCCTCTGCCCCATAAGTTTGGGTACCCTTGTATAAAAATAAATGTAATAATTCATGAATGTTAAAATTTTTATACAATGAAATTAATAAAAGATATTTAAAAAAAATTACCTTGTATCAGAGTCACAAGTTTTCTTCTCAGATATACTGACCGTTTTTCCATGAGAATTTGTAAGCAGTATTTCTTTTTGTCCTAACACATCTCCATTATTGTTAGTCCTCTGTTTGCAAAACAGATCATTTTTTATTGCTTCAGTCAAATTGGATGCCTTCAAGTCATTATGAACTCTGATCAGTTTCTCGTCGAATGAAATTTTATTTTCGCTATTAAAAGGTTTATTTTCATTTGTCGCGAACTCTGAACTGGATGAATCCACTGAACTCCGACTGCATGGACGTTTAGCAGGAGGAGTTTCATCCATTTCGAGCTTCCGTTTCGCAGGAAAAGAGTTAATGTTTAATTTAGAATTGTTTTGCGGTTTTATCTTCAACTGCAATTTCAATGTGTCATCACTAGAAAAATTCTTATTATTTTCTTGAAATAAATTATTTTTATCCATAATGGCATCCATTTCATCTGAGCTTGATAACTGAGGACTAACAGGTGATTCTTTTTGCATTTGAGGAGATTCAGGTTCATCTGTTATATTTTTTACTTGTTGAGCTTTTTCTTCATTATGTATCTGATCAGCTTTCAGTTCTTCTATAGTGTGTTTAGAAGTTTTGCCTTTTTCTAACACCAGTTCTTTCTCTTTGTTCTTTGGTTCTATCTTAGGTGAGGTATTGGGAGATGGATTTTTTACAATTGGGCCAGTTTGTTTAGTGATAAATGTTTCTTTTCTGGAATTGAAAATAGATGTATATTCACTGGATGCATAACGTGGATTTAACTTTCGTTCTCTGCGTAACAACCTTTTGGGTTCGGATGGAGATGATTCGTCTTCAGCTGAAAATACATATTCAAGTGTTAAAGCTACATTAGATAAAACATTGAAATAAAATAAAAATCATGTAAGAAGTAAGAACTTCAGTATATTTAACAGTAACTTTTTACTATTTAATTAGTTAGAGGATTCCATACCCTGTTTGACATTTTCACCAACCCTTATATTTTATGTTTACACACCAATAATTTAAAAGCAAAAAGCATCCAAGAACCACTAGGACCCATGGTTGCAAGAAATGGGCAAACATATTGAGCAAGGATGTCATCCCTATACCACACTGCAGTCATTTGCATACAGTTGACCTGCATGTAGCTGGAGTTTGAGGAGATACTGTTCTTCCTGCCAATGCAAGATTGGAAGTAAGCTGATGTGCAGTGATTGAGCAGTGGCATTGTGCTTGCAGACACAGAAAATGGTCATCCTGACTGGTTGTGACCCATGGACATCCATTTACTGGTATTTGTGATACTGTTCCTTCACTTTGATATTGGTTTCACAGGTGGCAAATGACGGAACAATTGGCATTTAGGGCTCTGACTTCCGACTGTTGCTGGCCCCCTTTGAGATGTCCTATTACCTCCCATCGCTTTACGTAATTCAGATGATGTTATCTACTCATTTTTCAAAATTTGGCAATTTCAATGTTTCTTCTGAAATGCATAATGCAGAAATACAGGTTCTGCACAAAATTGACTGCTTTTATATCTAATATGTTTCCATGTTAAAAAATGTCAGTATGCGAAATGATTTCTACGGGTTAGTTTCCATATGCGTGCACCTGTCATGTATAAAAATTTTATGGCTACAAGTTGTTTCTTTCATTGAATATGCTAATATTTCTGTTTGTTGCTTAACTTTTGGACATGAGTGTATATAACATAGCAATAACACAATCATATCAAAATCGTATCCTGTTCATTTTTAACACTTTCCAACACAATTGAAAAATGTTTATGACTTTGTCCATTATGTCTTCTTCTTCAATCCCGACTGTCCGACCTACCAGAAAGGTATAAGGTATCTGTTTGGATGGCTGGGAAATGCCACCCAATTTAGACCAGAACCCAGTGTGGGAGGCATCCATAGGGATTGTACCCTCCTTCCCTTACCACCAACCTCTTGGAAGGACTTACGGACCCACATGTTTAACGTGATCATACTCCGCATGAACATGGCGGCAGTTTTGACAGTGGCAGGAATCGAACCCGGGCCGTCCGAGTGCAATTCCCGCATGCTAACCAATGGACTGTCGCACCCCTGGTCATTCTGTCTGTCTGTCATTTTGTATGATAACTGCCATAAAAATGACTTTATCAAAATAAAATTGTAGTATGTTGTTGAGACAGTCTGTGGGATATATGGGAATAAAAATGAATAATATCACGCAATTAGTTTCGGATTTAACCCGTGTTGAAAAAATGAAATACATTGAACCCTATGGGGCCTAAGTTTTCAAACATTTTTCAAACAAAGTTAAAATTCACAAACTGCTTTGAAATTTTCAGGAAATATTCAAATTATCATATAAAATGTAGAAAAAATTTTCAACAAAATATGTTAGGTAGTTTTTAAAATAAAAATTTAAATAATAACTACATAATATATGAAGAGATCACATGACTCATTGCAAAATAAAATATGGCATTCATTTTTTTCCCCGTGTGTAAAGATCATGATATTTAAGGATTTTTTAAATGTATATTTAGCGTTACATCAGTCATGAAACTGCTTTATTTTTGCATATTATCTGTGTATCTAAATTAAGGGCTTACGCAATTACAATATTTTTATTTTAAATGATAGCTAAATTTTGATTATTTCTACAACAAAGCTTAATTTTAAAGTATGCAGAATTTAAACAAATCAAGCGATTGTAAGGTGATTTGTATAAATACTGATTTTTTTTTTCATGCAAAATGATTTAGCTCTGGAGTCTGGAATATAAGTGATATGAATGAAATATTCATTGATTTTGCATAGAGAAGTAGACAATTTATATTTCAATGAAGTTTTAAATTTTCAAGTATAATAAATTACTGTAGTACTGTGATAATTTAAAAAATATCACCACTAAATGTATCACATTTTAGAGATGTTTAAATAAAATTGCATTTCAGTTGGAAAGTGTTTCATAATCAATGCTTATGCATGACTGATCTTTTTTTGTTTAGATTAATTTTTGTACCAATTTTCTTATTTAAATCAGATAAATTAAATTACAATAGACTGTCATATTTAAATATATTTCATTTTTTTACAAAATGGCATTTGATAACAGTGAACAACAAAACAAACTTTGACATTTTGTGCATCTCTGAGATTAAGCTATGTTAACTTTATGTTTTTTGGTTTGCAGAATATGAAAATGGCCGTTTAAACACTAAATTAGCTCCAGTTCTCGAAATATCTATGAAACAAGTTTCATACATTTGCATATTTAATCTTCAGACAGGAAACATGTTGCATTTAATGAGTATCTAGAGTATCTCAAATATGGGTCTGCTAACATTGCTGCATTCTATTTTTCTTGTTATCTTTTTTAGGGTAGTATTGTCCTGATGAAACTGCTACCCATACTTGTCTGAATTTTTCCCCAGTGCTGTCAAAGAAGAGTGTAAAAAGTTAATTTTTAATGTGATTTTGATCCTTAGTCCCTCGTAGTGCTGCAAGAGGGTTTAGCAAAGAGTGCAGGCCATTCATTCCCACTGACCCCCCCCCCCCCCATATGAAAATTTATATTCCTATTCAATATGTCCAAATTAATGAAAAATAGGTACTTTTCTCTCGTAGACATTTTAGCAGTTGTTCAGTTAAATAGACAGGCTAAATGATAAATTACCTAACAATAGCTATTAGGATCTTCATAAGAAGTAACAGACATTATATTTACTAAAGTATAAAATGTTACAAGCTATTTTATCCCCTTAATGACAGTTTTCTTATTCAAGTTCCCTGACATTCCACTTTTTTCTTGGTAGGATATTTTCAGACAAACTAATTCTAGCTTTATAAAAAAAGACAATATAAATAATGAAATTAAAAAAAAAAAAAAAAAAATTGAGTCTATACAAATAGTCATGTGATCTTTACATTATATATTTTTATTTCTGGCTCTGTCGAGGAAAACACATGTGAGTTAATAACCTATGAGGGCAAAAGTATACAACCCTCTATATTAAAATAAAATTCTACAAATTTTTGGTACTATGCTGCAAATAGATGGTACAAAGGACAGTTCTGATATTTTACATATACATTAATAATAAACCCACAGATATGCAAGACAGGCTTTGAATTTTAATTTAAGTCTTCATTAATTATAAATATTAATAAATTTTAACATTGGCAGTATCCTCCATGGTTATAATAATCGCAATGAATTTATAATGGTTATTCCTAGTTGTTAATTTATTAAATTTCTTCAAAAGTATTAAGAACACCCCGGATTTGGCAATCATAGTGAGCAGGGGTGGAGCCCTTAGTTAAAAAAAACTTTCTGCAATATTTCTCACCGACCAAAATAAAAATGTCACAGAAAGCACCCATTGTGATACAAGCAAGATAATGTACAACTGGTTATCCCTTCAGGATTTTGTGGTCATTGAATTCATCAGCAAGGACTATGTAATCAGATGATCAATGAGCACAAAACTCTTTAAAGCAAAGATTTTAGAATATTTCTGGTAGAAGTTTTAAAAATATGCAAGTCTGGTAGAAGATGCTTCACTGTAATCCTGAGTACTGAGTACTTAGAACTTAGCCAATTGGTAGTGGGACTAATATAATGTCCTACAATGGTGGGAGTAAATATTTTAAAACTTCTATCAGAAATATGCTAAAATCCTTGCTTTAAGGAGTTTTGAACTCGCTGGTCATCTCATCACCAGCCCCTTGGTAATGATTGTAAAACCAAGGACAGTGAAGGGATAATCAGTTGAGTGCTATCTTGCTTGTATGAAATGTCCTGTGTGGGCAGAAATCATTGCACCATAATTTATGAATGCTTATGACATAGTTAACATATTAGTTTAACATATTGCAATTAAATTAAAAACAACCAACATAGGTTTAAAAAGTCATTTAATAAAACCACCTTCCTCGACGTACATAAGTTTACAAAGCCAAAGCACTTTTGGGCATCACCATGCTCTTCATCAGTGGCAAAATGAAAAATACAGTGCCAACAAATGCTTACAAATAGACCAAATCAGCAGACACATTTTTCTATTATCCATTTACATTTTTGCAATAATTAATGCAATTATTTTTGTCTTTCAAATTTGTAGTTTTATAATTTTTGTATAATTTTCATACTTTAATAAATTTTTCTTTAAACTATTAAATTAAAGACAACAGACATAGGTTTAAAAAATCATTTAATAAAACTACCTTCCTCGATGTGCAGAAATTTACAAAGCCAAAGTGCTTTCGGGTATCAGCATGCCCTTCATCAGTGGCAAAATAAAAAATACAGTGCCAACTAATGCTTATATATAGGTCAAATCCGCAGGCAAAATTTACATATTATCCATTTACGTTTTTACAATACCTAATGTAACTATTTTTGTTTTTTAAATTTTTAGTTTTATAATTTTTGTATAATTTTCATAGTTTAATAAATTTTTCTCTAAACTATTAAAGACAACCAACATAGGTTTAAAAAAATCATTTAATAAATCTATCTTTCTTGATGTGCATAGGTTTACAAAGCCAAAACATTTTCGGGCATCACCAGGCCCTTCATCAGTGGCGAAATATTTTGCCACTGATGAAGGGCCTGGTGATGCCCGAAAGCACTTTGGCTTTGCAAACTTATTTACGTGGAGGAAGGTGGTTTTATTAAATGACATTTTAAACCTATGTTGGTTGTCTTTAATTTAATTGTTTATTAAAGTTGGTGTGTACCCATTCTATTTATTTATCATATAGCATTGAAGAAACGCCTTAAAACGTTGAAGTACAAATATAAAAACTTACAAGATAAAAATGATGATGATCTCTGTTCACATCTATTAGCTGACGATGGAGACCCAGAGACTGATTTATCATCAATGGGTGAATTCTGAAGATAAATTATACATTGTGTTAACTTAATATAATGACATAAATAAAGAATTTCAAGTGATCAAACAGAAAACTTTTTAACTAAAAATTGATCCCGTTTTCATTTTCATTGAACTTTAAATCATATATAAGATCAAAAAAGGCTCTTTGTCCCCCAAAAGTTTAACAACCACCTGTTGAGCAAGGGTGTGAAGAAATGAACAGAACTCCCACATGTATTTGAAAAAGAAGGTGAAGATCATCAGTAACTAATAGAAATGTAGTATTTTCACTACTATTGTTTGACAAGTATGCATGCATGCATGTTTGGTCTTCTACTTGTTGCTTTAAAATTATATCTTTAAAACAAAAATGCTCTTTGTGTGGAATAAGAGAAAAATTATGGTAAAGTTTGATAAAAATCCAAATATAAACAATTTCACTCAAACCACTGTCTTAAATAATCTGAAAATATAAATATTTCATTACTATTAGCATAAATAGTTGATTAAAGGTATCAACATATTTAATCAATATAAATACATTTAATCAACTATTTATGTTGTTACTAATGAAGTATTTGTATTTTCATGAAAACACAATGCAAACCCAAGCACACAAAGCTAGCTGAGATGCTAACTTTGGCACCATTAACTTTAATATTTTTTTAAAATCTAATTTTGACAGTGAAGTTATTTTTAATATAACTATCACAGTATATTTTTTAAATTAGATGATTAAATCTTATGTATTCAATAATATAACACAAATACCTTTGCTAATACAACAGAAAATACACACTAATACTAATATACTCCCCCGGCCGTTCAAGCAGTTACCTTACACCTTTCTAGTAGGTCAGACGGTCTGGGTTTCAACACTAATATACTCCCAGCCACACAAACAGCTACCATAAACCCTCGAGTTGGTCGTGTGGTCTGGGCTTTCTACACTTCTACACTAATATACTCAGTACAATGCAAACACATATTATCAAAAGCTTTTCTCAAATTTAGCATGTATTTGTGCATTTATTTTTTGAATCTATCAGGCCTTAAAAATAATGAATATGTATTTAGCACAACGATATTAATTGACTAGAAAGAATTGCCCCGTCCTAAATAAACACCTGTTACTTAAATAATATAGATATAAATAACACCACTAAATTTCCAAATTGCCTGTTTTGAATCAAAATCATTCCCACGTCTTTTTAATTCAAATCCTTTAGTTCCAAGGCATGTCCGTCGGACAACCACTTGATAGGCATGTGCACAAACATTCAACGGGTAGGGAAGTAAAATGTAATGCAATTCATTAGCGGAATTTAAAATTTCAATTTTTATGCATTTGCTTAAAAATTCATAGATAATCAAATAATGTAGTAATTAAATTTTTCTTTTTGTTAGAATGTAAAGATATACACGTTTTTATCAAACTTACAATTGTGATACTTTTGTTCTCTCAGATATAGCGAAATAAGTATCAGATAACCTAAAAAATGTATATTTTGATGTATTTAATATAAAATAAATAAATAAAAGAATTGTTCTATTGATTCGTTTTAAAGATTATTTGAAAGAACGCTCTTTGATCTTTCTAATATTGTTGAGATGGCAGCTCTGTAATAATATTTTCGATTACTAAGGAACTGATTTGTGTGAATATTGCTCAAAATAATGCTTCAACATAAAATAACTAAAATACTAATTTGAAATTAAAAAAAATCCAAAGTATGTCATATCGAAAGCCCATCTGACCCAGAACCAAATTTTGTCACTGTCCAAAGTCAGATTTTCCATTACAGCCGACACACAGATATCTTCTTCTATTATGCAACATAGTTTGCTAATGCATGCATTTGAAAGTTTTCATTCTCATTGTAGCAAACAGCATTGCTCAACTGGTTTTACTTTTATTAGAACATATCAACTTTGGTAAGTGGTTAACTGCATTGGCAGAAAATAAACTTATTTAGAGATACAAACTAACTTTTTCATTACTGCACCCAAGGGGGCAAATAATGATTACAATTTATGATTTTTTTTAATATGCACATTATACCATTTTAAATCTACAAAAGATAGTTTTAGTAAAATTTTTATGTTAATTTTGACTGAAGTAATTGATGTTTATTATAATGCATATTTTATTTTAAAATATGAAAATGCATTTAAAACTCTGGGAACTAAAATGTGTGACTGTAAAATAAGATATACATATCATATTCTTTTAAATGTATAAGATTATAATGTTTTTCATTTATTTATGTTGTCAATAGTTTTGATTTCTTTTTCAAATTTCAGTAACTTAGATTTAAGCTACAAATAAGGCATAAGCCTAATTTGTATATGAATGGCTCATTAATGGGACAACAGACAGTATAGCCAATTTTTTCATAATTGAAAGAAATATAAAAATACAGAAAAACATCAATAATGGTTGTCAATGTAAAAGCAAATTTATAATAAATATTTAAACATGTCTATGATTATGGACACCAGTAGTGCTTTCACTACTTAAGATTAAATTTGAATGATACGAGAATAGAAAAGTTGATAATCTGAAATTCCTCTCAAAATAATCATCCAAATTGATGCCCCATGTCATTGTTGTTGAGACCCAGACCGTCCGACCTACCAGAAAGGTGTAAGGTAACCGTTTGGACGGCCGGGAAGTGCCACCCAATTTAGACCGGAACCCAGTGGGGGATGCCATTCCCATGTGTAAATAATGAGTATTATAGTAAGCAACAAAACAATTACATACTTTTATTTTATTTGTAATAAATTTCAGTACCACTTTTAGGATCATACTCCCACTGCAGATAGCAGCATCCATAGACTGGTTTCATGTTTATTATTAACTTGCCAACATATAATAATACATTATACCTGCAATGATAGCAAGAGAGTTTTCTTGCTGCCATTGAAGTATCGGCTATTTCATTTCGACAAGTGCATAAAATGCACAAAACCAACTATTGCAACAGTTATCTGCAATGGGAACATGAGCCTAATTTTGAGAATACCTCCTATAGGCAAGGTTTGTGAGTACGGACATTTTAAAAAAATGTTTACTGCTTTAACAAAATACTGAATGTTATAATAAGAGGTACAACAGAATATGGAAGTATAAGACTTTTATACTCTGTTGCCACCTATACAAAAAATACTTAGGATTAAACAATTTTTATACTTTTTACCTTGTTTCTACTAAAGAGGGCAGCTTTGTTTTGAATGAGTTGTTGAGCTGCAAGAAAAAGAAAGATTAAAATCACAGAAGAATGCATTTAAAAACCAACATTCTCTTCCATACCACATTTTACATAAAACTCACCAAAATCCAAACATAACTTACTATTAAATAAAGAATATGATCATGATATAAAAGTTCCCTGCATTTGATATAAACTTTAATATTAAAGATTGTAAAAACTGATTTCTAAAAGTCAAATATTTATTTGACTTTTAGAAGTCAGTTTTTATAATTTTTTTGCATTATTGAACAATGGAACATATTTCAGCTGGACTTGGGTAAGAGGAAATTTAAGTTTATTAAGAGTGTTGAAAACTTGAAAGACATTTAGATACAATTTTACCCTCATTATTTAAGAGGACATACTTTGATTGATTTGGAAGTAGTAACTACAAGTACTATTTAAACTGTCTCCAACATTCTGTTCTCAACTTTCTCATACATTTATACTCTATTTTTGAAGGTTATTTATATCTGTCATTATGAATCATACTAGCAAACCTACTGTCGTTAATAGCTTATCTAGTTTTTGCTAACCTTTTATGGATGATAGATGCATCCGTGCGTCGACTGTGAAACTACGTCTAAGGACAACAGTCACACATTCGCATCAGGGAGAAATTTACCCTAAAGTACATTACTATTTTCATTGCTCGTTATCTTTTCACCATTGTTGGTTTCGGGTCATCTTCAAAGACCCATACTTTACTTTCTTGACATGTTGGAAAGTCAAAAAATGGTATATAAATTTCATCACCAGTTATGATTTTAGAAATAATGCAGTCCCCACCATCATTAAGTAATTTTAGGGTTTCTTTACTGATTCTGCCAAGCTGCCCTTTTTGGTGTTCTGTTAAATTATGGGGGACCTTAACGACAAACTAATTTTCTCATATGCAGTTCTTCATGAATAATTTTATGTACAGCTGCGGATCAGCTGCAATGTTAAGTTCCTTCTGTATTATTTGGTACGTACAGCGATTATCATCGATTAACATTTTTTGAATGGCCAACACATTTTCAGGGACTACAGTTAACAAAGGTCTTCCTGTGTGTTCTTTCTTCATCCAGGACAGAATTTCGACCTCTTCTAAACTCTGTAAACCATCTGAATACAGTGGCACGAGATGGAGCATAATTTCCATATGCTAATTGTAGACATTGAAGACATTCTTCTTGATTTAGACCCACTTTAAAATCATGGAAAATCTGCTCGATAATGCTCTTGTGTCAAGTCCATTTCTTTTCTTTCAAAATTTATTCTACGACAGCTAAATTGTAATTGTTGCCACAAATTATCGTCTGTGGACATAAAAGAGTTCAAATTTAAATATCCGACCAATTTTCTTTTCTAGCGCATATCGTCTGCCCCTGTCTCAAAAATTTCAGTGTGATCCTCGTATATAGCTTGGGACTACCTGACCTCTATATGAGCTAGTAACATTCGTGCAGACAGCTGTGTTCCCCCACAACATATTCTATGTAGCCCACAAGAGAAATGTGAGGAATGAATGGAGGAGATGAGTAGAGACACTGGCTTTTGTGGGACTCTCCTATGAATGGTATAAAGAAAAGATGATCGGACTTTGGAGTCCAATTTGGCATTGCCTTTGTATGTAATATGCACCTATCCATGTATTCATTAAATGTTTTCATTATGAGTGTATGATCTGAGCTGTAAATTTAAAAAAAACTGAGTGGAGTACTCACAAGTTCTAGGCAAATGAATACTCGAGTTGGCTCTGTAATTTAAAAGAATAGAGTTAGTTTGGGACAGTAACTACCCAGCATTCCAACAAAAATGGTCATTTAGAGTGGTGGTCATTTAATAGAGGTGTATTTAGAAAGGAAAAGAAAACAGATGTCTTACCCGAGTCATAGATAAAATAAAAGAAAAGTATATATTACTTTTTATTATATATATTAAATTACTTTTTATTATAATATTAATCTGAATGTTTAACCTCAAAAGGACAAAGTTTTAAGATATTGTACTCAATACTTTTAAGAAAGAGAGAATGAAATCGTATAGAAGTAAATGCTTTACAGAATATGTGCTTATCAAAAAAGAGGTGTAACATTGTTTTTTATCACTTCCACTCTGTCATTGTTTATGCAGAATGTTGCTAATGATAAAGAAGTGGATATTTTTGTGGGAAGGAGGAACACTTTTGCCTTATTAAAGGTGACTCTGAATTTTATTACACCTGGCTGATGCGGTGACAGACAATAAAAGTCACTTAAGTACAGATTGGGTGCAAAAAGAATGAATTCTTAGAACTTTGTGAGTTTGATATGCAAATTAGAGAGAAAATGTTTTACAATTTTATTACACCTGGCTGATGCGGTAACAAACAATAAAAGTCATTTAAGCAAAAATTGGGTACAAAAAGAATGAATTCTTAGAACTTTGTGACTTTTGGGAGTTTGAAATGCAAATTATAGAGAAAATATTTTTACCCAGTTGAATGCAAATTAGATTGAAAATGTTTTGACTATTTTATTACACCTAGCTGATGCGGTGACAGGCAATAAAAGTCATTTAAGTAAAGATTGGGTACAAAAAGAATGAATTCTTAGAAAAATGCAAATTAGGGAGAAAATGTTTTTACCTTGATATTGGAATAACTTTCTATTTGTTTAGAAGGGTACATGTAGTTGCTTAATAAAATTAGCATTATGTCTACAGAATTTTAAATCCGTTCTAGAAAATAGTAGTTATTAAGAGGTGGTCAATTAATAAGAGTGGTCGTTAAGAGTGGTTTCACCGTATAAAGGAAGATTTTAAAGGATGCTTCTAAGTAAAATATTTTCTGAACTAGTCTACAAATTTTAATGCTTTATTCAGATAATGAATCATAGTTTAAGAAATATGATATTTTATCCCCCTACATCTACATATAGAACAGGAATTAAAAAAAAATTGTTTGTCAGTAACATATCTGCCAACTTTCAAATATCAAAATTAGTAAAAACTTTTACACACACAACTTCTTTCACACATGTAAAAGAGATATGAAATTCACAATGGAATTATAAATAATATTTGTATGTATTCAATAAATAATTTATTCTATTAAAAATATTGATATTAAAAAAATATATATATATAATCATTTATTTATAATACATGCCATGAAATTTAAAAACTTAAATATACAGAAATTTTTTTGACGACGGATCTTTTTAGAATCTATTAAAAATAAAACATATTGCAAAGAAATGCTTCTTAGCATAAAATGAGTTTGAAATAAAGAATGTACAGAAATGGGTACTTTTGGGATTCCTAGATTTCACTTTTAAATTTAAGTTTTTGCTTTAGATTTTATTTATGTCATCAATAAGTTCACATATCAATGGTTTTTTCCTTTGATAATAAATTAATTATATAATATATAGCTCCTTAAAAAACGTAATTTTCAAAACTTGTGCATATTTTTAACTAGTTGTACAATCATACAATGCAGCCTTAATTCAGATATAGAATAAAATGGATTTTTTCCAAATTTGGTAATTTATTTGGATTGCCAATGAAGAAATTTTGACTGATTTCTACAAATTTGATGATTGCATCTACAGTATTTTATAATTTTGACCAAAAATTTAACTTTTTTTTATTATGTATCAGCTAAGTGAAAATGATGCAAGAGCAAGGTTCCTTCAAATTACTATTACACTCAATATGTTCACAGTATTTCACATGAAATCACATCTGATTGTTTATACGACTCACAAAAAAAAAAGATGATTCTATAATTAACAAGATCTCATAGCAATTAGGCAATGTAATCCATAAAAAAAAAATTTTTTTTTTATTTTTTCCTTTGATAATAAATTGATTATATAATATGTAGTGCCTTAAACAAAATAATTTTCAAAATTTGTGCATATTTTAAGCTAATTGTACAATCATACAATGCAGCTTTAATTTACACATTGTACAGATGCTTCATACAAGTTGGCAGATATGCTGCAATGACAAATTATAAATCATAAATAGCTTAACTGATTTACTTTATGCAAAATACAGGTTGCTGCAGGCTGCAGCTTGACTAGAGGTGGCAAATGTCAAATCTAAATTTTAATGTTTTAATGTAAAACAAGTGACTACATCTGTTAACTTTATACAACTTGTTATTTGATAAGCTTAACAACTAGTATATGCACATAAGATATAGACATTCCTATAGACAAAATAAGTTTGATTTATAATAAAATATTCAGAAAATTTAAAATATCTAGACAGAATGGATACACATCAACTTTAATTAAACTTTAAAATTAAAGACAACCAAAGATAGGTTTTAAAGGCATTTAATAAAATCTCCTTTCCTCGATGTACAAAAATTACATGGCCAAAGTACTTTTAGGCACCACCAATGCTCTTCATCAGTGGCGAAGTCTTCACTACTGCTGAAGGGCATTGTGATGCCCGAAAGTGCTTTGGCCGTGTAATTTTTGTACATCAAAGAAAGGAGATTTTATTAAATGACTTTTAAACCTATTTTTCGTTGTCTTTAATTTTAAAAGTTTTAAAATATATTTTTGTTAACAAAAGAATAAAACAGAAGTAGGTAATATATATTTCCTAAATGTAGTAACACAGCTCATTTATAAGAAAATAAATTTTGTATGATGGGAACATACAAAATATCAAAACCAAGCTAACCTTCTTTGAGAGTAAGTCTTTTCTTCACTTCAACTCCATCATTAAAAGAAAACTCATCGTCACTAAGTTCATCCTCATATGATGATAGATCACTGGTATGTACTGAACTTACACTTATGTCTGAAATGCTTTCGTTTTTGGCACTTTTCTTTTTTGGGGGGGAAGATCCATAACCTTCAAACTCAGATGATGAGGAAGAATACAGGAAAATATCATAAAAACTATTAATGTCATCAACAGACATGTTCAGCTCTTTTTCATCGAGAGTATCTAGTACAGAACTTTTAGAGTCCAATTCCAAATCACTAGAAGATTCCTCGCTGTTGTCTTTGCTGCTAGATTCGCTGCTATCGCTGGAAGACTGAGTATCTTCCATGGAAGACATTTCGGCAGAAGAGGTCAGTTCGCATGCGAGTGAACTTGAAGGGGGAGAAGGAGGTGGCGGAGGTGGTAATGTATTCGAAGTATGACAAGGGTCCTTCTCTTTTGTTTTCTTTTTCTTTTTATCTTTCGCAGAATTTTCAGACACTTCATCAGAAGTAGACATCAAATTATCTTTAGAAGCATTTGACGAACTACTTACAGAGGAAGTAGATCCACAACTATTAGACCGAGAACTTACTTTTGCTGCCTCAGTTAACATCAGAGATTCTTTCGAATTTTCAGTCTTGGATTTATTTTTTATTTGAAGCTTTTTAAATGAATTTTCATGAGACTCTTTAGTTCTTTTCTTATCAGATGTTTTTCTAATTTTATCTGGCAACTTTTCAGAGCTATCTTTTCTGGCATGCTTGCTAAAATGCTTTTGTCTTTCTAGTTTAACATTTTCATACAAACTTTTCTCTTGATCACTGCCTTGCGATGAGTCATATGATGATGAGGAAAGGGTAGGTTTGTGTCCCTTATCAGTACTCTTTGATTTTAGTAATGTAGACTTTTCTGATTTCTCAGAATGTTTTCTATGTTTTGTAATACTGCTATCTGATTTACTATTACTTGGTTTAGTAGATTTTTTTGTTGAAGTCTCAGAAGTTTTACTGCTACTTGAATCACCACTTTTTGATGTTGAACTTCCTCCAAACTTTTCTTCTTTTGATGGAGCTTTGGATGAGGTCAAACTCTTAGTAGGTGAGGATGATTCTTTGATATATTTTGTTGATTTAGATTTTGAATGTTTGTCTATGGATTTATCTGAAGATTCCCTTTTGGGTTTCTTTACATCTTTGGAGCTGCTAGAAACTTTAAGGGGATTAGTCAATTTTACTTTCAGTTTGTTTTTATCACTATCTTTTTTGATTGAAATGCTGGGCTTAACAGTTGTCTTATTTTCTTCATTTGCTGATGATGATTCGCTACTTGTTAGTTTCATATCTTCAGGCTTCTCCTCTAACTTTACTTCTTCTTTTGCAACTTTAGATATTTCTTGAGGTGGGTCAAGCTCTTCTTGTTTTATTTCTTTTTTAATTTTTTCATTATCAATTAGTACTTTTCCACCAGTCACTGTATTGGTTAAAATGTCAGTGGAAGTTTCCATAGGCTCTTGACTTTTTTCTTCTTTCTTCTTTTCAATTGGTGATTCTTCTTTTTTCTTTTCAACTGCAGATTCCTCTTTTTTCTTTTCAACTATTGATTCTTCTTTCTTTCTCCTGAGATCTACATATTTTTGTAGCATACTGTCAGCTTTTCCATGACTACTAGCAGCTGGCTTTGTCTTGGCATAACTAAATGAAAGTATATCCTTAATGGGATCTGAAAGAACAAAATTAAATCTGTTTAGTCAAGCTGATGTATTTGATGCAATTAAGGAGCTTGGTGTTAATGAATACCATTTTATGTATAACATCAAAACACCATTTCCCAAAATACAATGATTTTTCCATACGGTCTAGTTTTCAGAATTTTGAAATGTTGTATCATGCAAAATCCTTCAAATCATACAAATTACAAAATTTTTTATCTGCATCTAGTTTTCCAATAATAAATCTTTCCTAATATATAAAATTTTATTTTTGGTAAAACTATGCCTCACAGAAAGTACAATTATAGCAATGAGAATTTTATTGATAAATTCATAAACATACATTTTAAGGTAACTTGCTTTGTCATTGAATGAGTTCATAGGTGCTATTGCACAAGTGCAACAGCTTCAGTTCTGTTGGTAGAAGAACATATGCTGTTGACAAAATGCATAAATAATTATAAAATAAGGTTGCTCTTTTTGCTCAAGCTATTTATTTATGTACAACTATTTTAAGATTTTTAAGAGAGGCCAAAGCACTTTATTTGTGAAGTGGTGCAACCTGCAGCTCTGGGAAGTACATAGTATGGAGTAACATTAATTAGCGAAATAGCTACTTAAATTGATTAATTAGTGAAATAGCCACTGACTTCATAAACAATTCTTGTTTGTCAACTACAGATCTTCACTAGTCACTTTTAGTGCAATAGTAAATATTATTATATTTTAAACTCAACATAAATTGTAAGTATTGCATGTTGAAATGAATAAGTAATTAAAATTGTTTGTTTATTGGTGGTCATTAGAATTGGTAAAATAATATAGCATTATATTTGGATGGACAACTTAAAAGAGAAGGTCGAAACTTCAATTGAGCATGATTTTTTATTCCGAGAAGCAGAATAGAACTCTGGATGAACAAAATGGACCTAAGACAATGAACGGTATTCTCGTGCTCAGTATTGGTATGACCTTTATGATTTATATCTCTTCATGACAATATTAATTGCCATTTATTAATACCATGATTTACTGTACCAAAAAGGACACAGGTAAGAACTTTAAATTGGCTGTAATAAATATTTTACTATACAATCACTTAAATAACAGATAATTGTACAAATTGTGAATAAAATGTTTTTTTTTTAATTCTAATGTCTGGTGATGTGTTCAGATCCTCTAGTGTATTTTATCTGTGCCAAAAAACAGTTTTATGGATCGGACATTGCTTAACATCAACTACTATGAGTTAATAGCTACTCTGACTAGTACAAGCCTACAATTGGGTTATTAGCCCAAAGGATTGATATTAGGTATGTATTGGGGCACAATAGGCCGAGGGGTGCAGTCAGCAGAAACCTACATATCCGCTTCATGGGTGCATATACTGCTATGCAGTGGACAGGCTACAAGCTATGGCATGTTTAGATCATTTTCATGGTGGCTAATTACTACATAAGTAAAATACATTTAAACTATTACCTGATATAGTTGTTTTAGCTTTAGAAGCATTATTGTCAGATACATCCAATGCAGCTTTATCAAATGAGCTGTTTTCTGTGATAAGAGTAGGCACAGGTTTCTTATTAAACAGCTCACTTTGTTCTTTCATGTATTGGTGCACAACCTCAACAATCTTGGGCAGGAACAACTGCTGTATTTTCGGATTAATCACTTGCTCCACAACATGATCAGCACCAACTGCAAGCATTCCTGATCTAAAAATGCATTAGAGAATTATAATAATTTCAAATATAATATATTATTCTGCAGTAGAAACTTTTCCTGTATAGTTATCATAAAACAGCAAAATCTATTTATGATCAAATACAGAGAAATGTTAGCTAACTTTTTTTTTTAGTTCTATTGGATTTGGAATACTATGTTAACTGAATCAGGTGTCAGATATTGAGAAAATGCTCATATATCAATTATTACTAGGGCTAAAAAATTGTGGTCATACACTTGTCACTGGTGAGCTATAGAATCTGAGTATACATGCTTACACAGATACAATTCAAAGTTTAGCTAATTTTAGAGATACTTTTCAGACACAATACAAATGTAGTTCTTTCATTTCTGAATATATAATCAGAAAATGCATATATTATATAGGAAAACTAAGTATGTTAAAATAAGTATTTGTTTCAGGAAATTTCTATAATTGCCATACTTTGTTGTTATTACAGACAGCTAAAGTATAATGGAGAGTGGGCCACCTAGGGACACCAGTTATTTTTATAAATATATTTTACTGAACTCTATTGAACCTCATGTATATTAAACCTTTCTGCATATGATAAAAGTATAATCCAATTCAAATGTCCTATACATAAATAATAGATAATTTTTTTTTCAGAATATTTTCAGTGTCCCAATGCCCAAGGTGCTTCACTCGGTGAGGCACCTTGCGACAGTGCCTTCAATGGATAAAACAATATTAATTGTCAACTTTTCTGAGACAAATTTTGGTTATATTCTGGGCTGTAAAGTCACAGTCTGTAACCATTTAGGGTGGAGTCAGAAAAAACATTCAGACTCTTAAATAAAATTATTTAAAAATAATTTTATTTTGGAATATTCAAACTTTTAATAGATTTTTTTAAATAATTTTAGGCAATAAATTAAAAAAAACAAATGTTTACAAATTAAAAAACTATGGATAGAAAAAATAAAAAATTAATTGGTATTTATGTCAGTATCAGAGTAGGATATTAGACAAGGAGTCAGAATCAGAGAGTAGAAAGAAGGAGGAATCAGAGTCGAAGGATTGAGGTACAGACTTTACAGCCTTGGTTATATTGCTTAATTTAAATAACAAATATACATTCTCCGAATTTAAGCAGAAACAATTTCATACAATGCACATGACATGTATTAAATAAATTTGTGAAAAATCTTGAGGAAAAAAATGGCTAACATTTTAATAGATAAAAAATTTAGAGGCTTCTTAAGTAGCGAAGGCTTAAATCTAACATCTACAGCAAATTAAAATCATTACATACAGTAGCCACTTAAAACACAATTCCATAAGGTGTCCCAAATTGCCCCATATAGAAAACCCAGACCACCCGACTTATTCTAAGACATAGAGCAACTGTTTGAATGGCTGGTCCCCATTATCATGTGTTCTAAGGTACCCCAATTGGCCTAATTCTTCCTGAGGGCTCCCATGCTTTTAAGATAAATTTTACAATGACCTTTTTATATCTGGTTTCATAATAAACATGTCTGTTTCTTTGATGTGTAATTTCCTTTAAATAACTAAATTTCTAATCTCACTATTACTGTCTAGGAAATTTACATAAGTTTTTTGACTGCCTATGAAAACTAAAAAAAGTTTAATATATTACCTATTTACAGTAAAGCTTTGAAAACATAGCAGCAAATGCTCAGGAGGACCCATAGAGATGGTATATAAAATAATAAGATTTTAATCTCAAACCAGATTTTAAAATTTAAAGAGTTCTAATGTGCCCCACAACAAATTTTATTTCAATATGTATGCATATGAGAATGAAAAAGTCTTAATGTGCCATTATTTAAGTCACAAATAATGGCACAGAGCTTAGAGAGACCTAAGAGAACAGAACTTTAGAGAAGTCACAAGCATTTTTATGCACAGAGGAGCAGATAGGTAACAGTCTGCATGTTCAGAAGTTGTTTTGATTGGCCCTTGCTTTTCCAAATTGTCTGATTCGTATATACAGTTTTATTCGTAGTTTGTGGCAATACAGGCTTTTGTATTCTGAGGTTTGATGCTGTCACTTATCTCAGTTGTACTTGAAATTTGAGGTTATAAATATTGTGAGCAGCATTTTTAGAAGTTAGTTTAATGTTGAATATTGTTGGAATTGTTAAATTCCTATAAATATCAATTTATTACTGATTTTGTTCTTCCATTTAAGAAAACTTTTATTTATTTCATGACAACCATAATTTCATTACTTTTAATTTTATTATAAATACATTTTACTATATTTCAGTATAATTTTGTAAGTTAATTTTAATGGATACTTTTAGAGAAAATATGCATACATACTCATCAATATGGCGCCTAAGCTTATTTCGCAGTTCATTTTTATTCAAGTCTGGATCCCAGGTTTGACTGGCAAGGAATTTTGATGTGTAACCATCCACCCTTTGACCAAGATTCTGACAGGAAGACTGAAAGAGAAAGCATACTTTGTACATTTATTATTGCATTTAAACACTGAATATTAAACAAATTTTCAAATAACAATGAAACAAAAATAACATTTCCTAGTGTAAATGACTAGATGTTAAGGCCATTATATGATGACATGCATAAAGTTGTGTAAAAGATTCCTTTCTATCACTTACGATTCTAATATTCTCGGACACATGCGGACCACACAGTTCTCCCAATCAATATTATTAATTATGATATCATCTTCTATCGAAATACAATTACTACACTCATAACTCACTATATGGCTGCTCTTTATGTCTTTTTCAATTATGGATTTTTTATTTACAGCCTAAAAGTTTTTTATGTACGGCCAGAAAAGTCCAGAAATCCTCTTTTAATATTGAGTGTTCAGAATCCAATAAATTTACAGCATTAAATATGTAAACATGCTCATGAGAAGAACAGAGAAGTTTCTTTATAATATGTTATTTGTGAGGAAATGTTCCAAAAATATAAAATTAATATTTACAGTTATTTAAAAATATTAATGATAGTGGTTATTAAAGTACCAAAATATTAAAATTAACTATCTTCATTATTTTGATTGCTAAATTTTGATATTGTTTCACCTTTTTTAAATACACTATTTCAAGAAATTTTCCGGTACATTTCATATTTACTTAAGTGGAAAAACAATTCTAGCTTGAATCTGTTAAAATTGATATTTTTATCAACGCCTCAACAATACCACATATATGGATTGGCAAATATATATATATATATATATATATATATATATATATATATATTGAACCTTATCAGTACAAAGGAAAATATCAGTTTTGATGTTGTCTCTTTATTTCCTAGCATTCCCGTTGACATTGCCATTGGAATTATTGTTAAAAAATTGCAAAATCATAATTTTAAAACCCCTACTATCGACGCAATTACTTTTGCTTTGAACATTAACTTATTTTGACGCTTTGAACATTGTTACGGAGACAAATTATTTTGGATTTTGTGATAATATTTATTTACAAACTTGTGGTGCCCCTATGCGTAGCCCTTTATCTGGTATTTTGGCAGAGGCGGTTTTGCAGGGGCTCGAGAATAAAATTTTGCCTTTTTTGCCTATCCCCCCTCTCTTTGGTGCCATTTTGTTGATGATGTTTTTATTATTTGGGATGGTGATTTAAATGATCTCCTTCTTCTTTTGTCCAAGGTTAATGATTTTTATCCTTCGATTAATTTTACCGTTGAGCATGAAAATAATTGTTCCTTGCCTTTTCTTGATGTTCTGGTTACCCGTTCTGCTGTTGGTTTTCACACTTCTGTTTACCGTAAACCGTCTTTTACTAATTCCTGTATTCCTGCTAATTCTTACCATCCTATTTCCTCTAAAAAAGCTTCTTTTAACGCTTATTTTAATCGTGCTTTTAACGTGTGTTCTTCTTTTTCTTCTTTAAGTGACGAAATTGATTTTATTTTCAATCTTGGCTATGAGGTTGCCCATTCCTTTGAATTTATACATAAGGTTTTTCCCCGTGTTCGCCGTAAATTTTCTCAAATTGATACTAAACTTATTTCTTTAAAAGATCATTTGAATCATAAATCTAGTTTCCAATACCATCCTAAAATTCCGCAGACAAGAATTTGACCACGTGAAAGAAGATTTTGATCTAGATTTGGATTCTTTCATATATAAATTAGCTATTAAATATGGATTACCCATAAAAGCCTTTGATGAATGGAAATATAATATCCTAAACTGTTTTGTCAACCAATATAATAGCAAACTCAATATTCAACGGAATTCAATCATCCCCTCTTCTATCAGGGAAGTACAAGAACCTTTTGTGATCACATATACTGATAAAGTGGTATCGAATTACGCAATTACCTGCAAACCTTATTACATTGAAATCTTACAGAAATCTTACATGGAACCCACACTGTACAAACCTTTACCATATAATTTAACTGTGATGACAAATAAAATCAGGGCTCTATATAAAAGAATTGGCATCAATTTAAAAACTGTGTCCTTTCCTTATTTAGTACTCATTCCAAAACTGCATAAAACACCCGTGAAATTTCGTACGGTAACTGTAGGATGTAATACATATATTACATTGGCTAACAAAAAACTTATGAATATACTTAAACCAGCATATAAAGCTTTATTAGTACAAAATCCAATAATCATAAAAAACAGCTCTGAAGTCATTAAACGACTGAAGTATTGCAATAAAGATGTACAGTTCACCAGTTACGACTTCCGGGACCTTTTCAACAACATTGATCTTAAAAAATTGCATGAAATACTTTTACTGGTGCATACAGAATACAATCTTAAAACAGTAATCACTTTACGCAGGTATATGGATTTAATACAGATCGTTTTGTTTGAGAACATATTATGTAACGGAGGAGTCTTTTATCAACAGATTAAGGGTATTCCTATGGGTGGGGGCTGTTCATCAGTCCTGGCTGACATATATTTAACATATTTCGAAAGGAATAATCATGTATTATATGAAATGCCATATTACAGATATGTGGACGATGTGATTTTAGGCCATTACTCAAATACTCCTGAATTTGAATTTGACTTTTATCCTCCGGAATTGGATCTTATCAAGAACCCTAATAGTGTCAAAAACGAAGTTAATTTCCTGGACATAACCATTAGATACAGACATAAAAATGGAATTCATACAGCTCTGTACAATAAACGTAATAATTATGATATGAAGATTAACCAAATAATTGGATGGAAGTCGAATTTGACTAGGAATATTTTCCGTAACATCATAACAGGACATCTAAGAAGAAATCGTAATAATAATACTTTCAAAAAAGATTGTCTCACGTGTAACAAACTCATTTTACAGGAAGCACTTAAAGATCATTACCCATGGAATTTCCTTAAAGATATTTACAATTCTTTCTTTAAAGAAGAGGATTATTCATTCTGTAATGACTTGAGAATATGACATCATATTTGAATAATCGAGGTACGCATGCGTATGGGTACATACTACATGTGGCGAAACGGGCGATACGTTTTAGTCGGTAGCATCATTGCCAGTGTGATTTCGTCGTTCCATTTCTGTCTTCTTTCTGTCTGCATTCTGAGGCCTCCTTTTCTGCATTTTGGAGCTTTCATTTTTGCACATGCTACGGGATCTGTCATTGAATTGCATTGGTATCCGTGGGCGTTGTCTAGACGAAAAGTACTTAAAAACGGGATTGAGAGGTCGCTATCCCTCTCAGCCAAATTTAGGCAATTCATATGGTTTTCCCCCTTTCCTTTTTTCAAATCGTTTAAATTGGTTATATCCTGCTTCAGTATATAGTGCTGCATTGCGCCTTTTTCTGAGTGGTATTATATTACATTTTTACGTATTTTTCATATTTGTATAGTTCTATATCGGATATAGCGGTTTCTTGCAGCATTGCGCAGATATGTTTATATATTATGGATTTATTAAAGGCCACTTCCCGGACCATGCATGGAATGCATAGGTCTTCCGTGTGATGTGTCAGATCGTTGGCTTGGATGCGGATATTGGAGTTACTTCTGAGGGACATTTTTGACAGTGTGGAATATACCGGCGTTTCTTTTTGATGGACAATATGGTGGAAAGGGAGGATTCAGGTATGTGCATTGTATGTCAGTACATCTGTTTTTACCCGGTTTAATACGTAAAGTTTGGTGGGGAAGTAGCAATTGCGTGTGTAAAATTGACAAATACAATTTATACTCCTTTTTACTGTTATTGATCTGTTTTATGTGTAGTATACTCTTTTGGACGAATATAATCTTATGAATTATGTGATATGGTTATTCCCTTTTGTAATAAAAATAAAAATAAAAAATCTAAAATAAAAAGTTTTTATAAAAAATATTAAATTTTAATTGTCACATCGGATTTTTAGGAAGTTAGTCTAATTGGTGAATAACGATTTAAGATTTGTGATGATATATAATAAATTGAAGTTGCTCAAGTGAGATTGATCATAATCATTTTTCATCTGTCATTAAGAATATTCATCTGAAGAAGGAGAACTCCTCAAAATGAGTAAAACTTTTGAATAACATGGATGTATACATTACTGATCTTAGCGACTGGCAAACGTATTCATAGTGGAATTAATTAGTTAATATCTTTTGAATATATGCCCGGTGATATAATATAGGGGTATTTATATTATCGATAACCCGCTACCCTTATAGTGTATAGACTACGGTTGTTGCCTGAAAATTGATGGCTTCTATTAAACACTTTTTCAAACCGGTGATTTTTAACTCCAATCCGGGTGTGACAACAAAAAACCTTAATGATGTTGTGCAGTCAAAGAACGCGATCCCACAGGGATCAATATTTTTTGATGGATTTTATAAACACTTTTACAATTTAAAAGGTTTTAAGTTTAGTAGATGTTCATCGAATAAATGCAAATTATGCCCCTGTGCCAATACTTTACAAATCGGACCGCAATCTAAAAGTCAATTTTTGTTCTGCAAAACTTTCAATGTGATATATTGTATAGAGTGCTCCACATGTAATATTCTATATATAGGACAAACCAAGAATCCCTTACATTTACGTATCAATTTACATAGAAACCAAATAAAGCAAAGTATGACCATGGATCGACCTTCTACGAACATAGAACTAAGGCATTACCATGTCCATGAATTTTCTAACTGTGTGATTACAATACTGGATATTGTACCTCGCCTTCAGGAACGTCTGTGGTGGGAGTACACGCATATTATGCAATACGGTTCTGCATTCCCATTTGGTCTTAACACGGCAATTTTCAATGAAAATTATAATCTGGATTACTGTAAAAATGCAGATTCAGTCCCGGTATCCAGTTATTGTCATTTGCATAAGACATCTAGATGGAAGCGAGGAGGGAACAATGGATATATTAAATTTGAAGACACTAAAGCAAAATTGGAAAATCTCATGGTATCGTTTAACAATAATACTCCGATCAACAATAATTGGATAAAAAATTTTGTTTATGGAATCAGAAGGAAATACTTACGTAGAATTTGGGAATATATCATTGATCACCTGGCATCTATTGATCCTAATGAAAAACAACACTTTTATTTTGCCATATTGCTCGATTTTATAAAATTGAAGGCTCAGAAATCTTATGTCATCTTGAAGAGTCAGCCCAATAAAGAAATCCATAAAGAGTACTTTGTTACAACCTTTAAAAATAAGACATTTGATAGAATACCTTTTGTTCAATCTTTTGATAGAACAGTTGATAGAACTTTTGTTCAATCAACTGAACGAGAAGATTCCTATAGCTAACATCAAGGTAAAGCTTACATACCGTTATGTACGACCCTACGGAAGAAGATTATACAATTATAACCAAATAAGTAAAAATATATCTATGATGAATAGTAAAGTATGTAAATGCCATCTTAGTGATTTACGAGACAAACACCATAATCATATAATTACAGGTAATCTTGAAGTGATTGATGATTTGCCTTTAAGATATCTTTTTGAAAAAGGAACAAAATTCCGCAGACAAGAATTTGACCACGTGAAAGAAGATTTTGATCTAGATTTCGATTCTTTCATATATAAATTAGCTATTAAATATGGATTACCCATAAAAGCCTTTGATGAATGGAAATATAATATCCTAAACTGTTTTGTCAACCAATATAATAGCAAACTCAATATTCAACGGAATTCAATCATCCCCTCTTCTATCAGGGAAGTACAAGAACGTTTTATGATCACATATACTGATAAAGTGGTATCGAATTACGCAATTACCTGCAAACCTTATTACATTGAAATCTTACATGGAACCCACACTGTACAAACCTTTACCATATAATTTAACTGTGATGACAAATAAAATCAGGGCTCTATATAAAAGAATTGGCATCAATTTAAAAACTGTGTCCTTTCCTTATTTAGTACTCATTCCAAAACTGCATAAAACACTCGTGAAATTTCGTACGGTAACTGTAGGATGTAATACATATATTACATTGGCTAACAAAAAACTTATGAATATACTTAAACCAGCATATAAAGCTTTATTAGTACAA
This sequence comes from Amaurobius ferox, assembly GCA_951213105.1. Lineage (NCBI taxonomy): Eukaryota > Metazoa > Arthropoda > Arachnida > Araneae > Amaurobiidae > Amaurobius > Amaurobius ferox. The sequence continues at coordinate 115,627,921 of OX578153.1, read as the reverse complement.
AATCCAATAATCATAAAAAACAGCTCTGAAGTCATTAAACGACTGAAGTATTGCAATAAAGATGTACAGTTCACCAGTTACGACTTCCGGGACCTTTTCAACAACATTGATCTTAAAAAATTGCATGAAATACTTTTACTGGTGCATACAGAATACAATCTTAAAACAGTAATCACTTTACGCAGGTATATGGATTTAATACAGATCGTTTTGTTTGAGAACATATTATGTAACGGAGGAGTCTTTTATCAACAGATAAAGGGTATTCCTATGGGTGGGGGCTGTTCATCAGTCCTGGCTGACATATATTTAACATATTTCGAAAGGAATAATCATGTATTATATGAAATGCCATATTACAGATATGTGGACGATGTGATTTTAGGCCATTACTCAAATACTCCTGAATTTGAATTTGACTTTTATCCTCCGGAATTGGATCTTATCAAGAACCCTAATAGTGTCAAAAACGAAGTTAATTTCCTGGACATAACCATTAGATACAGACATAAAAATGGAATTCATACAGCTCTGTACAATAAACGTAATAATTATGATATGAAGATTAACCAAATAATTGGATGGAAGTCGAATTTGACTAGGAATATTTTCCGTAACATCATAACAGGACATCTAAGAAGAAATCGTAATAATAATACTTTCAAAAAAGATTGTCTCACGTGTAACAAACTCATTTTACAGGAAGCACTTAAAAATCATTACCCATGGAATTTCCTTAAAGATATTTACAATTCTTTCTTTAAAGAAGAGGATTATTCATTCTGTAATGACTTGAGAATATGACATCATATTTGAATAATCGAGGTACGCATGCGTATGGGTACATACTACATGTGGCGAAACGGGCGATACGTTTTAGTCGGTAGCATCATTGCCAGTGTGATTTCGTCGTTCCATTTCTGTCTTCTTTCTGTCTGCATTCTGAGGCCTCCTTTTCTGCATTTTGGAGCTTTCATTTTTGCACATGCTACGGGATCTGTCATTGAATTGCATTGGTATCCGTGGGCGTTGTCTAGACGAAAAGTACTAAAAACGGGATTGAGAGGTCGCTATCCCTCTCAGCCATTTTTATGCAATTCATATGGTTTTCCCCCTTTCCTTTTTTCAAATCGTTTAAATTGGTTATATCCTGCTTCAGTATATAGTGCTGCATTGCGCCTTTTTCTGAGTGGTATTATATTACATTTTTACGTATTTTTCATATTTGTATAGTTCTATATATATATATATATATATATATATTGAACCTTATCAGTACAAAGGAAAATATCAGTTTTGATGTTGTCTCTTTATTTCCTAGCATTCCCGTTGACATTGCCATTGGAATTATTGTTAAAAAATTGCAAAATCATAATTTTAAAACCCCTACTATCGACGCAATTACTTTTGCTTTGAACATTAACTTATTTTGACGCTTTGAACATTGTTTCGGAGACAAATTATTTTGGATTTTGTGATAATATTTATTTACAAACTTGTGGTGCCCCTATGCGTAGCCCTTTATCTGGTATTTTGGCAGAGGCGGTTTTGCAGGGGCTCGAGAATAAAATTTTGCCTTTTTTGCCTATCCCCCCTCTCTTTGGTGCTATTTTGTTGATGATGTTTTTATTATTTGGGATGGTGATTTAAATGATCTCCTTCTTCTTTTGTCCAAGGTTAATGATTTTTATCCTTCGATTAATTTTACCGTTGAGCATGAAAATAATTGTTTCTTGCCTTTTCTTGATGTTCTGGTTACCCGTTCTGCTGTTGGTTTTTACACTTCTGTTTACCGTAAACCGTCTTTTACTAATTCCTGTATTCCTGCTAATTCTTACCATCCTATTTCCTCTAAAAAAGCTTCTTTTAACGCTTATTTTAATCGTGCTTTTAACGTGTGTTCTTTTTCTTCTTTAAGTGACGAAATTGATTTTATTTTCAATCTTGGCTATGAGGTTGCCCATTCCTTTGAATTTATACATAAGGTTTTTTCCCGTGTTCGCCGTAAATTTTCTCAAATTGATACTAAACTTATTTCTTTAAAAGATCATTTGAATCATAAATCTAGTTTCCAGTACCATCCTAGGATTTTCCGTCCCTTTATTCAGTTCTGCTATGAATTTGGTTTCAGGCCTGCTCACTTAAATGTTTCTTTTTTATTTAACCGGATTCGGTCTGATAAGCTGGGTGATAAGGATGACTTTAAAAGCTTTGCTGGGGTGTATGTGGTTCCCCTGTTGTCCATCGATGGTAACTTTAAATTTTATATTGGCAGTACAAAACGTACTACTGGTATCCGTTTGGCAGAACATGCTAGGGATGTCAAAGGTGGTAAACTTTCTACGGCCCTTTCTCATTTTGTTGTTAAAGAAAATTTCCAGCCCATTTTTGAAAGAACTTTCCTTCTTATGCGTTGTAATAACCCTCGTAATATTCTCCTCTTTGAGTCCCTCTTTATTTATGTTTACCGCGAGTCGATTTGTAATTTTGACCCCGTTCAGATTTTAAGTTATGCTTGGCGACTCATTTTCGACTCCATGCAATTCAAGTCTCTTCATAGCTATCTTTGACGTCATCCTCTCGGGGATTGTACCTGTTTGCCCCCATTTTTAAAAATTTTTTGAATTTGAAAATTCTGTAATAAAATTGTAAATTTTTACTGTTCTTTTCGTGATTTATGCTCGATTTTTTGAATCTGTCCAAAATGTTCTGTATTTTTGGATTCTCCTTAGATAAATGTAAGTTTATTGATAATTGTATTTATGTAAATTTGTCACCTTTTCTGGTCTATATATGAACGATCATTCCTATTTTCATGTAGCCACTGATGAAGAGTGTATTTACGCTCGAAAGCACTCTGGCCTTTTCTGCTGAAAATATTAGATTTCAATTAAACACAGTTAACATTGACTGAATCCCTTAACCTTATAAAAGGCGAAATTAGTAGACGAGAATGCCTTTTTAAAAATTATTATACACATTATTGTAAAGCGAATGTTAACATAAATTTTTATGACAATAAAAAGTCAGAAGTATCTGTTTTCCCCCCTAGCAACAGGTTCTCATAAAGTTGTGTTTGTAAAATAAATGTATCTTTGTAGGGCTGATAACCTCACTGGTTTAACAGAAAGTCTACCAGAATAAAACATAAATTTCCTGTTTCCTGAAAAGGGCTGATTTACCATACTACTCTGTTTCCAAATCAGTTTTAATCCAAATCACTATAAAATGCAAAACCCTTAGTTTAAGTGAAAAGAGCACCATTCCAGAAATGTCCCCAAACATTCTGAAACTACGAAATCAGAATGCAAATTCACATTCCACACACGCTAAAAACTATGAAAGAAAAATAAGATAAATATGTGGGTGCATTGTTAAAGCGTTCTTTGGCCTTTATCGCATCTTAATCTCTGTTAATGTTGGATACACTTTCTAGAATGTTCAGGCATTGCTCAAGATTTAAGATGTAAATCTCTATTAAAACTACATGAACTCACAGTGAATTCCCCCAAACCAAAGAACATTTTAACAATATGCTCACTTATAACAAAAATAAAAACTTTTGCATGTATACACACACACACACATGCCTATGGCAAGTCTGCTCATCTTACTTCCCGGGCGACGTCAGGTATGAAAAAAAAAAGGGTAACAGTGCTGAGTTTTCCTAAATGAACCTTATATAAAATTTTTTACCAATTAAAATCTCCACTCTCTGTCTACATCTATGCTATGACTGGTTTCAAGGTACACCTTTAGTATAAATACATTTTATTTGAGGATATTTTTGAAGCACTTTCTCCCGTGATCTGGTAATCCCATTTTATTTCTGGCAACCCCTGAACCCTTTCCGCATTGTAAGAGCAAGGAATATACATGTGAGAGTGCATATTTGGTTTGCCATTTTAATATTTCTTAAATTTTGTGATTTTCATGTTATATCCATGCAGTGGATGTAAGCCTGTGACACAAACAGTTGTTGCTACGTGTAGCATCCAACAGTACCAGATTCTGTGATGGTTTTTTAGCAGGTGAGCATAGCGAGGTAACACCACAAAATTGCCGTAGGTCCATGTTTGAAATGCTATAGATCAACTGTTACACAAATGGCTGTTTCCACATTGTGGCCTTCGACAGTGAAGGATCATCCCTATGTAAATATTGAAATATTTTTTCTACATTATTTTATCCATTTTTAGCCATGAATAGCGCATGTCAACAAAGGCATATGTTATTTTTTCTTTTTTGTATATTTGATTTTTATGCATTATTGTATTTTACTTATATTTTTCACTTACCTGGTAAGCCTAACATGGCATTAATAAACACCATCCTCCTTGGCGACATCTTTTGTCGCCAAGCAGAGGTGGATTATGCCAAAAGTCTTTATGCTAAAGTTATTCAGTTTTCAATTTTGATAAAATTATATCTAAGAAATTAATATCTGCTTGCACCAATTTCTGTGCTTTTAGCATCAACATTATCTTATGAAAAATCGGCTAAATCCCAGAGACCGGTACGGGTGTTTTTTTTCTATTGCGCCAAATCGCTGATAAGCGGAGGGCTATGTTGCGATCTTGGTAGCTCTTTAACTCTTTGTACTTCGTAACCATGGTAATCTTGCGATGTTGGAAATAATCAATACATCGCGATTCACGTTCCCGTGAGCGGGCGTTTATGCAAATTTAATATGAACGACTCTTCCCGTTCACCGGCGTGAACCGTGACGTTTTTCAACATGAGGTTTCATGCAAATCAGTTCTCAATGCGTACGCATCTGATTTGCATATCCGGGGGCGTTTCCGGAACTGTCCATTCTCGGATATATAGGGCAGAGGTTTCTGGAAGCAATCAGACATTAAGGAGACGTCTGCAGGAGACATTGGAGAAAGGTCGATCGAGATCAGACAGAAATGTTTTTGACAGAAGCACTGCGGAATATCTTTTTGACGACGGTTAATAGTCGAAACGGATGCAGATGTATTGAACGTTAAATTTACTTACAAACGTTCGGAAGCCGCTTTAAATATTTTCCTGATGTTATATCCTTTGGTTTCCCTTTACCAAGTGATGGTGGCTGAAATATACGCAACTGATAGAGGTAGTATAGTAATTTACTACCAAATGCTTCAAGGAATCTCTGTCTAGTCATTTACAACTAAAAATCTTTTGTACATAGTTTATTTTGATGTTTTACGGCATGGAAAATTACCAGGTATGTGTAATATGCTGAGTTGTGTTTTTCACCAAATAAAGTGAACGAAGTTTTCCTTTAAAACTGGACTTGTGTACTTTCATGACCCAGCCAACACTTATTGACTCTGACAGTGCGTGCTTTGCTATCTGCAAATTTTAAATTTTCCAACAGTAAAACGGTTATGGGCCAGTTCAACGCCCAATAGAGTCATAAGTGCAAGTATCTTTAAAGAAATCGTTCCAGTGTTCAGATGGGGGCCGCACCTGGCACCATTTTGAAGTTCGTGTGAACAACGAAACGCAACAGTGTAAACGTAAACAGTGTACAAGAACTTTTACTTCTGCTTCTTCAAAACTACGAGTGGCCATGGAGGCAAGTAGAATGGAGTTGTTGACGCGGGACAACTACGTCACCTGGCGTACCGACATCTCATTCGTCCTCAAGGAGAAGGATGTTTCGGACACGTAGATGGAAGTGCTAAGCCTATCGAAGAAGACGCAACCGCGAGTCGCCGCGACTACGATGATTTTTATCGCCGGAAAGACCGAGCGCTCGCCATCATTTATCAAAGTTTATCCTCGGAATACAAGGAGTTGATAAACGTCACCGACGAACCTAGTCAAGTATGGAATACCTTGAAAGAACATTTTCAAGCGTCTTCCCGAGCCAACCTGGTTAGATTACTAGATGAGTTCTTCGACGTTCGGCCGGAGCCAGATGAGCCTGTTGACATTTTTTGCTCAAGACTGCGGAAGGCCGTGACGAGGCTTAAAGACGCGAAACACCCCATTGAAGACCTGTATGTAGCATTCCAGTCGATTCGGTACCTTCCGGAAGAATTCCGAGGTATCGTTCAGCTCATATATAGATGGAATGACTCGGACTTCAAGCTCAGCAAAATACAAGCAGAGCTAGCAGCGGAGGAGAGCCGGCTGAGGCAGCAAGCAAGTGACTTTTCCAAAACTGTGAGTTCAAATTCTGCATATTTTACTTCTAAGAAATTTGTAAATAGAGTAAAAGTATCTAAACCTAAATTTCCAAATGTATCTCATAATGTGTCTAATGTAAATACTTCTAGTCATAATGTAAATATATCTAAAAGTAAAATTAAGTGTTTTAAGTGTAACAAACTAGGTCATACTAAATCTAATTGCAGTAGAAATAATGGATCTAGTATTGTGGAATTTCTTGGGTCTCCACAGATTGAGGCTAATACTGTAATCGATCCTAGCGATAGACTCAGCTGGGTAGTAGACACTGCTGCTACGCGACATTTCTGTAATAACATTAAGTTATTTTCAAAATTTAATGAGTGCAAAGGCACTTCAATGTCGCTAGCAGTAGGGGATGTCGAAAGTCCAGTTGAGGCTATCGGGACGGTGGAAATGTATGTCCAATTTAAGGATAAGCAAAGTATTATCAAATTGGAAAATGTTATGTATTCTCCTAAACTTAGGAGAAATTTATTAGCTGCATCTGTTCTTGAGGAACAAAATTTTAGTTTTAATGGAGCTAATGGGGTTCTATGGTTTTTTACACCTAAAGGGGATAAAGGGGAGAAATTCTTTTATGCAAAAAGAAAGGATGGGTTATATTTTTTAAAACCTAAGTATAGTACCCAGGAACAACATAACGTAGAAAACCGTCAATCTAAAGATAGGGATCGAGGTGGAGACAAGAAACACAAAAAGGATAAGAAATCCAAGGATAGGGATCCTAGTGCTTCCAGAAAAATAGACAAAGTAAAAATAGCACCTAATCTTAAAGAAACTGAATTTAAATCTGACAAAACAAAAACTAAGCAGAATAGAAATGTGGATAGTTCAATATCTAAGCCTAGCAGTTCAGTAACTGAACTTAATAGTACAAACTGTCTTTGGCATAAACGATATTGCCACATAAACGCTGAATATCTTTTCCAAACCAGCAAAGTTTCTGCCGTAAACGGACTTCCTAGGCTTAAATACAAAAAGTTAAATTGTAAATCGTGTAAATTGGCTAAGTCTAGGAGAGTATCATATAAACCCACCGGTAGGATAAGGTCCACTAAACCATTGCAATTGTTACACATGGATGTGTGTGGTCCCTTACCCACAGCCTCATATGGTGGGAACAAGTATGTCTTAACTATAACAGATGATTATAGTAGAAAAGTTTTTGTTTACCTCATGAAACAGAAGTCAGAAGTATTTTCACATTTTAAAGAGTTTCAGGCCAGAGAAGAAAGACAGTTAGGTACTAAAATTCTATGTATCCGGACGGATAATGGGATGGAATTCTGCCATGATAAGTTCAAAAATTACCTGAAGGATATCGGTATTAAGGCTGAGAGGACTAACACATATACCCCACAGCAAAATGGAGTATCAGAGCGATTCAACTTAACCGCATTTGACTGTGTTAGAGCCATGTTGAACGACAGCAAATTACATGACAGATTCTGGGCGGAAGCAATATTGTGTTTTGCATACACTAAAAATCGAATATGTCACAAATTTAAGACAAAAACTCCACATGAACTCTACAGTAGTAGAAAACCTTCAGTCAAACATCTTAGAACCTTTGGTTGTAGAGCATATGTAGGCAAACCCAGTCAGCTCAGAAAGAAGTTAGACATGAAAGCTACAGAAGGGGTGATGGTAGGCTATGCTACTAAAACTAAGGGCTATAGGATATTTTTGTCAGGAGAGAAACGAACAATTGAGACCTGCAATGTGAGGTTTGATGAGGGTGATGTAGTGGAAGGCATCCTGGATCCAATTTGTCCCAGAAATATCTTCTCAGGGATATCAAGAGATAACCTTTCAGAATACTCCGACGGGGAATATCCGAGTGGGCAGTCTGATGGGGGGGCAGGAGAGAGTGAAGACACTGGTGACGATCCGTCTGAATCCAGTGAGGAAACGGACTCTCCTGCTGACTCCAGTATGACTCCTTGCTCGGATATTGCTTGGCAGCGAAAGACGGTTCCAAGACCCGATGGGAGTAGAACCGATGTGTATTATTACGCTCAAGGAGATAATAAAAGGCTGAGGTCGCACAATGATGTTAAGAAATATTGTGATAAAGGGAATATTCTAAGTAAAATAGATTGTCCAAAGACAAGTGAAGAAATAAAGCAAATGCAAAGTTTTCCTTACAGGAGCTTAATTGGGTGTTTGGCTTTTATATCTAGTAGGACTAGACCTGATATTTGTTACGCCATCAATATATTATCTCAATTTCAAGAAAACCCTGGAATTAAGCATTGGGATGCATTGTTAAGACTTTTAGGATATGTTGAAAAGACTAAAAACTATGTGTTGAATTTATCTAACATTCAGGAGTTAAAATTAAATTGTTACTCAGATTCTGACTTTGCTGCAAACAGAGATGACCGTGTTTCACTTGGAGGCATGATACTCTTTATTGACAATGTACCTATTTCTTGGCGTACCTTTAAACATAAGTGTGTCAGCTTATCAACCATGGAAGCTGAATATGTATCACTAACTGAAGCCGCTAAGGAAATGGTATGGGTACAAAACATAATAGAAGAATGTCATTTACTTGGGTTAAACTTTAATAAAAGTAACAGTGTTATTTTTAGCGACAACCAAGCAGCCATTAATTTTTCTAACTCTCCAATTGAAAACAACAGAACTAAGCATATTGATGTTAGATATCATTTCCTAAGAAATTTAATAGTCAATGAATCTTTTAATGTTAAATTTGTAAATAGTAAAGATAACTTAGCAGATCACTTTACTAAACCAATGACTAAGGAAATAATACTTAAATTTTGTAATAAAATTTTTAAAAACTAAATCAAAACTTTTTGAGATTAAATGTTTAGTCTAAAGAAAATTTTAAATACTAAATTGAATTTACAACTTGGGAATTTTTTTTTTAGATGTCATATATATACATTATTGTTTATCTTAAACCTCATTGATATAAGATAGTATATCTTGAGTATAAATTTTTGTGATATTGAATCTTTTTCACTTTACACCTTTGTATATACATCCTTTTTCCATGACCCGCATGATGCTAAATAATAGCTTATGTGTATAAAATTTTGTATTTTTCAACTTGGTAAAAAGTATGTGTTAAAAGTTTTGATAAAGGAATTTTATTATCTAATTACTTGCATCATGTATTTTTAAATATTTGGTATATCAATGCAGTCTAATAGTATTAATTATGTATACTTATATTGTGTTAATAGACTAAATTTTTTTTAAGCTTTTTGAATTATAGTGTTTATACTCAAATTTAAAGTAAACTTAAATTCTATGCTTATACAAAATCTTAATCTTTTAAAGTTGACTTGTTTAATATGATAATGTGCTTATACTTAAATTTTGGATACTTATAATTAAATTTAAACTAAAATTTAAATTTTTGAATGCTGATACTTAAGCATTGAAGTTGTGTTGTATATAAATTTCTACTTGATGTGAAATGTTGTTGTTACAATATTGTCGACAATACTTAACTATTTTTCAGATGCTGTAAGTACTTATGCATTTTATTTTAAATTTAATAATGATATAATACTTTAAATTTTTTCCTTCATTATGTTTGAGAGGATACTGGGGGCCTTGGTGTTTATTGATATACCTTGGTTTCTCAGAGTAAGTTTTCTTTTGCATATGCATTGAGACTTAAGGATTTGCATGAGGGGGCCGATTGTTGGAAATAATCAATACATCGCGATTCACGTTCCCGTGAGCGGGCGTTTATGCAAATTTAATATGAACGACTCTTCCCGTTCACCGGCGTGAACCGTGACGTTTTTCAACATGAGGTTTCATGCAAATCAGTTCTCAATGCGTACGCATCTGATTTGCATATCCGGGGGCGTTTCCGGAACTGTCCATTCTCGGATATATAGGGCAGAGGTTTCTTGAAGCAATCAGACATTAGTCAGACTTTGCAGACATTAAGGAGACGTCTGCAGGAGACATTGGAGAAAGGTCGATCGAGATCAGACAGAAATGTTTTTGACAGAAGCACTGCGGAATATCTTTTTGACGACGGTTAATAGTCGAAACGGATGCAGATGTATTGAACGTTAAATTTACTTACAAACGTTCGGAAGCCGCTTTAAATATTTTCCTGATGTTATATCCTTTGGTTTCCCTTTACCAAGTGATGGTGGCTGAAATATACGCAACTGATAGAGGTAGTATAGTAATTTACAACCAAATGCTTCAAGGAATCTCTGTCTAGTCATTTACAACTAAAAATCTTTTGTACATAGTTTATTTTGATGTTTTACGGCATGGAAAATTACCAGGTATGTGTAATATGCTGAGTTGTGTTTTTCACCAAATAAAGTGAACGAAGTTTTCCTTTAAAACTGGACTTGTGTACTTTCATGACCCAGCCAACACTTATTGACTCTGACAGTGCGTGCTTTGCTATCTGCAAATTTTAAATTTTCCAACATGCGAGTTGATAACTCTGGCAACTGTCTTAATTTGTCTTATTTTATGCTCATTATGAATTATTCTACTGATCTTTTAAAATTAGATATTTGGGAACAAGATTTAAATACAAGTATTGGTAAAATTTCTTTGATTTCATTTGAGTGTACTAAATGGCTATGAAGAGTGAAAGATTCAGTATTGTTCTTTTTGATCGTTTGGTTGATAGTGGTAAATTAATGTGATTAAATGGTGTATGAATCAGGGGTTGATTGCAAGTGGGTAATGCGATTGTGTGAGAGGAATGATAGTACGGAAGAGTTTGATGGTTATATGTGGGCTTGTCATGTTTTTGGAGCGAATGCGCATTACGTATAAGGAATTGTACGTGGTTTATTCTAGATTGAGTTTGATTCAGATTTTGAAGCACAGAAGTAACATGAAAATCACTTTATGAGCTATGGAACACTTTTTGCACAGATAGATGTTGCTATGTGCGATCTCTGACAGCCAGGGGAATCGGATATTGTGACGTTTTTTTAGCTGGTGACTGTAGCGAGGTTAGCCCATGAAGCAGTCATAGATCCATATTCTAATTACTGCATCACTCTATAAGCCACAGAACACCCGTTGCACAAGCAGCTGTTGCTACGTGCGATCTCCGACAGCCAGCGGGACCGGATTCTGTGATGTTTTTTAGCAGGCGAGGTTAGCTCGCGAAGCGGGCATAGATCCATGTTTTAATTGCTAAATCACTCTATGAGCCACAGAACACCTGTTGCTAAGTACGACCTCCAACAGCCAGTGGGACAGGATTCTGTAATGTTTTTTTAGTGGGCGAGCGTAGCGAGGTCTGCTCACGAAGCGGGCGTAGATTCATGTTTTAGTTGCTAGATCACTCTATGAGCCACAGAACACCTGTTGCACAAACAGCTGTTGCTACGTGCGACCTCCGACAGCCAGCGGGACCGGATTCTGTAATGTTTTTTTAGCGGGTGAGCGCAGCGAGGTTAGCTCGCGAAGCAGGTGTAAATCCATATTCTAATTGCTACATCACTCTATGAGCCACAGAACACCCGTTGCACAAGCAGCTGTTGCTAAGTGCGACCTCTGACAGTCAGCGGGACCGGATTCTGTGATGTTTTTTTAGAGGGCGAGCGTAGCGAGGGTAGCTCGCGAAGCAGGCGTAGATCCATGTTCTAATTGCTACATAACTCTATGAGCCACAGAACACCTGTAGCACAAACAGCTGTTACTACGGGCGACCTCCGACAGCTAACAGGACCGGATTCCAGGTTTCATTCTAGGATTTCAAAAGGGCAGGGTGCTGACTTCCAAAAAAGGGCATATTGTCATCATAAAAGGGCACATTGCGTATGAAAGTGGCACATGTTTTTAAAAGGGCACAATTATAAATTTTAACCAAAGAATGCATTGAATAATGTGGCCCACACGTAAAATGGATACAGATAATTTATCTATTTTATATATTTATATAAAAATAATTAGTGATGCAAATAAAAGTATAAAAAATTAAAACAAAAGGGTACATTAAACTGCTTGATGCTGCTAAAAAATAGTATAGTCTTTAGATGGTATCAATATTTTAGCAAAAAGTGGCTAGTAATGTACACGGCTACTAAGTAGCCAGCAGTTCATCATTTTAGGATTAGTTTATTGTAAAAATTTTAGTTGAAGCAAAACGGAAGGAATTTATATTTAAATTAAAACTTAAGTGCCTCATAAAAAAAAAATTATATAAACAAAATCAAAACATATTACAAACAAAAATGATCCTTCTTAAAAAGTTTTGAGTCCCCGAATTCAAAAATTACAGAAAATATTTTTTCTTAAACTGCATTGTTAATACATAGAAAAATGAATGATGATAATATATTGAAAAATAAATAATGAATTTTCAAAATTTAAAGTAATATTATATTAACTTATTAGAAAAACTAGAATTAACACAATCTTATGTAAGTAATTTAAATTTATTGAAGACCCAATGTTTACTTTATCTAAATAAAAGAAACCACATAAATAAAAGAAAATACTAAAATTTGTTAATTAAAATAAAACCATGTTTTACCAGTATAAAATGCTATATAAAATTTAAAACACTTATTAAAATAATTATTTTTAGAAAAGTATATTAATGGTATAAAAATAAGGCAGCAGTGCCCGGAATTTTAGATGCAAACCTCTGATTAAAATTATACCGGAACCATGGCGAATTAGTAAAAAGTTTGAGATATTAAACTTGATATATTCATTTGTTAGGGGTTTAAGGGAGAGTAAATAATTTGCGTTATGTTAGGGGATAGTATGTATGCTTGATAGGAAGTCACAGAAGAAATGGTAATATTAAATGGGAGGAGTGTATGGCTGGCATGTGTCTGGTCTGTGGATATTAAGAACGGATCGGGGAGTCGATGTGCACCGGTTTCTATCTCCTATGCATGGCCGTGGTGTACTTAGACGGGCATGGCAAAAAAGCATGCTGGTATATGTAAAATTAAAATCAATGATATAATCCACAATATAAGAAGCAATGAAAATATCTAGTTGCATGTTAAGACACTGGAAAATGTAAATAAATACAAAGTGCATATAAAATAAATAAATAAATAAATAAAAACATAATATATACGTTTCATGTAATGTAGGTTCATTATGAAAGAAGAAAAAGCAGAAAACTTGGGATTAAAGAGCACCCTTTTAATATATAAGTTTATTGAAATGTATATAACTTAAATGTATGGGGAGAAAACAATGAAATAGTACAACCTCAAAAACCCGGACTTTGCCGATTCCGGATTATAGAATTTGAATAAAATTCAGATTTAATATTAACTAAATACATTATAAAGCACTATTTTTAGTAAAAATAATGGCAAAAGTTAAGTTAATCAAAACATATTATTTAATCTAAAAAATAGGGCAAAAGAAATTAAAAAAAAATATATATACACATTAATAATTTAGAATGCGTGAACGAAACGAAATGATAAAATTACATTTTATCATTTCGTTTAAATATTTGAATTAACATTTGTTATTTCATTAATTTTGGTTTATGGGAAAACAGTTTTCTTTATCCTGTAGATGGACATTATTTCTGCTCGGTTATAAAGCTTCTTTGTTTAAGACTTTTAATTGCATGATCGATTGTTTGCATAAGATTATCAATGGGTATTTTTTCTTTTCTACGTTTATCGTCGCTACTTTTATCTTTTTCTATTTAATATCATATCGCGAATTTCACATCACTCAATTTATTTACGATTGGAGCATCATCATCACAATGCAGAACTTTCGTTATATCGGTTTTGTCGAGATTTAATGAAGCTCCGGAAGATTTAATAAAGATCGAGGATTAGCACTTTTGATGATATATTTAAAGGTGTAAATGTGTTTAAACCGTTTTCGCTATTAATGAACGAAAAACAAAAAATAAGAACTTAAAAGTTTTATTTATTTTCTAGCATCTATATAATGTTATGTTTAAAAAGGTTGATGACTCTGAAAAAAGTAAAAACTTTATTAGTAATAGTCAAATATGTAAAAAATATCGCAGTAGATAAAATAAATATCTTTTCCAAAAAAGAAAAATATCTCTCCTCTCAATAATTTTAAATTACGATGAGTCATTACTAGGTTGCAGCCAAAGAGCTTGATTGCCTCTCGAAGGTTGCAGCTGCACAGGGATGTGGTGGGGCAGGGAAAGCGAAGAAAGGAATTTGCTTAGTTCCTAATCGTAAACGCAGCCGACCCCTTTGAGAGGTCTGTGTTAATGACCTTGTTGCTCGGCTCTGTGTGATATGATATTATTTAGTTATTTATTTGCTATTTATAGTATTTAAATATGGCTTTTTAAACAGAAAGGCAAAATATACAGTCGATTTCAAGCTGACACGTTCGACGAAAACGAAAAAATCGTCAGATATCGGGAGGGGAAGGAGATTCTGAAGACAAAACAGAATACATTGAAGAATGGAATTCATACTACGAAGTGAGCAAAATAAATTTCCGTGAGCGTTAATATGAATTCTCGGGATTTTTAGATTTAATTGAACAATCTGTGATAAAATATTATGATAACGTTTTAAAGTGTTAAATTGAAATTTACATTGTTTCAGAAAAGTGTCTTTTTCAATAATGAGAAAAGGAAATTTTGATAATAAAAATTCCGTATTTAAATAACGATGTATATTTTACGCGAAATAATTAATCGGGAGTTGTGACTGGAATAAGGGGAAGGAGGGATTAACGCTGCCAATGTAATTCACGCTATAACCACGAGCCAATCTATGGCTGTCCATCTAAACTTTCGTTTCATTTCCAGGTTCAGAAAGTTGACCGGAAAATACGGTATATGTTTATAAAATATAATTTTATATAAATAATCTTACCCTGTTATTTTAAATTGGCGACTTTATCAGTCCGGGAGAAAGGAGAAAAAAAAACCCGAAGGAAAACATCCGGATTTTCGAGGTTGTACTGTACCAAATTTGGACTTCCTAGTTGTCCCGGTTCAACGGTTATTTTCCTAAAACGAGTACTATGGTGAGCTTAGGACAGATTTGATTGGGTTAAAAATCAAAAGCTTAAAATATACCACTGAAAACAGCTGTACACTAATGTGGTATTTTTAATTACACAGGTTCTCGAGTTATTCCGGAAAAACAAGTACATTATAGTGATAGTGAGCCCAGGACTTGTTAACTGAAGAATGCCACTGCTTTTCAATATTAAGCATGTTTAAGCAAAGTTTATAAGCTTAACAAGAAGCATAAGGTAGGCCCAGAGCGAAATGGGATATATGCAGCATCCAGATCCAAATTCCCACCCTCAAATTTTATTGAAAAATAATTTTATTATAAAAATAATACGTATTAAGTTATGTTTGATTATTTAACTGAATTTTATGATAAATATGAAAACAATTTTGCACAAAATATTCATTGCTCATTATTAAATACAACCAAGTGTACTCAACGTTGCTCATGGATTTCGATGAAATTCTCTCATGAGAATTACACCGGAACTCACGGCAAATTCTAGGAAGCTAAGGAACGCTTTAATAATACATCCATTTATAACAAAATAAAATAATGAGTGGACGGACATACGGCTATGCTAGTCACGATTGCTCATCTTAAATATCGGTGAACGCCATATACAAAATTGTAAACAACCTTACAAATTATACAACACAATCGCCTATTTTGAACCAAAATCGTTCTTGTGAGTCGCGACACAAATAAATGAAAATACTTGAAGGTGCAAAAAAATTCCTTTAATTCAGAAGCAATATTCAAACAATTATTGCTATCTCAACGAATTTTCATCCAATTTTAATAAAATTTTAACTCAATACTCATAATGATAATATAATACTAAATTGAAAAAATTAGGACGAAATCTTTAGAATTCGTAAATTTAGAAAATCCAAAAAATAAATACACTTAGTGTGTCACCAGCTGTTTTCAGCTGAGATGAAAGGTCTGCAATTTAATCAAAGCACCTGCTTGCAAATTATCCTTTGCAGAGGCAAGAAAAGAATAGATTTGATTTGACAAAATGACGGAAAATGGGATTTTTTACTTCAAAATTTAATTACTTTTAAAATATTAATACGAATTTTAAAAAAAATCTTGACGAGATGCACATGAAGAAGTAGGAAAGAACCTATGTAGCAAATTTCACCACTGTCTGGCGCTTTGATTTCCCGCTATAGAAGAAACAAACATATACAGAGTTAGTTCATTCAGTCATTAAAAATTCCTCAAGACACTCTTCACATTTCGTTCTTAAGGACAACTTAAAACTCCGAATTTTCTACTGAATCTCCGATCCGAAATACAAAACGAAACCGGGCTGACGCCGAGGCCGCAACCTTCATCTGTAAGGTATATTATCAAAATATTAGAGATTGCTATTGTACCCCCCCCCCCACCCCACATACACACACACTAAAAAAAATATAAAAAAATATGAATTTTATTAACAAGATCAAAATCAGAAAAGAAAGAAGACAAAAGCACCGCCTTTCACCTTTCCTAAAAAAAAGTAGAAGACTGGAAAATTATTTATTAGTGCGTTCTTTTCCCTATATGATAAATTATTGCAAGTTTCTTTTTTTTTTGTTTTACAAACTAATATTAAGTATAATTATTTGAACTAGATTGCCATACACTCCTCATTAGCAATATTTTCCCCCAAGTGTTTACAATTTATGTTACATCAGTCAATTCAAAACACTGTTGAACTAGAGTTATGTCTGTGATTAGTGGTCTCTACTAGGAATTAATGGGATGAAAGAGGTCAAGTGTCTAATGAGATTGAAATCCATATACATAAAATTGAAAATCTGTCTGCATATGTGTTTGTATTTGTTTCAGCATCACAGGGAGAAGGGTTGCACCGGATTTGATGAAATTTGAAATAGCCACTTAAAATTCAATCCATATTTAGAGATTTATAGGATCTGGGGCTCTCGAGATATTAATAAAAAATGCACAATTAAAGCAGTGAACAATTTTCTGAAAATTAATCAACTGAAGCAGTGAATAGTTTTTCGGGGGGGGGGGGGGGGGAAGAAAGGAATTTTATTGTAGATATCATTTAATCTTTCAATATTAATGCAATTGTGTTAAAATATCAGTAAATTGCCCATTGAAATTCAGGTGTCCAAGGTCAGACCCCAAACATTAAGATAAAGACTGCTTGCTCTGCATGTTTCATTTTCAGATTTATACACATTTTTATAAAATAATTTAAAGGAATAAAATCAACTTATCTGTGCACAAAAGAAACTTGTCAACTTCATGCACTTTGATGCATCTTGTCTAAGCTGGCGATTATTTTCTCTCTCCCTTCTATGTATGTTAGGCTTTGTCTGAGCACTTGTAGTGGACAAGTAGGTAAATTTTGAAACTGTACCTTACAGAAATTCGTAAAAGAATAACTTCTTCCTCAGTATCTGTAGTTTAGCAAGGATTGCACCCCACCCTTTTAAGAATTCCCCCATCTCCTGATTGGATAGATGCTTTTGCTAAAGTGTTTATGTGATTTTATAACCCTTTAAAGGCAACCTATGAATTCTCTTTGAATTTTCTTTGAGGGCGGCTGTAGTAGGTATCTATGTGGGCACCGGCTTTCAAGATCAAAATAATTTAAATGTCTTTGAGGTATAAGCGTTTATAAAGGGTTCATAAAATACTAGTGACAGCATCCCAAAAGTTATTTCCAGATCTGTGTGGGAATGGTGCTTAACAACCTTGCTTTAAATATTCATATGTCATGCAAGTGATAATAGACATTTTTATGATAGGAAGCAACTGAGAACTTTACAGAGAAGCAATAAAACTCATCAGGGTAAAAATCATGGATAAAAATCATGATTTTTAAAAAAAAAATTAAAAAAATCGGATTTTTTTTTATTTATATTAGCCTTTTTCAAAATTAATTTTTTATATTTTTCAGATCAGAAGGTAGGTTAGACTATATTAATGTACTGTATAATTTAAAAAATTTTAATTGAATATATATTAATATAAGATTAAAAAATATATGAAGGGGTTAAAAAAAACCAAAGACTTTTTAAATAAATAGGTTGTTTTTAATTGGGTTATTTTATTCAATTTATAAATCTAAACTATATTATATATAGAACTATTATGCGGTTTTAAGTTCTTTATTTGAATTTATATTAATAATTTTTGTGTAAAATTAAGATGGTGTTGGTAATTGTCTCAAAAGGAGCATAACAGTTTTTTACTAGCATGAGTTATGTAAAAACAAAGCTCCGGTATAGAATGAAAATAAAGCTACTGAATGCCATTTTAACAGTTAAATTAGGACTATTAAGATACACACATATGGGAAATATTATGATTATAATCCCCCTCCCCCCCAATTCTGAAGGACATAGAAACTATGGTTACATATCGAAAATGTACAGTAAATGAAGTTTTATCGTTTCTCAGTGAGGCACTTCAAATTTTACAGATGAGGATTATGATTTGTTAATGTGGAAATAAAGTGTTTTATATTCTTATGAGAGGTGGAGCTACAAATTTTCTCAAAGTTTTTTTTTCTACTGTGATCAAGAGCAAAAAGTACCAAAAAGCCTTAGTTTTTGTACCGTATAGGTTGGGGACTATCGCATTGAAGAGAGGGAGGGACAAAGGGGATAATGCCCAGGGGCTCTATGATCCTAAGAGACCTCAGAGTGATTTTTTAAGTCCTTAAAAAATAGGTGAGGGTAGAGATTGGTGGGGGAGCCCAATCTGCTAAACTGCTTAAGGGCCGGTTAATCTTATTCTCAACATTGTTTGCTATATTGGTATGCGCCAGTAAAAATCACAAAAAAAGGAAGGAACCAAATTTTCTTATTTCTATGGTAAAAATTATTACAGCACATATAAATAACATTTCGAAAGGTATTTTAAATTTTTGTAGCTTGAAATATGCATGTAAAAACTGTATCGCAACCACTGATCCCAATAAATTATCACAAGAACAATTAAAATGCTAAATATTGTCCAGCTATGTTTTTAGATAACTGACAGAAAATCTAGATAATTGTAGATATATTTTATGTGATTTTTAGCTATAAAATTAGAAAATAGGTTGGCAACACTGGTCAGTTGTCATTGTTACTTGATTTTATACTCCAAGCAATGAATAATGTTATCTCCACTGACTGAGAGTTAAGGAAAGGATTTCAGTTTTTTTTTTATATACTCTAAAGATGTCTTGATGTGGAATTTTATTATTTTAAACATTTATTCTGCTCCAGGTTATTTTAGCATAAAAATACAAAAAAAAAAAAAAACTTCAAGAAATGACAAAATTAAAAAATGATTTTTTAAAAAAAATCAAATGATTTAAATCATGATTTAAATAAAGCCGATTTAAATCAAACAACCCTGAAACTCATTGTTATCAATGCCTGGGCTGGGGAGAAACAAATGTTTATCTGAGGAGTGGGGAACAATAACTCCTGGAAGGAGAAACCTTGAGAATGACACTCCGGAGTATATAGCTTATCTTGGGTCCCGGGGCACAGAGGGATATGATTTCCCCCTGTGGGGTGGAAGTTACCGACAAAGGGTGAAAGTTCAGCTAATGGTGTCCAGTTATATTGGTACATTTCCCATTCATTTGGCTGTCAATATTGTTGTGACTTTTGTGCAGCTTTAATAAATAATGAATGGAAAAAAACTTCGCACAATCACGGATGTTTTGAAAATTTGACTATATATGATAAGGTCCCATTTTGGAAAAGGGCATGCAGGGCAGTATTTTTCGATGTCAGGGTGCAAAATTATAGTACTGGGGCAGGCGGGACGGGCCGCCCTGCGAAAAACACCTAGGATGAACCCTAGGATTCTGTGATGTTTTTCAGCGGGCGAGCGTAGCGAGGTTAGCTCGCGAAGCGGGCGTAGATCTATGTTTTAATTGCTAAATCACTCTATGAGCCACAGAACACCTGTTGCACAAACAGCTGTTGCTACGTGCGACCCCTGACAGCCAGCGGGACCGGATTCTGTGATGTTTTATTAGCGGGCGAGCGTAGCGAGGTCAGCTCGCGAAGTGGGCGTAGATCCATGTTCTAATTGCTACATTACTCTATGAGCCACAGAACACCTGTTGCTACGTGCGACCTCCGACATATACATTGAATTACGATATATACATACATATATATACATAAACATATACACAGGTATATATATGGGCGCGGTAGCCCATTGGTTAGCGCGCTGGAGTTGTACTCGGTAGGCCCGGGTTCGATTCCAGCCACTGCCAAAACTGCCGCCGTGTTCATGCGGAGTACGATCACGTTAAACATGTGGGTCCGAAAGTCCTTCCGAGAGGTTGGTGGTAGGGGAAGGAGGGTACGGTCCCTGTGGATGCCTCCCCCACTGGGTTTCGGTCTAAATTGGGTGGCACTTCCCGACCGTCCAAACAGTTACCTTACACCTTTCTGGTAGGTCGGACGGTCTGGGTTTCAACAACAACAACAGGTATATATATATACATATACATTACTTTAGAAACTTACATTTGTTTAACCTCTAATTTTTGTAGGATATATCTAAATTTATCTTCTTTGATGGATATTTTTAATTAATCGGAAAATAAAATATTAACTTTCATTAAAATATATACACGAGTTTTTTTTTGTTGCAAAAAATCATTATATTTCTTCCCTTCACTCGCATATGCATTGCAGAATTTGCTAGTAAATGTATACATCTTTAGAATGCTACTTAGTGACTATGATAAAAATTAGTAGTGTATATTCACTTAAAATGCACTTTAGCAAATGAAATCTTTAAATATATAATGTTATTAATGTATTCTAAATAACTACTGTTGATTACAAATATAAATTCGATGTTTAATGGGATTAATTTCAATTCTTATTTGGCATCAACGTCAGCACAGCATCAGTTTAGCTTTACGCGCTATGATAAAAATAATATCCCTTTGCACTTACGTTTCTATGCATTTTACTACGCAGGTTGTTTATTTACATTCGTGCTCACATAATCATGGTAACCTTGCGACTTGGTTGGATACTATGGCAACTGCCTCAACATCTGGCACCAGAAAAGTCGCCAAATTCAAGACCGTACCGGTCTTTGGGATAATGCCGAAAAATCTTTTTAGTAACCAATTTAAACATCACATTAAAGGTAAATACAAATCAATTGATGAAAAATGCAATATATGATTGATTGGTGATAAATGTAGTATTTAGAAAGGAAAAAGAAATATGGAACGACTGCAGTTCAGCCTATTTTCCAAAAGAAAAACTGCCATGCGAATACTTTGAATAATATAGTTCAACTAACCCGTGACCCAGTTATTATTGTTTAGTTTATCTTTGTACATGAAAATCATCTGCAGATATGGCCAAACCTGACGAATGGCACAAGTTCAGCAAAATAAATTATTAAAATTATCTTCCGTTTTCATCCTGACATATATACACAGATATTTTGTTCGTAATTTCATATACCCCGCTGGTGAAATGAAATTGTACCAAGATCTTTCAGAAAATATAAGATATTCAAATAAAAATTAAGTGGCAAAATGGTAATAAGAAGAAGGTTTACTTTTGTATCCACATCGGCAAGACATTCATGTCGAAATTCATCAAATATTCCTTTTGCTTTTAAATAGTCGACTATGTTCTCTATTAAAGTGGCATCACCTGGAATCAATCGGGATGGATCCATAATGATTTTGAATGCTAAGAACAAAATATCACAATCATTACTTGAGAAAAGAACAAAATATCACAATCATTACTTGAGAAATAGTACAAATACCAAATACACTAAGAAAAATGAAGCAAACAAAAGAATGAAAGAAAATATATAAAAAATTACATAGGATGAATATAGCGTCATGTAAACTTGATTTACATGAATAAAAGGAAACTTGAAATTTAAATTCCCTCGTTTAATACATCAATGCACCTTTCGATCAAGCAGAAGTACACAAACAAGGAAAATGGACAGCTTTATACAACTAAACATCACAAAACTTTGCATAAGAAAATTGGAATGCAACAGCTTCAGATTTGACGTCATAGGCCGTGTTTAGAAGTAACAACCGATTGGATTGGACATTTAAAATCGTTACAAATATAACCGGGTTCGAGTTTTGAACATGTTCATAAATGCAAATACAATTTCCCCGTCATTGAGCCGAATAATTAAACTTTTACTTATTTTCGTCAGAGTAATTTACAATTTATAAAATAGTTTTTACATATTTTTTTATTAGTAATAAAAAAAAAATAATGCAGGATTTGCAGGAAATATTTACTAAACGCAGCTCTACTTTGAAGGCATTTAATTGCGCATGCGCTTTAATAAACTGTCAGGCAGTTCACTCAATTCACTGTTTAGTAAATAATCTCAAGTAAATTAAATCAAAAAATGGCTCTAAAGGACGTTGTGGGAATGAGTAAGTTATTTCTAAATAACCCATCTTCATTATTTTTCATAATAATTTTATATTTGTATGGTATTTGATGTTTAATTCTGCTGACATTCCGGGCTCTTTGACGTACCTACTCCATATGATTGTGAGAAAGGGGTGTGTTACGACGATCATTCAATTTATTTTATTTCATGAAATGAAGAATTTTGTTTTTCATTCCTGACTATTTTCTCATAAGCAAGAATAAAATTACAATTTTTTTTTGTATATTACTTAATGTGCTGATTTTTTTTTTACAGAAATAATGAACGATGTTATTCGATCAGTAAAGAAGAAAGGTGACTGGAAAGTGCTGGTTGTTGATAAATTGGGAATGCGAATGATTTCAGCATGTTGTAAGATGCACAATATTGCTCAGGAAGGAATAACTAGTAAGTGATTCTTATTCAAACTAGTATTGACCGGTCTTTTATAGAACTTTCACTATATTTGAGTATGTTTATAACTCAAAATATTTGGCTTAAATCAGTTGTTAAAATATGGATCTAGTTATAATTGTAATTTACCTTTCCTTATCTTACTTTATCGTTTATCATGTTTCTTAAATTCCCTCTGGCAACCATGTCTTATTTTTTGATTGAACAAGATATATCCCATACCATCAAACCAATTCTTTCAAATCCCATTGCTTGAGGACGTACATAGCTCAACCGATTTGCTTATATATTGAGTTATTGAATTCATTTATAAATGATATCTTTTCCAAACTTTGTAATACATTAAAATACATGTTATCAAGTGTCCAATCTTTAAGCGAAAAATATGTGTAATAAAAAATTTATTGTGTATTTCAACACGTAAACTTACTTCTTAAACCTATACTTACCTTAAGTGTGAATAAACACAAAATACTAAAGTAACTAAGAAACCTTGTTGCTTCTGCTTAGTACTGGTGACTGAGCTGAATATAAATCCCAATGTAAACAGTAATTTTACACAGGGTGGTCCACCCACCTTGCTGCTCCATGTCTTCCGATGAGACGGACGGTCTGGGCTTTCGACAGGGCTGGTCCAAGAATAGGCTCTGTAGACTGTAATTAATGTAGGGTGCCACCAAAGGGAAAGCTGCTAAATTAGCCATGCTTTTTTTTTTTAAATATTTCTTTATGGTAGAAAACATATAAAATAGGAAAAAAAGTGTTTAAACACTCAGCATTGTGAAACACAAAATATTCTCCTACTGCATATTATTTATTTCATTTTATATATAAAATGAAAAAAAAAAGGCATTAAATTTTTCAAATTATTTTGGTTCTGTTTGGATATCAAATACAACAATTTGAAAAATCAAGTGTTATTTTAAAAATATTAATAGTGTTAACGAATTCCAAGAGCATCATTTAATCTTCAGTGAAGATGTTACTCAAAACGTTTAAGGTTGCCGCTTACCATACTTCAATCAATGTGGAAAAAATACTACAATCAGCAAGGTATTGCCCAAATTGAGGACATTAGGACATTTAATAAGAGGGCATAGTTGGGGAGGTGGGGCACAAAATTTACTGCAGACACATGCTAATCACCAGCCCTGATTGTGCTTAATATACAGAATGATTCAAAATGATGGGGCAAAACTTTAGGAGGCGATAGAACACACCTAAACAAACACTTTTCAACATGCAATGCATGGTGTAACTCAAACAGTTAAGCACTAGGGGCTAGCATATACTGTTGCATGAAATGATGGAACACAAGAATGACAAAGGAGGTATGAAGAAATTACAGAACACATTTTAATTAACAACTTACAGAAACTGTTCAAAACAAGAAATCAAAGAAATTACAAAATAAATTGTAATGAATAACTTATAGAAATTGCTCCAAGCAGCGACTGCTAACATGAATGCAGGCCTCACACTTGATATACAGTGATCGTCGTACGTTGGCAAAAACACTAGGCATTTCCCCGTACAGCAGCAACAGAAATCCTGGCAACAAGGTTCTTATCAAAATCAATAGGTCTATCGTAGATGAGGCTTTTCATATAGACATAGGAAGAAGTCCAGACATGAGAGATCGAGTGATTGTGCCAAGTGATGGGATCACCCTGGCCAATCCATCATCATGGGAATGTTACATCCAAGGTGTTTTGAACAGCCACACTGAAATGGGATAGCGTTCCATCGTGTTGGAATCACCTACGGATTTGGGCTTTCCTCGCATTCCCTTCCGCAGCTCCATACATGAAATGTATGTCGGCCTTCGCCTGATTCGTGAAACAATCTATCCCTTTTGAAATCCATGGTAGAACTGACAACAGGTGCTATATGCATTCGCTAGACAGTGCTCTCTAGCGCTTAACCACGTGCACTTCGACCATGCATTGTATGACGAAAAATTCTTGTTTAGGTGTGTTCTATCACCCCTTCAAGTTTTTCCCCATTGTTTTGAGTCACCCTATATACACCGTCATTTGACTAGTCTTGTATATACTATATAAATATATAGATCAATTTGTCTTATATATGGATTATTATATATATATTTTCCTTCATGGGAAGAAACTATTTCTTTCACTTGATTTCTTTTTTAAAATTAATTGATCAATGAAATGTGAGCAATTTTTTTTAATGATGTACTTTTTCCCCAGTTGTCGAAGACATCGATAAAAATCGTGAACCCCTCCCCAATATGGAAGCTATTTATTTGATTACACCCACAGATAAGGTAAGATTTATTTTGAATGCATTTTCTCTTGTGCCAAATTGATAATTTAGTGAATTGTTAAAGTCAGTGTTTGTGATGTTGGTGACAATTGGTTATGACTTAGCAATAATTATTGCTTATGATTTGGCAATAATTATTGCTTAGTCACCATGTTGACATGAACCCTACATGTTCAGAATTCTAGCAATTTTATGACTAATTTTAGGATTAAAAGGAAAGCATATAATATTGCTAAATGATTTAACTGAATCTTCATTGTTCTGAGGTGCCGTAGAAAATTTGGAAAAAGCATGATCAACAATTTTTTGTGAAAATCCATGATCTGAGATGACAGCTTTTAGATGATCCAGTTCAGACTTTAATGAGTCAGAAATAGAGCATAATATAATAATAGCATAGTAGGCATATAAATATTGATACAGCAATTTTTTTGATTAGGTTGATGACAAGAATAATTATGAGAGGGTTATGTAATGGGTAAAGGCTTATGGTAAATAGAGGTTACAAATTAATTTTCATTGCAAATGGCTAAAACATCCAGAAAAGAAAGATAATTAATTTTACGTTTAAATCAGTTCATCATTGATTGTGCACAAAGTCATGTGCTTTATTTAAGATCAATTTGAAATAATAGTGATATTGAGTTTGCTTTTGGACTCAAATCTGTCCAAGATCTCCTCCCTGTATACGTCTGATTATGTAACCTATGGCAGCACATGGAACATTTTTAAAATTGTAAAATAAGAAATATATGTTATATACTTATACACTATATATATTATACTTATATGCTATAACTTTTTCATTTAAATTCATGTCAAGAGTGTGGCAGTATTTTCTGAAAGATGTTGCACACTAATGTTTGAATAGGGTTATACCTACATTTGATTCAGATTTATTTTGTAAAGTATCTACAATTACCCATCAATGTTTGATCATAAGCTCAAATGGTATCGACTGACTGCATATGTTGGTTTTTCATGTCTTTCCTATCATGTAAAGTTTAAAATAAAAAGACAATTTCCCTTTCTAGATCTTATTTTTATTTTGATTCATTGATTTATTTTGTTTCATTCTTTAATCAATTGTTTTACTGTTAAATCTTAATTAGTTTAGTGGTCAAATCTTTAAATGAAATTTTTATTCATAAATATTTTTTAAATTACCAGGTGAAAGGTTGTGCAAGTGCACTATCTTGAACTTTGCTTCTCGTGCACTTACTTCCTGTCTTCCTTTCTAAATTATAATTTACTAATTTAGTGTCTAATTTTAATACAAGATTATGTTTTTTAATATTTTAATATCATTAAACTCATTTCTATTTCCATTTTTAGTCTGTTGAAAGATTGATGCGAGATTTCAATGTGAATCGCAATATGTACCGGGCTGCTCACATATTCTTCACTGAAGGTATGTGGTTTAACTGAAAAGTTCCCTCAGGCTATTTCAGCTGGGTGGACCAGTTTGCAAATTTTTGTCACTCAGTAACAAAATACTTTCTTTACTGTTTAGAAGGAAAATATATGTTGCATCTCAATTTATAAACCTCTCACTTTTCTTTTGTTTTTGGCTGAAAGGAAGAAGCAGTAAACAATCCAGGGTTCATTTTAGGATTTCAAAAGGGCAGGGTGCTAATTTTCAAATAGGGCACATTGCATACGAAAGAGCACAATTATAAATTTTAGCTAAAAAATGCATTGCATAATGTGGCCCACATGTAAAATGTAAAAAACAATACAGATAATTCATCTATTTCAAAACTTAAATTCAAAGCATATCAATAATTAATAAAACAAAATTGCAAATATACAGAAAATTTTATAATTACATATCTCTTACTTTACAATATATTCGTGATAAATTTAATTTTCTAACTGCACAAATTGAAGATAATAGTTAGAATCCTCATAATTTAGACTGCTTACTGAAGATCAGAAAAGTAAATAGAAATACTTAATTACTTATGCATCATTTTATATACACAAACATAAATTTTTATAATATGGGGGAGGGGTATTTATAAGGGGTTTATAAAAGAACAATGATGGTTGTTCATAAGTTATTTCCTAATCTGTGTGGCAATGGTGCTTAACAACCCAGCTTTAAATAAATATTCATGTGTCACGCAAGTGCTAATACACTTCTTATTGATAGGAGACAATAAGGAACATTAATTAAAGGGAAGGAATAAAACCCATTGTAAACAATGCCTGGGCTCAAAGCAGTCATTCACTGGCTGGTAGGTTCATGATGAGGTCAATTGTTGACAACTGAAAAATGTATGATTTTTTTTTCAATTTGTTTGATGTTATGCAAATTTGTGTTTAAATATTTTATATAATAATTAAAAAATTTGCAGATATATTAGCCATACTTATTTACAGGTTTATTATACAGGGTGCCCAGTGCTATCTGTACCCAATGGTACCTCAACCGTTAGTCACAGATAAACACTTCCAATTGCAAAAACTTTTTAAATTTTAGAATCTATTATCTTAGAAACCGTTTAAATCAATAAATGCATTTCTGAAAGAAATACGAAATATAAATTTTTATACAGTCCCTTGGTCCTACCAATTATATTTAGGAAAATCATCCTCATACAATTTTATGCAAAATAAAAAAAAATTATCCTTTTACGACCAAAATTGACCGACTTATAGCTGTTTAAATTTGGAGCACTTCTTTCTGAGAAATGGTCAATACGATCCCTGATTGGTTGGTTGCCTAAAACGGGGCATTTTTATGCGTGAAAAAGCAACTTAAGTCATAAAGTTTAATGCTTCATAACTCGGTGAATTTTGGTTGTAAAAGGAAGATTTTTTTTTATTTCGCATGAAATTGTATGAGGATGATTTTCCTAAATATAATTGGTGGGACTGGGGGACAATATAAAAATTTATATTTTGTATTTCTTTCAGAAATGTATTTATTGATTTAAACTGTTTCTGAGATAATAGATTTTAAAATTTAAAACATTTTTGCAATTGGAAGTATATCTCTGTGACTAACGGTTGAGGAAATAGCCATTGGGCACCAATAGCACTGGACACCCTGTATAGTAGACATAAGTCAAACAACCGATCCTTCTGTCCATACCTTAAGCTGCCGAGTACTTCAGTCAGGTGTAAAACACTACTATGTATGTCTGTTAACAAGGAAAACTTTCCTTAAGAGATCTACTTTTGTAAGATGTATTATTTGTCGAAGGAGGTGGGGTAGAAATGTAGGGAAGTTTAAGAGATTGGCAAAATACAAAACTTAATTTTTCTGATAACAGAAATTTACAAATATATTTTTATTTTTTAATGAGTAATATTGTTACCATGCATTTATTGCTAACTTTTCATTTTTGATATTAAATACAGTTTCAAAACTTATTTTAGGTGTTTTTTCTAAATCTAAATTTTCTGCAAGTTACTGTCGGTATCCCCATCTTTTCTATTTCCTAAAATTTTTCAAAATTTTAATCTTTCATTTATGTACTTCTTGAATATTTTAAGCATTTATTGTCACTCATTTTTTTAACATTGTTTTAAATCTTGCCAAAGTTTTTTATTATAGGTCTTTTACAGTGTTTTATAACTGTTTCCTAAGTCATCTAAAAAAAATCATTTACCATGAAGCATTCAAAGACTTTTGGGGGCAATTTTAAATTCCATTTTTCCCATAACACTTATTCAACATTTTTTCAGCTTTAATTTTTTGCCAAAATTAGAGATTATTTTTTAATATGCCTGTTTCTTAAGTTTTTAAATTCCCTTATCTTGATCTTTTTTTTCACAGCTGATGGAGCATTTACTATTAATATTTATGCCTTTTTTATTAAGAAAGCCGGCCACTCATTTTTCTCTAATTTATGGGATTTTACCAATAAGTTTCTGTGATTTTTAAATAATCTATTTTCTTGTTTCTACCTTTTGATCATTACGCTGCAACTTTTAAATCATCGTAATCCCGATATTTCGGTCATTTTTCCCATTATATTATCGGACATTATAAACTTTGCAACCATTTTTATTGTAAAATTTCACCAATATGCTTATTTTATAACAACTAAATTCTTTAGCCTTTTGAAGAGATTTTATTTTATTTAATATTTTGATGTTTCTAAATTTAAAAAATATCAGTTTGTATCGCTAAAAATATAGACTGTTTATTGTTTTACTTGAATTTTCCAATCAACGGGATGGGACATGAACCAACTTTGGCCGTGGATAAGTCGAAAACCCAGACCGTTCGACTCATCCGAAGATATAGAGCAGCAAATTAGACGGCCGGTAACTGTGGATAAGTTGAAAATCGAGCCGATTTAACATTGAATTAATAATAATTGTTTCCTGTTGGCACTTCTGAAAACACAACTAAGCAATAAACAGTTTAAGAATACAAACATTTTTAGTTTTTTACATCATCAATGACACATTAATAACTTAAAACAGGGTATCATCTATAACAGGAAATAACTTAAAATGGGGTATTATCTATAACAGGAACAGCCAGCAATAGTTTCTCTGATCGAGAAACTATTGCTGGCTGAAACTTTAACAATTTCGAAATTCTTGCGATCTATAATATCTAGGCAGCATAGAAGCCTCCAAATGCACTATTTTTGCTATCGTCTTGTTACTGTATGATTGTGTATAGACTGTATAAAACATTGTATGTATAAACATTGACTTTATAAACAGTTGAAATACATAATGTAGAACAATACATAACATCGCAATATCAGCAATTTAGCTCCGAAAAACATCCCCAAGGTCAACGCCTTTTATTAGCGCCTGGCACCCCCAGCTACAACATATACCCAAAACTATTGTACATAGATTAATTTTTTTTAATTTATCATGATGCGAAATATGTTATGAATATTTAACGAATAAATAAATATATAAGCCGAAAATAGCGGGGGCATTTTTCGCGCACCATTTTTATTTTAATGCACGAATTTAATTCAGTTTGCACATCTGCTTTCGGAAACCATTTAAAATTTGAGGCAGGTGTAAAAATGATGAAAGCCCCATTAGTACAGTATGTAAAAGTGGGAGCACACCAAGTTTTGGTAAGGCACTGGTATGGTCAATTTGTTAGAAAACTTTAGTGTAAATAAGCAACACGTACATCAGTTATAGTACTGTCAAAATCCAAAAATTACTGTGTGCTGATTGGCTAATCACATTAAGTCAGCTAGTCACTGAGTTTTAACCCCATGTTATGTATTCCTGCAGATTGAGACATTAACATCCGGATTATTCTAATTTTCTACTTCAACCCATTAGAAATTAGCATACTCCGGAAAAACATTAACTTCTACTTCTACTTCAAAAAACATTAACTTGAACTTCAAAAACATTAACTTCTACTTCAATCACACAGCACTATTTACGAGCGGATAAATAGCACCGGACCCACTCCGATTCGACCAACAAGGAACCACTACTGACGATGATGCATTTGACGTAGCCGATGACGTTAGATACACGTTGATTCTGGTTAGCGGAGTTTCTATTTAGCATTCGCGGCAAATTTAAGTTTCGTGAATCTTTTCTTTTTGAGAAATATGAATATTGTTCCAAAGCTTAAGGATGGACCAAACACTTCACAAGCCAAAAACTCACAGAAAACGGAAAAGTTTTCTAAAATGTGCAATTGCAAAAAGATATTTTCCAGAAAATCTACCTTTTACAGACATAAAAAAAAAATGTTCACCAGTTGCTGAAAAAACAAATTATGTTTGTAGAGAAATAAATTGTAATTTTACAGCACTGAAGTCGGATGATTTTCGCAATCATTTGCACACTGTTCATGGTATGGAAGAAAAAATCTGATGTGGGCAGCACATGACTTTCCTTATATAATGTAATGAATTTACTACTTTTACAGTAAAAAAATAGGTTTTTCTTATAGTAGATATTAATATTCTTTCCACGATATTGAATTTTCGACAATTAGTCGTCATTTTCATTGATTTAGCGTCATTTTTATCCATATGGCGGGATTTTCGTTAATGTGGCAACATTTCAAAAAGTCGCCAAGTTGGCGACATTCCGCCAAATTCGTCGCCAAAATCTCGCCAAGCGTTATGCACTAAGAAATAAGTTATTCTTGCAGCAGATAAATGACTATTGGCGTACAAATACAAAAGTATTACTCAAACTATTTTTTTTCATGAATGGAACGAGCTAGATCCACGAGAATAGTGTCGCCCAATTTATCGCATGGTATTACATATATAAAGTGAACATGTTTCTCAATAGGAATTTTTTTTAATTTTATATGACTTTTTGATAATTTTTTTGAAAAATGTACAATATCTCGAGAACGGTTCAAGTTAGCGTTCTAAAATTTATGTCAATCGTTTTCCAATGAAAAATTACATTATAAATGTCTACTTGCGTAACTTTATTAGTGGTTTTGATTTTTTGACAATTTTTTCAAAATTTCATTCGAAAGTTTAGAGGAGTTCTGAACATTCGGTTGCGTAGTAAAACAATAGGCTTCCAGTGTTTATGGATTGTGATTTTTGTACCAAATTTGGTTCGAATCGGTCCATTCGTTCGTCAGTTATCGTCTCCACAGACTCACTGACACACACACAAAGACATCACTTCAAAAATGTTTGATTCCTGATCAGGGATGCTTGAAACGTGCTCTCCCGTCGAAAACTCGAATTCGAATTTTCGACACCGTCACAATACTTTCCTTATACATTATGTATATAAGGAAAGTAATAAAACATGATAATGATTTTCAAAATTATTCAGGTTTGTTCGCATTTTCATAACCTCTATTTCAAAAAATTTTATTTATTGGTGAATAAAATAAAATAGTTTCACCTAAAAAATACAAAGAATGGATGAAATGCATGAGATTTTAAAATGTTACCTATGTAAGATGAATACAAGATATAACATATTCTCATAGATTAGAAGATATACCCATGCGTTTGTGGAAGATTTTCCGTACTACGTACAAGCTACAACAATTTTTGCCAAAATAAAACAACGACATAATAAATTGAAACTATCAATAACCCCCAAAAATATTAATAATAATAATGACCGTAACTGATATAATCCAGTCAAAAATGCAATATCAATGAAATTTATTTCATACGTATACATATCTTTATTATTTAAATCGGAAAAGATTTAATAAAACTCTTCTGCTGCATAAACACATTGGATTTAAATCCATTGCTAAGTGACATAACATAATTTTCTTCAAATAAATTGGTGGAAGAAATATAGTCTGCATAATGCTATCTCTATGGAAGGTTTAATTGTTCGTTTTTAATTAATTTCTTAATATTTAGACAACCCCTGGTCTTAGAAACTCGAAACATGTACTAAATTTTAAGTGGGGTTATTCCAATGTTACCCATAAAATTTCATTAAATTCGGTTCAGTCATTCTCCCGTGATAATGAGACAGACAGACAGATTTTCAATTTCCTTTATATAGATTATGCAATTGCTATGTCAAAAATATAAAATAACGTAAATATGCACATAACTGTAAAGTCTTGTGTAAATACAAATTTTAGTACATTCCTACATAAGCTGATAATAATATGTAAGAAAATAACAAAAATACAAAATTGAGTAAAATTTTTGAGTGGATAACAATTTCTTCCTAGCTATTGACATATTTACATTTAGGCGAATGACGAAGGTCAAAGTGCCTGGCCATTTGAAAAAAAAAAAAAAACATATTTACATTTGTCAGCTGAAACATATCATTTATGAATGACTGATTCTGGATTAAAATTATCCAAATGTAGACTTTTAATAGATATAATGCAAGTTTACTCATTTTGCT
This sequence comes from Amaurobius ferox, assembly GCA_951213105.1. Lineage (NCBI taxonomy): Eukaryota > Metazoa > Arthropoda > Arachnida > Araneae > Amaurobiidae > Amaurobius > Amaurobius ferox. The sequence continues at coordinate 115,594,787 of OX578153.1, read as the reverse complement.
TATTTTCAATCTATTTCTCTAAATCTATATAAATAAAATGGAAAATCTGTCTGTATGTGTGTCTCATCATCATGGGAGAACAACTGAACCGAATTTACATGAAATTTTGTAGATAGCCTTGAAATATCCTGACTTAAAATTTAGTCCATGTTTTGAGTTTCTAAGATCTGTGGTTGCCCAGATATTAATTAAAAACGAACAATTAAACATTTTATATAACATTAAGCAGATGATATTTTTTCCGCCAATTTGTTTGAAGAAAATTTTATCATGTCGTTTAGCAACAAATTTAAATCCTATTTGTTTATACGGCAGCTGATTTTTATTAAATCCTTTCCGATTTAAATAATAAATATAAATATATAAAATAAATTTCACCGATATTGCATTTTTGACTGGATTATATCAATTATGGTCTTCAGGTTTAAACATTATTGATATTTTCAGTTTATTATGTCATTGTTTTATTTTTGCAAAAATTTTTGAAACTCATATATTGTGCGTAGCACCGAGTAATCTTCTACAAATGCATGGGTATATCTTCTGCCAGAGTTATTTTAAATCAAAAATACGCATAACAATAAAAAGCCTTGAAAAGTAAGGGGGCCTGCCCCCCCCCCCCCCAAGCATACGCTGCTGCTTCTACTCTATGATAATATAAGCAGTACATTAGCACATATTTTGGCATATATTGGAATCAATTACGACCTTTTAGGTTTTAAGATTACGGAATTATTGATATTTTCAATTTATTACGTCATCTGTTTTATTTTGGTAAAGATTTTAAAAACTCATAAGTTGTAGTATGGGTCCTATACAGTTTTAGCTCTTTTATTTTGAATATATTTATTCAACTTCATATATTCTGTAAATTTGTTTGCAAACAAGACCAGGACATTTTATTCTTCAGATCTGCTCGTGAAGATAATTTTGTATAGCTAGAACAGATATTCTTTAACTTCTTTTTAGGAACATTAAATTAAATATTTTAATAGAATATTTTGATTAACAATGTCATTTAGTATATTATAGGAATTTGCACATGATTGTGAATTTTAAATTGAACTTGACAACTTGAATGTTGCAAAGAACAATGTTTCATTTTGAGATTCTAATTAATGCATGACTAATAAAAGAAGATTGATTTTGTGAGTTGCATAATATAAAAAAAGCAAATAATTTTTAAATTGCTTCTATGTAGAACAATTTTTCAAATGGGGAAAATTGGTTAGGTGCCATTGACACATGGCTCTCAAAATGACTAAATTATATCTATATATCACATCTAGCCATCAATTATAGAGTTTAATATTCTATGCTATCCAATAATACGAAGGAGATTTAAATATATTTAAATCTCCTTGAATAATACCGAGATCGTAATTAAAACAAAATACTCCTTGCACAGACGTAGTTCATTTTAAGCATCAACTATAACTTAGAATTTAAACTATCTAATAATACTAGTATACGATAGTAAATTTAACTGCTGAGTGATGATGAGTTCGTATTATAAACTACATCTCCGTGCACAGGCGCAGTTCTCTGAAGCTACTATTGGTCGTCGATATTGACGTCGGGTGACGTCACATCATGACGTCGGAGTGGGTCCGGTGCTATTTATCCGCTCGTCACTATTTAAGCTGGTGGATGTGTCAGTAGAAGTGGTTCTGGACTATGTTGTCTTTTGTCTTCTGTTATGTGGCCTGTATTATGTGGTCTGTTGTTTGATCTAGTGATGTTACTGTTCAAACATTACCTATTTTCTAGAATGTTCTTAATGTTGTGTACATTTCAAAGCGTGATTGTGCCGGTAAATTGGCAAAGTATGTGGCCAGTTTGGTTAGGCCTAATTTTCTGTCTGGTATGAAGTTTCAAGACTCTGTTGATATGACCAGTACAAACACAGTATCAAAGTAAATGATACGTGTTGTGTTTGTTTTTATTATATTGATTTTGAGAAAATAAATTTAGTTATTTTATCACGTATCGACTCTTCACTGACGTGTCTAGATAAATCCACTGCTACTTCTGCAAAAGTCTTCATGGCAAAGTGCAATTTTGAATTTTATCAGTTTTTAAATTTTTAAATATTTGTGCATGACAACAAGTGGTTTATGGGCCCTAGCAGCCGTAGCAGCCCTAGTACAGCAGCCCAAATTGTTACGAAACGTTGCTTATCTAGAATGTCGATAAAGTCAGAACGATCTCTGAGACTGGGACCGTAGCTGCATAAAGCTAAGTATAGCGATGACTCCAGACATGGATAAACTTGGTCGAGATAATTACTCAACCTGGAGTACAGACATCAAATTTGCACTGATGAGTGATGGATTATACAGCTTCATCACAGGAATGGAGGAGAAACCGGGTGAGGACACGACCAGAAAGGAAAAATTAGATTATCAAAGGCAAAAAGAAAAACATTGTCAACACTATTATAGCTTGGAAACTGAATACCGGGATTTAATTTCTGAAGTTGATGAACCGTTGATGGCATGAGAAGTATTAAAAGAACAGTTCGAGCCAAAGTCCAGGGCTGGACTGATGTGACTGACGATTCTTTTAATGAAAAGCCAGTACTAGGTGAACCCGTAGGACTTTTTATATCTAGGATTAAAAAGTTAATGTCAAAGTTAAAAAATGCCGGATACCCAATAGCAGAGGTCCTGGTTGCGTTCCAGACAATATGACATCTTGGTGATGAATTTAGAGGCATAGTACAGACATTGTATAGACTGCCAGATGACCAATTTACCCTAAAACTCATTGAATTGAAGTTGCTTGCAGAAGAAGACCAGATTGCCTAGCAGTTACATGACAAGCAACAAAATGGAAGTAAGACTCTCTTTCAATGTAAATAAATCTAAAAATGTAATTTCTGAAAGTGTAAATAAATGGGTAGGCCCTTGCCATGTATGCAAGGCTTATGGTCATCTTAAGGCAAACTGTAAACAAAACCATGCAAAATTAAGCGAAATCCAATCTAGCATTGAAAATTGTAATACTGAATCGACCGACAAATTTGGTTGGGTTGTTGACATGGCAGCAACTAGGCATTTTTGTAACAATTTGGAATTGTTAGACAAATTTAAAGAGCTTAAAGGGACAACAATGTCCTTAGCTGCCGGTGATCAAGAAAGCCCAATGGAAGGTGTCAGATCGATCAGTATGCATGTTAAAATGAATAATGTGAAGAATTTAATTCAGTTAAAAGATGTAATGTATTTACCTAAACTGAGGAGAAACTTAATTGCTGCTTCAATTCTAGAAGAGCAAAATTGTAATTTCGCAGGTAGAAATCGTTTAATTACTTTCTTCAAGCCAGATGGAAGCAAATGATTTTATGCCAAAAGGCAAAATGGCTTGTATTTCCTCAGGCCTCAATATGAGATTTAAACCAAGAATTTTAATGTTGAAAAGTCAACAGGAAGTAAAATTACTAAGCCTAAAGCTCAAAATGTTAAGCCTAAAAATTCTAGGGATCTTAAAAGTAAATTTAAAAATAATGATTCATGTACTTGTAAAACTAAAAATGATTTTAAAAATTCTTACACTTCTTTTAAAAATCCTAATATGAAAAGTAATTTTAAGACTTGCAAACATGTAAAAAGTAATGGTAGTAATATTAAAAGTGTAAATAGAAATGCCAGTAAATTTTTTAAAAGTAAAATTGTAAATTCTAGCATTAGTGTTTTTAAACCTAACAAGCCTTGTAAATATGATGTTTTTAAAAATACTGATCATGTAAAATCACCCATTGAAGTCTGGGGAAATACAAGGCTATGGCATAAAAGATTCTGTCATATTAACTTTGACTATAACAGCTGATACTTTACACCATACATGTAAAGTATCAGCTGTTAAAGGATTGCCAAATATCAGTGTGAGAAAAATCAACTGTAAATATTGTAAACTAGCAAAAACAAAAAGAATTTTTTTCAAACCTATAGGAAGAATTAGATCTGAGAAACCATTAGAACTAATCCATATGGATGTATGTGGACCTATGCCAAAACCATTGCGTGGAGGTGCTAGGTATTTCCTTAGCATAACCAATGATTTTTCACGTAAAGTAACAGTGTATCCTATGAAAAGGAAGTCAGAAGTTTTTGATAGATTTAAACAATTTCAGCATAGAGCGGAAAGATTTTTAAATACCAAAATTCTTAGCGTCAGAACCAACAATGGTATGGAATTTTGCAACACTGAATTTGAAAAGTTTTTAGAAAACACAAGGCATTAAAGCGGAAAGAACAAACACATACACACCCGAGCAAAACTGGGTTTCAGAAAGGTTTAATTTAACTGTTTTGGATTGTGTTTGGGCAATGTTAAATGATAGCAACTTAAAAGACAAGTTTTGGGTAGAAGCCTTACTATGTTTTGCATATGTTAAAAATTGAATATGCCACAAGTTCAAGAATCTGACACCGATCGAGTTATACAGCGGCAGAAAACCATCAGTTGCCCACCTCAGAGCATTTGGATGTCAAGCTTTTGTAGGCAAGCCTAAACAACTTAGGGGGAAATTTGACATGAGGACACAAGAGGGCATTATGGTAGGATATGCTTTGAAAACTCAGGGATATAGGATATGGCTCTTGAATGAGGGGAAAATAGTCGAAACTAACAATGTTAAATTTAATGAAGAGTGCAATGCAGAGGAAGACTGTCTGGGACCCAATGTAAATGAGAAACCTAAACTAGTAAAAAAAATTTACTTTTTTATCTCACAAGCCTACCTATCCAGACTCGTCTGACGAGGAGTATATGGAGAGGGAAAAAGACGATTCATCAGAGGAAGAGCAAGACATTGCAGAAAGCAGTGAAGAAACGGGGTCCTCTGATGATAATTGTCCAATTCCCGATCGAGATACTACTTGGGTCAGAAAAGTCATTACAAGGACGACAGGACCGAGAAAGGATGTTTACTATTATTATAAAGGAAAGGGACCTAGGTTAAGGACACTAAAAGCAATAGAAAGTTTTTGTGAATAAAAGAAAATAAAATTTAATGAAAAACTTTTCAATTTTAAGGGGATCAAGGGAGATCATGGGATCGGCCAGAAGCAAACATTGTAGAGATCCAAATCCCTAGGAACTACAAGGAAGCGGCTAATTCACTCCAATCCAAAGAATGGAATATAGCTATGGCAGACGAATTAGATGTCATGAAGGAAAGAGATGTCTAGGACTTAGTGCCTGCACCTGTTTCCGACAAAGTAATCGGTTGCTGTTGGGTATATATAGTCAAAAGAGATGAAAGGGGGGAAGTTAGCAGGTATAAGGCTAGACTAGTAGCACAGGGGTTTAACCAGGAAAAGGAGCAAACTTATGAAGAAGTGTTTAGCCCGGTGATTAACTTTACAATTGTCAGAATGTTTTTTACTATTTTTGTATGTTTATTAGGGTGGTTCCATATTCACCTTGATATCAAATGTGCATATTTATATGCCAATCTCAGTGAAAAAATATTCATGAGACAGCCCCCAGAATTTTTTGACAAAAACAAAAGTAGATATGTATGTCAGTTAAATAAAGCAATTTATGGCCTGCACCAAACCGGTAGAGAATGGTATCTTGAGTTAGACCAGGTTCTCAGAAAACTTAATTTCATAAAGTTTAAGTGGTGCAATTGTGCATATAATTTTAACAATAAAGCTTTATTAATTGTTTAAGTGGATGACATAATATTATTTGCCAAAAATCAATTTGATCTAAATTCTGTAACTTCTCTTCTAAAGTCTAAATTTGATATTAAAATGTTAGGTAAAACCAAAATGTTACTAGGTATTGAATTTGAACAAAATCATGGTAAACATTTCATCTATCAAAATCAATACATTACTAAAATTTGTGATAAATTCTCAAAATTTAAATATCCTGTTTCAAGTTTACCCATAGCAAAAGATGTAGTTTTAAGCAAAGCAGATTTAACTGCAAATCATTCTGAAATTGAACAAATGAAGAATATACCTTACAGAAACTTATTAGGTTGTTTGTCATTTCTTGTCAGCAGAACTAGACCCGATATAAGCTATGCTGTAAATATCTTATCCCAATTCCAGGAAAACCCAGGCAAGAAACACTGGGATGTTCTACTTAAACTTCTAGGGTATGTAGATAAAACAAGGGATTTTAAATTAAACTTATCTAGCATTCAATCTGTGAATTTAAATTGTTTGACTAATTCTGACTTTGTAGCTAATAGGGATGATACAGTATTAATGGGAGGCATGATATTTTTTGTAGATAGGGTACCTATTTCATAGAGGACATTTAAGGATAAATGTGTGAGTTTATCTACAATGGAAGCTGAATATATCTCATTGACTGAATCTGCAAAAGAAATGATGTGGGTACAGAACATATTACTTGAATGTAATAAGCTTAGCGTTCAGTTAGGAAATAGTGTAATATTCTGTGACAACCAAGCAGCCATAAACTTTTCCAGTTCACCCATTGAGAATCGTAGAACAAAACACATTGATGTTAAATATCATTTTTTGAGAAATCTAATTGAAAAGAAACTCTTTGAGATTAAATTTGTAAACAGCAAAAATAACAAAGCTGATGGTTTTATAAAACCAATTACCAAAGAAGCAATCTTTAAATTCTGTGAAATCTTTAAAACTTCTTAAAAATGTTTAAATTGTAACTTGAAATCAAAATTTAACTTGTCTAAATTGTATAGTAGTATTTTTCAAATTAACTTCAACACTTTTTTCAAAACCCACATTATGTAGTTTAGTTACCAATGTGTTTAAACTGTGTGGCGAAGATTTTTAAGGTTTTTGATATATATACTAAAAATAACTTATGCATTTTTTCAATCCCACAACATGTAGTTTCGGTGCTGTTGAGTTTATACTGTATGGCGAAGGATTTAAGAGTTTTTGAATTTAAAATTGTATCTCCTGTTTTTAACACAGAGATATTTTAACTTTGTGTTCTCATGTAAAATTGTATCATGATGTGTTTATACTTTTTAAAACATTGTCTTGAAATGTAATTATACACTATATTTTTTTTTATACATGATATTTTGAAACTCTATAAAGCAGTATGTATTCAACTTAAATTTGAAATTTGATAACTTGTATTTTTGTGGTTGAGCAACTCAATCTGCAGGAGGGGGCCGATTGTTAGAAAACTTTAGTGTAAACAAGCATGTACATCAGTTATAGTACTGTCAAAATCCAAAAATTACTGTGTGCTGATTGGCTAATCACATTAAGTCAGCTAGTCACTAAGTTTTAACCCCATGTTATGTATTCCTGCAGATTGAGACATCAATATTCGGATTATGCTAGTTTTCTACTTCAACCCATTAGAAATTAGCATACTCTGAAAAAACATTAACTTCTATTTCTACTTCGAAAAACATTAACTTCTACTTCAATCACACAGCACTATTTAAGCTGGTGAATGTGTCAGTAGAAGTGGTTCTGGACTATGTTGTCTTTTGTTATGTGACCTGTATTATGTGGTCTGTTGTTTGATCTAGTGATATTACTGTTCAAACATTACCTATTTTCTAGAATATTCTTAATGATGTTGTGTACGTTTCACAGCGTGATTGCCGGTAAATTGGCAAAGTATGTGACCCATTTGGTTAGGCCTAATTTTCTGTCTGCTATGAAATTTCAAGACTCTGTTAATATGACCAGTACAAACACAGTATCAAAGTAAATGATATGTGTTGTGTTTATGTTTTTATTATATTGATTTCGTGAAAATAATTTTTTTTTTTCACCTATTGACTCTTCACTGACGTGTCTCGATAAATCCACTGCTACTTCTGCAAAAGTCTTCATGGCAAAGTGCAATATTGAATTTTATCAGTTTTTAAATTTTTAAATATTTGTGCATGATAACAAGTTGTTTATGGGCCCTAGCAGCCGTAGCAGCCCTAGTACAGCAGCCCAAATAGCAGCCTAGTACAGCAGCCCAGGCATACCTTAAAAGTAAACATAACCATGATCACGGGGAGGAAGGAGATAGGAATGTGGATTGCACTCATTCTCGGCTGCAAGTACAATAAATTAAGAATTGTAGCAGTATTGTGGTCATTTTTGACAGATTTTTCTCGCTCCCCAGAGGGATTGTTTAGAAAAAGAGTCATTTTAAACTATCGCAGTTAGACCGATCATGATTTCATTAATCGCTCTTTTAAGTTGAATCGCGCGCCATGGACGAGTGGGAATTTTAAGGCTAAGTTGGGGAGAAATGAATAGGATATCTACAGAATATTCACCCGAGGGGGGACAATGAAAAGCCCTTTATGATAACATGGAGTGTATCGCTCTTTGGTGTCGCCCGCTTGAGTGGTCAAGCTCAGAGGGATGGGATTTCATCCTGAGGGACAGAGGCTGCCGACAAAGGGTGAAGGATGTCTCAGGAAGTGTTCAGTTTGAAACACTTCCCATTCGTTTGTAAATATTGCGGTGACATTTGTGTGTTATAAAACTTCACACTTTTCTCGATGTTTTGATAATTTGTGAATGCATGGTAAGGTGTCATTTTGAAAAGGGACCTCCAGGCAAACGGGGGAAGGCTACGAAAGACGTCAAGAGCGACCTCAAACATTCAATGTTTGGTGTGTAAAGGTGAAGCAAACTTACAGGCGAATTTGCTCCCGCACAATCTCACTCCAACTCCCGTGACGCATGCGCATTAGCTCGGGGGAAATAGTTGTGTACCAAGCAGGGGGGAAATGGGTTATTTCTTTTCTTCATCGCAAGTCAATGTGTGTGTGGTATATTTCCACGTGGTCCGAATTTATTACAATTTTAAGCTGTTAATTTAATTTTTTTATCACTTCTTTTACATGGTTGACATGTATTTAATCGTGTATTACAATTCTGGGCTGTGTACATTTGATTTTCCGATTGTAATTGTTTTAAAATGACCAATTTGCTGAGTTTCTTGCAAACACAAAAGGTACGTGAATTATTTCCTATCCTAAAAGTATTTAATCTATTGTTTTATTTAGTATGCATATGTAGTCGCAATAAACACCTTTAGAAATAAGGGATCTTGTCGTTTAGGATTCTTATCATGATTATATTTATTCGATGTATACTTAGAATTTTGATTCTACTAATCTACTGCCAGTTGATTAGAATAGCTTGACATAAGCCAGTTGATTAGCTTGTTTGAGATAGAATTATTTTTAATTTTCTGTCTGTTCAGGTTGATTTGCTGGATGTGTTGAAGCAGATAGCATTAGAAATAAAATACTATTAGATTATTTATACTGTGTAATGACTATGCTATGTTTTTAATTTCTACTGATTTTAATGAGTCTCCAAATACATTAATTAACAAGACTTTTTCTTATTTGGATTATTTGATAAAATAAAGAGTGGAATGACTGTTTATTTTCCGAAACATTGCCGTTGCTTAAAAATTTTGGCCCCTCAATCATTTAAAGCAAAATATTCAATTCATACAATTTAGTATTTTTTAGTTGTGTTAAATTTTAAGTAAAATTAAAAATAGTTTATAAATTTTGAATTCAAAAAGCTGAAATTTTATTTTTATCTAATTTGCTAATTGGATTTTTGATTATAAAGGGGCCGGTGTAAAGAAATCTTATTTTCTTCATTTTTCAATCACAGAATAGTAGTTTGAAACTTTCATATATTTTAAAGCTATATGTTAATGGTGTCACTCAAAATATACAAATTTGAGTTATCCTTTTCAAAACTAATTTGATTATGAATTAAAATTATTTCTTGAAATATGTTTATACCCTTAATTTTTTTTCTTTACATTCTTAACATTTTCTTTATTAAAATTAAGGAATATATATAAAACAATAATCTGTTAAAAATAATGTTTATACCATTTCATAAGTGAAGGCAAAGGATTAATTAGGTTTTCCTTTCCGTTAAGGAAAAATTCACATATTTCACTAATATGTAAATTTTATTCTAATTTTTTTATCAATAAGTAAATAACATCTGTTTTCAATATATTTTACAATCTGTGAAAAAACTAATTTTTTTATCAATATGAAATTAATGTGAATATTTTAAAACAAATTCAGAAAATATAATTTTGAAAACAAATTGAAAAACAAATGCATTCCATACTCTTTTTTTAATTTCTTCATAACATAAAATATTTTTCCATGTTATACGAACAATTTTGACCTCTCGATCATTTAAAGCGAAGTAGTTTATTCATACAGTATGGCAATATTTTAGATTTTTACTAAATTTAAGGAAAAACTATATATGTTTGTTTTGTAAATTTAACAAATCATATTATACAAAATTTATGAGAAAGGAATATGTAACGTAATCAGTTTTGCATAATCTTTGAAAAAATAGTCTATACTGAAATCACATCAGTATTAATACTATTACAATACCACAAAAAAGAAAAACAAAATATTTTATGTTACAAAGTCTTGTACAAAAAGATTTCGTAGGCATTAAAAAAAAAAAAAAAAAATAGGAGGAAAAGCTGGGGTGCAACGCGTTGCGGCCCCGGAATGTTGTTTTCTCTGCATACCTCCGTCAATTTTTCATAGCGCATGCGCCAGATTTCGTGTTTACATTAGCCCAATGGAAGCTTCCCTTCTTTATATGTATATTCTTTGCTCCAGGGTAGCATTTTTTGATGTCAGGGCGTAAAACTGTAGTACTGGGGCAGGCAGGGTAGGATTTTTAATTCTTGAGGGCAACGGGGTGGACCACTCCTCGAAAAACACCTAGGATGAACCCTGAACAATCAATAACAAACATTAAGTGGGAAAACCCACTTGAAGTGTCAGTAATAGCACCATTTTGCATAGCATATTGCCTCCCAGGATCAGTTTGCGTGATTTCTATCAAAGCAAGCTATAGTCAATAGTCCTAGTCTAGATAATACTTGCTAGAGTCCGGGGTCTAGGAAGTGTTGATTTGGACCACTTGTTGGTCGTCTTGCCAGTCAACCATAATATCAGCTCCACACATAAACAAAAAAAAATTAATCAAATCCAAGTTTGATGTAAATTGATCAAAGATTTTTTGAAATATCAGTGCCTTGATGATCTGGTAATTACTACATAAAATAAGATTAAAGACACAATGTTTAGATAGAAGGTCTTTTATTAAAACTTGTTATAAGATGTACAAAGTATTAAAAATGCCAGAGCACTTTCGAGCGTTAATACGCTCTTCATCAGTGGCTACATGGAAAGTACATATGGATTGTTCATATATAGACCAGTAACATAGCAAATTTACATAAATAAATATAAAATTAGCAAATGAACAGACTATTATCCAAGAAATAAACACAGAAAATATAAAATATATTTTAAACTGATTCAAAATGTAAATATTTATCACGAGAAAAGTACAATTGTAAAATATTACTTATTACAGGAAAAATGCAAATTTGAAAGGACAGTCAAGCCCGATCTTTATGAGAACGACGTCAAAGATAACTATGAAGAGACTTGAATTACATAAAGTCGAGAATGAGTCGCTAAGCATAACTTAAAATTTGAACGGGATCAAAATTACAAATCGACGCACAGTAGATATGAATAAAAACGGATTCATAAAGGAGAATATTACGTGGGTTATTACAATGCATTAAAAGGAAAGTTTTATCCAAAACAGGCAGGAAATTATCATTAACTACATATTGAGCAAGAGCTGTAGAAAGTTTACCACCTTTGACATTACAAGCATGCTCTGCTAAATGGATGCCAACACTGAGTTTGGTACTGTCAATAAAGAGACAGGAATTGTAATTTGAACACTGTCAAGAAGTCAAATGGTGACTTTTCTGTTACTGGAGAAGAAACCCTGGCTGAGTTGTTCAGGGTTCATTTTCCAGTTTCTGATCCATATGTTCATAGCGACATAGTTGATGCCTGCTCCACGTCTACTTGTGATGATAAAAGCTGGAGCATTGCTAAGAGTGTGGTTACACTGGACAGAGTTAAATAGGCAATTGATTCCCATAAATCCTATAAAACTCCGGGGACTGATGGCATCATTCCAATTCTTCTCCAGGAGGGAATTGAGGTGCTAGCTCCCATTCTCTGCAGCATCTACAGAGCATGTATTGCCTTGGGTCATGTACCATCTGCCTGGATGCATACTAAGGTAATCTTTATTCCAAAGATGGGAAAGGATAATTATTACGAGGCCAAATCCTTCAGACCTATTAGCCTTACGTCTTTTCTTTTAAAGACTATTGAGAAACTAGACAGGTATTTAAGAGAAGTGATTCTGGCTGCTAAGCCTCTGTCAAGCTCTCAGCATGCCTATCAACCAGGTAAATCCATGTACACTGCCCTTTATAGTCTCTCCTTTATTTTGGAGATAAATTTTAATGCCAAGGAAGTTGCTCTTGCCACCTTTCTCGAAATTGAAGGCCCCTTTCATAAGGTACCCATTGATACCATCCTTGATGCTCTTGAGAGGAAAGGTGTTGACAATACGATATCTTACTGGATCAAGAACCTTTTATCTAATAGGTATATTTGTGCATCTTTACTTGGTGATAGTATGATGGTGCATGCACTTGCAGGGACTGTCCGCAAGGAGGTGTGCTTTCCCCAATTTTTTGGTGTATAGTTGTGGACTCTTTTTTGGAGAGCATCAATGTTTCTGGTGTTTCCTGCGTTGGTTATGCAGACGATGTTGTTATCGTTGCCAGGGGCAAATTTGGCAACACTGTCTCTGACATGATGTCCACCACACTTAGAAGGGTTGAGACATGGTGTAAAAATGCAGGTCTTTCTGTTAACCCGCAGAAGACTGCTATGATTGCGTTTACTAGAAAACGCATTCTTAATCTTGGAGACATTCGCTTCTTTGGACAGAAGCTTACCTGCTCCAGGGAGGTTAAATTCCTAGGAATTTATTTTGACAAGGGACTCAACTGGAAAAGACACTTGGATTACTGCACGACTGAAGCCAGAAGAATCTTCTGGTCTTATAGAAATGCCATTGGGAGAACCTGGGGTTTAAATCCCAAGGCTATCCATTGGATTTACTCGATGGTAATCTGTCCTATCATTTCCTATGGCTCCATTGTTTGGTGGTCTAGAATAAGATGTGAAACTGCTAAATTAGAATTAATTAAGCTTCAAAGGATGGTTTGTATCGCAATCTCTGAAAACTACTCCTACTTCAACTCTTGAACTTTTACTTGGATTGTACCTGCTCTATATGCGTATAGAAGCAGAGGCACTCATTTGCATGAACAGACTTAAATATCTAAATACTGGAAAGATTACTCAAGGTATTTATCTTGGAGTGATCTTTACAGTAACGTTGCTAGTCATCCTTATTTCTGTATGCCACCTGATGGCATTCATGTCAAATATATGTTTGACAGGCCTTACGAAATTCAGGTCCCCTCGTGGGATGACTGGAAGAGGACTTCCACTTACAATAAACAGAACTGTATTGTATGGTATATGGATGGTTCGAAGATTGGTACAAGTGCTGGTGTGTGCTGTCTGGATGATGGCACAGAACTGTCTTATCCGCTTGGCGGTTATGCTACTGTCTTTCAGGCCAAGGTCTTTGCCATTCTTATGTGTTGCAGAATTTGCTATGACAGAAAGTATAAGAGCAATCAAATACTTATCTGTTCCGAAAGTCTGGCTGCTCTCATGGCTCTTGGGAAGTCTACCATGACATCTTCCCTTGTCTGGGAGTGCTATAATGCACTCTGTGAAATTGCTAGCAATAAAGAAGTCATTCTTTACTGGATGCCTGGACATTCGGGTATTCCAGGTAATGAGTTGGCTGATGAATTGGCTAGAAAAGGCTCAAGTACTCCTTTTGTTGGCCCTGAGCTGGCCTTGAGTATTCCCAATGATCTTACCAGAAGAATTGTTTGACATCTTCAGGAAGCTTCAATACAAGAAGTGGCGTAATATTAAGGGTCAAAGGCAAACGAAAATTCTCAACTGCAATTGCCCTAGTACACGTCAAAAGGAACTTTTTAAGCTCAGCAGAACTGGCATCAGGAGGGCTGTTGGGCTCCTTAATTGGCACTGCACCCTCAAGAGACACCTTAACATTATGGGCGTCACTAAAGATTCGCTTTGCAGGGGCTGCAAATACAGTGAAGAAACTGCTGCTTACATTCTCTGTGAATGTGAGGTTTACTCTGCTCACAGATTTGAACACATTGGTCATCATGTGATTGAACCCTGAAAGCTGAATGACATCCCTGTCAAGTGCCTGCTCAGCTTTGCGTCGGCTACTGATCTCTTTTCATAGAGATTTTTTCTGTCTGGGGTAGTACAATAGACCTCTGGTCGATGTGCTGGGCTCTTTTTGAGCCACCCATCTCTCATTTCATTTCATTTCATACTGCCAATATAAAATTTATAGACACCTTCAGGAGACAACAGGGGAACCACATACACCCCAGCATAGCTTTTGATGTTGTCAATATCTTCAAGTTTATCAGAAACAAATACAGTTAAATAACATTGTAATATTAGTGAGCAGGCTTGAAACCAAATTCATGACAGAATTGAATAAAAGGATGGAAGATCTGAGGATGGTAAGGAAAACTTGATTTATAAGCTAAACGATCTTTTAAAGCAACAAATTTAGTATCAATTTGAGTAAATTTACGGTGAACATGGGCAGAAATCTTATTTCTAAATTCAAAAGAATAAACAGCCTCATGGCCAAGATTAAAAATAAAATTAATTTCATCAATCAAAGCAGCAATAAAAGAACAAACATTAAATGCATGATTAAAATAAGCATTAAAAGAGTTTTTTTTACAGGAAATAGAATGATAAGAATTTGCTGTGATACAGGAGTTAGTAAAAGAAGGTTTATGGAAAACAGAAGTGTGAAAACCAAAAGTGGAACGGGTAACCAGAACATCAAGGAAAGGCAAAGAACAATTGAATATTGACAACTTTAAAAACTATGCTGGGGTGTATGTGGTTCCCCTGTTGTCTCCCAATGGTGACTATAAATTTTATATTGGCAGTACCAAACGCAATGTTGTCATCCATTTAGCAGAGCACGCTCATGATGTCAAAGGTGGTAAACTTTCTACGGCTCTTGCTCAATATGTAGTTAATGATAATTTTCTGTCCGTTTTTGATCAAACTTTCCCTTTAATGCGTTGTTATAACTCACGTAATATTCTCCTTTATGAATCCCTTTTTATTTATATCTACCGTGCGTCGATTTGTAATTTTGATCCCATTCAAATTTTAAGTTATGCTTGGTGACTCATTCTCTACTCTATGCAATTCAAGTCTCTTCATAATTATTTTTGACGTCATTCTCATAAAGATCGGGCTTGACTGTCTTTTGAATTTGCATTTTTCCTGTAATAAATAATATTTTACAATTGTACTTTTCTTGTGATATACTTACATTTTGAATCCGTTTAAAATATATTTTATATTTTCTGTGCATATTTCTTGGATAATAGTCTATTCATTTACTAATTTTATATTTATTTATGCAAATTTGCTATGTTACTGGTCTATATATGACCAATCCATATGTACTTTCCATATAGCTACTGATGAAGAGCGTATTAATGCTCGAAAGCACTCTGGCATTTTTAATACTTTATACATCTTATAAGAAGTTTTAATAAAAGACCTGTCTAAACATTGTGTTTTAATTTTATTTAGTTGAAATCAGACGTGATACCAAATTATTTATTTATACTACATGAAAACCTTTGTTATACTTGCAAATTACATAAAGGCATAGTTGCCTATTGAAATACATGAATACTTTACATCCATTTAAAGTTGATATAAGATGGTCTAACTGTCATAGTTAGCATACAAACCAAAACATTTTAGTTCTTATTTGTAACACATATTTCCAGCAGCACTAAATTAGCAAATTAGTACAAATTGGTGACCACCAGAGCTAGCAAATTGTCGAACAAAGTTACAACTTAATTACTGAACATTTGTATTGTTATTAATTAGATTGCAGTATTTTAAATTATAGGTGGTTGGATGTGGCACAGGGAGATGTTCTCAAATAGTCTGCTTTTATTCACCATGCTTAGAGTGAACCATAAGTTTTGTTTTTAGTTTGACTTTAATCCAAACATTTTACAAAGCAACATTTTGACTTAATTTTAAGGTTGTGAAAGTTGCTATATATAAAAATATAAAAATTAAACCTTTACTAAGAAATATGTGCTATATATAAAAATCAAACCTATACTAAAAATATCCCATCTTTAATTGTTTGAAATTACAAATATGGTCAAAAATAAAATTCTTTTGGATATTCAGACCCCCCCCCCCCCCCCCCAAGAAATTACTTTTAGTAGATGAGAGTTATGATCCGCCAATTGCATCTGACCACTCAGCATGAATATTTCTCTTGAGAGAACACTAACTGATAAAGCTATTGATATTTTACTTGCCTTTTAAACAGATTTAAAAAAGATATTTTTTAATCTTTCCTTAGCCTGCGGAGATGAATTATTCAATGAATTGTGTAAATCGCCTACAGCCAAATTCATTAAAACATTAAAAGAAATCAATATAGCTTTTCTACCATATGAATCTCAGGTAAGCTACTTATTTTACATATTTTATTTCTCTTATGTATTATTCTATTTTATTTTTTGTTTAAAAATGATGGCTATCCACAGGCAAGAGATTCTTCCACGGATCCATGAATTTCAGCTTTTTGTTTTTTCCCCCAAATATCTCTCCTTTTTTTCATTTTTATCTGAGGAATTTTTTCTTTCTGCGGGTGAAAATATTTTTTAATAGGTGCTTGCAAGTGACTGTTTTTCCACATCATGAGGGAAATGATGAATGATTATCTTTCTCCCATTTATGCAATCTATTTGCATCAACTAATATTTTTATAAATATTTCGTGTTATATACAGAAAAACCATATTTTAAATGTAATATCAACAAAGAAAAAATCTATCAACAGTACCGGGGAAAACTGCATTTGTACACGATTCTTGTCATATTTTGTTTAATTGTGAAAATATTTTCCACTTATGTTATCTGTTTGAATCAACTAAAATGTTTATATTCATGTAAAATTGAATGCACTCAGGTTTAAATACTCAAAGATGCCTCAATTTCATCATATGTGACATGGCGATCTAAAGTGATCATTTGTTGCACAGCATAAATGTTTTCTGGTGTCACATCAGCTCTTGGTCAACCTTCACAAAATTCATCACTGAGACTCCTATGTCCAAGATGAAATTCTCAAAACTAGTTGTAAATTGTTGTTTTGGATGGTGCTTAATCATCAAAAGTCGAATTCAATCATTCGACACACTATTGCTGTGTTAACCTTTGTCGAAAGTCATAATAAATCATAGTTCAAAAATCTCTTCGACTTAAATCCATGTTTTGTCACTACCTTATTAACTTCAAAACAATGTCGTAAAAATCATTTTACCACATTTCTTGTTCTTAACAGCCAATGTTCACATGAAAGTTTAAATTAAAAAAAAATCCTCTTCACTGAAAGCTGTTATTTTTGGTGTTGACATATTCTAAAATCTGAAGTACTGGCCCTCATACATAATATCTTAACACATACAAACTGAAAAATTGAATGTGAGTGCATACAATACAAAATTATAATTAAAAATTTGATAGAGAAAAACAGTAAAACTAAACAGTTGGAGCAAATAAAGGATAAGCATTGTACAAATTCCCTTGATAAATTTCCCAAGATGCTATGCTGTTGCAGCTTCTCAGCTGGAGACTGGGGCATGACTGCATGGCGAAATATTTAATTAGATTTAATTTCCTTCCTAGCCCCAACTGCGCGATATGTGGCACTAGAGTTGTTACACACATAACCCATCTTAAGAACTGCCCGCCTTTGGAGGAAAACATTTATGAAAGATATAGGCCCTACAGTCCAACAGACTTTTTAAGATCTGCAGTTTACCTTTAATTTTTTTCTTCCTTTTTAAATGCTATGTTCTCAGTTTTAGTGTATTTCTTCCTTTTTCTTGTCTCTATTGTGGTGTTTATGCTGTGTGTTCTTACACACTAGTGAATAAGGGGCCAACGGCCGTACCGTGCTGAAAACACCGGTTCTCGTTAGATCACCGAAGTCAAGCAGCATCGGGCGCGGTTAGTACTTTGTGGGTGACCACCTCGGAACACCGCGTGCTGTTGGCCATCTCGGGTGCGGTATCCCCGTGGTTTGCGCGCTAGATTTGCACGCTACCACAAAATGCCGCCGTGTTCATGCGGAGTACGATCACGTTAAACATGTGGGTCCGTAAGTCCTTCCGAGAGGTTGGTGGTAGGGGAAGGAGGGTACGGTCCCTGTGGATGCCTCCCCCACTGGGTTCCGGTCTAAATTGGGTGGCACTTCCCGGCCGTCCATACAGTTACCTTACACCTTTCTGGTAGGTCGGACGGTCTGGGTCTCAACAACAACACTAGTGAATAAGGGCGCGGTAGCCCATTGGTTAGCGCGCTGGAGTTGCACTCGGTAGGCCCGGGTTCGATTCCAGCCGCTGCCAAAACTGCCGCCGTGTTCATGCGGAGTACGATCACGTTAAACATGTGGGTCCGAAAGTCCTTCCGAGAGGTTGGTGGTAGGGGAAGGAGGGTACGGTCCCTGTGGATGCCTCCCCCACTGGGTTCCGGTCTAAATTGGGTGGCACTTCCCGACCGTCCAAACTGTTACCTTACACCCTTCTGGTAGGTCGGACGGTCTGGGTGTCAACACTAGTGAATAATTATTGTGTCAAGTGCTACTACTAGAAATAAAAACAAACAAGCAATACAAAACTAATTATGAAACAATTAAAATTTAAATAGTGGGTGACAAGGAGGTTGTAGAAAAAATTGAATAACTTGAAAAGAAATGCAAACTTTTGACATTAATGATCTGTCCCAATTTGTGTACATATTAATGCTTTCCATAAGGTGGTTAATTGGAGTTTTAGGCGGTAAGTACCACTCTTTCAGCAATGTGGTCTTCAAGATATTGTGATCGCTAGGAGGAAGATTTCGCCATGCAATAGCTTTTCCAAGGGCGTCTCATAAGTTGTCATTCGCTTTCAAATCAGGAATTTCGGCTGGCAAGTTTATTCACTCAATGCCTTCACTTTCAAGAAATTCATAATCCAGGTTTCTTTGCTGGGGATACACGTTATCATTATGGAGTGTTCTGATATCCAATTCTCTCTCTCTCTCTGATTATCGGTTTCGTTGATATATCTGTATTTTCCCGATAAACCGATATTTGAGAACTGATAAACCAATAAATCCAATATTTTTTTTTCTTTATATACTTTAGTATTGAGAAAATGGATTTTCTTTAACTGCATTTTATCCTGAAACATAACGATGTGCAGAAAGATGGTAAAGTATAGAAATATCTCACTAGCCTGAAAGGTAGATACTGGAGACCAGGAATAAGTCTGTTGGATTTTGTGCATATAAATGAAAGGGCAGCTCTTAAAATCGAAGGTCATTCAGCGCTACGTTCAAATTTTTATAGCCAATTGTTCTCTCTCCCTCCCCCCCTTATCTATTATTTATTTATCTTTAGTATGGTATGGAGATTTTTAACTTTTGATATATAAATGAAATCCTTTTTTAAAACTGAGTGAGTTGGCCACAACAAACATTCCTAATCATATGTATAGTTTAAATATTATATTTGGTGTTTCCAGTTGAAGACAGAGTTGCCAAATTGAGCAATATTTTGCTAATCGGGCTACTTTTGAACCCTTGTTGTGATGTCTTAAAACATAATGTAACTAAAATATACCAAAAAAAAAATAATAATGCTGAGATGCCCCCTGCCCCCTTAAATACGCCCGTGTACGCCACTATATATCATATTTAAATTATAAAAATATCACAATATGTAATGCATTATTTGCTGTTTTGTATTAGGTGTTTTCATTGGATTATCCTGAAACATTTCCTCTGTACTTCAACCCCTCAAAAGGATCTCATGCTGCTACTTTAGAGCGTATTGCTGAACAGATTGCAACAGTTTGTGCAACTCTAGGGGAATATCCCAACCTTAGATACCGAATGTAAGTATTGCTCTAGTTATGCTGTTTTATCTGCTTTTGATGCGATTTATAAAAAAAAAAAAAAAAAAAAAAAATTATATAAACTATTTTATAAAAATCATATAAAGATGTGTTAATTTTACAAATCAGAAATTGAAAGTTTAGTCCATAGTCACAAAACCCTCGGATCAGAGGCATCACAAAGTTTGTCTATCATGCTCCCATTACAGAAACCAGCATTTTAGTGCATTAGATTTGTTCTTGGTTGAGCTCATCAGCACTTAACCTTTTGCTTACGAGTAGGACAGCATCAATCCCAAACGAAGAACCTCTCAAAAAGACAGGCATTTGACATACCCTATCCCAAACAGTTCGACCCCCCCCCCCTTTGCAGGCATTGGTGTCCATGGACGCCAATGCCTGCAAAGGGGTATTGAACTGTTTGGGATAGGGTATGCCAAATATCTGTCTTTTTGAGAGGTTCTTCGTTTGGGATTGACACTGTTCCACCCATAAGCAAAAGGTTGATAGATAGTAATTGCACTTTCAGCAAAGTAAACTTGAAGGGCTCATGAAAAGAACGATCAAATTCTGCATTTTTAAACTCAACCTACCGTTTGATAGATTAAAATGTGTAGAATTTAAGGGTAAAGTCAGTTTAGTCACGAAACGATCATAGTCTTCTCCAGTCATGCAAAGAAAACATTGTTGGAAAAATGATCGGGTCCACTGCAATTGCAGTAAAATGATTGAGGTCTAGTTGCATCACTGGTTCTTGATCACAAACTGCACTATGGACTTATCAAAGCTCAAACGAAATTCCAAAGACATTGGAATACTGAATGCTTTGTTTTTATCCCATTATTTGTGGCAAAATACAGTGATTTGCAGGCTTTAAAATAGTTTATGCCAACTGAACAAACACCATGATTACTATTTCAATTTGACACAACCCAGCAATGATCAAAATGATGATTAAGGGTGTAGGATAAATATATTTTTGTAAAATGTTTTTAACTTTAGAAAGGTTCAAAGCATTTATTACAATTCACAAAATTTCAATTCAATATACAGGGTGTCTGAAAAAGATTGAAACATTCTTTAATTCTTTACCTGTTGGAGATAAGTGAGCAATGTAAATTGCAAAAATGTTGAAAGTAAAGCAGGAAATAAGACTACATTAATGAAATAGTCCTCCCATTAATTTTCAAAAAGTTACACTTTTTAAAGTTTTATACGACCTCCTTAGACAAATTGGGTCAATCAGAAAATTTTTATTTTTAATGCAACAAGATCATTAAAATAAACCACATATCTGTATCTTTAAAATCAACTGAATTATGATAAAGGAAAATATCTGACTTATGCCACTGTCTGTACCATGTGAAAGGCTGTTTCATCAGTAAAAATAGGGATCATAAGCAAATTGACGATGGAAATTGTTTAGATCAAAAATAAGTTAATATGTGTCAAAATTTTTTATCAGAAATGCATCTAAATAAAGCATGACACAGACAGAGATCATATAAAGCAGTGGTACTCACTATACGGTTGGGTATCCTATGTATTATCATCCAGTTTTATCTTTTTTGGGATATGTCACAAATTTACATTTCTGAATCGAGATATGGTCCCCATTCACAATATTCAATTTTCAATTAAATATAACTAGCTCAATTTTAAAGATACAGATATGCAGTTTTTTTTAAATGATCTTGTTGCATTAAAAATAAAAAATTTCTGATTGACCAAATTTGTCTAAGGGGACCATATAAATATTTAAAAAGTGTAACTTTTTGAAAATTAATGAGAGGACTATTTCATTAAGATAGTCTTATTTCCTACGTTCTTTCAACATTTTTGCAATTTACATTGCCCACTTATCTCCAACAGGTAAAGAATTAAAGTGTGTTTCAATCTTTATGGGACACCCTGTATACATTAAGCTTGGTAAGTTGTGGAACTTTAAAATAGCCAATTTTCAGTAAAAGTGGTCTTTTGATTATTTTTTTTCCTCAACCCTTCATTTGTTAAAAACTACAATTTGCGAATTTCAAGGTTACTACAGGTTGATAAATTTTTCCATATTATTATAAAGATAAATTTATTAGTCTAATAGTGTTTTCTAAGTTGTTTTCTAAATTCAATTTTTTTTTTTTAATAAATTGTTTGATTGTCCTTATAGTGACTTTGAGAAGAATGTTGAACTTGCCCAGATGATTCAGCAAAAATTAGATGCATACAAAGCAGATGAACCAACTATGGGAGAAGTATGTAATGGAATTTAGAATATACAAAATTTCTGACAAATAATGCAATTCACTGTACTTTTTAAAGTGTTACCATGATATTAAATATATTTGCTACTTTCAGGAAATGTACACTTGTCAAATTTAATTTTTCAGCACAGTAAAAAAAATAGATAATTCTATTTTTTTAAATAGAATAAAAAATAAATGTTAATTTCCTATTGAATATTTATTAAATCTTATGTTTTTTATCAATTTCATCACCAGAAATAAAATTCATCAAGATACTCACCATGTCTTATTAATAGTGATTTCCCAAAATAATTGGGAATTGATCTTATTATCATAACCAAAATATGATAATTAGATCAACAGTATATTTCCTGCGTGCTGATTCTTTTTACAACTAATTATAACATCAATAAATAACTAGATCACAGCATAAAATGCTGCGCAAATAAAGTGTAGAAAACAGACAGTCATTTCAAAAATGCTTAAGATTTCTTTCAGTGCAAACAGGCCTAAAACTAGATGCCAAAATGACATTTCTGGCATTCAGCTGTACCCTTTATGAAACTGATGATGAATGAATGATATGAAGGTGGGTGGCTCCAGAAGAGCCCAGCACATTGACCAGAGGTCTATTGTACTCCCCCAAAAGAGAAAGATCTCTAAGAAAAGAGACCAGTAGCCGATGCAAAAATAAGCAGGCACTTGACAGGAATGTTGTTCAGCTCCCAGGGTTCAATCACATGACGACCAATGTGTTCGAATCTGTGAGCAGAGTAAGCCTCACATTCACAGAGAATGTGAGCAGCAGTTTCTTCGCTGTAATTGCAGCCTCTGCAAAGCGAATCTTTAGTGATACCCATAATGTTAAGGTGTCTCTTAAGGATGCAGTGCCCAGTAAGGAGCCCAACAGCCCTCCTGATGCCAGTTCTGCTGAGCTTGAAAAGTTCTTTTTGACGTGTACTAGGGCAATTGCAGTTGAGAATTTTCTCTTGCCTTTGTCCCTTAGTATTATCCAGTTCTTACATTGAAGCTTCCTGAAGATGTCATAGACAGTTCTTCTAACAAGATCATTGGGGATTCCCAAGGCCGGCTCAGGGCCCACAAAGGAGTACTTGAGCCTTTCCTAGTAAGTTCATCTGCCAACTCATTGCCGGGAATGCCCGAATCACCAGGCACCCAGTAAAGAATGACATTGTTATTGCTAGCAATTTCACAGAGTGCATTATAGCATTCCCAAATAAGGGAAGACGTCATAGTGAACTTCCCAAGAGCCATAAGAGCAGCCTGACTGTCAGAACAGATGAAAATCTGGTTATTCTTATACTTCTTGTCATAGCAGATTCTACAACACATAAGGATGGCAAAGACCTCAGCCTGAAAGACAGTAGCAAAATTGCCAAGCGGATAAGACAGCTCAGTACCATCATCAGGGCAGCAAACACCAGCACGAGTGCTTGTGCCAATCTTCGAGCCATCCATGTACCATACAAAACAGTTCCGTTTATTGTAGGGAGTCCTCTTCCAGTCATCCCGCGAGGGGACCTGAATTTCATAAGGCTTATCAAACGTGTATTTGACATGAATGCCATCAGGTGGCATGCAGACATAAGGATGACTAGCAACATTACTATTAAGTTCACCCCAAGATAGATACCTTGAGTAATCTTTCCAGTATTTCAGATATTTAAGTCTGTTCATGCAGATAAGTGCTTCTGCTTCAATACGCATGTAGAGCGGATGCAAACCGAGTAAAAGTTCAAGAGTTGCAGTAGGAGTAGTTTTCATGCATCTAGAGATTGCAATGCACACCATCCTTTGAAGCTTAACTAGTTCTAGTTTAGCTGTTTCACATCCAATTCTGGACCACCAAACAATGGATCCATAGGATATGATAGGACAAATTACCATCAAGTAAATCCAATGGATAGCCTTAGGATTTAAGCCCCAGGTTTTCCCAATGGCATTCCTACAAGACCAGAAGATTCTTCTGGCTTTAGTCATGCAGTAATCCAAGTGTCTCTTCCAGTTGAGTCCCTTGTCAAAATAAATTCCCAAGAATTTAACCTCCTTGGAGCAAATAAGCTTCTGCCCAAAGATGCGAATGTCCCCAAGATTAAGTATGCATTTCCTAGTAAACTCAACCAAAGCAGTCTTATGCGAATTAACAGTAAGACCTGCATTATTGCACCATGTCTCAACCCTCCTAAGAGCAGTGGACATCATGTCAGAGACAGTGTTGCCAAATTTGTCATTTCATTGTCAAAATCCTGCATGCGTTTTTCCAACTCATCATCAGAAATCAGAGGGTTTGCATGTAGTGTAACATCAGAACCAGAAGCAATTTGTAGATCATTAAGTTTAGGTATCATAATCTCAAGACTACTGATACTTACCTGAGAGGAGGTCGCCTGATCTACTGGCTGTTCCTCCATCTCCATCTTCCCTTTGGGCTTCTCGTTTGGATCCTGAAGAATCTTAAAGACTCCGCGGTCCAAACTGATGAAAGCACCAAGGTCAGCTTTGCGATTTGCATCCGCAGCCTCCGAATCCACCTCGAAGATCCATCTTACGGAGAGGGGTTCCACAAAATTTTGCAGAACACGCCACTCCTCAGACTTCAACACCGGGTTGAACCGGTTCAGCTGTTTCAGCAAAACGCTCGGCTCCTTGGTGTAAACATCTCTGGTCTTAAAGACCACCTTGACAGGTTTGGGAAGGTCATTGGCACTCAAGACTTTAAGTGCCTCCCCCAGAACCTGACTGTTATTATGGAAGGTATTCTTAACCCATTCCACAGTATTTGCATCATTGCACTGAAGAACCAAGGCTCCAGCGTTTAAACTGCAGCCATGAATCTTCGGAAGTTGCTCACCAGTGGGGGTCTCATCTATCTTATCGAGAGTCACAACCTGGATGACGTCAACCTCTTCCTTGCTCAGCTTACTTGAAGGGAAGAAATTCTTGACAATTGCCATCTTGATAACCTGGACTGCCTGAGCATATGTTCCAGGTTGGATGTCTGTCCTTGATCTTTTCTTAACGACCAGATCTCTTGGAGACGGTGTGGCTCCTTCCGACCTAAGTCATTTGGTGCCTCCAACCTTCTCTTTGACAGCACCAGCTTTTGCAAGCCTCTGATCCAGCTGCCTAGGCATGCGCCTCCTCCTGTGCCTCTGTGCTTTAGTGAGTATATCCTGTGTCACAGCCATGGTTTCAGTGTGTCGGTCACCAAGGCTCGCGACTCCACTTCCTTCCACAGCCAGACTGCAGGTTTTCTCCTTTTTGCCAAGATCCAACCCCAGAGGGGTTGTTTCAGTGGCTGATTGGGAATCACCCGAAGTTGAACCCAATCCTTTAACAACACTTTCTCTATGGCAGCACGGAGAACTAGGAAAGGATACATCTAATTGCTCCATGCTGTAACCACTAATGAAAAAAAAACCATGGATTACTTCCAGTTCGACCGGAGCCCCCGCTAGACTCAGTCTTCCCACACTTTTCTGACGTGAAAAGTGTAACCGCCGGAGTCATTCGCAAAGCTAGATAATAAGGAGCGGGGAAGTGGGCCATAACGTGCACCAGGTACACAGGGCCCAAGGATCAACAAGGATCCAAGGGGGATTTCTCGATATGAAACTGAAACGCTCCCCACCATCCAACCAACGCAACCAAGGGACTCGACCTCTGGAACCGTTTACTACAAACGTTTCTTGAAAGCAAAACTACAGATGCACGCCGCTTTGCCCTTTTCGCAACACAACCACCTGGTCCCGTTCCCGAGCCCAAACGGTATACCTTACGGCAGAGGCTGAAGAGTGGTACTAAGGCCCATAAGGCAGAAGTGAAGTTTACTAGGGGCTTAGCATTGATGCAATCTGCAGCTAGAAGAAAAAGTTTGCTTGGGTACCTCGGGATAGTAACACCCATATCCACAAAAGAAATGGATCCCTGAGGATTTTACAGAGTGGGACTGGTGTCTCATTTCAACCCCCAACCTGGAGGACCAGGATGTCTTGTTTAGTCAGGAGCCTCACCTTTGACCTGTCTGGCATGGGAGACCCTACCAGTAGCAAAAAGCTATCGCTGGCATAGCTGTCAGGATCATTGGAACACACAAGCCCCACCACCACGACAAGGCATAGACATCATTCAGTGGGGAAACTGATGATAAAACATTTTAAGTATTTCTAAAATGATTCTTGGCTTTCAACAATATATTTGCAGCTAATTATGCATTGTTTGTACTTAAAGTCACATTCTATATTTAATGATCACATCCTTTTAATTGATTTTCAGGGTCCCGAAAAAATGCGATCTCAGCTGATTATTCTTGACAGAGGGTTTGACTGCGTCTCTCCCCTTCTTCATGAGCTGACTTTCCAGGCAATGGCCTATGATCTTCTCCCTATTCAGAATGATGTATATAAATTTGAAACATCCACTGGACCGGATGTTAATATGAAAGAAAAGGAAGTGCTTTTAGACGAGAATGATGATCTTTGGGTTGAATTACGTCATCAACACATCGCTATAGTGTCTACGTAGGTATTGTTCATGCTATGAATTTGATTTCTAACCTTTTGGAATCTTACATAATAAAAGATCTCTCTGCATGTGTATCATCTTTAGGGAAAAAGTGAAACTTTGAATGCAATGAAATTTAGTACAGGGTTAGCTGAAGTTCTGGGACGATACACCTCATTGATATTTTTTGAAATTTGAATCACTGTAAATATTATGAATGTTTAAAGTTGAAATTCTACCTTTAAAAAAAAATTGTTCCTGCAGACGATTCTGCAACAATGTAAAACAACAGTTGTCAGCTATCTCAGATGACAACGTCTCAGATTTTTGGCACTCTAGATGTAGTGGCTTTTAAAATTCGACATGCTAACTTCTTGAATCTTTAAGATACCATTTTTCCAAACCATTTTAAATCTCTTCTGTGTTTTAAAAGGGATCTAGTTTCAAAATGCATTTAAATTTTTTATTCAATCTTAATTTTTTAAATTACGAAAAACATAAAGCATATGAAACTTTCATACCTTTTTTTCCATTGCAAATCTTGCTGCTTAAATGTGTAATCTTCTTTTAATTATCTGGTTATTGTTAACACACACAAATAAATGAAAATAAAATTTTCTTGTCTGCACACAACTTAGAAGCCTTGGGGGGGGGGGGGGATTCCATATAAACGAAGCTAAGAATTTAATCACATTGTATAAGCAAAATATTTGACCAATAAAATTATATAGGAATGAATTGGAATCAAAGCAGTATATAAATGAAAAGATGTATAAATGATACACCTCTGTATTAGCTTTTCTTTATAAAACTGTCGGTTGAATTCATAGTGTGCCTCCTAAACTATTGTATTTTTTTCATTGATTTCTTCATATCTCAGTTTCTGATTATGCTAGATTTTAGCTTTTAAAAGTATACTTTTTAGTTTGAGCTAACACAAACTGTGTTTCCAGATAGCATGTGCTCCATACTCTTATTTAGGGTATATTATATCCACATATTTTTTGTTCTAAGCTTTTGGTTTCTGAGAATCCCCCATATCACATTTTTATAAAGTTTACACCAGTAGTTTGCATCTTAAACCCCTGGGAATTGTGGTTATTTGTTTTAGTCCTTTGTAAATGAAGCAATCCTCCTTTTAATAGATTGCTTTGGATTTCTTTTTGTTTGTGCCAAACTCAGTTCTTTATACACTGGAGTTTCTTTTAGATCAATGGAAAATATTGAGTGTGTTGTTTAGGTTAGTCTGTATTCAGAATGAAAAGATATTTATATTCCATTTCAGTGTTAATCAAATCCTGACTCTTGCAAAGCTAATGCAGTAATTCATATTGTTATGATGTATTCATTGAATTTGTGCAGGTATTCTCAGGATACGAGAATGAATTTGAAGATCCAAATAACTCCAATTTTATTAAAGTATCCATAAGTATAAATAGGTATAATATACAGTTAATAACTTTCTAGCTATCTGGAAATGTTGCATAAAACAGCCATCTGATTTAAAACAGCAATTAATTGTGTAACGAATTCCAAATGAGAAAATCATATTCTCAAAAGACTGACATAATCATAATTTAGAGTATTTCTGTTATCACATAACACATAACATTCTCTCTGAATACTGGGTATCCTTGTATATGCTCTTAAAGAGGCAGAAAAATCTAGTTATTTGATAAATTTCTTCTCCAATCTCTTATATTCCCAAACTTTGTAAGCGTTGCCTTGCCTAGTTGGTCCCATTTTACCAAATTTGTCATCAATGTAACCAAATTTACCACCAAGATCAAACTCCACCATAACAGGAATTGGTAACTGTACATGTTCTTTTTCTATATGGAGAGGGGAAAAAAAGTATTGGGTAATTGTAACAATATAGCATTATAACAATATATAATTTACAACTGATTTTAAAGACCATAAAGTTTTCCTGTATTAAGTAGAATTCTGTCTTGAGCAGATTGTTCCCCTCAAATATCCCTGTATTTAAATTCTTACAAAATGTTTTAAAATCAACCTACCCGACCTTTCCAAAGGTGTAAGGTATCTGTTTAGATGCCCGGGGCAGTGTCATTCAATTTAGACTGGAATCCAGTGAGGGACTGTACCCACATTTTTCTCTCACCAACCTCTTAGATAGACTTTTAGACCCACTGATTTAATATGCCATACTCCACGTAGATATGGCGATATTTTGAGCAGCGCTGGGAATTGAACTCGGGTCCTCTTCATGCGATCCTCGTGCTCTAACCACTGGGCTATCCCATCCCAAAATTGGCTTCTCATTTTATTGTCTCATTGCAGGAGTGTAACCAAGCAACTGAAAACCTTCATTGAAAGTAAAAGGATGGCGGCCTCCACAGACAAGGCCAGCTTCAAAGACCTGTCTGTGATGATCAAGAAGATGCCTCAGTACCAGAAGGAGCTGAGCAAGTACTCCACATACCTGCACCTGGCCGAGGACTGCATGAAGTGCTACCAGGGCAATGTGGATAAACTCTGCAAAGTGGAACAGGTAGGAATATAAAAGCACATATTTATCCAACATAATGTAATTAGAGTTTGGCTCATGCTAGTATCATGATATTGTCTATCTATGATATAAGGTTTGCTAAAAACTGCAGATTTGCTATGAAAATCCATTACTATCTAAGACTATGCTCCTATTGTGGATAACAACGTCCATGGGTAGCATCCATAAACAGAAGTCGACTGAAATTATTTTTAGATTGAGCTCAGACTACAACCACCAAGTTTATACTCTCAGAACTCAGCTGCAGAAAGTATTCTTAAAATTAAAATTTTGCTCCTATTGTGCAGATAACATTCATGGGACTGTTTCACACTTATATGCTCGACAATATAGAATATTGTTGCAAGCTTTCTTGCCGCTGCTGTAAGTATTGGATATTCAATGTTAATTATTAATGACAAGGACAAATTAAGTGCAAAACGAATTCAGGAATACTGTTTTCTGCAATGGGAATGCTATTCTTACATTTGGAATATATATATATATATATACAGTAGGTGCCGCTTAATGTGATCACTTTGGGACAGATGCTATTTGATAACAATAGCCGATTGATAACAATAAACAAAAAGTATCAGAAACATAAAATTTTGATTTTAAAAGTTAATATTTACTGTATTTTTGCGGCTACTACAAATTTAAAAGACAACGATTCACTCAAACACTATTTTAAACAAATCGTTAAAATAGGTCAATTAAAAAAAGTCTTCCAAAGTTGTCTGCCTTGTATTTTATCTCAGCAAATTATTTATAAAACTTTCATACCTGTACTGTTCACGAAAGTCCCCAGCAGTGCCTCTGTGTTGCACCCCGAGTCCCAAAACACGGAGAACCTCTCTCATTTCAGTAGCAGTTGGAGGAGGATTCTCAACAAGGTTTTCAGCTTGTTCTCATCTTCAGCCGATGCTTTTTCATCGTTTTCTTTGATAGAGTAAGATACAGCTCGGCATACATCTTCATCAGTCATTGTTGTAGCCACTTGGACGTTCTCATCTATAGACGTCCATTCTGCAAAGTCATTTTCAGTCATGTCGGATGGTACGAGTACTGTTTCATCGAATTTCGGTACAGCCATACCTTCGTCCGCTTTAATGAACCCACCATGTGAGAAACAGTTCTTAATTGTATTCTCGGACACTCGATCCCACAACATTGTCAAAAGATGGAGGGCCTGAAGGACATTCGTCTTCTTTGCTAACGCGTTTGCACTCAGTTGTTCTGTACCTTCCATATTTTCCAAAACCCTAGTGCGCATTTCTCCACGGTAATACACTTTCATTGCACGAATTATTCCTTGGTCACATGGTTGGATAAGTGATGTAACGTTGGCAGGTAGGAGAATGATTTTGATATGCTTTAATGTGACATTTTCATCATGGGCTCTGCAGTTATTGATGAGTACGACGATATTGTGATCTAATTCTTTGTCCCACTTTAGAAGTCATTCACTGAATAGAGCAACTGTCATCCACTCTGTTTTATTGGCAGCATAATCAACAGGCAATTTCTTAACATCCTTAAAGTATCTCAGCTTTTTGGTTTTTCCGATAACAAAGAGTTTCTTCTTTTTTCCAGTCATGCTCGCACAACAGAGTACAGTTATACGTTCTTTTGAAACTTTCCATCCCTTAGAGCTCTTATTTTTGAACAGGTACGTATGTTCTGGCAAGGCACGAAAATAAAGTCCAGTTTCGTCAGCATTGTAGATGTTTTCGGGTGAATAATCAGCGATTATTTTCGGCCATTCTTCGGAAATCCATGCCTTTGCAGCTGGAAAAGCGGCATCCTTTTCTTCCCTATGGGTACGTTTGAACACAATTTTCTCCCTTTTTCTCCAGCGATTAAACCACTCGTCCGTTGCGACGAAATTTTTTTTGCCCATTTTAGAAGCAAGATCTTCAGCTTTCTGCCACATTAAAGGACCGTTCATGCATGCATCCTTTTCCCTAACATTGGCAAACCACAGTGTCAAAGCCGATTCCACTTCTCCATATTTCCCAGTACGTCTTCGCTTACAGTTCAAATTTGCGTTCAACTTCACTTTATTTTCAATCTGGTCACGATTCTTTAACATTTTACAGAGTAATGGCTGAGAGATTTTTAGTGCATTTCTTTGACTCATTTTGGGTAAATTATCAAAACATTTCAAAATGTCAATTTTGTCTTTAACAGTTAAATCATTGCGTTTTTTTTCCATTGCTAAAATGCTTGACCGTCTGCAATAAAGTTTTAAATGCAATTTGACAGAGAGAGAAAATTCTACAGCTTACAACAGTCCAAGCACTTTGCTGACTGATAAGAAAAGAACTCAACGCTTTTGCTACGCCCCCACCATTCTCAAAGGGGGGAAAAGAAGAGAGAAATCACCACCTGCAGAGCAGACGCCGTGCCTGAGGGACGGTCTTGCGGAAAATTCCTGCACGTGCCAACAAAAGGGTCTCTCTTTAGAGTTTTGGGGATTCTGCCTTTGCTTTTACGTATATGTAGTTTGGATTTTTTGTTGAGAGAATGAAAAAAAAAAAAATTCGAAAATGGTACACGAACGGCGAAAGTGAAGTGATAAAGTGATAACAATAAATGAAGGCCCTGATTACAAAAAACGAATTTTTTAACATGTGTTAATATACAAGTATTCGGGACTTCGCGATTCTGATAACATTAAATGAATGATAACATTATCCACGATCACATTAAGCTGCACCTACTGTATATATATATCCCTATATGTGGGTTCCTATATGTGTATTCCTATTCTCCCTATGTGTTGTTGTGAAGGGATAACCCCTTCCTTTTAAAAATTTATGCTTATTATTTATTTTTAAGTATTACCTCTATTTAATTTTCAGGTTTAAGTTATTATAATTAATATTTTATCATTATATTTATTGATTTATTTATATATTTCCGATTTGGCCTGAGATCGTATAGATTTAAATAAAGTTTACTTTTATAATTATTATTTGTTTCTTTATTACCTTACAACTTGGTCTGTGCTTGAGTTTTACATTTTTAAAAACATTTCAACATCTTACATTTACTCCACTTACCTTTAAAAGGTTTTCATTATAAATAATTAGCACAGCCAACAATAAGAAAAACACAGGGAGGGAGTTTCTCCGTGGTTGGCAACCACTTCAAAAACACCAAAAACCCAGCATTAGCGCGAAGGAGAGGATTGCCCCAGCAATGTCAGGCAATTCTGCACAAAACTTAAAACATAATCTTGGTGACCACGGGATACGGGCGCCCATGCATGGGGGTCTGACCCACGGGTCTCCACAGCAGAAATCAAAACCACCTTCTTCCATGCTACTCAGGAATCGAATGTCAGGCAACACGCTTGCCTCCCAAAAGTCGCCAAATTTGGCGAGTGAAAACCTGCGCTTCACACCGAGCGCTCATGCATATACTGCGGAATAAAACGCTGTTATGCCCAGAACTGCGAGATGGACACGAAAGTTAAAATTACACTGCCAAACACACCACCGAGCGTACAGCAACCCGACCGGATGTTCGGCACCCTCTTCACAGCTGTGAGGGGGAAAACTGATAAGAAGTCCACTTTTCTCTTAAAAAATGCGGCTTTTTCTGACATCTCGTGCAGGAAGTGATGTGAAGTTAAAACCCGAGAGCGGGAAACCGAAAGATTAACAAAAGATATTTAACGTAAGACTCATTGCGTATAATTTTGAATAATGAAAACAAGGAAAAAGATAACAAATTACATTAAGAGGGGGAATAAATTGCCGAAATATTCATAAACAACAAATAAATTTAGAATTTTGAAGGGAAAGAGGAAAACAACAAATTTTGAGCTGTTATTAAATTTTGAACTGCTAATTAAAGTATAATCATAAATCCCAGCATAAGAATGTGGGTTCTGTAAGTATAATTATTGACATGTGGTTAGGAAATGTTGAAAGTCTAAATTTTTATAACTTTCTAAATTGATTTCCTGAATTATTCTACTTCTATCTTAATAATTTATTTTCCCTGCATTAAAATATTTTAAATTCAAATCATTCTGGTAAACTCTTCATTACAACAATGGTTCAATTGGTAGTGTATTAATAAATGAATTTTAAATGAGTTATACTATAGGAATGTTTTTAACTCTTTTGAACATCACATACTTTGTATAGAAATGTTGTTTAAAAAAATTTTTTTTTTCTTAACATTCTCTGAAACCTCATTATCTTAAAATTATGGTTCCTTCTTATGCTTCTTATTGCACTAACTTTTGGAAGTCTGAATGTAAACATGACAGAAATCGGTGGGCATGCTGATTCTTGAAAGTATTAGTGTTTTGCTTCTTTCAATTATTTTTGACTAAAATTTTTATTTATTTTAAATCTACATAAATATTAACCTAAGTAGGTTTAAACCTAAAATATGAACCAAAAATATGGATCATATTTCTTTCAGAGATATTTTATTTCTTTAAACTTCGCAATCTGTGACAAGCCACATACTTTATAAAAACCTTTAAAATATCACACTCACAATTTTTTTTTTTTTTTTTTTTTTTTTTTTTTAAGTGTGTAATTAGGGTATTACTGAATACCATCCTAAATGCAAATATTTTTTTGTTCAGTAGATTTAATTGGCTTTCGAAAGGATCAATTTTGTATCTTCCTGCATTTTGGGTATGTTGACGTTTTTAGATAATGCCTTTGCTTCTTTGTAGCATGATTTGCAAACTAGTGGACCAAAATTCATACATAGCCTGTGGGCTTGGTTTGGTTGGTTAGTAGAACATTTTCAATCTTTTAATTAGTTATTGCAAATTTACTTGTGAAGTGAATGAGTTCAATCTGTATTCATTTTTACACCCAAATTTTGTCAGAGTAATGAATTGTGAAATTAAAAAATGTAAAAAAGAAATATTTAACTTTTTATAATTTCTTGTATCTCACCATAATTGTTATTATAACTCAAACATTAATAACTCAATTTTAAATATTGTTTTATAATTTGTGCTTTTATATAAAATGCATTCTATGCAGAATATTAAATATTTTTGTTTTTAAAAATTTTCACGTAGTAATTGTACAAAAATTAGAATTAGGGAGATTCGTGTATATATATGTATGTGTGTATGTGTGAACAGGGTGTTTCAATTCAGCATGTACAAATTAGGGGTAGGTTGCTCAAAGACGAATCAAAATCATATAGCAATACAGCATCAGAAACGCCATAGTCATGTGCTAGTGTGCAGAGAACATGAGAAATGAAAGAGCAGCACGCAAGTGAACAAAATGTGTTTTATTAATAACAATAGGAACATTTGTGAAATGTACAGAAGTCACAGAAGGTGTTCGAAGTTGCAACCACAAGCTGTAGCACATGCTTGACATCATCGGCGCATGGAATCACGAACAGTCTGGAAGATTCCAGGCCTGTCTCGAACTGTTGCGGTAGCTACGGAAATGTGTGTAACTCGATCCTCAGCACTGTACACGGGGGTGTCGTATACCAGAGCTTTCAGGTGACCCCCAGAAAAGTAATCAAAGCAGGATAGGTCCGCGATGTTCACCACCCATATGTGCACTATGTTCATTGAAGCTACCTTTCCGTGTGAAGCATGCCTCATCTATGAACAGCACAGAAGCAGGAAATAGGGGTTCTGCCACACTCTTCTGAAAAGATGATTGCACAAATGCAACCTGCTGTGGGTAATCCTCAGGCTGCAGTAGTTGGACACGCTGCACATGATATGGATGCAATTGGTTCTCGTTCAGGATCCTCCATATAGTGGAATGGGGAAGACTGATCCGATGGACAATTACTTGAATACTGGACACTTGAAGTGTCTTCTGTATGATGGTGCACATTCTCCTCAATGTCAGGGGTCCGTGCCGATCATTCCTGATTCATGGCAAGTCATGGAAGGTACCAGTCTCACATAACCTTTGATGTAGCCATGCAAACATCTGGTGGTTGGGAGTACATCTCATCTGTATGTCCTATCAATCCTATCGATTACACATGCACGGCAGCTCGCCCTTTATAGTCCCCAACCCCTTTTTGCGAAATGCATATCAGCTAACTCCGCATTTGTGTAATTGGCCATCGTATTACCTCTGCAGTTGATTCGTGAATGACATTTCCTGCTAGGATGTTCTGCAATCCCACAGATATACAGTGCCACCTACCGCATGAAGATGACGTTTCCTACCTTGCATTGCTGTATGATTCTGATTCGTCTTTGAGCAACCTAACTCTACCAGAATACACTATACTGAAACACTCTGTGTATATGTATATATATATATATATATATATATATATATATATATTTTGTTTTTATTTTTATATTTATTTGTATTATATACTTTTATATATATATATATGTTTTTAAGTTGAATTTTGTCCTCTTTAATCTTTTTTCTGTTAATTTCGTTTATTCCATTGTTGGGCACAGATTGCATAAAATTTTAACCACGTGTTTTTATGCAATCATAGAAACCACGGATTTTAATATATCTGTCTAGAATGTGCCCCTGAAGACGTTTCTGGCAGATATACTATTCACTGATTTATTTTCCTTGTCCTGGCCTTTCTGTGCTCTACTTTTCCAGCCCTTCCTCGTTACTTTTTACTTTCTGCTATTAAATACACATTATTATATTGCCTGCAGTTTGATACTGTGTTTACTGATTTTGCACTCCTGCAATTTCATATTTATTATTTTAATTTATATAGTATATATGTATATATATATATAATATATATATATATAGAAGGGTTCATGCCGCATGGTAATACAATTTTCTTAATGTATCCTTTTTTCATTTTTTCATTTTTTGATGCCTGTAGTCTGAGTTTAAGCATTTATAGTAATGTACTATTGCTTAATCTGAAACAGGCATTTGTTTGTGTTAATTAGAATTAAATACTCAGACCTGAAGATGAATTTAATTCTGATTAATCATTGAATTTGGGAAGGTTCTGTTCTTTTCTCTTATCGGCATTATGGCCGTGAATTTGCTTCTATGGTGATGTTAATATTACTTGAATTGTATTTTTTTTTTTTTTTTTATATATATTTTTACATAATTCTTATTACATTTCAAATATATATATATATATATACATACATATACTGGTTTTAATTCATCAAATATTTTGATATTTTAATTCCATAGTATTTATCGCCAAAGTAGGCAATTATCAATTCTGCTGCATAGTGCTTTTGGTATATGTCATTGTTTGCCTAATCATGTATACAAAGCTTTCAAAAAGTAAACAAAATAATCTCAAAGTTTAAATTGTTTAAAAGTAAACAGACATTTTAAAATTTAAATTCGAAAATGAAAAGAGACATTTTATAATTTAAAGTTAAAAGTGTACAGAGAGATTTAAAAATTTAAATTTAAAATGTAAATAAAAGCTTTTTTAAACTAAAATAATTATATTGTAAATTATTAAAAATAAATAAATAATGCATTTTAATTTTTAAAGGGAAAAATGTTTTTATTTTAATTTAAATAAATATTAAATAAAACACTTTTAAAATTTATTTTGAAATATTAAAACATTTGTTATTTTAATATATTTAAATCTATTTACATTATTTTATATATTATAGTTTCATGGTAACCATTTTATTTCTTATTGGGAGAAACACTAAGATGATTATTTTTTACAATACACCAACAGGAGAATATAATACACAGTGTTACATTTTTATTCATATTTATGCTAGTTTTATATATATATATAAAAAAAATGTGCCATTTAAGATTAAAATATCTTAATGAAATATTTTATTTTGCAGGATCTGGCCATGGGTACTGATGCTGAGGGTGAAAAGATCAAAGATCCCATGAGAAATATTGTTCCCATCTTGCTAGATGGTGCTGTATCAACATTTGACAAAATACGTATTATTCTACTTTATATTTTGTCTAAAAATGGTGAGTGTCTATGCATATTTTAGATTACACATTGCTCCTGGTATCATATTTTGAAAAGGAAAACATATTTTTGGTACTAGATTTTTTATAGCCTTGCCAGTCATGCCTGATACTACCAATGGTTCTGAAAAGCAAATATTACTTGTGTATTGAGTAATTTATTACAATAATTTCTGTTAAAAATGTTGAAAGTATTTTTACCAAATACTATCAATTTTAATCTGCAGAATATTTGTTTACTGAGCACAAAGCTGCAAATGTGGGCTGATTATTAGTTTTTATCAATTAATTATTTGTTATTTTCATTAGATTTGCTTACCAAAAAATTCAATTTAAATTGTGCAAGTTGGGTTACAAAAATTCTTTTTCTGTTTGTTTACATTGGGTGCAACATTTGTTTCCTTTAAGATTTTTTCCTAGGTACTTATTGCTGAAGCGTTTACATTGCTGCTGCATTTTTTTTTTTCAAAACATTGATACTTACATATTATATTATAACTCTTAAGAAGAAAATATTTTGGACACATTAATGCCATTGTTATCACCAAGAATTATTGGCAGGGTACAATATACTATTTTTTTTATTTATATGTATTTTGAAATTATTTATTCCTGATTCCACTATTAAAAATTTTTACTATGATTTTCTTTCAAACTATAAGTAGGATCGATTGGAATTTTACATGCTGATACATGTCGATGCAGTGTGATGCATTATTTAGTGAAAATATTTAAAAGTTTGTTATGTATTCTTATGTCATTTTTTGCAGTATTTTTCTTTAAGTGGCTGATTTCTTTTTAATGTATAACAGATGCAGTCCTTATGCTTTTCTGGGCTGACATGCAGTATATTACCTAAATGAAAAAATATGAAATTGTAATATATTTCACATACATGATTGAAATGCATGAGACTGTGTGTGTGTATGCATGAGGGGAGGTGGGGTTTGGGGATTCAGTTAGGCCAGGGATTCAAGTTACATATTCTGAGTGTAGAAAGTAGAAGTTTGTCTTAAATAGGAGGTAGATTTTGAGATGAAAGATACAAAAATAAAAATTAAAAATATATTAAATTTCCAGCATGAACTATAACTTAGAATTTAATATTCTAATCTATCTAATAATATGAATTACTAGATGAGATCGTATTCTAAACTAACATCTCCGTGCACAGGCGCAGTTCTCTGAAGCTCCTATTGGTTTTCTGAAGCTCCTTAGCAATCACTCAAGATCAGGACACTCCACTATCTGAGGAATTATACAGTGCATTGGAAATTCGCATAGAGGAAAGACATAGTGAACTAGAAAACATTTTAAGATATTTACATAATTATAACGACTTTAAAAAGGAAAACGAAAATGAAGAAAAGAAGTTAACAAGGTCAAATTTAATTAAGTTCGTCATAAATTTCCACAAAAATATTTATGAAAAGCAAACACAAACCTAACCAGAGGAATTCGTTGAAGATGATGTTGATGTTAATATCGGAAAAGAATTGTCTCTCGAGAAGAAATTACAATTAGCTATAAATAAAAAAATTGCCACAAACAATAATACAAAAGTAATACAAGAAATAGATTTATCCAAAACCATCAGGCAAGAGACTGAGTTGTTAGAAGATGAAGGACTTCGAGGCAAATATTTCAAGGAAGTATATCGCTCAACTGTACCACCAACTAGCATGGATGCAGAAAGAGCATTTTCAACTGCAGGTAATTTGTGCACAAAAATACGTTCCAGGTTTAATGACAGTTCAATAGATGCATTATGTTTTTTACGATCACATTTCAAAAATATGCAGTTAATAAATTAGTTTTTTTTTTCTATTAATAAATATTATATAATAGACTACACAACATGATTTTTATGTGATATTTACTTTTCTTAATAATAATACTATATATTTTGTTCCTTTATTGTATTGTAATACTGTAAATATTTTTTGTTTCTAATGTTATAAATTATTATTTTACTGCTCTTATTAATAATATTTGATTATAACATTTGTTCCTTTATTTTATATTTGTACATAACAAAATTGTTTATATTTTTATAGTTTATGCATTTTTTGTATAGAACTAATAAATATGGCAAAGAAACAACTGTATTTTTGTACCTTTTTTGAAAAATTCCTAATATCGGTATTAATACCGGTATTCCAGTATAACGTTTAAAAAAATACCGAATACCGGTATTGTAATTTGGCCTGGTATTGCAATTGCTAGGCACAATGGTGCCCGTAAAGTGCTATGGCCGTGTGATTTTATACGTCGTAAAAAGGAGATTTTAATAACAGACTTTTAAACCTATTTTTTGGTGGTTTTTTATTTTAAAGTATTAATTAGTTGATGTGTTTCCATACTATTTTATTAAAAGGAAAAAGTTGGTATTTCCAGTTCTTTGATTTATTATTGTTTTACAAAGTTTGAGCAGCTAATTTGTTTATTTTCTGTTGCAGGTATCACAGAAGAAAATCTTGCCAAGCTCATACAGCACGCACAGATTCCGCCTCCTGAGAAGTCAATGATTACAAACATGGGAATGTTAGGCGTCAATATTGTGACAGATGTAGGTAGCTGTTTTCAGTCTTGTTTTCAAAAGGAAACTTGTTAGGATTTTATTAGTAAATACTATATTCTTCGATCTTGGAACAAGTTCAAATGGAAGTACCCTTAATTTATAGCTTTATATGTCACATTTCTGTTTAACATATCTTAGGTATCTATTTTATGGAATTAAGCATATATTTTAATCTGTAAAATGTATTTATGGATATTGTAATCCAGTATATAAATGTATTCTAAACTATGTATTGCTTAGAACTCATAAAAGACTTTTTGCATTATGATTTTTTGCAGGTGTTTTTTAGACATTGCTTGTAATTTAAACAGAACGATATTGTTCTTCAAAAAATCGTATTAAAATATTTCATTTCCTTTAAAAAGAATTTAAAAATTTCTGTTTTCACTATACTTTTAGTTATTTACACTTTTAAAACATTTTGGTCCTGTTTCTGGTCCTGTTTCTGTGCCTCTCTCAACATTAGCATATTGTAAACAGAAAGGAAACTTACTTAAAGGTTTAATGGTTGACCATGAAAGAAATAAAAGCTGAAAATTAATAATTAAGTTATTAAGAATTAATTTAACAACATAAAAGGAGATAATTTTAGAACAAAAATAAAAGTTTATTAATAAGAATTTCACATGTAATTTGAAAAAATCACTTACAAACAATACACCCAGGAAGAACAAGTAAAATCGAAAACTCTATTTGGCCGTGAAATTTAAAATAATATAATATAAAACAAAACAAAAATAATCTATGTAGGTTAAAATGAAAGTAAAACATATTGTAGATAAAAATAAATGAGTAGCATCAAAATAGCCTCTGGGGCATCAAAATAAATGAGTAGCATCAAAATAGACTCTAGGGCATCAGAATATATTAGATTTAAATTACTGTCATATTGGTGGTCTCCCTTTAAGAGGTGAGAACCTAGTATTCTAAGAAAAAGTTGTTGATTTATGTAAAATTTGATTTCTCTTTTTAAGAGATGTGAATGTAGAAGAAAAGTTCAGATGGTTTCTGAGGGTGATTCTGTATTGGCAGTGTCTTTCACAGCTTGAGAGATTAATAGATGACGACTTACCAGCTAGCATCAGATGGCGAGGCATAGTCTATTACCAGAGAGGGGCTACCAGATATATATATATATATATATATATATATATATATATATAATATACATATGTACATATATATATATATATATATTCAGTGTTGCTTTTGGGATTTGTTAGAAATATTTTCTTCATAATGATTAAAATAAAATTATTCAAATGGTCATATATGTTTTATTAAAATTGAAGAATTCGGGTTGTAATACTTGAGTTATTTCATTTAGTTAAAAATGCTGCATTTTGTGCATATGAATTAATGATTCATCTCCCAAAAGGAAAAATTTAATGTGGACAGCACATGACTTTCACTACGTTTTCATATTCATTCTCTCTTTATTTCTTTCATTACATATTCAATTGAGTTTATATGCACAAAATAACATGAATAATCATTGGAAATTACATTGAATTTGCAGTTTTAATTCAATTTTTGTTCCAGGAAATTTTGCAAAATTACTGAAATAATCAAGTTTAAAAGTAAAGTTCCAAAATTTTCTAGCTACGACCCCCCCCTCCCCACCCCCCACTTGCAATTTATAGGCTGCTTGCTTATGCAATACGAAATTTTCTTTAGAAAAGACTTGGAATTTATGATCCATCTCCAAAAAGGAAATAAATACAGGGACATAAACACATATTTACATTTTTATCATTTTATTTTTTATTCTTTATACAACGCTGTTTAACTTATATTCTCTGCAATGTTTTTTTTTTCTTCAAAGAAAAATTAATTTTCTCCTTTATAGCAAATAACAAAATGGTGAGAGGGGTATTTTATTGCCAGCATAAAATTTGTTCACCATTTGTCGAATTATACAAATCAAAATTATTCACAGTTGAAACTGCATTACAGTTTTTATTTTGTCTTTTTCATTTATGTGGCGACAATAAGATCGGTGAATTATTTGCGAGCAATTGTTCATATTGATCATCAGTTGCAGCTGCTGTTCACTTCTGGGCCTGTTGGATGTACACAACTTTTCTGAAGTTCCTTCTTCCTAAAATAATTGAGGACTTGGTGGACCACATTTCTTTCCTTAGAATAGCTAACTGTTCCTTTTACAGACATTTTGTTGACAAAAGCATGGTTCACAAATATCAGAATTTAATAAACTAAATAAGCAGATGTTAGAAGTTTGAAATAGCAACAATAGTAGCAAGTGCAATAATAAAACATACTACGATCCTAAATTCCAAATAATTGGCAAAATATGCAATCTCCAAACAGGTTTCTGCATTTGGCAACCCTTTCTCTGATCATCTGTTTGCCTGCCTTTTCCCTTGTTGCACAGTGGAATCATCCAAGGTCAACTGCCAACTCCCCAGAGCGGAAAAGTACATGCATATACAGGGTGTCCCAAAAAGATTGAAACACACTTTAATTCTTTACCTGTTGGAGATAAGTGGGCAATATAAATTTCAAAAATGTTGAAGGTAAGGTAGGAAATAAGACTAAGTTAATAAAATAGTTACTAAGTTAATAATCCAGTACAATAGACCTCTGGTAGATGTGCTGGGTTCTCTTGGAGCCACCCGCCTTCATGTCAAGTTAATAAAATAGTCCTCCCATTCATTTTCAGAAAGTTGCAATTTTTAAATTTTTATACGACTCCCTTAGACAAATTTGGTCAATCAGAAAATTCTTATTTTTAATGCAACAAGATCATTAAAATAAATCACATATCTGTATTTTTAAAATTAAGCGAGTTATATTTAATTGAATATTGAACATTCTGAATGGAGACCATATATCAAATTAGAAATGTAAATTTGTGACATATCACAAAAAAGATAAAACTGGATGATAATACATAGGATACCCAACCGCGTAGTGTGTACCACTGCTTTATATGATCTCTGTCTGTGTAATGCTTTATTTAGATGAATTTGTGATAAAAAAAATTTGACACATATTAACATATTTTTTATTTAAACAATTTCCATCGTCAATTTGTTTATAATCCCTATTTTCACTGATGAAACGACCTTTCACATGGTACAGAAAAGTGGTACAAGTCAGATTTTTTCCTTTATTATAATTTAGTTGATTTTAAAGATACAGATATGCGGGTTTTTTTAATGATCTTGTTGCATTAAAAATAAAAATTTTCTGATTGACCCAATTTGTCTAAGGGATCGTATAAAAATTTAAAATGTGTAACTTTTTGAAAGCCCAGAGACATGAAAATTCTTAATCTGGTTTTGGTTATGAGACTGAATGATAATTTAATAATAGTCTTTAAAATACTTTCTAATCAATGCTTTCGTAATCATTGCTATTGTTTTAGGGTGGTCGGAAGAAACCGTACCACATCCCACGCAAAGAAAGGATAACAGAACAGACCTACCAGATGTCCAGATGGACACCTGTGTTGAAGGACATCATAGAGGTAAACTTATACATCTACTATAAATACGATTGCTATCAGAACTGGAGTCAGTACTTGTATACTGATTCAAATATTTCAAGATCTGGAAACTGGTTGTAAAGTGCTTGAAATCCATCATAAAAATGTTAAGAATCTAGAATGTCAATATTTTAACTTAAAACACCAAAGAAACGTATGCAGAAAATTTTTTTCCTGTGCTCTTAGCTATTAGTTACTATTAGTTATGAGCGAAACATAAACTGACAAAGAAATCCTCCAAGTAAAGAAGTAAAATTGC
Organism: Amaurobius ferox; assembly: GCA_951213105.1. Classification (NCBI taxonomy): domain Eukaryota; kingdom Metazoa; phylum Arthropoda; class Arachnida; order Araneae; family Amaurobiidae; genus Amaurobius; species Amaurobius ferox. The sequence goes on along the minus strand of OX578153.1, from coordinate 115,551,184 downwards.
ATTTTTTGCCTCCATTGTGAAAAATTAGTTACAAAATCAGAGTGTTGTTTTAAATTAGGAAATTCTACTCGTTGCTTGTTGACACCCCCCAACTCCTAGAGCCCTTCATGAGCCTTTTTCACCCTGTCCGCATAGCAAGCAAGTGCCACTGTTTGCCACTTTACAGGTGCACATGTCTTCCCTTAGTCCCCAAATCTGACAGCCTACCAGCAGCTTGAGTCATTTCAATTTTCATTTCTAGTGCAATAAGATCATTTTTGCATTGGTGAAATTTCATAATAATGTAAGGAACCAATTTGAGCTGTGATAAACCAGTAAATACGAGGCATGTTTTTTATGTAAGTACCGTTTTGCGATTCCGCCGCCGCAGCGCTACGGTCGGCGTTCCGCGCATGCGCGCTGGTTACCTACATCTCTTGTTTACGCACTGACGCCATTACAGTCTGATTCTTCATTGTATACGTTGTTTACTGAGTGTTTAAGATGCCTCCGACAATCGTGAGTCCCGCCGATTGTGAAGTACGGGCTGTTATACGATTTCTTAGTGCTAAAGGCGTAAAACCGATCGATATTCATCGTGAGATCTGTGAAGTTTACGGACAAAACATTATGAGTGATGGAATGGTAAGGAAATGGGTGAGAGCATTTAAAGATGGCCGCACAAATGTGCATGATGAAGAACGGAGTGGGCGTCCTTCGGTCTTTAATGAAGATTTGGTGCTGAAAGTGGAAGAAAAGGTGAGAGAAAACAGACGCTTTACAATTTCATCAATGTGCGACTGGTTTCCTCAATATTCTCGTAGTGTTTTGTATTGCATTGTGACCGAGAACTTGAATTACCGGAAATTGTGTTCACGTTGGGTTCCAAAAATGTTGACGGATTTGCACAAAACCCAACGTTTAGGCAGTGCATTGACTTTCCTTGAGCGGTACCACAATGAAGGTGAAGATTTTTTAGACCAAATTGTTACTGGTGATGAAACATGGGTGGCCTACGTCACACCAGAATCAAAACAACAATCCATGGAATGGCGACATTCATCATCACCCAAAAGAGTGAAGTTTAAGCAAACAATTTCTGCCCGGAAAATCATGTGCACAGTTTTTTGGGACAAAAAAGGAGTATTGCTAGTGGAGTTTCTGCCTCGTAATGAGACAATCAATGCAGCGTCTTATTGTGAGACATTGAACAATCTGCGTCGTGCAATCCAGAACAAAAGACGTGGCAAGTTGAGTAAGGGTATCATTTTGCTGCATGACAATGCCCGTCCACATGTGGCTAATCGGACCAAAGATCTCATCAAATCTTTTAAATGGGAAACTCTAGATCATCCTCCATACAGCCCTGATCTGGCGCCCAGCGACTACCATTTGTTCCTGCACTTGAAGAAACACCTGGGTGGTCAGCGTCTTCAAGACGATAACGAAGTCAAAACAGTTGTGATACAGTGGTTAACAAGTCAGGCGGCAGAATTTTATGAGGAGGGTATTCAAAAACTGGTGCCACGTTATGACAAGTGCCTCAATATTCACGGAAATTATGTAGAAAAGTAGATTAAGGTACAGGCTTTCATGTAGAAATAAAATTATTGCGATATCTTTGCACGTCTTTTTTTAATTCCAAAACGGTACTTACTTAAAAAACATGCCTCGTATTTAATTTCAGATTTAACTAATTGAACGACACACATAGATTTAAATATAAACAAATTAAATTATTTGAATTAAACAGACAGCATGCTAAAAGTTTTAACAATCATGATTATGAAAAATTAGTTGTCATAATTATTTTCATTGTTTATAAGAATCAACAATAAGACAAAATTGTTAACCTCAATAATATTTACATTGTGATCATAATTATTCATGACAATAATAGATGCAAAATGCTTTGTTTATAAGAATCATCAGTAAAGCATATCATTGTTCTCGGGCATCTTTGATATTTCTGCCAACAACCAATCAGAGATAAGTTGGAAATCAGTTTGACCCATTAAATCTTTGCCTATACTGGCAATGCAAACTTTATATTAAAATCATTTATATCAAAATGAATATTTTATTGACTAAAGCCTAAATAAAAATTTTAAACCTATCTTGCACATCTATGGGTTCATATTAGTCTATATGTAAAATTTCAGGGCTGTATATTTTGCTGCCTGTAATGCAATGTCAAAAATTCACAAGTTTTTTTTTTTTTAATATGGAAAGAAACACTAAATCAAAAATTGACAATTTAAGAATTATTTTCTATTAGTTGGGATACTTTTATTTGAACAGTGTTGGTGAATTCTGAATGCAAAGTAAAATGTAGTAGTCATGCATCTTTTTTAGGGGAAATAAAACAAGATAAGGCATTGAGTATCCACTCTTTAAATATATATGATACAGAAATTTTAACCACCCCAATTTAAAGTACACCTTTCTTTCCTAATTCTTATTTCAAATTCATTACTCACGCAACACACTTATGATGATCTTAATAAATTCCATTTTATTGAATTTCTATAAACTTTCTCAGTAATTTCATAGCCATCTGTCTTATGATATACAAATTTGAACCACAAAAGTAGATTATCTTTATTGAAATTGTTTTTTGCATTCATTTTTTCAGCCTCGGCAAGCTATAATTATAAACTATCCAGCTAATATCTGCCTATCATGTAAACTTCTCATTGGAATACTCTTGAATCACTTCTCTTTGTTCAAAAACTGCCAGGTTATGCATTTTCCCGATGATTCAGATGACCCAGCGAGAAAAATCTCTCACCCATATTTTATAAAAGCATTGTGTCAGCAATCAGACTGTCTGGAGCACCTCCTCCCACCAAAATAGAAGTATTTAATTCCATGTAGATACCAGACTACTTGGAGAAACTCAACGATGATAGTCGCAGAGGTGGCTCCCATTCCTGTAATTGAAATGGTATCCAGATGGATTTCTTAAGAAAAATAATGGACAGCCTGTTCCTTGGAGTAGTATTTCTAACATGACATATAGTTTTGCTGGATAAAACAAATTTTGTAAGCCTCCTGATTTAATGAGCAAATTAGTTGATCCGCGGCTGCTCATAACCATGCCCTACTGTACATCTTATTGGAATTTAAAACTATCAAACTTTTAAAATAGTCAATTGGTTGTATATTTGTTACACAGAAATAAGCTCATTTTAGAATTTTCTGTGATATGTGATAGGATTAATTTTGTTTTTTGTTTTCTCATTAGGATGCTATTGATGACAAACTAGATGCAAAGCACTTTCCATACCTGGCAGGTCGGGTTGCACCGACAAATTATGGGCGGCCTACTCCCACAAGGTATGTAGTCCTTAAGCTTTCACTTGAATCTAAGTACACTTTTTGAATCTTGTTGATTAAAAGGTGTCTTTGGTTCATTAAATAAGCTGATTCAATTAACTGACAGAATGATATTTCTATTACATTTCAAGTTACATGTACTGTGCATTTTAAGTTACATACATGTGTAGTGATAGCTCATAGTGGCCGTAGAGTATAGTTTACAAACCTAAGGTATCTTTGGATCCAGCTATTTGCTTTAAAGTAATATGGTTACACCAAAAATTTCTTCAAATTTGTCCTATTTGACTATTTAGAAGTGCTCTTTAAAGACCACTATTTTATATTATGCATAGTGTAATTTCTTGCTTGATATCTTTAATAAGTTATAATATAAAATATGGGAGCATTTTTATTTAGCATTTAGGGGCATTTTTATGGGAGCATTTTTAGCACAAACATCTAACCCATAGGAGTAGAAGGTGCGGGCTTTATTCTTCTGCCAAAAGAAATAATGCGTCATAAAAGTTGATAAAAAATCATTTTTGAACCAGATTTCTTTAATATTTCAACTATAAAATGAATGGAAATTTTAAATAAAACATATTTAAGGTAAAATTTAAATATTTTTTGCATATAATGGGAAGTGAAATATATGTATTCATCCCCGTACATGGCAAAATTAGTTGGCTTGATTTTGGTGAGATATTGTTGTGTGGAAACCTAAGCAGGAGACCACAGTCGTTTTTGCAAAAGTTAAAAATTAAATTTTATTTCCAGTCAAACTTTCTATTTTTAAAACTATTAAAGATAGAACCAAAATTTAAACAGATTTGAAATTTTCAGAAAATTTCACTCTAAATACATACCCGACATAATAAAAATATATTTCAAATTAAAAAAATAAATAATATAAATATATTTTTGTCTTATTATTATTGGCAGATATGGATAAGTTTGATTAGCAAAGTTTTTTATTCTTTTGCAGCCAAGTCACATCTCAGATCGTTTATTCTATTAATCAGTTTAGTTTTGATCTGTGATTTGATATTCTATGTTTATTTTCCTAATATTTCCCACAATTTAGTCTGCGAAATAGGCTTTCCCAAGTGCTTCATCAACTGGAATGAAAGCTTCCTCAGGAAAAGGATCCCGATTTATTTTAATACACACTGAAAGCGACAGTGGTTTCATATTAAACGCTTGTGAAATATTATAAGCCAAAAAATATGCTTGATACTATCATGGAGAAATGAATGGTGAATTGTATAAAATCTGATTTGGAGAAAATCTCCTTCTGAATATCGAATAAACCATTATTGGCAGTGTTGCTTATCATCATGTACATTCTGAAAACATTTCAAAGACATTTACAAAGAAACGGATCTACAAATATGGTTGAACAGCAAAAGCACCATAAAAATAAAATATACCATTAAAAAAAAATGACATACTAAATTTGGGCATTATAGCTGCTCCAGTTCTCCAGTTATTACCTAAAATCTACTACATCCATATGATGCATACAATATGGGCTAGCTCGATATGGTTCAAAATGAAACTAAAACGTACCGCAAAAGATAACAGCATACCAAATTTTATATTATTATGAGTAATGAATAAATATTGTCAACATGAATTCTGAAATTCCATTAATTGACATTATAAACTGATTAATTTGTTAATTTTATAATTTTTCTTAATTTTATATGTACATACATGAGTTTATATTTGCATTATTAAGCAAATGTAATTCTATTATATTTGGTGTGCATATAATCAATCGTTCTTTAGGGATACTGCATGAGTAAAAAATTTCTTATACAATAATTCTCTGTCACCAAAATTCACATCAGGTGCTTGAACTGGCAACCCAACTGAATAAAAAATCCCTTCTAGCCTTCACAGTGCTACAGGTTAAGTGTTCGCTGAGTATAGATAAAAACTCATTATCTCTCCCTCCCCCCCCCCCTCTCTTCCCTTCTTTCCTAGTCTTTAGAAAATTAATCATGTCTTAAAAATTAAAGAATGTAAGGTTCTTTTTTTCTTCGGATGAATATTAAAAACAAAGAATAAGATTTGGAATAATTAAAAAATAAGTTTAGTGAAATTTAACCTTTTTCATGGGTATTTGATATATATGTATAAAACTAAACATCCGTACATATCAGAATTAATATATATGTATTTAATTATAATAAAATTATAAATTTGTAATGTAAGTTATTTTTTTTTTAATCTTAAATTGTAAAAATATGTTAATATTTTTAAATATCATGCATCCTTTAAAGTCTTCAAATATTTCTTGGAAGTAAAATGATTGGTTAGGTTTCCTAGATGTGGAAAATAAAGAAAACTTGATGTTTTATGCTATAAAATATGTCAGTAGAAAATTACGTATTATACATGAAATGTGTCTTAAAATATTTCTTTGAAGTAAAGTGATTGGTTAGGTTTTTTCTACACATAGAAAATGTAGAAAACCTGAGGTTTTCTATGATGGTAGAATGTGTCAGTAGAAAACCACATATTATGCGTTAAATGCTAAATACATATTCTACTTGCCCAACCCTGGTACATATGTGTGTGTGATGTGGACATGATAACTCAAGAACGATTGCATGTTGCACTATGAAAGTTTATGTGTAAAACTAGAACCAGATAAAAAACTACTGTGTCAAGTGGAGCATGATGATAAGATCAATGTTTTAAAAGGGGTATACAAATATTGAATGTTTGGGAAACACTACACCAAGCTATGTCATTTATGTGTTCTCCCCCCCCTCCACCTTACTTTCTAAAACTAGACTTATTGTTACTGTGGGGCTATATAAAAAGTAGTGGCTAAATTTGATAAAGCTGTTGAGAATTTCAGTTTTGTTCTTAAAAAGTCTTTACATTTTATGGGGAAAAGTTTATTGCAACCTCATTTTAAATAATTATTCAACAGTTTGTAGACTCCTATGAAATGAGAAATTCTGTGAAAGTTTGGTTTTGAAATGTGGAATTTTATGAAGGGTTCAATATTGGATCTTGATTTTATTTTTAACAGACCCTTGATAAATATATGTTGATCGTTAATGTTTAAATGGTGTATTATATATTAAAATTTGTTTCTAATATATGTATTGATTTTAGTGTCAGGTATGGCCATTGGCACAAAGACAAGAATGCTCCAAACGTCAAAAATCTGCCGCGCCTAATGGTATTCATTGTGGGTGGCACCAGCTACTCTGAAATAAGGTGTGGTTATGAAGTGACGAGAGATTACAAAAATTGGGAAGTCGTCATTGGTGAGTTCCCATAACAGATCGCTTTGTTTCCTATTATTAATGGTTTCTGCGGAATCTTACTATGCATTTGTCCATGCTGTTGGTTCTGTGTATGAAAATTATTTAAAACACAGACTTTTCTCAAGCTGTGTTCTGTTAGAAGCAAATAAGTGTTCTGCAATAAAATCTGAAAACTAAAAATAAATATAAAATAATTTTACCATGTGAAATAACTATTTACCAAAGGAAAAAATTAGAGATGAATTCAATACAGAATGTTTAAAAATGAGTACTATTTAAAGATGATAAAATGAGTATATATATATATATATTAAGAAATATAAAAATAACAGAAGAGAACATGCAATTCCAAAGTTATTTTCCTTTGCTATGACTGTTCATATATCCCAGACTGAGTTTTAATATTATATGTTACTGTGAAAACCAATTGTAGTTAGTAATAGACTTGATGTTGCTCCTAACATGAGTATTAAACTTTCCAGTATTATTTGAAACACTAATCAAATTCAGGATTTAAAAATCTGTAGCATAAATTCTAATAAAATGAAATAATTGGAAGATATGGACAGTAACAGGTTTACAGTTGAGTGATGTGGACAGTCAGGAGATACACAGGTAAATAAAGGCTGAGAACACTACTGCAAATGATCAGTGGGTGTTGCCAAATGGCAGATTTATTATCAAATGCTAACTTTAACCCCCCCTACCCTCCCAATCATGTAGAATAGGCCACTAGTGACAAGGGTGTTTTTTCTGTCAAGATTATTTTAGTGTAGAGGAATTTGGTATTACATGTGTACTTTTATTTCTGTTTTACAAATTTGTATTCTACTGACTCATCTGGATGGCGTGTTCACATTTTATTGCAGTAAAATGTCAATATTTAGAACACATCTAATTCTATTTTACCATAATTCAAACAAACCTTCTGGTGCTTGCAAAATGATTATTTCATTATGTACTCAAAATATTAATAATCAGTATCCAACTCTGGTCTTTGAGTTCAAATAAATCAGCAGAACAGAAACAAATAGAACCCCTGACACTTAGACTACTTCCCCACGTAAATTAATAACCCATTACTAACATTGTTACCATATACAATTTCTGATGTATATGGTAACGATGTATATGATAATGATTTATAATAGGGCCTTCTCAAATAAAGTTTAATGTAGGGTTCCCAAATATGTTAATCCACCCCTGGGTATTGTCTTTAGGTCTGTCATTCAGTCTTTAGAAATTACACAGCTAGGATAAATATAAATCACATGGAAAAATTAATAGACTAGTAATGAACTAAAAGCATAATGGAACAGATGAATGAATATGATCATATAGAATGAATATGATCATATAGAATGAATATGATCACAGGATATGAGCATATAAACCTCACAACCATACAAGCCTTATGAAATTCAAGTCCCTTCACGGGATGATTGGAAGAGGACTCCTACCTACAATAAACAGAATTGTATTGTATGGTATACAGATGGCTCGAAGCTAGGCACCAGTACTGGTGCTGGTGTTTGCTGTCCGGGTGATGGTACAAAACTGTCTTACTCTCTCGGCAGTTATGCTACTGTCTTTCAGCCTGAGATTTTTGCCATTCTTATGTGTTGTAGAATTTCCTATTACAGAAATTACACGAGCAACCAAATACGTATCTGTTCTGATAGTCAAGCTGCTCTTATGGCCTTAGGGAAATCTACTATGACATCTTCCCTCGTCTGGGAGTGCTATACTGCACTTTGTAAAATTGCTAGCAACAATACAGCCATACTTTACTGAGTGCCTGGATATTCGGGCATTCCAGAAAATGAGTTGACTGATGAATTGATTAGAAAAGGCTCAAGTACTCCTTTTGTTGGTCCCGAGCCGGCTTTGGGTGTTCCCAATAAACTTACTAGAAGAATTGTCTATGACATCTTCAGAAAGCTTCAGTGCAAGAACTGGCGCAACACTAAGGGCCAAAGGCAGGCGAAAATACTTAACTGCAATTGTCCTAGCATATGTCAGAAGGAATTATTCAAGCTCAGTAGAACTGGTATCAGAAGGGCTGTTGGACTCCTTACTGGGCACTGCACCCTTAAAAGACACCTTAATATTATGGGTGTCACGAAGGATTCGCTTTGCAGAGTGAAGAAACTGCCGCACACATACTCTGTGAATGCGAGGTGTTCTCAGCCCACAGGTTTGAACACATGGGTCGACATGTGATTGAACTCTGGGAGTTGTATGACATTCCTGTCAAGTGCCTGCTTATTTTTGCTTCGGCTACTGGTCTCTTTTCTTAGGGACCTTCGCTTTTTGGGGTAGTACAGTAGACCTCTGGTCGATGTGCTGGGTTCTCCTGGAGTCACCCTCCTTCATGTCATTCATTCATTCATTCAACCTCACAACCATAGGCACTGACTTGAAAATTATTAGGGGTTCTATAAATTTTAAATCGAATGACCCATACATTTTTCAAAATATTTAAGTCTAATTTAAATTTCATTCAGTCAGATTATCTTGTACAATAAGATGTCTGAAATGCTGAAATGAAGCAAATTATTGTTACATACAGAAAAATACTTTTTTATCCAGATAATTATTTATTTCTTTTATTTTGCTTTTGTAGGTGCAACATTATTATATGCAATATACAGATACTGTATGAATTTCCAACTCAATTATCTTTATAAAAAAAAAAAAAAAAAAAAAAAATGTAAAATTTATTCTTGGGTACTTTTACCAATGTTAAAAAAGTCAACAAATTTTTCTTTAAATTATTTTTGAGTTAAACTTTTGTATTCAGAATACAATAAACACTCTGAGGAGTAAATTTCTATACACACTTTATATATAGTAAACAGGAAATGAATAATGAAAAATTTGAAGAATTGATACTGAAACAAAATTTATGCATATATTTTCCCCACTCAATACTCAGAAATATATTAGAGCTTCAAGAAACCTTCAACAAAATTATTGGGGGGTTTAAAAAGTGTCTCGAATCCAAGAAATCGGCACTGCTGCTCACAACTTAATATCTTTAACATACCTATAGATGTGCATGTTGTATATGTGAGTATTTTAAGAAATGATATATATGAGAGTAGTATAAAAAATGATGTATACAAAAGGCTGTTTTTCTTTCTTAACAGGGAGTGATCACTTGCTGACTCCCGAGGGATTTCTGACCGATCTACGGGATTTAACTAGTTAAACTTCTGAGTGTTTTTTGTTTTTCAAATTCTTGTTTCCTGCACGTCGTCATTTAGGCCCACTTCAGATGTACAGACCCAGCTAGTCATGCCTCCAGTTACACTTTTCTATGTATCATTACTTTCGCATCCTCTACTAGTGGCTCACACACTTTAATTCTGCAGGAACTGTTTGTTCACATCTTGTGCATTTTTTGAATGGGCCAGAATTTATTTGAAGTCGTGCACTAGAGCGCTTCGTGTAGCGTTTATTTTATTCAGCTGATTTTGTATTTAATGTTATGGCTTTTGAATTTTGCTCGATTAAGAATTTATAAAGTAATTATTTTTTTCACCTTTTTAAATTTTATAAAAATATTTTTGAAGAACATTTTATTAATAGAACAACCTCTGGTTTATAATGAATCCAGAGGTACACAGAAAATTATGTATTTTATTAAGTTCTTCATGTTTATATCAGAGTTGTATCAAAATAAAATGTATTTGCTGTACAGTGATCTAAACAGATTTTTTTGCAAATCTGTATATCATACAATCATAAAATTTGAAGAAACATTGATAAAATAACTAATTTAAATGTTGGTTAAAATTGTAAATGAAACACATCATTTGATAAACAGCATAAAACAAATAAGTATAAGTATCAACAAGTTTTGAAAACAAATTGAGTCTCTTTGTCAGGGTGATATACATTTATCCTGATGAAATTTAAATTCATATTATGGTATTTTTTTGCTTCTGAAATCGTTTGATACTTTATTTATTTCTTTTATGTTTATGTAAAAAGGTGTTTTATTAACAGTTTATAAATTATTTTATAGAATACAGTGTTAAAATGTGCCTGAATATGCAACAGTTAAATTGCTATTTTTGTATTTTGTCTTATACTTTATGTAAAATGAGCTAGTAATTTCGAAAACTGTCAATATTGGCTATGCTATGAATGCACGATGCATAGTTACTCTTGCAACATTTATCTACATTCAGCAACTCTGATTCATATTAAAAGCAACTTGTTAAATTAGTATTGAGTTTGGTAGCTGTTTATAACAGTTATCGCTAAATTATCCAAGATCTTGACTGCATAGTTTTATATACATACCTAGTATAATAAACAGAATCAAAATTCATTTTTGATTCACTTTCAAATAGAATTATTTTACACATGATATATTTAAGAAATTTAATTTCATTGATTAATTTGAACAATGATCATGTTCATTTTTCTGCAATAAATTGATTTAAAAAAATGTAGTTTTCTTTCTTTCTTTCTGTAACATATGCAAAAGTAATTTTTGGTTGTGACGAAATGTTACAATTCAAAAGCAATAAGTGTAAAAATTTACGAAACGTCTTATAAAAAAAACCGGTAGTTCAGTTTAAAAATAAATGCATTACCCTTACTAGAGGATGCACTCTTTAATTTGATATGTGATTTGCATTTTTGTATTACTGATCAGTCAAGATTTTGGATAGAGGATAATAAGGCTTTTAGCAAAATAGTTTATTTATTCTGATTTTAATAAAATGATGTTTTCTGTATTGCGTAAAGAGGTTGCACAAAGCGAGCTATAAAGGTTGCAGTTTTGTTCAAATCTCAAACTTTTATAAAATGTTCTGAGAAAATAATATTGGTGTATTATAAACCAATGATTTTCCTATTTTTATATAACAACCAACATCACGCAAATATTCATTAAAACCAAAATAATTAATTGGTTGACAATTCAATTATTGTGGTTTTAATAAATATTTATTTATTCTACAATATTAATGAATATTGTAGTGTTCATCCTAACTAAATTGGATGTAATATCTAAAGCCGAATTGCTTCACATGGGAAAATTTAAAACATTATTTTTCTTTTCGTCCTTTTGATTGTACGTCAGATTCTGATGAAAGTGTTGTACAGTCGAACCTCAATTTAACAATTCATCAACAATTTTATATATTATTTTTAAGAAATAGTAAAATCAGGAAGGGATGGAGGTGGGGGAGAGAAATTTGTAATCAAAATTACTTAAATAATATAATAATTGTATAGTTATAAGGTATTACTTTTCAAAAAATCCTTTTTATTAAAATAAGGAATAAAGAATAAAAATGTTTGAATCAAAAAATGCTTTCATTAAAATGTAGTGATCAAGTTAAATTTACAAATGTATACAATATTCTCACAACATCTTAAGAGGTATGAAAAAATTGTTCGAAGTTTTTCAAGTATTTGTTTCCTTAATATTTTACACATTAAATTTCTCTTTTTATGTTTTGAGAACTGAGAAAATTGCTGCATAATTTTTAATTCATTTAACACTACCAATAGCATGGGTGAAACATTCTTGTTTTCCATTGTTTCTGTTTCATTGCCTACATCACTGCTTTTTGAATCGTCAGTGATTGTTTCTCAGACTGCAGTAGATGCAAACTTATAGTTAACGGTTTCTGACAATAGATGTGTATTATTAAATAGAATTTTGCTCAACACAATTTGATTCCATTAAGCCTATTTTAATGCACTTACAATGTTATCATCTTGAATTATGTGATGATAATCCAATTTTTCTGGGAAACCCACTTTTTTGAAGCAGTTTGCAATTAGACGTTGATATACCAGATCTCAAAATTGATGACAGAATTCGAAAAAACTAATTAGGGATCAAGAAAAAACTGTTCATTAAATTATGACTATTCATTAGATCAAAGTTTATTATCCCCTTTTTTGTTGGAATTTCCTAAAAAAATAAATTGTTAAATTCACATTTATAAAAATGAGGTTCGGTTGTACATCATTTGCTCAACAATTTTTAGTCCAGATTAGGCCAATTAATCTTAATTGGCAGAAGGATACATAAACTAGATTCGGTCTCCAAAATAGAATTAAGCATTGAATCTGATTTAGATGCAGTGCTTATTCATTCTCAGTGGTGTAACCAGAGGCTAAAAGTGATTGCTATTGTATGAAAATTTTACAAAATTTTTGATGGAAATAATGCTTAAAAAGAAAGAAAACCCAATGTCTGATCTTTAATTTTTGCGATTTTTATTTAATGTAAGTTACTTTTGTTTGAGTGGGAACAACATAACACTAAGGAAAATATAGATTTGACAAATAATTGCAAATTTTACTTCTATCTTGCACCAATTTCAGAACAGGATGAATGTATTCAATCTGTACATTCATTATGTATTTTAAGTACAGTGGCAATCACTAGAAAAATAAGAAACTATTTTGAAAAGAAAGAAATTATTTAACAATCAATAGAAGTCATGTCGTAGAATCATTGTTATGATTGATACTTTCATCTAATCATTAATTATTCATCATTTCAAATATTTGTAATGTATTAAGTATCAGATATTAATTACAATGAATAATCAATTATCATTTATTAATGATATTTAATTTTTAAAAAGGCAAAATACTTCCCCCCCCCCCCCCTCATGAAATTCTTTTGGATACACCACTGCTAGCTCTCATGCTTAAGCAAATAGAAAATTGTGGCTTCATAGAAAAATAAAGTAGAGAAAAATTAATAAATAGAATGGATACACGTCAACTTTAATGAATTATTAAAGACAACCAACATAGGTTTAAAAAATTATTTAATAAAACTGCCTTTCTCAGCATACATAAGTTTACAAAGCCAAAGTGCTTTCGGGCATCACTAAGCCCTTCATCAGTGGCAAAATATTTCGCCACTGATGAAGGGCCTGGTGATGCCCGAAAGCGCTTTGGCTTTGTTAACTTGTATGCGTCGAGGAAGGCTGTTTTATTAAATTATTTTTTAAACCTATGTTGGTTGTCTTTAATTTAATAGGTTAGAGAAAAATTTATTGAACTATGAAAATTATACAAAAATGATAAAACTACAAATTGTAAAATATGAAGGGATAAATAACTTAAATGTAAAAAATGATTTCACAAAAAATTTTTTTTAAGCCATTCCACATTGAATGGACTTTGATCCTGTTTGTAATCTAGTGCAGACTGCCCTCTCTGGCCAATGTAGTTTACTGAATCTTGTATTAGAACCAGTAACCTACATTGGCCTGTGCAGTCTTATGTTTCTTAGAGCCACCTTCTATCTTAACATCGCCATACTGCTCTGGATATTATAATTGTGGTTTAAGATATCAGTTTGGGATCTCTAAGATGTGGAGGCCTAGGCTCTATGAGTTTTTTCATAAAGATTGCAGTGGCCATTCAATTCATGGCGTAATAAGTTTCTTCGGAATTGAGTTTAAAGTGCATGGAATTAAAATGTGAGAGTCCCTTAAAACTTTTTCTCACCCATGAATAATCGTGATTTTTAAGTGTGGATAGCTCTGTGTGCTTTTGGTGCAAGCTTTATCAGCTGGCAAACTTAAAATATGTGATAAATTAGCCACTGATAGGTCATTAAGGCTGCACACTACTTTTTCTCCACTTTGTTGATTAAATTACTTGGTAAATGCATTTAAAGAGTTAAGATATAATCTATGGTTGGTATAAGCGTTTAAAAAGTAATTTATGAATGTTTTTGTAATGTAGATAGTTGTTTGTTGAACTTGTTAAAACTCATCATGATTCAATACTATTCAATATTATAAGCTGGCTGAGGGGTTAATATTCTGCAATACGTAGCCTAGAGAATTGAGTCAAAAGTCTGATTAAATGGTTTCACCTTGTTTGTTCTGGATCCATTTCAAAGCGAAGTAACTTTGAGAGGAGAAGCAGGAATATTTTGTGTTAGAATTTTCCTCGAAAGCAGTGGTTCTTCACCTGCAAATGAGTTGGACATTTGATTTTCCAAATTTTCAACCACCCTAATAAGAAGATAAAATTAATTACTTTAGATAAATTGTATTTTCTTATTAGGGTGGTTAACAATTTAAGCTTGGTTAGATTTTGTTTTGAACAGATATAATTTTTAAACTCAAAAACATGTCCTCAGTTTGGACCGTTGGTCTGAACAGTTAAATATGCAATTTTAAAAACTTCAATGGTTATATTTAAAAAATGAAAAGTTTACTTTTCATTTTTAAATGTAACCATTGAAGTTTTTTAAATTATATATTTAAACTGTTCAGACCAGCGCTCCAAACTGGGGACATGTTTTTGAGTTTAAAAATTATCTGTGTTCAAAACAAAATCTAGCCAAGCTTCAATTGTTCTATCTGTTAACGTGTTTTGTAGTTCTTTGAAGCAATAGTATGCAAAATTTCCACTAATGTGACTATATAGATGTGGATCAAAATTTTTAAATATGTTTTAATAGGACATGGACATATTTATAAACAAATGCGTGAACTGAACATATGAATAATTTTGTTCATTACTGAGTTTTATCAATTCGATATTTTATGAATATATAAATGATTTAAATAATAATATGCAAAAGTATGTACTAGTCATTTAATTGATTGAATTATCAAAAGAAAAACAATTATAAGTTGTAATGAATTTTATAAAGGTAACATAAATTGAAAATTTGTCTTCATTAGGTATTCTAAGTCCCTTTTAGCATTGCATTCTCTTTGAATGCATTTCCAGTTCATAATACTGGAATCTTATAATTATTTTAATGCACATTTTAATATTAACCATTTTGTTTATTAGCATGTGAAAAATAATGGTCACAAGTAGTTTTTAAAGGCAGATATTTCACGAAAATTTTGAATACCTTTCTATTTCTGCTTCTTAAATAATGAAAATCCTGTCTTTGATACCATGTACCAGTGTCCTAGAAAAAAATGTTCTACATTTTTGGATTATGTATTTCCAAAACTTGCAGATGGTCAAAAGTTCAAGCAAACTAGTACCAGTCTATGAACCAATGGTTAAGAAACTCTGCTTTTTGAAGTATCAAAATAGCAAATAATTGGTGTTGCAGAAAACTTCCATGCAATAGAAAGCTAAAATTACATTTTATGTTCAAAAATACATACATGTTAATTTCATTGTACAAATTGATAACCATTATTGCATGAATAACCATGCTTGTATATATATATATGTGTGTGATCAATGTATTTTCACTGTATTATGTATTTTTAGCGGCTTTGATTATTTGAGAAGTTTTAAAATTAAAATAACATATATATCTGTATGTTTATATATAATCTGCACACACACATATATATCATTTTTATTCCAGTCAAATACTTCCTCTGCATGTTTTAAGTAGTGTTTATAGAGAAAATGGGATAGATTAATGTTTTTTCTGTCTGCAATTGAAAAATGTTATAATTTAAATTAATATATTCCTGGACTTGTACCCTTTAAGTGCAGTAACCATAATCAGTAAACTAATTCCACTTTTGCTAGCACTCTATAGCACTACACTAGCATCAAGAAAATTTGCTATGTACTGCAATTTTGCAAACCTCTATTGTAGCCAACAGAGTCAGTCATATCACACAGCCAGCTTCAAATTTATAGAAGGTTGAGCTCATGCAGTCTGTACTCAATATATAAATTTGAAGTTAGTTGCTTCATGTGATTGACTTTATTAGTCACTATAGAACAGTTATCAGCTATCCAGTAAATTGATGCTAGTTGCTGCATAAACCCCTATTGGTAAGTTTTGTGAGTATTCTTATATTCTATTGAAAATGGAAGTAAATACAATAATTTAAAGTTGATCGTATTATGTCATTGCTCACATCTTCATATATATTTTTACAAAAATTTAGTAATAGTTGATACATGCATTGACAATAACTATTAAATTGTGCAGTATCTTTATTTATAGTTATGGAGATAAATATACAAATATCAGTCGATGTTAAAAGTGTTATAAATACAATAGTATTGCTATGACCTAAGCATATACATACACTGTGAAGTAGAAAACTTTAATTTAGTCATGATCAAATGTAGCACTATCATGCTTATAATTTTTCAGCATTTTTTGCAATTATAAGGACAACTATTTCAAAACTCAAAGGGTTTATTAGTTTCAGATTATAATAAATGTGCAAGTGTAAAATGAATTTTGAAAGTTTGTACTTATGAAAGTAGTTTGTTTTAAAATTATAAATTAAAGGTAAATTATTTCCCATCCCAAATTTTTTAAAATAAAGGCACATCCAGAAAGTATGGACTGTATAAAATTTTATGTTAGTAATATTGCATTGCTAAGAATTTGTTTATACCTTATGTTATTCTAACATGAATGAATTTGTTGCATCGGGATATTCTTTTTGCATCTCCTCTTCAAAGAATGTGTTAATACAATTCTCTCATCGGATGTCATGATAAATACATGATCAACTAAATAATGGTCTTTTGTTATCTGGAATTTTCTCATTCTGCATGTCATGCAGATTGGATCATCAATAAATGAGCAGCAGCCACTTTAATTGCGGTGAAGCGACTTCTGTGCTATAACAGGGTGTTGCATGAAAGTAAGAAAGTGCTCAACTGTTAATCTATCACCATCCATGGACTATGAATTTATGATCACTGCTAGATGAGTTGTAATGACTACAAAACCATGGTGCGTGAATGGCACTGTTGCCAACAAGATCCTTTGAAAACCACCAGATTTATTAAAATTCCCACTAAAAAAACTACTGATTGATAATTCCACTAAAAAGCCATTGGCTGATATTTGCATGAATTCAACTTTATAAGACCATAAATCAATTAATATGAATAAATTATCCCATCTAACATTATTATTTTTAGAAGAGATGTTGTGATTATCCGCATCATTTTTAGCTAATTTTTTTGTTTCCATAAGAAATCCTTATGTGATTCTAAAATTCTTTTAAATTATGTAGAACACAAATTACAGCATATTTTGTAAAAGTCTGTTAACTATTGCCCTGAACTTTTGTTTATATGATGCTTTCGTTTTTCCCCTTCTCCTTTGATAGCAAATACCTTGTAACTATGGAGAAATGATGCAAGTTGAATATTTGCTACTCAGGTACAAATTTAAAATACTTTATAATTAAAGAGCTAAATTTGCAAAATGAAAAATGTTTTGCTAAAAACTATCCTTTATGAAAACCATATAAAACCACAGAAAGCCTCCATATTTGTCATCTACTACCACCTTACAATTTTTCTGTCCGATAGTAATGCAAAACCACCAGATTTAGTAGGAAGGGAAACCACTGAAAAAAAAATTGAAATTGCATCCCTGTCTTAAAACAATTGTTCTACCTCTGAGTTATGGAGATTTCATGTGAGAGTTTCCTAGTTAGGAACAGGAACCATACTTGAAGTAGAAGTTATATATATATATATATATAGTAAAGTAGCATTCGTTCTTTTATTTATGATTGCAGAAGATTTGTAGGTTAAAAACGTTAATTCAAACTTCAATTAAAATAATTGTTAGTACAATCGATTGAAATGCTCTTATAAATAAATTAATATTATTACAAGTAATCACTTAATAACTTGCTTCAAATATGAAGTAAATTATTTTGTTGCAAAGACAACTTTGAGTATAAATAAAAAAGTGTGATAATCTGATGCTTGAAAATAAATCCAATATTTCTGCTCATTTTTTTTCCTCCTTATTCAGACAATATTCATAGGTTCAACCATGAATCTACTGTATTTTTAGTTAACTGTGAATGAATATTATCAAGCGATTAGTCTGTTAAATATCAAATCACTAAGCTGCATCCTTCGCATCATGCTCCATATGTATGGGTGATTGCAATTTGCTTTCTGGATCTGCCTTGTTTCAGTCTGCCTCCATAAGGCATTCTTATTTTATATATTGCTTCTTTTAAAGCACTATTGCTATCCATTCATTTTGCACATTTCACCTTTTTATGGAAATACCATGCTCTTGTGATGTGTAGCATATTAGTCTTCCATTTTTATCTGCACTGGTCTATATATGTGTGTGCACTTATATTTTATGTATTTGTACACTGCTAGCCAAAAGTGGATCTTAAATGGTGTTAGTCTGTGTGCTTAATAAATAATAGATAACAGCAACATCTAGATATTGTTATTATCTAGAAGTTTAAGAACTGAATAACATTGTGATATAGAAAATATGTACTGTGAAAATTGATTATCCAGATTTAAGGGATACTGTCATTCGGATAAAAAAAAATACATGTAATTGTCACAAAATATGCAGATAGGGGACATTTTAATGCTTCAACTTCGAATTGCCCTCTATTGTTCAATTTTCTGACTGAACCTGGTCTAGCAGCCTTATGCAGTCTGTGCTCAATCTTCTATAAATTTAATGCCAGCTGTGTGGTATATATGACTTTCATTGGTCACCACCAAGGTTCGTAAAATTATGGCACTTAGAGCGAGTTTTCTTGCCAGTGCAGTTACAGTTATTTGTTACTGATGAGCTCCTACAAGAACAAGATACTAATTGCTATACTGGTATAATGATTCTAAATAATGGGTTGTAAAATATATTTCAGTTCATGCTATGTAATAGTTTTATTTGAAGTAATATTCACTTAAATTTTTATTATGTTTTGTTAATTATTAATTTGTGTTTGTTTACTTCTTTGTACTACTCAGATCATGTATAGTTTTAAAACAAAATGTGCTGAAATTTTTTTTTTTTTTTTTTACACATTATAGGAACAACTGAACATTAAAATTTCCCAATTAAATGCATATTAAGGATGGATTTTGCCCTTTTTTTTAACTGGCATATGTTATTAGATGCCACATAAATAGTAACAACTTGGCAGTTCATTTAAGACCAGCTCGTGTGTGCTCGAAAGTCCATAGGTCAATGTACCTATGTTCATAATATAGTTTATTTATACAGATATACAGATCAAACTGGATCTACAAAAATATTGGCTCAATATTGATATTTTTTTTAAAAATCTACAATAACTTTTAAAAAGAAAAGACTTTTTAGCTTCTTGATTCTACTGTTGTCATCTTCAAAACTTATACTGCTTTAGAACATGTGGTAACAAATTCAAAGATATAGTTTTTAGCAATAAAAAAAAAAAAAAAGATAATTTTTTAGTTATGTTCAAAGTTATGCATATTTTTTTTCTGGGGTTCAAAATATATTGAAAAAATTTATTTCGATAGTTCTTAAAAAATTAGATAAACAGGGTTCTATAAAGGTTCGATCTTTTCCATATTTTGCCTATGACTTGTTATCAAATTGTTACTTTATTTCCCACTAGTTCAAAAACTGGACTGTCAGCATTTGGATAGTTGGTTTTTGCTGCGATTCAATTCTTCTCTTAGTGTGTAAGGTGTAACAAATAATAAAAAATGCACTCCAGTGGCACTGTACCCTTTTATTGTTACATGATCTCAACAATGTGTAGGTGAAACTATTCAACAACTTCTGATTTAATCATCTGTGTGGCGAGTCATTGGTGATTCTGTAAGTTTTTGGTTGAATTGAGAATAATTCTCTTCTATTGTTCATATTATAGGATTTCTTGAAATGCTAACATGTACCACACTGTTTACTTCTTGTAGTATGAATATTTCATTCCAGCATTACATTGCAAATGACATCTATTGTAAATGTTTGTGTTTCCAAATATTCATATCTTTAATCACCAGCACTAGGGATAAAGGTAGTGTTCAAAACTGTCAACCAGTCGGATTGGATGTCTTGCTTAATCATGGGTGGTAATGACCAGGGATTTGATTGGCTTGGGCTCATGCCTGAAGTCCCTGGTGGATTGTTTTGATAGTCGTGGTTACTAGTCAGTTTGACTGGCAACAAAATTGAACACATCCTGAGTAGTTTTAAATTATGTTCTCAAAGTTCCCAGTAAGAGTTTTTCACGTGCCTTTGAATACTAATGATTATTTATTTTCCTTTATTATTTGCTAATTTCTTTTTAATTAGAAAACTCCATTTTCATATCCTTACTTTTATTTCTATTTTAAAAAAATTGGTGTCCCTAATTCAGTTCTCTTACTTGAAAATACTGATTGCTGAGCAGAAATTTAAAACACTTCAATGTATGTATACATATTAAATGCTAATTAGTTTTGAAAATTTAATATTTCAAAATGTTGGTTTGTTTTCCTGATTGTTATATCATTAAAAGTGTTTTCCAAACTCTCTTTTGACATTTGTGTACCCCTTTCATAAACTGATCTTATATGTGTACCCCTTTGTACACATTTATCTAATCAGTATATTTGATATGGATTCCGAAGTGAGGTGCAAAAGTTTATCAATAGATGTAGTAGTTAAAATATAAATTTATAGATAGAAACAATTCTTATTAAAGTAATTAAAGTTATTTTTATGTAAATGAAATGAATTCACAAGTACATTCTGAATAGACAATACAAGTCAATGGATAATTATTATCTATTCCTGAAATTCTAATATTTAAAGATAAAAGTTGTGTAGTAAAGTAATTATTGGGTATAATTTTTTTTAAATACATATAAAATATTTATATTGATTTTTCAACCTATTCACCAGATACTCTACAGTTCATTATGCATCGTGAAAAACATAAATGGAGTTATATATTATCAAAATATTAAAAAAAAAATATGCTTGGTGTGAATACCTTTCGATAAGCCATCTCTTATGGATTTTATTTTGAAGAATTGTTTGCTAGTTAAAACCTAATATGTTACTGACTTTAACCTACAAAGTTAAATTTGATCACATGCCCTCAGGGGTACACATAGCACACTTTGGGAAACACTGAACTAAAAATGGTTATATATAGAAAATATATTACACTTATAATAATATTTTAAAGTATTTTTATTCCATTTTAATTTTTGGTGCATGAAATTTTATTTTTAAATGTACTGTCGTTTTTAGATTCAAAAGATGTGTATTGTGTAGATTATTGTAAATAAGTTGTGTTCTGTACCAAATTGACTTTAAACTTATTTGAATGTGTAAATGTTTAAATGTTTAGACATTAAAAGAATGTGTAAATAATGATTCATTTTTTTTAAAGATCTCTATTAATCATAAATCATTTTTAATAGTTGTATCAATTTATAAGTAAATTTGCATATTTATTCCATTATGCAATGATATATGTATTATTTTAAGCTAGAAACATCACTTTAGAATTCCTTTATGCATTAAACATTGACAGCTCTGACAGAATATGTATTGGTAGCTTTTACCAAATATATATTAATACAATAGCTTTTACAGAATGTGTATTTGTAGCTTTTACAGAATATGTATTAATAGCTTTTATAGAATATGGATTGGTAGGTACTACTCTATGAAAAATTATAAAAATGTGCAGTCCTTTTGTTATTTCTATGAAATGATTATTTGATTTATTACCTAATTTGTTTTTCAGTTATGGTATTAGATGAAAGTTAATATGTATATTTTATATTTAAACATATTTATACTGTGACAATATAAAAATGTACAATTTCTCAATTCCAGTTCTAATCAGAAATTTGACCCAGTAGAATAAAGAGTGCAAAAACTATTAATATTTATAACTGGACTAATATTTATAACCAGACTTCTGATTTTGCTGCTTCTAGTTGTTATTATATGTATAATTTGCTTGCTGCCTATAGTCATAATTTTCTGTATTATACACTATATTTGCCTTTGTTAAAAATTTATATTTGCACCACTAAACTGATGAATCTTTGGTTTAAAATATATGCACATTTATCTTTCCACTAGAAATGAATTGAGAACAATGTCTCAATGATAATAGTATAAGACTGTATGAGGACTAGTATGTAAGCTTTTGAGACATTTAGAATAGTGCTTTCAACTTTAAACATAGCTTATAAGAAATTGTAACCTATAATATTCCCATGCATGGTAATATTTCAAAAGTAGTCTACTTATTCACTGCTATTTTATTTTAACAACAACATCTAAATGGTCATCTGAATGCTTTTTGTAAAAGATAGAACAGAGTAATTTATAATTAGAATTAGTTGTCTGTCATCTGTGGCAAAATGCAACTGTATCACTTTTACCTCACAGCTAGTACAGAACAGAGGCAATATTTATTATTCATATGTGTTAATTCAAAATATTTCTGCAGATTATCTGTTAAAGTGAAATTTTCTCATACTTCCACTAATTAGTTCAGTCACATGCCCACAAATGATACCCAAAATACCGAAGTGATTATTAAACACACGTAAGATATAGCTCTCTTGCAGCTACTGAGCTATATACTGAGTGAATACTCCTTATTCCTAAACATTACGCTTAGCAATACGCGCGGAAGGATGCAGTGCGCGCTTAGTTTTGAATCGAGCATGGCAGTTGGTCAATTGACTTCAATGTTACGTTCATTTTCCTAACATTTATTTAAATGTTTAATGTTTAATTCTGTACTTTGGTTATATCTTGCGCAGCATATGACTTCGGATCATTAGAAGCTAGAGAGAAATTTTCAATCCAACAGGTATTAGCAATAATATTTAGAAATAACACAAAAATATTGCATTCATGCCATATTTGCCGTGAGGAAAAAGGAGCATAATAATTGTGAAAATGGTCGAGCTGTCAATAAAAATTCTTGTATGTAGGCATGTAAATGCATACAGCACAGTAGAATGTTAATAATCTGAATTCATTAGCTGACAAATCATCAATAAGTTATGTATTTAATGGGAAGTATTTATCCTCCTAAAAATGTTTAATTGACTTTTTTTTTCTGATAGCATAACCTCTGTTTAACATACTTGACATGTTGTGTAGTGTTCCAGTATTTTGGACCTAAAGGACTGGCTTTATGTAATTACCAAACTTTTTATGCAAAATTTAAAACAAAATTTATAATTTAACAGAAGAAATTCTGATTTGAAATAGATTATGTATAATAGCTATTTATTACTCAATGGATATTTAATTGAATTTTATTAAGTAATGATAAGTGATTGAAATGTAAATATTATTAAAAATTTGAAATCGCACCAGCAGATAATCTTGAGCTCATTATCAAGAAGCTTTTGGTATTGTTTCTAATATTGATATTTTTTATGTACAGCTGAACCTGCTGCTAATGTAATAAAACTAAAATAACTTCGTTAAAAGCAACATACAAGACAAAATTAATAGTGACAATTGGTTTTGAAGGCAAGAAACTGCCTTCTTCATTAGGATACACAAGAAGCACAGCCTTCACTTGAGGGCTATATTGGCAACTGCGCCGACACAGTTACTGATCTAACTCTTACTAGTGAAGGTTGCACATCTTGTATGTCCTGGAAAAGAAGGCTGTTTCTCACCTTTGAAATCGGTCGATACTATTAATTTTGTATTGTATGTTGTTTTTAATGAAGTTAGTTTTATCTTACTTTTTTCTATTTATTTATTGCGAGACATCTGCATTCCAGAGAAAATTTTTTGAATATGTTCATGATTTTTATTTCAGAATGTATTACATGATGCCAGACTTTAAACATATTTTTAGTTTTAATTGTGCAGCATATTGCACATGCATACCTATCCTAATTTCAGTTGGGTTGTTTAACCTTACAAAAGCATATGTGCCATACTTTAACTTGGGACTTGTTAAGGAAATTTAGCAAGGTATTTCTTAAAACAAACTTAGCATTTAGAGTTTTTAGTAAATTATTTTTTTTAAATGACAATAATAATATTTTGTTTCTTTCCTTAAAAAATACTTCTCAAGCATACTGTTAACTAAACTCTAAATTTTCACCTCTGGACAATCCCAAATTCAGCTTTCTGACATTTTGATTCTTATACTCTTAAAATCTATTTACACCTAATGTTTCACATTGCACAAGAATAAGCCTGGCTTACATTAGTTATTTTTGCTTAAGGCATTTACCATCCTGTGCACTGTTTCAACTTTTCAATGTTAACCTATAGAAAAAGTGTTAAAACTTTGTACTAATTCAATTTTTAATTATTTTCTTGCTGGTTTTACAGAGCATAGACACTGTAAACAGGAAAAATTGCATTCTTTACAAATTTTATATACTAATCAAAAATATTTCTAATATTTATTTAAAATATATCTTATTTGATAAATATCATATATGTGGCTTGATGCAAGAAGTTCCAAGGTCACATTTTAGCAAAACAAGAAAAAATCCCAATTGAAATTTTTCTTAAAATTTTTCATGAAATAGCTATTTTGATTATAAACGTGTGTGTCATTTATTTTTTCATATGTAATTCTAAACAGAGAAATTTGTCATATTATTGCCCCCCCCCCCCCTCCCCGATAAAAATTTGAAAATGCATGTGAAAGTGGTAATTATTGCAAAGAAAATGTTTTTGTCTATTCTGGACAGCAACCACTATATACTATTTCAGTACAGTTGACTGAAAATGATGAAATATAAGAGTATTTGCACACATGATGTTATCCCCTTTCCAGCTCTGATAGCTATTGTATTATCTCATAGTTCATCTATATTGACCGTTCTTGCATGAATTTTTTTTTTAAAGTTGTAACCAATGTTAAAATTAGCATTTATTGCACAAAATAATATTTTCTGATGTTTAAATATTTACATGCAAAGACATTTTTATAATGTGGTGGCTAGACCTGAAATTAACATTTTTTGTATTGAAAATATAAATGATTTCAAACTCAAACCATGATGCAATTATTTTGATCAAAAATTGATAAATGTTTTTAAGTGAGCTAGGGTTAAAGTGGGAAAGACTTTTAAATACCTAGGAAAATGGTTGATTTCCTCTTAAGGAAAAACATGTGTTATAGGCCAGGCTTGTTTTTACCTAAGAAAAGAGATGTGATGATTGTCATGAGATGTCTTAAATTATGTCATCATATATTTAATAATTATTTCATGTGATATTATATAATTGTCATATGACTTATAAGGACCAAAGTATAGTGAACAAACCAAATTTGAGATTGTTTGGGTTAAAAACACTGGAATTTTTATAATGTTTTAATTATTGCACTTAGATTTAAATTTTAGTTGAGTTAAATGCTATTTTGCATTACTTACCAGAAAATATAAAACTTTTAAATACCCTTAAAAAGACCATTGTTCTTGTCTATATTGGATTATAATTGAAGACTTGCAGAGTAGACATGTCAGGTATTGAAATTCAGATTATTCAAATTCTATTGTCATTCAGTTCTAAAGTGATACAAGAGCTTAGCAAAGTCATTGAAAACTTCTAGCTAAGGATCGTATAAGTTGAGTATATGCTGTCTCTTTATGTTATTTTAGAAATTGTGTACAGTATTTCAAAGAAATGACTTGTTATAATCTAGCCTTCTAGTCATTGTACTTTGACATTATAACATTCCTATTAGCCCTGTAGATTGATAGAATAAAGCTGCAATAATATTTAAATCTATGATTGTCTTGAGTCTTTACTTAGCATAATTTAAGATGATTACCTAATACATTGAAACCTGCAAGAGTGACTATCAAGGCATTTAAGGACTTCTTTGTTTCCCACATTTGTAACTAGGTTTTCTTATTTTCTTTAATTGTAGTTCTTATGATGTTCAGGTATATACTTCTTACGAAAAAATATTCAATTTTAATTTTAGGTAATGAATAAACTGAGAATGTACATATTTCTTTTTTTCCCCTCAATGAAAAGTGTCTGTGCATATACATCAATATTATATGAGATACTGTAGTTTCAACTCCAAATGGTGTACTCTGTATAACGCACAAGTGTCAAAGGGGTCAACAATCTATTTCTCCAGCATAAAATTTTCCCTTCATTGAGCAACTACCTGCTATAATAGGATTCCAGACACTGTGGGTGGTCATCTTAGACAAGTTTCACTGTAAATTCATGGTATTGTAAATAACCTCTGAAATAATAATATAATAATAATTTATTTGCCACATGGTTTGGTATATGCAGAGCAATAGGACTATAATTGTCAATGTTGATATGCTCAGAAAATATGATGAAACATACAGCTGTTTTGAGAATATGATGTGCTAAAGATTAATGGACTCAAATTCAAAAAGGTAAAATGACACTGTGAAACACAGAACTGTTTATAGCCAAGAATACAATAACAGATTCAAAGCCATCTAATCTGAAACAATATAAAAAAAAAAAGGTAGCAAACTTGAACTAAAGCAGATTTCTCTAAAATTCTATATGTGATTTTGAAAAGGAGTGAGCAGAAAACAAAAATATAAAAACGTTTAATAGGAAAATTAATAAAATGCTAAAAACATCTATCTAAATAGAGAAAATGGAATACAGTGCAATTAAATTCTGGATATGAAAGGTTTAAAAAAAGTCACGATTTTAAACTGTCAAATATTTATCAATAATACTAGCAGAAGAAAACTGAAATTAATGGTTAAAATCCCAGCGATCCTGAGAAATTTAAGATTTGATTCGTTGATTTCAGATTTATTTCTCTGGTACTGAAAAATGTCTACTGCTTCATGATCTTGACTTTGAAACTCTTCCTAATCTGAGCTCAAGTAATCTTTTGGATGACTTGTTCAGTATTCCACTTTTTTTTTCTATTTTCCAGGGTGTTTTGTAACTTTTTCCTTTTCCTCTTGATTTTTTCTAATTTTGTTCTCTGGCTCTCCTTTTGGAGTTTACCTTGGTATTTTTAGTCGCATCTGTTTCAGTTCAAATTTGCTACTTTCTATTTGGCTAGTTTATTTTCTGTTATGTTTTGTTTTAGATTGGTTGGTTCTGAATCTGTTGCTGCAGTCTTTATAATATATATCTCCAATTTGTGGTTTTTAGTCATTTTGTCTTATTTTACATCTGTTAATTTAGCACTGGTGAAGGGAATCCATTGCATCCTTGAAACAGCTACACAGATGTGTTCTTTCCACTTGCTGCCCTCACAGCAAAGATCATCACATGTGTGACTTTTTTGCGATGTTACGTATTAGTAACTTTATTGTGACTATTCTGTGACGTTTCCACAATTTAATTAACATGTTACAATGGCAATTACAATGTGACATCACAAACGACTGTCAAAATGACTTCGCTGTGACCTCAATATGACATTGTCGAGACGTACTGCGACATCCCAAAGTCACAGTGTGATGTAAATCTTACGTCACTGTGGAAAAAAATGCTGTTAGGGTGGTATGGTTGTTCTGTTTTTATCCTGACAAAGGCTGTCTTTTGTATTTGAAACTGGTTGATATTTATTAGCATTTTATTTATTAACTTTATATGCAATTGTTAAAGTATTTTTATTGCACATCATTTTATAGATTCATCAAATTTATAGATTTATTTTCAAAAAATTTAGGCTTTGAAACTATTCTAAAAATAAAATTTTACAATATCAATATAACATTTTAAGCTTAATTCTTTAGGAAAAATTGCTTATAGCAGCAGTCAAATTTCAAGAACCACATAATCAAGAAAACAAACTGTTAAAACAACTTTAATAGAAAGTGTATTTATAGAATACTTTTAAGATTTAGTTCAGAGGGGGTCTGTCCATTTTGGTAGTACACTGATCACTTTTTCAGCTAATTTCCGATAGATCAGAGCCTATATAAAAAGAAAAGAAAGTGTTCAAACATTTCAAAGAGAACAAAACTTTATTTACCAAATTTTTATCAATTGCTATGAGAATAACATATACACTATGTGACAATGAAAATGAGACACCAAGAAGGAGTGGGCAGAAAGTGATGAAAATCGGCAAACAGAGAGAGACAGCAATGAACAATAAGTGATGTTTATTGCAACATGATACACTGAGCGATAACACCATCTGATCAGTACCTTTCTGGTAGGTCGGACGGTCTGGGTCTCAACAACAACAACCATCTGATCAGTAGGATATAGGACCACCGCGGGTGGCGATACAGGCAGCAACACGTCTAGGTACAGAGTCAATGACCATGCGGATGGTGTCCATTCTCTGTCAGCCATTTGTCAGAGATAGTCTTCTAAATGCAGCGGTGGCAGCACACTGAAGCGACGTCCCAGACGTGTTCGATTGGCGAAAGATCGGGGGAGACTGGTGGCAAGGGAAGCACCTGGGTACCTTGCAGGACGTGTTGGCTGATGTGCGCCATGTGTGGTCGAGCGTTATACTGCTGGTAATTGGCATTGGGTACCCCATGAAGGAAGGGTAGGGTAACCGGCCACAACACATCATCCACGTATCATTGGGCCATCATAGTGCCCTTAATAGGCCAGAGGTGATATGATATCGTAGGTGATGGTGCCCCAAACCATGATGTGTTGCGTTCTATGGTGTTCCACAGATGTGGCCGGATTGGACCTGTCACCACTTCGGAGCCAGACTCATACACAGCGATTATCATTGTTAAACTAGAAGCATGACTCATCTGAGAACACGACCCTGTGCCATTCCTGTAGGAAAAATGAATGTAAACATCGTAATTCCCGTTTCCTATGAACGTGTTGTTCATATTCTTATTTTTCTTGTGAACGACTCACTTTGTTCTTGGAAGTGAATCGCGACGTTTTTCCAAAAATGCGAATCATGCAAATTTAGTGCCTGACACGTATGCAAGTAATTTGCATATTTGGGGGCATTTCCAGAAACAAACTTGTTCCAGAACAATCTCATCTTGGATCCCGCTATATATACATCCCATATGTATATATAGCGGACTCATTCAAAGGCACTTCAATCGATGAAGAATTTGACGAAGTTTGAATGGACATATGATCGAGACTAGCTGGATGCTGATCGATGTGGATTTAAATTGGATTTAGTGGAAGAATTATGTCTGAATGACTATGCAATTAAAGGTCATTATATTTACTTTTCGATAGTTTGTGAAGTCGCTTAAAGTGCTTTTACGGTATCAGTTATATTTGGAAAAATGCTTATCCAAATGAACCGTTTATGCTAAGTGTGACACCAGTCCAGGTGGCTTTGCAAGTGCACGTATAAGGATTAGGTAATGTAGTTAGTTTTATTACCTTGATAATCTGAAATGCCTTTGAGATGATTCAGAAAGTAATGAACGAAAATCTTTTGAGCATGTTTGCTCTTACTGTACATACTACTGCTTTACCATAAAAATGTTACCAAGTGATGTAATGGGTGTGCAGGTCACCAGCGACCATTCGGCTGACAATGGTCCTGATTAATATGAGAGCATCAAGGGTATCCTGCACATGCTGCAAAAGGGCAACGGAGTGACCTCCGAGGCCGCCAACACTTGCTAGCGGATGTGTCGATCCACGCATGCTGACATCTCTCTGGCCATACCGGAACCCTTCAAACATGCCATATTCCCTTGTTCCAACCATCTTTGCTATAGCTGGTACACCTTGGACACATGTAGGTGGCTGTCCACTGAGATTTGATGCATAGATCAACCTGCCCTTCTGAGTCCGATCACCATACCCCTCGTGAAATCATCTGTCTACTGGAACTGCCTCAGTTGGCAGCGGTCTGGCATCCTCTGCTACTACACGTTTCCTCTGAGACAAAAAAAATTGCAAAAATTATTTCTCTGGCAGACAGAATGGTGAGACTATTGCCGATTCTGCAGGTTCCTTCCCTTATATCTCACTCAACGTGCGTGGGACAGCTGCGCATTTTGCATCATTTACATAACTTGATGAGCTACGTTTACCCTGCAATTTACATATTTTTCTGCCCACTCCTTCTTGGTGTCTCATTTTCACTGTCACGTAGTGTATTTACCTTAATATAAGACTATTCCTCAATATCTAAATGTAGAAATTTTTTTTCGGTAATTTCTAAACTAGATACTTGAAACCAAATGTACACACATAACATATTTTTGAAGGGGTACACCAGCAAAATAATATTGAAGAAAATAAAAATACCAAAGTTAGGATATATAGAAGCCGTTATATAACCAAGGTCAGTTTTACTGGGTTTCTGATTAGGAAGATTCACGAAATTGCATAATGTCCAATATATCTAATATATTCCTACAAATTTTTGCTTCTTCCAACCAATTCAAAGTAGTCGAAAACCCAGACCACTTGACTCACCCTGAGGCATAAGCAACAGTTTGAGTGGTCGGGAACGTAATTCAAAGTAATGTAAAAGCATATTTATATTATGAAATATCTGGAGTATGGTGAGAACATATATTTTTATCTTTTAATTAGTTTGTAAAAAATTTTAATTGTTTTTTTAAGTTGATAACAGGTCTGTCACATCGATGGATTAGAAGCATTTGACTGATCTGTGTTATTATTTTATTGCCTTTTCATTCATAGTATAATTCAAAATATCATTTTCTCACACTGACTATACCATCACTGACTATACCATCACTGTTCTGAAAATGACCTTATTTCTCCTTTAGAAAAAATGAAAATCTTGATTTGAGTGTACATTTATTCATGCAAGGTTTGAAAAATTTATTTAGTTCAAGCTTTTTACATAATGTATGTCCAAGTTTTTGTATTGAGCTATGTCCATCCATGTCTTACAGATATACACATCAGACATCTCTGACAGTGTCCAAAATGCATTTAAATTTTCAAAAAATATGAATTTGAAAATGTTGTTGAAAACAATGCTTTACAATATAAATAAGTTAGTATATATATATCACATCTGATTTCAATAAATAAGATTAAGGACACAACTTTAGACAGAAGGTCTTTTATTAAAACTTCTTATAAGACGTACAAAGTTAAAAATGCCAGAGTACTTTCGAGTGTTAATACGCTCTTCATCAGTGGCTACATGGAAAGTAAATAGGATCGTTCATATATAGACCAGTAACATAGCAAATTTGCATAAATAAATATAAAATTAGTAAATGAACAGACAATTATCCAAGAATATAAACAAAAAATATAAAATATATTTTAAATGGATTCAAAATGAAAGTATATCACGAGAAAAGTACAATTATAAAATATTATTTTATTACAGGAAAAATGCAAATTTGAAAGGACAGTCAAGCCCAATCTTTATGAGAATGATGGCAAAGATAACTATGAAGAGACTTGAATTGCACAGAGTCGAGAATAAGTCACCAAGCATAATTTAATATTTGAACGGGGTCAAAATTACAAATCGACGCATGGTAGATATAAATAAAAAGGGATTCATAAAGGAGAATATTACATGGGTTAATACAACGCATTAAAAGGAAAGTTTTTCAAAAACAGGCAGAAAATTATCATTAACAACATATTGAGCAAGAGCAGTAGAAAGTTTACCACTTTTGACATCACGAGCGTGTTCTGCTAAACGGATGCCAACATTACGTTTGGTATTACCAATATAAAATTTATAGTCACCATTGGGAGACAACAGGGGAATCACATAACCCCCATTTAAAATATATTTTATATTTTTTGTGTATATTTCTTGGATAATCGTCTGTTCATTTACTAATTTTATATTTATTTATGCAAATTTGCTATGTTACTGGTTTATATATGAACGATCCTGTTTACTTTCCATGTAGCCACTGATGAAGAGCATATTAACATTCAAAAGCGCTGTGGCATTTTTTACTTTGTACGTCTTATAAGAAGTTTTAATAAAAGACCTTCTGTCTAAAGTTGTGTCCTTAATCTTAGCTTTACAATATAATATGAGAAGTAAAAATGTATATACAAATTATCCTCAAAACCAGGGACAAGCCTAAAAACATCCGTATAAAATGAAAAATGGGGTATAAGATATTAAAAAATTTTTTAATAGAATAACAAGATTGATGCACCTGGTAATAAAAATTGCAATTCAAAATTAAATACTACGGAACATATGAAGTGAAAAAGTTTGCATGTGAGGCAATATGAAGGAATGATTTTCCATGCAGCTTAATTTTAACAAATATTAAATACTGTATTCCATATATAGTTTGTCGTTATCTAATTCACATCGAATAAGGAATTGTTTGACAGTTAAGCGATCAGAACAACTTGTAGGCAACCTTTGTGCTAGTGATTTTGGAATTTTCCTCCTGGTAGTGAACGTATTTTTTACTACTGTGTTTTCATGAATTTTTCACTTTTTTTTTATATATAATTTTTAGATACTACCTATTTTAATACCATAAGTAAATGCTCCAAATTTGACGTGATTGTGTCCAATAAATTGTAAATTAGTTTTTTTAATAAATATATCTGTTCACTTTTTTACTGCAGATGATGAACAGGAAGGATTTGTTCTGAATTTTGGATTAAGTGCTCGGTGTTTATTACATAAAATATGCTAGGTGGTAGCCAGATAGTTTGGCCTAATTATATATATATATATATATATATATATATATATTCTGAATTACAAAGTTGATACTTTAAAATTACACTATAATCATAATCGGTCATATAATTTCCTCTTGATCAGAACATGGTTATATCCTGTCAAAAAATGCTAATTAAACATTGTTTATGTCAAAAACATGTATTGTTTTATTTACTAATTACTTGTTGGAGTTATTTAAATTATAATCTTAACAAATCTCCTCATCATTCACCTTTAAATTTTTATTGTGTAATTTCATTTACACTAATTTTAATGATATGTTTGGAAGACACAAACATTTGTTATCTGTCAAAGGTATTCAAATTCTTAAACCATGCAAGTACAATTTGCCAATCGATAGATTTATTTTTAATTACAACTCTAAATGCTGACATCCATTCTACATGTGTGTGTAGTGATCCCACTTATTCACAATTTGTAAACACCGCTTAAGGATACATTATTACTGGTGATTTAAGTACTGTTGAGGATAATAATCCGAGGAATATCATGCAACAATTTCAAATTCAAAAATGCTATAATCCTAAAATTCTACTTCAGTCTTTATCTATTGACTTTAATAAATTTATATACAAAATGGCCTGTTTATATTCGGAACCAATTTAAGCATTTAATCAGTGGAAGTACTTAATTCTAAATCTTGTTAAAAATGTAATTATCAACATTAAGCTTCAAATTATAATATTAAAAAACTAACTTTATTATTACATACTTTAATAAAGCATCTAGTAACTGTGCAATTCTGTATAAAAAAAAATATATGTGTCTCATTTACAAAATTATCTAACAAACAATCCTATTTTTAAACCCATATTTAATCAGTCATTTAAAATTAAAACTAAAATGCTGAAATTATATGCCCAATTAAATATGAATTGTAAAATTTCCTTATGTTACCTTGGTTCTCAAGTTTCATAAAACACTCATGACTTTCATAACTGTCACTTGTGGCCATAATACTTGTACTACTTTTGTTAGCAAATCTTTATCAAACTGTTTAAATACAATTAATGATTCTCTTAAATATAAAGCTTCTGGTTATTTTATATTGTATAACAGTTTTGATTAAATTAATCATTGCTAATCTACCAGACATTACTGGTTTCTAAACCTTTTTTTACAAATTTAATTATTTTTTTAAAATTTAATTACAAATTTAATTACAAATTAATAAACAATGCAGCATAGAACTATTTCGTAGATATGTTGGCTCCATTTTTTCAGTGCTAGACAAACATCAACAAATCCAAAGTCAAGAAGACAAAATGGCTTATTTTAACTTTGGGTTTATTGGTCTGTCTAGTACTTTAGAAAGGAATCCAACATATTCTCGAAACAGCTGTATACTATATTTATTTATTTGTGCTTAATAGTGTTGCAGAAGTTTTCCTTAATAGTAAAAATAATTTTCAGGCATATTTTAAATATGAACTTGATATTTTTGTAAGACCTATATAAACAAACATGGCTAATACTCACCAATTCGTCATTTGGTTGGGATACAACTATAGGTTGCCCAGCATCACAGGTTTCTTGTATAGACATATTTAAAGGGATATCAGCTGTGAAAAAAGAAAAGAGAATGTAATATCAATAAATAATGATATTCTTCAAATTATGAAAGACTTGTCATGACACTACAGTAAAAGTAAAAAAATCTGGGAATCAAGAGAATCTGGATTCCCAGATTATCTGGTAATTTTGAAGTTCAAAATTAAGGAGGAACAAAAAAAAAAAAAGAAATGCAAATTTTAATAATTTATTCACTATAAAATATGGTGTGCTTAAATTACAAAATAGAAAAGCAGAAATTTTTTCACTCAGTGTAATTCTTGAAATCATTTAAAAAGAAAATCTAGGTTTTTATAAATGGAAAATTTATTCATGAAACATCTTAATAGAAAATTATTCATTCATTTTTAAAAATGAAAAATTAAAAGTGTCCAATTTTAAAAACCTTATTTATCAGGCTGTCCAGATGTTGGGGACTTTTATTGTGCTAAAATTGGGCAAGATAACCCAGTAGTTATAGCAAGAGAATCGCACATGAAAGACCCATGTTTGATTCCTGTCGCCACTCAAAACTATCCAGTTTATGCTGAGTATAGTAGAATTTTTTTCAGGTAAGTGGCACTAATATACCTTCAAGAATATATCTGATACATCATCTGCTGTTTAATACATCAGACGATTGCACTTATCAAGAAGGTGGCACAGATGTAACATTGATTTTCACTTCTTCCATTCTATCACTCTTGTTATCCAGTTATCATGAAGCAAAAATGCTGTTGCCATCTCAAATATAATACTGAATTTTAGTGCACCTGAAGGGTATAACCTATACACACAATAGAACTAAAGATTGGGAAGAAAAAGAATGTTTTTGGATTTTCTTGTTTTTTGGGAGCATAAAATGTAAAGTAGGGAAAATATTTATGACTTGCCATTAGAACAAGTTCCTAGTTTAATAGGGGGGTATGTGTGGCCACTTAATGAAAGTAAATTAACATTATGTCTATGAAGTTTGAAATTTGTTCTGGATAAAAAAAAAAGTCATTAAGAGAAATTTCACTGTACATAAATAGTAAATATGAGTATGCTATATGTTTACCTTATCAGCATATCATGTACAGGGAATGATATTACAGTTTTTTTTATTTTATTCTATTATTTAATTTTTAAGAATACTAGTTAATAAATTATCCTAGATTGTGTAAAAAATGAAAGTCTAATTACATTTGTTCAACAATTTACTACAGGAATAAAATAACAATATTTACCTAATGTAACTATTCCCAACTCATCTGCCAACTTTGAAGCACCATCTTTCCCAAATATGGGTGTCATTTCACCACACTTTGGGCACTGGAAGTGGCTCATGTTCTGAACCATGCCCAAGACTGGAACCTTCACTTTCTCGAACATCTTGGCTCCTTTGTGAGCATCAATCAAGGCGACCTTCTGGGGTGTAGAAACAATAATAGCACCTATGATGTAATGAAGAAAATTGAAAAGTGAAATACGTTGATTAAAATCATGTAAACAGCAAAATAAAGTATAAACTATTTTTGATCTAGAAATTTCAATACAAATGTGCATAGGAATATATTTAGACTAATGATTTTCAACTGCCAGTTCTTAAAGTACTTTATACTAATCTGTGAAAATTGCAATGTATAGAAACAATATTTAGAAAATGAAGGAATATATAAGACATAACATTTTTTAATAATGTTCATTCGATGTTTCATGATCATGAATTTTGTACATTCATTATTTTGAGAATCACAAAATAAGTTGAAAGATCCTAAAGGTAAAATTGAATTGCATTGTATATATTCAAATTTTGAATTAAATTTATTTTAATTACATAAACGTTACTCAATTCTTAGAATTAGTTAATACAGTGCTAATATGTTGAATCACTGTTCTAAAAGTTAATGTTACTGCATCTCATTGGTAAAGAAAAGAAAATCCAAAACAACTCTTGATAGTGGACTTAATTTTACGGAATTTTTTGTTTTGTTTGTTTTTCTTCTTAAAATATGCAAATTTCAAGAACCCAAGAAAACAGAGTTAAAGGTGGTAAAGAAAAGTATAATACCAAGCAACTGTTGTTTAAAAACAAGAAAATGAAAGGGTGAAAGAAATATTAAATAATTTGTTAAGTAAATCATGTGGTCCAACTGGCTAACTTTCTTTGCCCTGCAAGATACAAGAAAATTATAACATCTTGTACTACAATAATATTAACTGGCTTAACTCGACTTTATCACACTCAAATCCTCTTTTAAACAGTTTGATTTTTTTTTTGTAAATTTTACAAAAAAAAAATTGAAAAATCAATAGGCTTGAAAAAATCTTCCGTTGATACCAAATTTGATAATGTACTCTTCTAGGGAGTAACTTAAACATGATTTGACCTTCTAATGCAAATTTCATAACCATTTAAATCAGTATTTCACTGTACAAAAATTGATTTAAGATAAACAACAAAACTTTAATAAAAACTTTTAGCAGAAAACAGCTAATACAATTAAAAAAAAAAATATATATATTTTTTGTGGGGGAATTCAATTATTTCAACAAATGTCTAAATTTGGAGCAGTATGTATAGAACAGCAGTATGTCTTCTGAAATGCAAGAAACAACTTTATGACCTAAATCTGCATTATTTTAAACTGTGTTCCAGAGAACACTGTGCTTTTGTAAAACATTATACTAAATTGAATCGGATGTGGCTAATGAAAAGAACATTTTCATGGGGTTCAGCAAAAGATTATTTCTTAAGTCCCAAAATGTTAAAAAAAATAACTGAACATTATTCTTCACTGGCATTAACATAGAAAAACAAAATACTGAATCAATGTTTTGAACTTTACATCAACTGATTTAAATTAAGTTTTTGATATCTGCTAGAGTCAAAAAATTTATGAATAGCTGTTTACATTTGTAATTTCCCTTTATTTTATTTTTTTAATTCTTTACTCTTTACTTCAAACGAACAACAGCATTCTTTTAGCCCTGCTCACGATTACAAAGCTATGATCACATAGTTTTGTTAATGGTGAATGAAGCTAAAATAATGCCCTACACTTTGACTGGTTAAAAGTAAACAAATTAAAATTATCACCAGAAATACTCCAAAATCTTATTTTTTTTTAAAAAGGAGTTTATGACCTCATCACTGATAAGAAGCAAATCCTGCAAAGCCATGGTTCAAGCATGGTGAAGGGATGGGTGGACACTTTCTTGCAGTAGACACTTTATTAAAGCATTGCTTTCTTAAAGATTACACAAGATAGTGCAGGCACGCTATTGCATACCTGTAACTGGAATAGTTTGAGAGATGGAGAGCTGTGTATCCCCTGTACCAGGAGGCATATCCACTATCAAATAATCTAATGGACCCCAGGCAACCTATGGGAGGAGCAAAAACAATGCTCAGAGAAATTTAAAATTCAAAGCACAGTAGACTCCTGATAATCTGAGGAGTTTGAGACCAAAGCCTACTCAAATTAAATGTAACAATAAAATATTAAACGCAGAAAATTAAATATAAAATTTATAAGCACATATAAATGATTAACAAAATATTTTTAATAACGAAAAAGCAAATTCAAGACTTTCAAATTTATATTTTATCAAAGAAATTAAAGTGTTATTTTAATAGCTTATTTAACTTAAATATAAAGTTTATCATTTGAGTACACACATGTACACTTTTACCTCTGCTCAACACATGATCACAGGTAAGGTTATTTTAATCCCATTTAAGGAAACAAAAACATTATTACTTCGTGGTGATTGATGTTTTGTTCCTCATTAGTGTTGTACTTTACAAATGAATATCACAGTAATCAGGATGAAACAGTAGCTTTTGTAAACCACAAATGTCACCCTGTTTTCACATTGAAAAGAAATAAAACCACATCGAGGGGGAAAAAAGATTTTTTTTAATAACCAATGATTATGCAGAACTTTGTTTGCCAGGACTTGATTATCAGGACCCTGATATATAAGTCAATCTTGAACATAGGTAAAACAGAGGAGTTTACAGGAAGGGAGATTTTATTAGCCAAATGTGGAAAGGCAAATGCTTTTTAGCACTTTACAACATAGTTGAAAAGTCTTTATGACTTTTTTCATTCTGTCTTTCTGTCCGTTCACACGATAAC
Source organism: Amaurobius ferox (assembly GCA_951213105.1). Lineage (NCBI taxonomy): Eukaryota > Metazoa > Arthropoda > Arachnida > Araneae > Amaurobiidae > Amaurobius > Amaurobius ferox. The sequence continues at coordinate 115,512,586 of OX578153.1, read as the reverse complement.
TGCCATAAAAATGACTTTATCAAAATGAAATTTTAGTATGTTGTTCAGACGGTCTGTGGGACCGATGGGAATATAAATGAATAATATCACCCAATTAGTTTTGGACTGAACCCAGGTTGAAAAAATGAAATACATTAAATGCTATGGGACCTCACTTTTCAAATATTTTTTAAGTGAATTTAAAATTCACAAATTAGTTCAAAAGTTTTAAGAAATTTCAAATTATCCCATAAAATATATAAAAAAAATTTCAGCAAAATATATTCGGTAGTTTTTAAAATAAAAATTAAAATAATAATTACACCCATATCATATTATGAAGAGATCATGTGACCCACTTCAAATAAAATATGGCATCCATCTTGTGTCAAAATCTTGATTTTTAAAGCTCTTTTTAATTTATATTTAGTGTTGTATTTGCCCTAAAACCGCTTTATTTTTGCTTAATTTCTGTGTATCTATATTCTGAAAGAGCGCAATTACAGTATATTTGAGTATAAATGATCAATGCCATCTTGTGTCAAAATCGTGATTTTTAAAGTTCTTTTTAATTTATATTTAGTGTTGCATCCGGCCTAAAACCGCTTTATTTTTTATTTATTCATTTTGTGTGTGTACATCTATACTGCGACAATGCAATTACAATATTTTTGAGTTTAAATGATCATCAAACTTTGATTATTTCTACAACGAAGCCCGATTTTCACATATGGAGAATGTAAACACATTAAGATGTAAGATGAGTTATATAAGAATTGCTGAATTTCTTTAACACAAAATTATTTAGTTCTGGAATCTGCAATATAGCTGATATGAATGAAACATTCATTGATTTTACATAGAGAAGCAGATGAGTCTATTGCCTTTTTCGATGAAGATTTAAGCATGGAATTATACAGATACTTTTACCTCCATAGTTTTAAGTTTTTAAGTAAAATAAATTATTGTAGTATTGTGATAATTTTAAAAATATCGCCACTGAATGAAAGGAATGGAAAAAAGTTTATGAATGAAATATTAACTGCTTTTATTTAGAAAGCCATGTGATTTATACTATTTTAATGAAGTTATATGAATAAAGCTCATTTATTTTTGATGAGGTTTTCAAATATAATAAATTGTAGTATTGTGATAATTTTAAAAATATCACCAATGAATGTATCGCATTTTAGAGATATTTAAATAAAATTGCATAGCAGTTGGAAAGTGTTTCATATCAATGCTTTATACATGATTGATATTTCTTGTTAAAACTAACCCACTCGCAAAGAACTAACATTATATAAATATATAAATTGTGATCAAACAAGCAGTTTACTTTGCTAAAATCAAAACAATCACAATTACTAGAATGTATATAATATGTATTTTTTGGGCATGATAGAAGACATATTTATTTGTAGGTGCATTTAAGACTATGCTTCTTTCAAATTCAGTTCAATCTTGATTCATATAAACAAACTTTTATTTTTAATTCCAGCAAGAATGGAATATTTATTCTTTGCAAACTTTGATGTATATGCATGGAAAGTGAGGTTGATGAGCATATTAAATAGGGGGCACAGTCCCTAGTTCTTAGAAAAATCAAACAATAATAATTAAATTTTGTATGATTGTTACAATTTACACACAAACACAGTTACTTTACTGATATTTAAAAAAAATGAACTATGGGAAAATGTTGCTAAACTTGTTAAAAAAAATATTAGAAAAATACTAAAACTCATCATATTAAAATGAGATAAAAAAAAATGTCTAATTTTATAATTGAAATATATAATGTGTATTGCACATGACTTACCCTACAGACAAGTTTTTCTCTCTCTCCAAATAATATATTTGAATGATTACATTAAAGTACATTTGTTAATTGCACAACATTTACCAACATACATCACTTTTCAATAATGCCAAAAAATATTGTATTGAAAATAAAGAAGCACTTGCAAAAGACCTTAACTTACTGGCTTGCTGATACCACTTATATAATGTTCATTTAATCAGAAAATAAACTACCCATTAATCATATTCACGGAACCCGCCTATAAGGGGTGTTCCCATAGTTAGGATATTCATTTCTTCCATTGCAATAAAAAACATCCATGGACCAGTTTTGGGCTTATTATGATTAAATTTGAAGAACTAAATTTGCTGGTTTTTATAGATATTTGCAAAAATGTGGCACATAGCAAATTATTTTCTTTGAGTCATTGCAGGTATTGCTAACCCATGCTGACAAGCGTATAATAAATGTGCAACATTAAGAAGAAATTAGATTTTGAGGTTTAAATTAAGATACTGTAAAGATTTGAGGGTATAACAATCTTTGCACACACACACACAATTTAAAATTTAAAATTATCTGATATTATAAAGCAGGCTTAGAGAAATATTTTAAAAGAGAATAAAACTATGCATTTTATATATATAACGGATTTCAATGAAGGACATGTATAAACTATCTATGGTTAGCCACATAAATCTTTTAAAAACAAAATGACATGCAAGTAATTAAAATGTATTGTATCACACTTTTTTCAAAGGTGACTGCACATCTCATTAGGAAAAATAATTTGAAATATAATCCCTAAGTTTAAAACAGCACTCCCAGTGCAGCATAGTGCATGGAGTGTAATTTAGAGCTTTGGAAACCTACTTTTGCTAAGTTTTTAAATAATGAATCTAAATCTCAAGTAACATTAAAAGATTAGCAAATAAAGTACCTGGCGGAAGAGCTTCTCTATGGCAGACATCACCATTAATCCTCTCCACACAATGGGAGACTTCTCTTCCACAAGAAAACCCATTGACATGCTGTGAATAAATATCACAATAAATACTTAATGTGATGTAAAAGTAGAGGAGAAGGTGGCAATATGGGAGAGAGTTGTAATATGTGACTCACTGTAATTAAAGATATGCTACTGCCACATAGCAGTGATTATGTCACTGCCACACTACATCTAAAACAGTCAGTTTGATGAATGACACTGAGACACGAGGACAGAATTTGTTTTCATAGGTATCAAAGTTTTTGTACAGAAAATTTCCTGTTTTTTTTTCCTTTACTGAGCAGGTGAGGTAACCTAATTTAGCATAGGGTTTTAAATAACTCCCAAAGCGTTCTTAATGAGATGCTTAAATCCTCTAAAATCACATTCCTATGTCAACATATTTTAATTTACACATAAGCATGCTACTACATATTAAAATCCTATGCGATAGGGTCAAATCTAATCTACAACTAAGAAAATTGTCAACCCACTACCCAACCCACAACAAAGAAAATTGTTGAGCCACAATCCAATCTGAATCAGCAGCATTTGATTTCAATATCAGACCCAGAATGGAATTGTATTCCAAAATTCTATTCAGTAGTTTTAAAATCTCTAATGCATATGCACAATTTTCTGCCATTTACAATTTATAACCTCCATTCACACATTCATCTGGTTACTTGTATAAAAAATGAGATAAAGTATAGTTCTTGAAAATAATTTTTTTTTCCAGGTAGATCCACTGTTTGAAAAATAAAGGAAACCTGACTCAAAACTTGAAAAATAAAGAAAAAGTGACTTGAAACTGACTTACAAAGTGCTAACTATGGGTACCTGGCTTGGTACAGGGCTCTACTACACATACAAACATGTTTATACATAAACATATTATCACCTAATTTTCTGAGCACTAAATGTAATACTTTTGATTTTTTTAAAAATATATCTTGACTTCTTTTAATTTTTTAACTTGGCTCTTAGACACAAAAATAAAAGATTATACAAAAGAATAGTGTCATTACACAAGTAATTACCACCATTATGCTTGATTTTCATCCTGATAAATAAGAACTTCCGATATTACCACATTTTTCTCTACAAATAATTTTATAAATATACATTTAGACGAAGCACATTTTATCAAGATATCAAATAAGACTCATCTCATTAAAGGATTGCCACCTTTAATGAGATGAGATTTTTTATAAAAGGCGTTTAAAGAAAAGAATTGTCACCTAAACGATGAAATGAGATTTTTTGATTATTCCAAGTTAACAAAACTAATTTTCTAAATTTTCAGAAGTGCTATATAATGGCTAAATGGACAAATGTATATTATCACAAATACTACTTATGGGGACATTCCCAAAGCTAAGAATCACACTCTCAGTGTAATGACTAACAACCATAGATGGGTTTCGTACTCATCAGCAGGAACAGTAGATAACTGAACTAGCAGTAAGAAAACTTGGTATATGCCCAAACTCGCAGCACTAGTTTTGTTGTTGCAAGTTCAGTTATATACTAATTTATCTCAAAATTGGTTCTAATGCTCGTCGCTACTGTGTGACAAAAATTCTGTTACACTATTTGTATTAAAAATACAATTAAATGAGATATAGAAATATAATATGAGATGCTCTCACCATTTTATTCCATAATTCATCAGAGGTATCATTAGATTATCTGAAATAAAGAAAAAAAAGTGGCTTGCATTAAGTATCTCAATTTAGCATTCTCAATTGATATAATTCACAGCTGAAATATTTTATTAAATTAAAAAAAAAATCCATAACAGAAAATTTTAGAATGTGCATTCACATGCCACACACAATCTAAACGTGTCTAATCAAATTCAATACTGTATTCAAATTCCCTTTTAAGAAAAACAAACAATAATTTTGGAATAAGTTAAACAAAAATTTGAACTTTATGAGCTGAGCATATAGTTAGCTGGCAATATAGTTATATGGCATAAAATCCAAATGCATTTTTTTTTCCATCCAATTAAGGGGATTATCATCGTACATACTTTTTGTGAGCTCCGGCTGCCCTCTTAAATTCATCATCTGAGGAATAGAGGGACCATAAACATCAGCATCCAATAAACCAACTAATCTGTCCTGAAAACAGAAGATCTAAATATTTTACAGGAAGCAGAAAATAAAACATTGAAAAGTCAGCGTACTTATATTCTCCTCAGAAAATACATGCAATAATTAAAAACTGTAATAAATGCTTCAGTTTATTTCCCTAAAGTGTTACTAGATGGCACTACTGCAAGGAAACTCTTAACATTTTGTGTTTTATGAGGTAAAGACAGTTGAGAATCGCCATGTTGATGAAAAATAGCTAATGTTAGCTATGAATTGTAAAAAATGATTCTGTACATTTTATTTTCAAATGAAGTAGTGTGTTGTTTTGTGGAATAAACTGTGATGTCCTAAAATAAGGTGGATTTTTATAATCAAGTCACACAACTATTTAGTATACTTAGGAAATGGGAAAACCTGCTTTTCCATTAAAGAAAGGACACAGTTTTACAGTCAACAACTTTACAGCTCCATTCCCATAATACCCATAATATAATGGTTCACAATATTTTTAATTTGGTAACTCCTTCATGAAATAAAAAATTTCTTTTACTACATGCATCATGTATACATATACCAATGAGCTAAAACCTTACAATCACTCCTTAATTATGTGAATTGAAATGATGACGGCAAAGGTCAAGTTCATCAAGTGGTTAAATAACATCCACTGATACATAATCCTGCTAATCATGTTGTACTTGTCTCCAAATGGGAAAAGTGGTGGATACACGCAATTTGCATAAAAGCCAAATTGGTATTGTCAGATGACTGGGTCAGAGTATTTCCAAAATTACAAAGTTTGCAGAGTGCTCATGACCACCCATGGTACCTGCCAATAATGGTCTAAGGAAAGAAAAAGTACTAACTACTAACAGGATATTAGGTGGCCATAGCTTATCAATGCAAAAGGCCAATAAAGGTTACCATGTATTATGATATAAATCAACAGGTCTCCTAAGGCATAAATCCCAGATAATAATTAATTCTGGTGAGGGGAGTAATGCTAGTGTCTATGCTAACATTGGTCCACTGTTAACAGCACCTACAATAGGCATCATGTAAACATTAGAATTAATAGAAAAATCAGAACATAGGTTGTGCAGAGGTAATTGCGCACTGCCTCACCAATGAGAAGTATGTCATTATTTCTTTTTTCTTTCATAACAGCATAATAATAACAATAAGGTAAAGAAGCTTACCTTTTCTGTACAAAGGGCGTAGTTTACTATTTCGATCCAATTCGCTTAAAGTCTTAAAAAAATATCATTTTATTATGTTTGTTTTTTTCTTGATGTCAGGCATCTTTGTGACACGAAATGATTGCACTTGATTGAAAAAAAGAGATTATTTTATTAAATTCTGCATTAAAAGTTACACTTAAAAGAAACGAGCATTTTACTCTGTAGTAATACAAAAGCAGAAGAAGGAAAAAAAAAAGGAACTTAGAGTTCACGCAAGTGTACCCGTATATGTTTTTTATGAAGCGCGTGCAGATCACATGATATAAACAAATTCCTTTTCTTGTGGAAAGGAGAGTGGGGGATGAAGAAAAATGTCAAAAGTGCATGAAAGTGGTATTTTTTGGATACGTTTTTCGCAGTGATAAGAGATCATTCATTTCTAACAGAATTAACATTGGATGAATGAAAGTCAACTGGTCCTATGAATTCTATTTTTTGTAGACACTAAGCCAGTAATGTAATTAAATGTGATAAGTGTAAGATGATGTGCAAAAACATTAATTAATAGTATTTTTTTGAGAAAGTGCTGGATTTTTAAAATGTCTGACTAAAGTTTGAATGTTGGTTTCATAAGTATCTCCTACACCAATAGAAACTGATTTTTGTAAACTGCACAAATAGAAGCTAATCAACATGGAAGGATGTCTCAACATAAAGAAACAATAAGGGGAAACAGTTTTTTTTTTTACAATGTGTAATTAATAAATTGGTAGAGCTATATAAATAATGTATCCACATTATAAAATTTATCTGAAACAACCACAGTCACCTTTATTAGAGCTTGTGGGTTCTGCACCAATAAATTTTAGGGTCCCTAAAACAGACAATTTTAACCATAACTATATCTACACCAAAATAGAGTATACAGAAGGTAATATTTAAAAGTTTCCCCAAAAATATTGTGATTTGGACCCACTAAATTATAAAGGTGGTTTTGAAAACATGAGCATGCTTCCCTTTCAAACTATAGGGAAAAATAAAATATTTAAAATAATTCAAACCATTCAAAAATTCATTTTACATTTTATCTAATACTTGACAATACATTTTTACAAGAAATAACTTGGAATGAAGGCAAAATTTTGAAACAGATGGAACAAAATACAAAAAATTATTAAATAAAGTCAAATATTCACCTTTTGATTCAGACTGATAGCTAAGGCCAGATTTACTGAAAGAAAATAGGAAACATCACTGTAATTTGAGGTATAAAGCAACATTACACATTAATGTGAAAAATCTATCTCTAATTATGCATATTCCAAATTTAAAAAACTAAATTTGAATTTTTTTATTATTTTTTTTTTCCTTCTATTTATTGAGATATAAATTGAGTATTAAAATTTTGTCATCTAAACAGAATAAATGCAAAATGAAATCTTATATTTTAAACAATGGCATAAGCATATCACTAGTACTTATTGATTTCACCCTCAACATTTAACAACATGCAAAAACATTCTTTAATGTATCATGCATTACATTAAGCATTTGATTTAAATTCTTCAAAAACTAATTCATATTTTGAATTAAATTTAATGCAATGATATACATGAAGAATTTTGAAAATTTCGGAGAATAATTTGGATAAATTATGTAAATAATTAAAGAAACACCAAGAAACAATTTAATTTTCCAAAAAGCAAAAGATAACCACCCCTATTTGGACACAAACTTGCAACCTTAGAGGCTCTGCAAATAACATTTGACCACAGAAACATTTGTATTATCATTTGTTTTCAAACTGACTTGAAACATGAGCACAGAATGATAAGTGTAGCTGCTGGCTTCCACAGGCAATTTAAACTTGGAAGTAATCAACAAATTTTAAGAGCATTGCAGAAAAATTCTAGCAAATTTGCTAAAAATATAACTTTTATTTAACTGATTGAATGTTTGAGCATTTACAATTTGTGAAATATTTATTTCAGATAGTTGGTTTGATTTTTATGTAAAATCCATTTTTAGAAAGTCTTATATTTTTAAGAAATATTCTTGAAATTTTATGAAGGTTCTGTTTCTCAAGTTTAGAATTTTGTAAAGTCCTGAAATTAAATCTAGATTTCTTCTTGATAAGCTACAATAAATCTGTGAAAATATAAAAATAAATATTGAAACATGTAAAAATAAATATTGATAATTAAATTTTGCATAGTTTGTGCTTTTGTCTATTTTAAAATTTAAGGAAATTTTCGGCACTTTTAAGCCATATTGAAAACAAAAAACAAAAAAACAAGCAATTCGCAAATTAACTTGTTAATAAATTTAATTTATTAAATTTTGAAAAAAAAAAAATAACACAGTATTTCACTCATGTAGTTTTTAATATAATGTTATAAAAACATAATTTGAATCAAGACAGTTTAGCCTTCATCATCATCAACTGAATCACCAGTATAGCCTTTAAAATACTGAAAGCCGGAAGTAATTTAAAAATAGTTTTCATGTAAGGGAGAGTAAGGCACCTTGAGACATAGCACACCATGGAACACCTTAAATTTTAAAATCAGGCTTGAAATTAAAGTCATGTTATTTTATGTATTATTGGATGGCTCTCCTCTTATGTTCTTTGGAAAATCTAAAAATTCTATAGTGAAAAATAAATATATGTAAAAATATATACATTCTGTAGGGATAAAAATGAAATAAATGCATTAATCTCACAGTTCTTTTAATCAAAGAATAACTTTCAAATAAAATAAAGTTTAATTTTCATACACGTTTCACAAAAATAATCTAACACTTTTTTCAAAACTTATTTCTACCATCAAAAAAGAAATTTTAAAACTTATTTTGCTTTAAATGGAGTTTATTTGCTTTGATACTACAATTATATATCTTGCTGCTGTACTTTGCTCTATTGCAATCGGGTAATAATTTATCAAACTTTGTAGTTTTATAAGTAAAAAAAAAAATTATATAAATTTAGTAACAGTGGGATTAAAAGTTGATTTATTTCAATAAAACTACATATGAAAGAAACAGACATGTCCATTATGAAATTTGATGTGAAATAGTCATTGTAGAGTTAAGTCTAAAATCATGGGAGCCTTCAGGGAGAATCTAGCCAATTGGGACATCTAATGGAATTATTTTTTGTAGTGACTGTTCCATGTAATGGTATAATTTGCTGAACAAGATGTCACTAAATTTTTCATCTGTAAAAATGTTAGATTTTTCTTTTCTTGATTTTTTACTCAATACATGTGCATTGTATAAAATTATTTCTGCTTAAATTCAAAGTTTGTTATATTAGTTATTTAAATTGAACCTTATACCCAAAAATTTGTTTCAAAAAAGTTGAGAATTAATAATGAACCTAAGTGCATTTAAAGCACTGTGCCTTTAATGCACTTAAGTTACTTTGGGACACTGGAAAAGCTAAGAAAAAATATTTATTAATTATATGTAAGGCTTTTGAAGTGAGGCATCTTATACTTTTATTTTATGTGGAAGAGTTTAATTTATATGAGTAAGTGATAAAATTATAAAAATCAAAACTAAAAAGAGTCTTAAGGTGCCTCATTCTCCCCTAAAATTTAAATCGGAAATTAAGTAACTATCAAGAATCTTCTGAAGCACCCTATGATCTAGGAAAAAAGAGAGGAACTTAAGAGCCCCCAAAATCACATTTCTGCAGATCATACACCTAAATAATAATAACATTATATGTACAACTCAAGCTGCTGCTGAAGCATAAAATTCAAGTAACTTAATTAAAAGCACCATTTAATAAAAAATCCTATTGACTGGGTTCAAAGGCAAAAACAGCCTTCTTCGTCAATACGCACAAGAAGTGCAACCTAAATCAGAGAAATATTTGTGACTGCTGCAAAAACAGCAAATTTAATGAGGTTATTTGAATTTAATAAGAATATTCACTACATCATAGTGCACTTATGATCCACAAATAAAAAAATGATGTACTACCTGCAACAGTAGATTTTCCAACCCCACCTTTTCCAGATGATACAACAATAATATCTTTAACACCAGCAACAGGAAATTTTTTCACATTTTTATGTTCCTTAGAAAATCTTCTATAAAAATTCTATAGTGAAAAAATGCATTAATCTTACAGTTCTTTTAATCAAACTTTCAAATAAAATATTAATTTTCATACACTTTTCACAAAAATAATCTAACACCTTTTTTCAAAATGTCTTTCTATTATCAAAAAAGAAATTTCAAAGTTCATTTTGCTTTAAATGGAGTTTATCTGCTTTGATACTATATATTTAACAGATAAGTTGATAAACTACCTTTATCTACTGAAACCTAAATGTAATATTAAACCATCAAATAATCGCTGAAATAAAACTTCAAAAGTACAGCATATATACAAAAATAAACTAGTCTATCAATTTCAAAAGCAGACTTCTTCTTCAGGATCAACAAGAAGCAAGACCTCACTTACTCAAGTCAGATTGGTAAGTTACCGATTTGACTTGAAAGTGAGGTCACACTCTTGTCAGTTCTAAAGAAGAAAGCTGTTTTTTTGCCTTTGAAACCTGTAGACCAATTTACTTTTTATATATAATCTGTATTTACAAAGTTTTAATTTATCATGGTAGTATTTAACATTCACTGCCCAGGATATGCAACTGTATAAGTCTGATTTATTTTTAACCTAATTATAGTAACAGCTATAATGGTTACTATATCCAAGAAAGAAGCATGAAAATTTTTCAAATTCAAGCTCACATGTTTGACAATTTAACCATTTTTTTTTTATATGCTGAAGCTTTACAGAAAGAAATGGGTAATTGCAATACTTTTACCTATTTTCTATCCAGTTTCATATTTAATTTAATACATTTATTAATTTTTGAAATGGGCAATAGTTAAATTTTCTACTATTTTCTATAATTTACTATTGTAAGAAAAACAGTATACACAAATTATATTTCATGCTAATATTAATTCATATTTAAATGCACACACACACAACAGATTTAACCTCTTAAATATAAGCATACTAGCTAATGCTACTGATTATTATAAAAGAATATATTTATTAAATGAAAAGGTCATAAGAAATTACAAGAGATAACAAATTTTAAGTATTTGTAAATACAAAAACAAAAAGGTTTTGTAAAAATTCTAATGATATTTTTTGTAAAATTGCTTATGTTATGGACAGCTTGTTCCTGAGAATCAGCAATAGTATGATGATGTCTAAAAATTCATCTTTTTAGACTAGATCATGACAGCGATTTTAAATCATGTGTATAACATCATTTAGAATTTTTTTTTTATATATCTGTTTGAAGATTTAGAACATTATGATTAATACGTACAAGTGAAAAACTTAATTTTATTATTTATTTTTGAAGCATATATTTATTACTCATCATTCCTGACATGTATTTAATTATTGTTAATATGAATGAAAATTTACAAATAAGATACCTTCTGTTAGCACCAGTAGTGTAGCGTCCATTGAGGTTAAAAAGCTTAACTTCCCCCATTTAAAATTTAGTTTAAAGAATTATTTAAACATACTTTTATTTATTATAATTTTTTAAATAACTTTGCAAATATATATGTATTATTTAAAAAATTATTACATTTTACTTGCTTTAAGTGACAAGTTTCAAAGTACTATTTTTACCATTAATATGTATATTTTAATGGTATATTTTAATGTTTTAGAAGCTGAAATTACCCAGCTTTTGTAGTCTATAAGGAAATGCGTGGTATTACAGCCACCCAACTGTTAAACTCTTCCCTCGCTGATTAACTAACATGGAAGATAGTTTACAGAAAGGTGTGGCTATTGCTTCCATTTTCAACCCTTTGTAAACAGTCAATGATTGGATGTGGGATGTGAAGTTTCATCAATGATGGGTAGGTGAGGGTGGGGAATTTGAAAGAAAATTCTTCAGGTAAGGCTAATGGATCCTCCATTTTGGTTCAAATGTGATTCTACAATTAATATTCCTAGAAAATAATCATTATTTGTAATACTAATATTTGAAATACTAAAGATTAAAGAACTAAAGAAAAGAGTCATTTTTCATGAATAACCTAGTATTTGCCTAACTTGAAACAATATCAAGATGAAAGAATATACTAATAATAACTACTATTAAACTTAAGTAGTTTGCAAAGTATACTTAGCTCTTTATATTGGCATCAATATGGCAAAGCATCCATTTGCATATTTGGGAGTTTTAGAAAGGATAAAACTGATTTTTCTTCCAAAAATCCCATGTTACATGAGAATCTCAGTTAGATAAATAAAATTAAAAAAAAAAAAAGGTTGATAATTTTCTTGCAAATTCTTACCATATTGTAATTATGAGATATTTTTAAGTTTTCATAGTACAGTATTTGTAAATAATTAATATACAATATTATTTAAAAACATTGTTGACAACAGTTTTTTTTTCAGCTTATGTTCCAGATTTTTGACTAATTTTCAATGCACTCTTTCATACATGATGCCTGTAGAAAGTTTTCCAGAGGGAGGTAAAAAGAATAAAATCTATAACATCTAGCTTGATGCTCACCTTTGTTATCTTGAATATCCAAGGGAGAGAGCGTCCTCCCCTATGAGCGACCATTTAATAAAATAGTTTTAAAAGTTCAACTAATTTAGAAATAATAAAACATTTAAGATGCTATATTTTGTATGTATTTATCTTACAGAGGTAATATATTTTAAAATATCATGCATTTCATTCACTCTTAGCATTTTTATGTTAAATTATTTTATTTTACTCACCAAGGAAATAAAATTTATTAAAAATGTGAATTCCAATATAAATTTCACTTATAATACAAAAGTCTTTTCCAAGTAAAAACACTAATCGCTCAGCCTCGCCAGTAAAAATTATCATGCTACGCTACTAGATAGCACATAAAAATGAGTTTTGCATAGTGTATATTTTGTTTTCCAGTGTTAGTTTTTATTTCTGTACAGAACAAAAAAAACCCAAAATATCATTCCTGTCATGTTAACAGAATGATTTACATCACACAGAATAAAGCACGACCATTCTTTTTCTTTTAATGATTTTTCTGCAGTTTTCACAAACAAGATCATTGCAAATCAAGAATTTATTAAATTTAAGAAAACTTGTTAATACAAAATGAAATATTTTAATTAAAATATCTTCTTAATAAAACATCTACATCACAAATTAGAATTTCTGAAAAATTTTAGGAAATTAAACAGAATGAAATATTTAAAAAAAAACATTACTTTCGTGAAATATTCGCACCGTAAATTGGAATTTCTGCAAAATTTAAGAAATTTGTAAATACAGAATGAAATATTTAAATTAAAATATCTTTTTAATAAAACAATTACATTGTGAATTTTTAATAAAACATTCACATCATGCAGTGCACATATTGTTATTGGAGTCGGGTTATCGTTATTGCATATAACTTAAGCAGATTGCATGTGCTAATCCACATAAAGGTATGCGGTTGATAGTTACTGCATGAACTGCTGTGGGCATACCATTAGCCAGGATTTACATGCATTAATAATAATAATTTTTTATAAACCATTCACATCATGCAGTGCACGTATCATTATTGCATGGAGTTAAGTTATTGTATACAAGGTGATTAAAAGAGATGGACCAAACTTTACGAAGTGATAGTACACACCAAACCAAGTATTTTTCGCCATAGTTTACCGGTTAGAAATTAAACATAAAGGCACCAGTGGGTGCTTAATGGTGAAACCGATGAAGTGAGGCAAAAACACAAGAATGACTTAGTATAAAATGACATTTAATAAACAATAATTATGGTAATAGCTCAAAAGAGCGACGGCCAACCTGAATGCAGGTCTCACAGTGGCGATGGAGTGATTGATGAACTATATCGAACAAACCAGGCATGTTGCGCATTTTGCCAGCAGCAGCCGAAATTCTGGCAATGAGTTCCTCTTCAGATTTAAGGGAAGTGTCATAGACAAGACTCTTGAGATACCCCCACAAATATAAGTCAAAACAACAGTTCGGGTGATCGTAAGGGCCAAACTAAGGGAGCTTCCTAACGAGTAAGCACTCTGTAATGCCTTACATTTCATTTCAGATCTGGTAAACTACGACGAAAAATGCTTGGTTTGGCATGTACTACCACCTCGTAAAATTTGGTCCATTTTTTTTTTTAATCACCCTGTATAACTTAAGAAGATTGCATGAGTCACTCCACATAAATGGTGTTGCTTACACCTTTCTGGTAGGTCGGACGGTCTGGGTCTCAACAACAACAACATAAATGGTGTTGATAGTTACTGCATGAACTGCTGTGGGCATACCATTAGCCAGGAATTACATGCATAGCAGAGGCATGAGGTTGATAGCTACTGAAAGAAAGCGAGTATAAGCTATCAGCTTTTACAAAAAGCAACTCGGCTGGACACTGAAGGCGGTTAGTAAATAATATCAGGAAAATAAGTTCTATCATATTTTATTAAAGCCAATGAAGATCAACGAAGTTACTGCAAGACTCTAATCTAGACAAAACTCATTTTCTTCCTAGCTTCCTGTACTTTGACTTTGACCAACTCGGGATAAACAAACACCTGTTCTCGCAAATGGTACAAAAGAACCCTAGTCTGAAAAATTCAATTTTTAAATATTAGTTTTATAAAAAAATGTTTACAGAGTTCAAATTTTCAGAACTTTTTATCCTTAAATCATATCAAACATGCAATAATTTAACAAAATTGAAAGTTAAAAAAAAACTTTTGAAAGTGTTTATCTAGTGGAAGGGTAATGTATTTGCTTAAGAATCTCCCTCTTTCTGCTATTTCTATTTTGTTTGCATTATAGAGAAAAGTTGTATTGTGGGGGATGTTTTCTTTGCAACTATAGATCATGGCTTAATCTTATTTTTATTTATTTTTTGGGGATATCACATATGGTTAAAAACATGCAAAAATGAAAGCTTTAGAACTTTATTAAGCTTTAGAACTTTAAAAAGCTTTAGAACTTTTATCTGAGATCATACAAAGAGTAGTTTTCGCTTGATAACTGGCACTGCAACAAAGGGTCAAGCAGGGTGCAATTCTTATTACAAAAGGATAAGAAGATCACTTTTCTCATAACAAAATGGCAGTTAGGCTGCTGCATCCTTCTAAAACTGACTGGGCCATTGATACATATTATGAGCCCCCTATACACAATTACCACAGGCCCTCCTTCATGTTTGATTTTCCTTTTTTTTTGTGTGAATCATGTCTTCTCCCTTAAAATACTTCTGCCACAAAATCTATCATTGGAATTTCATAAAATATTTTTATTATATATATATATATCCCCACACAAGTGGCTTAATGCCTGGGGAAAATTTTGCAGGAGAGATAGTGAAAATGTTTAATTTTCCTATGTTCTAGTTTTTAGGCTGTAATGTTTTGTGTTAAAGAATTTTTACTATTTCTTGTAAAATATTCTAGTTAATGTATGGTGAAACAGAATAAAAGATAATTTTATAATACTGATTAATTAGCCCTTTCATACTTTCATGTAAATAGTCATTTCAGCAATGTAGTGTCATTCAGGTGGCATAAATATTTTCCTTTGTAAAATAAATAAATAAAAATTAATTATAAAATAAATTATATAATCCAAGACTTTATAAAATAAATTATATAATCCAAGAAACTCTGAAAATATCAACCTTAATTGATGTTATTTATTTGCAAAAATGAGACCAATAAAATCTGTTTATAGAAAAGCTATCTTTAAAAATTTACACCTAACATGGAATTTCATTAAAAAAGGCACATTTCTGCAAAATAATTACCCATTATTTACACATTTTACATTAAAAGTGATTAACATTTTACATCAAAAGTGCATTGTTTACTTGAATTGGTGTAAAAAAAAAAATCTGTAGTTTCTTGAGCAATTTTGACATAAATATATGTCACTAAAATGATATTTTTATCAAGTTTACATTCAAAACATGCATTAAAATTCCACTAAATCATGCTAAACAACTCAGTCATCTTAAAAAATCATCATAGAAATCTTAAACTTTACCAAGAAAGTATTTTAAGAAAAAGTTTCTAAAAACAAAGTTCAAAAATTTTTTTTTGGAATCTGAAAATTGACAATTTTTAGAAATTTAGCCTTATATGTTGAGTGTTCTATTCTTGATGTGGCACATAAATATAAAAACAATATATACGTATCTATTTTGTATTTTACTATACTCTATATCTTTTTTGAAAGTATTTTGAATCCTTTTAAACTATTTACAGAAGTATTTTTAAATAAAATAAAATAAAAAAGAATATATTAAAAATTGTAGCATAAATATTATATTAGAAATTTTACAAAGTAATGGTGGTTTAAAATTTAATATTAGGTTAATTATTTTAAGTTAATTTTTTACATATGAAATTATTTGATAAATGAAAACGAACATTGTAAAATCTTCCTAAATACCTGTTACACTAACACTCTTTAGTACTAAATGGTTCAGATAACATGGTAAAAAGATGCCACCTTTCTGGTAGGTCGGACGGTCTGGGTCTCAACAACAACTATTGAAAAGTAATTTGGTGACAAATTCCTTGCTTTTGTAGATTTACCATCTTGTCACCATCCAGTCTAGTAACAATTATTTCCTTTGTGCAAAAGGATGTGACCTTCTATAGAAAGTCATATATACTAAGAAATTATGTCTCAAAAGAATACAATAATAAATCAAGTCAGGTTGTATAATTTATTGCAGTTCTTTGGAACATTTTTGTTTTCAGTACCACTATTATGAGTACTTAAATAGGTCCAAAGGAATGTTTAAAAATTGCATTCATTTATATTATATTGGTAAAATGAGAACCTAGCAAGGAAGCAAAGCAGTTAATTATTTGAATAGACTAAGTGGTCCTCCTTAGAATGAAAGACTTGCGTCGCCGCTGTAAGAGACAAAAATTATACAGGTATATCCAATCTGTTACCTTACACCTTTCTGGTAGGTCGGACGGTCTGGGTTTCAACAACAACAACAGGTATATCCAATGAAAGAAGTTAAAATTGCCAATATTGGCAGAGGTAAAATTATATTTGCTTCTCGACCAGATCTTAAAAGATGCATTAATTTCTTAATTGTACAAAAGGGATGAGAATAAAATCAATCTGCATTACAAAGACTACCATATGAACTTTAACATTTTATATTACAATAAATTATGTACAAGTGGGGAAATGCGACCTACTGAATAACAGAAAACACTCTTTTCACGCATCAAACCACTTTTAGAAGATAAAAACTGCATACTGAGCATGAATGAAAATCTTAATACATGGAAACAATTTCTATGAACAGCCTAAACTTAACTTTAAAATTTTTAATGAAAGTTTCAAATTATATTTAGGCAAAAGCACATAAAAGAGCAAGCAGTTGTATTAGATAAAGTGATAAAAATAATTTAACTTGATAGAGAAGGTTTAAGTTCAGTTAAATTTATACTACATAAATATTGAAAGAAAAATAAGTAAAATGCTTGAAATTTTATAAAAACCGCCTCCATTTTGTTTGTTTACGCTGATTTCAGTCACGGTTCTTGCCACAGAATACTATAGTAGTCTGTGGTTCTTGCAAAGTGAAATCTAGGAATAACTGATCTTTGAAAAGAATGTTTTTCTCTCTACCAAATTTATTTCTTTTTACATTTTTTATAATCATAATGGATAAATTCCAATTTTTAAAAATTATATTTTAATATTCTACCCTATATAATGGATTAAGATGAAACATTAGAGATGATGCTGAGTACAAACTGATCTCGTCTGTCATCTTCTAAAAAGCGGTCTGCTTTTAATTTTTCAAAACAAGAATTTCTCTGGATCTAAATATGTTATCAGATTTTAACTCTGTTATCTTTAAGCTCTGAAATGTTGATTCTTATGCTCCTTTTATTTTCAGGTAATAGTCAATTTTTAACGTATACACTCTTGGTATTTTTGAATCTTGTGTATTTTGAGGTTTCTTATGAACATTTCTATGAAATGTACGATATCATTCTTTACAAAATTTTCTAAAGGTCTGCCATATTGTAATTACTTATTCCTTTTATAATTACTTTTCATAATTGTGATTACTTATTGATGTGTTGTATTTTCACCACTCTTTTAGATTATCATAATTATACGTAACACATTTCCAAAATCTTGTGTTTTACAAAGTGTATGTAAATGAATGAATTCCGAAAGGGATTGAGATCTGTTGACTTTTCTTATATTATGCTAAAAATAATAATTTTTGCCCATAAAATTCAATTTTGGCATCCATGTTTTCATTTTGATAGCAGTCTGATATTATTACCTAACTGAACTATATAGTTGATCATTGCAATCCATAGATATCAAAGTGGATTTGTTTTTTAATTTAACACAGTAACTATATTTAGTTAAATTAATTTTTACAATTAATAACCAATATATCAAACCAATGTTGAAACAATCTTACCATCAATCTCCACGTGTGATTCTACCCCATGGATTGCTCAAACAGCTACTCGTACCCCAGGGTGAGTCGAGTGGCCTAGGTTTTCAACCCCCATGGATTGCAAACAAAATATGAGTGCTTACAATAATTTGACCAAATGTCCCTAGAAATATACCCCTGGAAAGTTCCTGATTATTATTTTCACTTAAAAATGCAAACTATGCGATGACTGTTTATTGACATGAACATTACCCGGACCATAGAAAAGTAAAGATTTACCGTAGAAACATTTATATTTTAATATTCTACCTTATATAATGGATATTTATTAAGATGAAACATTATAGATGATTTTTTTGTGTGTAAAAAAAATATTTTTATATTGGGCTGTCATACATTCATTGAAAGTTAAGAAGAAAATCAATTTTATGGCAAATACATGTAATGAATTTTAGTACCTATGTATTGTAAACATGCAAGGTTTTGATCATTGGCAGCCATTGGAGAGGTCAAAGTGGCGGCACTTGCCCTCCACCTAGAAAACAGTTTTATGGTCAGTTTGACCAGCATTCTAAAATCAAAGTCCTCAGTATAAAATACCAAGAACCCCAGTCTTTCATTTTATACTGCTGGGGGAGGGGATTTTGAGATCCAAAAGCTTCGCAACAGAAGGCAAAACTAATTTAATTTTGTGTAGATATTTTAAAAATAGAAGCAGATATGAGGTTTTTTTTTTTCTTTTTTTTGTAAATACAAATCTGCATGCAAAATTCATGGAAATATTTTATTTTTTATGCAGCAATATTGTTCACATGCATTTCCCGATTTATTTACTAGAGTATTACTTTTTCAGTTATTAATTTACATCCCAGAACAATGAAATTTAGACATCTATCTGTCATAGATAGTTTCTATATTATTTGCAGATAGTTTGTAGATTCTAGAAGACAAAATGTGAATCTAATCATAGTATTGCTGTCAACCTTAACATACAGTGAAATATATTATATATTTTATTTATATCTTAATATTATTGAATTTCAAGGCTTCCTATATTTGCAATTGGTTTTGCTTCAATAGTCATGTACAGAGCAGTGATGTCAGATCATAAAAATTTAAAGCATGGAAAAAATAAAAAAATATATGAAAAATTCTTCCTCATGCAAAAAACTTTTTATCTCTTTTATGAGCAGAAGTATCACAAGCAATATAACTTCAAGCAATGATTATTTTACATTTACAGAAGAAGATTTTGCATAGGAATAGTAAAAACGAGAATTTATGAACATCATTGAA
Source organism: Amaurobius ferox (assembly GCA_951213105.1). Lineage (NCBI taxonomy): Eukaryota > Metazoa > Arthropoda > Arachnida > Araneae > Amaurobiidae > Amaurobius > Amaurobius ferox. The sequence goes on along the minus strand of OX578153.1, from coordinate 115,492,750 downwards.
GCTTCTCTTATAATATTCGCAAAGTGAGTTATGGGGGTTGGTGAGCATAGCGAGCAGGGGTGAAGTTTCCTAATATTTATATAAAAATACATTTCTTTACATACTACAATATATTTATCAAGAAACTTGAAATTTCCCACTATCCCATATTTTCCCTTTCAAAATGCTTATGCTTTTGAATGAAATTTCCATTCTGTGGGATATTTTCATTGATAGTCATGTATATTTTCTGGCAATACTAGTTCATACAGAGATATATCTTATTTTTATGCAATTTTGTGTTATTCATGCTTTAACTTTTTGTTTACTCTATGTTTCAGGAGCTGTTTCAGGCTCCACACTTTCTGTGAAGTTTTTGGCCATTGCAGACTGGGGTGGTCTTCCATTTTTTCCTTACAAAACATTTGTTGAAATGAATGTTGCAAGAGAAATGGCTGCTGTGGCAGAAAAGCTTCATGTAGACTTTATTTTGGCTTTGGGAGACAATTTCTATCTGAAAGGTGTTGAATCTGTGGATGACTTAAGATTTAAGGTAAATCCAGCAAATCATAATTAAATATACTCTTCATTTATATAGTGCTTTGTAAGGATGATGCTAGTAATTTAGGGATTAGACTGAAAATGCAGCAGTAAGCCCCTCTATCACTGATTAACCTAAGTACAAACATAAATCCAATAGTTTGTTACTGTTACATTTTCAGCTTTTATACCATGAACCCTTTTTGGGCTCAGGTCTGTATATTAGCAACATTCTCTATATCCACTGATTTACAAACTAATTGAACTGAGCATTGGGTAACAATGTGAAGCAAATTCAACACCGCCATTCTCCATACCCCACTTGCATTAGCATCATCTCCAAAGTCTTCAGTTTATGGGTGACAGCATAGGTTTCTTTCTCTCACTATTCAATTTGCTTCACTATGGAGACTGACAAATAAGGTATGCACATTCCAGTTAGTGTAGAAGTCAGTGTTTATGTCCCATATATAGATAAATATTGTAAATAATTCTAAACCTGTAGATTTACGAAAAATATGCATCCTTAAAACATTATCTTCTCTGTTAGTTTTTAATCTAGAATCTTGTATGTTTTTTAATGACAGCTAAATGTGTTGAAAGTTACAGGTTACAGTCAAAAATTACAAAAAAAAAAAAAAGTAGGCTTGTTTAAGCAAATTTTTAAGGATGGATGAAATATGATTGCAGATGTGGGTAAAATGTGGTTGCAGACACAGGATTTTATATTTAATTGAGATCTGTTAGAAATATTATTCACACAGTGGGCATTTATTTAGATGTTTTACATCTTAAATCCTGGGAAACGTTGGATATTTGTTCTATATAGACATAAATATATTTTTAAATAGAAAGATTATTAAATTTATCTAATAATAAATATTTTTGTCAATAATATATTAAATTAAATAATTTGCCAAGTGTTACCCCTTGAATTGTTTCTTGTACTCCCAGGATGCATGTATCCGAATTTGGGAAATACTGTACTAGGATAACCTTTTCTTAGGACACTTCAATGTGTTTAGTCTTAAATGAGAGTTGGCATCATTTAAAAATGTTCAAAATGAAAAAAGGAATTCTTTTAATGCTGCTAGTTTGATGTGCAATTTAAAATTAATCATATACAGTAAAATTTAATTGAATGAACATAACTAAGAAAAAAAAATAGATCTGCACATTAGATTTTTCATCTTGATTTCAGGTTTGAATTATAAAATCAATGGTAAGTCACATAAATCCTCTAGGAAGGCTGATAAGGTTGAAAATAGTGCATTTTAAATTTTCGCTACTATAATAATATTCATATTAAATTTTGACTATTAATCATAGAACAAAAAAGAGGACAGTAGTTTTGTTGCATGACTTCAATTTAAATCAATCTCTGTTGGTAGATTCCGAATAAAGGATCTATGGGATATATAAAAAAATTCTAAGCAGCAATATTTAAGTGTTGATTTCTTCAATTCAAAACTATTGTGTTCTGTTCAAATATTGTAAAATATATTTTTTATGTGGCATTTGTTTAAGAGTTGTACAAGTAATAAAGCAGTGCACAACAAGTTTAAGTTTGCAACTAATTATTTTTTTGGGGAAATAGCAAAATATATTATAGAATAACTGAAAACATGGTATTATTTTAAAAAGATATTTTAATGTGATTAATACTTTATGCACATTAATTAAGCTGTTTTTATTAATTCAAAGATAATATATTCAAATATTTTATATTTTGATGAATCATTTTTTTTTTTTTATATTACAGGAAACCTTTGAAACTGCATTTAATTATAGTTCTTTGAATATTCCTTGGTATCTTGTTGCTGGAAACCATGACCACTATGGAAATGTTTCAGCGCAGATTCTGTATTCTTCTAAATCCTCTCGGTGGTATGTTTTCTGATCTTCTTTTATCTGAGAAACGGAAATATTTATTTAAATTGTTAAAAATTTGTTTCATAATGCTAATTAAATCTGACTGTAAGAGTGAAAGCTTATCACAGAATTATATAAGTTCTAGAGAGTTGATAATAATGAAAATTAATATGTTTTGTCATACTAATTTTATAGGATGTAACTGAAGTGAAGTGACTTCCAAGTGTGGTGTACTTAAGATCAACTCAAATCTCATTATGTGCGAAAGTTTCATTTCCATAGTAAAGTTCAACCGATTTTAATAAGATTTTGTGCATAGCTTGAACTAATCATGTTTTAGGTTATGACAAAGCCTGAATTTTAAATTTCAATCTATGTACTGAGATAAAAAAAATTAAATGCTTTAAAAATTAATATACTATAAAGTTTTTCTAAATTTTATTTTTTATTATCATTATTTTTGTATAAAAATATTTCATGTAGACATAAATATTTTCTACACAGAATTTTAGGTGCAAAATTGCTGTACGAAAAAGATTATACAGCTAAGGCGAAGTGAGTTTCGAACGTAGCTTTCTTAACAGTGACTCAAATCTGATTATGAATGAAGGTTTCATTGGCAAAGTGAAACTCAAACGATATAAATAAAATCTTGTACATAGCTTAAACTAATCATGGTTTAAGTCATAGTAAAGCCTGAATTTTAAATTTTGATCTATGTAGAGATATCTGAAGTCAAAGGTCAGATAATGTTAAGTATATAGAGAAAATTAATTTTAAGAAATTTGTATGCTAAACAGAATTTTCTATTTGGTTGGTGTAAACTAAACAAATATAGCTGTATAAGTTACTAGGCTGTCTTGTATATTAATTATTTGATATTTTGAATTTTTTACCATTTTCATGAAATAAACGTCTGTTATTAAACATGTAGCTAAATATCCTTCTTGTTAGCTTCAGTTTTGGATCACAAGAGACAGCCTAGTACTTTAGTTTTTTACAATACAAGGTATTTTAAGGATATTTTACTGGAAGATTAACAACAGATCAAAAAGGAATCTGCTGAAAGATATATATTTTGATTGTGAAAGTTTGTTAGTAGTTGGCAATTATCAACCCTGATATAATAATGGGTGTAATAGACTCATGTGACAACACCAAAAAAAGTATCAAATTTCATTTAATGTAACATAGTTTCAATATTCATGTAATAATTTGATATCAATTTTGTATGTAGATGAAAAGAAGCCTCTTTTTTAAGAGCCAAACACTGTTAAAGAGCTAAATGTAAAACATGTAGAGAAAACATGTTCATATTACATTTCATTTTCTTCAATTAATGGAAGTATTGTTTTTGGCTCAGAAGCACTTTTAGGCTAAATAGAAAATTTAGATACTTTGAGGGGTGCTAATTTTAAAAGATAAACTTGTTTTTATGGTAAATGCTTGTGTGTAGAATAGTGGTCTTCAAACTTCAAACCGTTTTGGTTGCATATTCTCAAAACCTACTCGTGTACCCCTATTGAAAATTCTGATGTGATTTTTCTTTTATTTACAATTCTACTATGGAGGCTTTGTATTAGCTTAAGAATAGTTTTTGCTCTAAATGATTGTTCTAGTAAAGTAATATTCATATAAATCATAATATTATTGTATTCATAATGATGTAATTTTAAATTACAAGTTAATATTTGTTTAATTAATTATTATTAATATTTTTGTAATTATATATTATTATATAATTATATAATATAAGAAAAAAAATAAGCAAATAAGATATCCATATTGGAAATCTAAATGCTGATCAATATATTACAGAATCCATCTAGAAATGTCTGAAAATATCCAACATATAATTGGAGAAAATTGACTATGCAAAATTAAGTAAACATGTATTCATTGTGTGAAACCATCCATACAAATAAGTATATAATAGGAACGGTGCAAATTAGTCAAGAAAAATAATGGAGATATATAAATGCATAGTCACCTTAATGAGGTTAATAATTTTGTGAAAATATCAGAGAAACACATTAGAGAACCTCTCAAGTATTCCCTAACTTTGCTTTTCATGCAGTTTTTTTTTAATTATTGAAATTTTTAACGTTTATATTTTGTAATTGTGTTTTTAGATAGCTGGTTAAATTTATGTGAAAAGTCAATTTTTTTAAACTGGTTTTTATACGAAAGATCATTTTCTTTTAATCTTTTTAAAAGGTTCAGTTTTAAAATTTAACATGCGAACAGCATAAAATTGGTTCAAGATTTCTTTGAAACAAACTCTTGTTAAGTAACTGAACTTAAGCTAGGCTGATGGGGTTAAGTCAATTTTCTGTGAGGTTAAAAATTATTTTTTTCTACATAATATCTTGTAAATTGCTGTTGATTGTTATAAAATAATTTATATGTATATATATATATATATATATATATATATATATATATATATATATATATATATATAACACAAGTTTATAGAAGATAAAATCTATCTTGTGTTTCAGAAACAAGCATTTTTGTGTTCATTTTGAAGAGATATATGGACTTGACAAGGATTTTTTCGAAATGAACTTCTTATCTTAAGCCTAAAGCTCTTCCACGTGCAAGCTTTTTTGCTTGATTTTTTTGTTTTCCTATTTTCATTCCTCACCTTTGAAATTTGTTGATTGTCTTTGTCTTTATGACCTGCATTACGCTTTATAATTTCCTCTTTATGTTTGAATATCTTTTATTTCTTTGTATTTTGTAGAAAATTTTGGAATAGTGTATTATGAGTTACTACTTACCTTCTAACATTGGATTTACAATTTTATATATATATATATATATGTATATATATATCGAAGCAAACTAAAAGTGTTAATTATACTTAGCAAATATGAAAAGTTATATAAACTAAAGGTAATAAAGTAAGCCTAGTGCTTTTCCACATGTTTGGCTTTGTTGCTTGATCATTTTCTGCTTTTCAATTTTGAAATCTCACCATCGGTATTTGTGGATTATATATAGCTTGATGACTGGATATATGCTTTTTATTCTCCCTTTGATTGATGAATCGCTATTTTTTTATATTTATATGTAGCTATCTTATATTTTAAGTTATGGTTATATGAGTTACAACTTATCTCACATCTATCATTGGAATTTCATATAATATTTTTGTTATATATATATATATATATATATATATATAATAATCTTAAGATATAATATTTGTATTTTTCATTTATATGCTAATTGCTTAGTTTTATTTTTTTTAAGACTAACATTGTATGTTTTTCATATTTAGGAATTTTCCAGATTTTTATTATCCGATGACCTTTAAAATTAATAATACTAATACTACAATTGATATTATCATGACGGACAGTGTCATCTTATGTGGGAATACAGAGATGATGGTAGACTCGCAACCTCGTTTGGAACCTTCTAGAAAACACCAGTCAGACAATCATTGGAAATGGCTAGAAAGTGCCCTTCAGTCATCCAAGTAAGAATTTCCCTTAAATGAAATTAATATAGATGGGGTAAATTTTAGAATTAAAATATCTGGACAACTTTCTCATACATTCGTATTCCATTGTTATCCATATTCTCTATATTGTTTAATTTTATCACAATTAACATCAGAATATGGAATTATTTTTTTATTTAATTTCCTTCTCAAATTATTTTTTTTTTAAAGTTTTATCAAAATTCTTAAAATTATTTTTTAAGTTGATAACAAGTCTGTCATATTGAGGAATTGTAATAGTTTGACTAATTGCATTGTTATTCTTTAATTTACTTAAAAAAACAATTAATTGCACTGCAGAACTCTGATTGCCTATGTTTCTGTTTATACAAAGAATGCAACTTCAAGCTCTCTTCTTACCGTTTTCCTTTACAAACATAAACAGAAAAGAGCCATCTACCAAACAACACCATAATATGAACATAAAGTCTATAACAGAAATTATATTTTTCAGAGACATAAACATCCCAATAATTAATATCTTTATCCTTTATCAGCAGATTGAAAAAATATTTCGATGAATTCAATCACTAGACAAAATACAGATTAGCTGTGTTTTTTCGTTTGCAAATCATTCACTTGTGGTTTAAACATCATCTGAAGAAATGTATTTTGAGTATTTTGAAAATACAAAATACTTTAAACATGTATTTTCGATTCATTGTCAAAATACTTACTTTTATCAGTTTAAAATACAAAGGTATTTTGAAAAAACATTTCATATACATGTATTTTCAATACTGCCCAACTCTGTAAGTGTATATATATATACATACATACATACATACATATATACACACACACATATATATATACTCGTATATATATATATATATATATATATATATATATTTGTCCATATAACACAAGTTTATAGATAAAATCTATCTTGTGTTTCAGAAACAAGCATTTTTGTGTTCATTTCGAAGGGATATATGGACTTGACAAGAAATTTTTCGAAATGAACTTATCTTAAACCTCTCTTCCACGTGCAAGCTTTTTTGCTTGATTTTTTTGTTTTCCTATTTTCATTCCTCCCCTTTGAAATTTGTTGATTGTCTTTGTCTTTATGACCTGCATTACGCTTTATAATTTCCTCTTTATGTTTGAATTTCTTTTATTTCTTTGTATTTTGTAGAAAAATTTTAGAATAGTGTATTATGAGTTACTACTTACATTCTAACATTGGATTTACAATTTTATATTTATATATATATATATATATATTATCTCTCTTTATCATGACTATCTATCTTCCAATAATGTTGTATTTAATGTCAAAAACTTTCCTATGCTCTTGCACTTTGTGTTATACAACAATTATATTATCCAAGGTGATAACATTTATTTACAAACATCTGGTGTACCACAAGGTGGCTGTAGTAGTAGTATACTCACTAACTTATATCTTTATTATTATGAGTCTCATTTTAACTCTAGTTCATATATTATATATAGATATGTTGACGACTTAATTTGTATTATCATTGATGATTCCTATCCAATTAATATTGATTTTTACCCATCTAACCTAGAATTAATTCCTAATGAGCCTAGCGTTAGTCAAACTGTAAACTTTTTAGACCTAAATTTAGATACCCTCAATAATCATGTAATCACCAATCTATATGATAAAAAAGATTCTTACAACTTCACTATCATAAAGCTGCTATCATATCAATCTTGTAATTCTATTCAATTGTTTAGAAACATCATTTTAAACCAGCTATTTCGAATACATCGACTTTCTGATCCTCGGTTTCACTTTCTCCACATCAATAATCTTAAACGCATTTGTCAAAATTACCAATATCCGGAAGTATTTGTAAATAATATTATTAATAATTTCAAATATACCACGTAATAATTTTACACATGCATTATTTATCTTTGATTGGATAACTCAATTTTGAGAATTCACCCATTCTTATCACCTAACTTGCCACTTGGCCTGAGTCTAATACTACTGTTTACTATTTTCGAATGACTATTTTCAAATTGTCCTAAGTCCTATACTGATTACTATTTTTGAAAGTCTCCATACATATTATGTATCTTTAAATGTATTCATTCCGGTGCCCACTCGCATTGACGAAGTGAGGTGAAATGCTCAGTTGCTTCTTCCACTTACACGTGGTAACAATGCTTGTGAGTTCATATTTCTGTTCGAGGAGGTATTAATTTTCTGATTTGTAATTCAATTGATTTATTTTTCTCCTTCCACTAGCCAGTAGACAGTTCCAATGGTGTCTATAGTTAAATACTATCGCCATTGTCAGAAACTGGCTATTCTATCGGTTTTAATTCGAATTGTATGGCTGTCCTGATGAGAATGCAATTTCGAACTAACCGCCATTTTCTGTGTAGTTTCAATTGATTGTTCTCTATGTCTTAATCTTTTATCTTGAGCTAATTATTATTGCCTTTTCTCATTTTTGCTTTGTTTTCTTTTTTATTTTTATTTATATACTTTTAATTGTGAATTTTGTATCCTTATATTCTTCTCATCCCCCTTTCATTTGTAGTGATATGTTACCTTCAATCTTTATCCTTAGTCTTGGTCTATAGTTACTCATTTGTAACAGATATGCTAGAGATGGGTTTTTTTTTGTACATACAGTAGTTTATGCATAATTTTCGATTAAAATCTTTCATTATATATATATATATATATATATATATATATATATATATATATATATATTAGAAAAATGTAATAATAAAAAATTCAAGTAATATTAACACCACCATAGAAGCAAAACCACGTCCATAATGCCGATAAGAGAAAAGAACAGCACCGCCCCAAATTCGATGATTAATCAGAATTAAATTCATCTTCAGGTCTGAGTTTTTAATTCTAATTAACCCAAACCAATGCCTGTTTCAGATTGAGCAATAGTACATTACTATAAATGCTGAAACTCAGACTACAGACATCAAAAGATGAAGAAATGAATATAAGAAAATTTGTATTACCTTATAGCATGAACCCTTCTTCTTTCACCACGTGTATATGCAATCAACCTCAACAACTTGAATTATCTAGAAGCACCGGAATGAACAAGTTGAAATACAACCAGAGAGGCAGTATGAACATCCACAGCTACACTCCTAGACCCGTCCAGTGAGTCAGAGCAGGAGACAGGACTATTACCCGTATAAGCAAAAAGGTATATGAACATGAAGCAAAGATGAAAATTCTTACTAAACAAGAAATTCATTAAAGAAATGGGTAATCGAGGATGCCATTATACACCATTATAAGGGCTCTCAAATCGTAGTTTCAAACTGGCTAAAGTTACAATTTTTTTAGCAAAAATAAAATTGGAAACATTAATATTAATGTATCTTATTTTTCTGATTTTTTGATTTTTCTAATTTTTTTTAGCTTATTCTATTATTTTTCATTTTTATTTATTTATATAATTAATAATTAATTATATATATTGTATATATATATATATATATATTGTATATATATATATATATATATATATATATATATATATATATATATATATATATATATATATATATATATTTATTTTTATTTTTTTTAGCCACTATAATTGGGAAAGTTTTCTTGGATGTTATCGATTGGAAGTTGATACACGGAGTTGATAATTTTAATAACGAATTTGGGAGGATATGCGTTATTAGTCGCTGTACTCAATAATTCCATAAAAAGTGCTAATTTATAATTTTCATCACAAATGTTATTGATTCTAAGAACCTGGTTTATATTTCTAAAAACAGATATGTACAAGAGTAAAAATGTTGAATTTTTGATGTATTAAATTTAAAATCCTGTCTTGTATCATACCAGTTTATGACCATATTACAATTTTGTAAATTTAAATTTAAATCTAAAAAGTTTGCAACAGTAGAATCATTATTAATTGCATTTAATTGTAAATTATTGGGATAAAAGTTAAATACTATAGGGATATTATTAAGAGATACACATAATATATATATATATATGTCATCTAAATATCTAAACATGTGCATATTATGCAAGCTTGGATTAATGTTCTTTTCATAGAAAAATAAATACAGATTAGCTAACAATGATAAGGCACACACCCCTTGTGGGATACCAAACTGTTGTTTAAAAAAAATACCACTATGCTGAATATAATTCTCATAAAGAGTGAAATTTAGTAATTTTTTAAAAAGAAATTTTGAATATTTTAGGTTGATATTATATTTTTCAAAAATTCCTAAAATAATTCTATACAGATCATCTATATCAATATTATTAAACAAATCTTTGAAATCATAAGTATAAATACTATGAATATTAGTAAGAGTTTTTCATTTCTTAACTAATTCAAAACTATTTTTCACAATATGACAATTATTAGAGATCTCATCTGACAAGGATACTTCATGTAATATTTTTAATAATAATTTACCAGCATTAGTAATGTAAGAATTATGCCCACTAATAATAGTTCAAAATGCAACAGGGGATTTATGAAACTTGGGCACTAAAACAATATATGGAATGTTATTACAACTATTTTAAGGTTAGTATTATGTAAATTATTGATTTGATTATTAAGTAAGTGTGACTGGTAGGTACTTATATATAGTAATACTTACATATGATTGAGTAGTTACTAATTGCCTTATTGACATATGTAATGACAAAATCATCTTGAATTTCTTTAATATCCTCTTTAATTGAATTAAGTTTATATTATTTATTAATTTTCTGATTATATATATAGGGATTTAGGTATTGCTCTATTAAGACACTCCAGGGTTTGACGGCTTCTACAGGGATTTGATATGTATAGCTGATTTTATAGATAAATTCATTTAAGTCAAGAAATAAATCTTTACAAATTAATTTATGTTTAAATATATATATTAATTGTATTGATTCGTTTTATATATTTAGTGTAATTTAAACTGTCATTTTCTAGCATTAATTTCTTTTAAAATATATTTCATAAAAATTCTTTAAAAGTTTCTTTTTTCAAGTTAACAACATCATAATAATGCTGAAGGATGCATTTGGAGTATCTGTATTAATATAAACTATTTTGATACCATTAACAACCATAGCATAGTTCAAATTATATATTTCTCCTATATATTATATTACCCCATCATTGTTTTCCCATCAAAAATAATTCTAATGAAAGTCTTAAAGCTTGAATAATTTGGGTCCTAATTAAAAGAATTGCCGAAAATTCTATATAATTCTAGCTTTGTACTTTTTCTATATATACATAACATTTTATGGTTCGTTCGTTCTACAGTTATTGTGTCCTCATTTCAGAGATGGACATATGTCTAAAAGTGTTCTAACTGGATTCAGGAGGTCTTATAGCATGCTTTATATATCAAAACCTTGAATTTAAATATTTTACTTGAAAACAATACTTTTTCTGTATAATAGTATGAGAAAGCAAAAATACAGTAATATCTCAAAGCAAGTTAATTGGAGCCATAAAACCAGCATACAAATGAATGAATTGCTGCATTTTGACATGTTGTATATTTTACTTAAATCCAGAATCATTTGCTAGTTTTTCTAGTGCCTTTTTTCTAGCTGTCAAATAATGTATAACTTGATTTATCCAGTAATTTCTGTTTTTACACTTTTCTTGGTTATTTTATTAAATGCCCCACTTTATGATGCTATATTAAATCTGTTACTAACAAACATACTTTCTATTTGTCATTTTGCTTTTGGTATGATTTTATGCAGCGTCATATTTTTAAGCAATCTTAGAATTCCCTGTTTTAGAATATTCCTGAATTCAACCAGGACCAACCATATTAAAGTTAATTTGCACAGAGACTGTCTAACTAAAGCAATTACTCTTTAATCATTTGTGTACTTTAACTCAAAACTTCCAGTTTAACATTTATTTTTTTTTAATAACTCCATCATTTCTAAATTTGCATTCATCATGCTTCAACTTATATAATTAGCTGTAGTATGTTTCTATGTGGTTTTTTTTTTTTTTTTTTTTTCACATAGAAATGCACCATATAATAGTCTTTCTCCTTTTGCAATAAAGAAATAAAATAAGATAAACTAGGCCATCACCCGTGACCAGAAACTGGAATGAAACAGAGTAGTATATAGCTACATATTTAATAACAGATCTTTATTTCAAGAAGGTAGTACAAAACTCAAAATATTAAATCCAAAATATTAATATTAAATAATTAATGTACAAGACAACATAGTAACTTGAAAAATTGTACAAGTTATATCAAACAAATAGAAAATTTTGTTTGGTATGCAATTTTTTTTATATTACTTTTTCTCCATAGCCTAAACATTATCAGACCTTTGACCTCAGATATCTCAGTACATAGATTGAAATTTAAAGTTTGATATTTGTCATGACGTAAACCATGATTAGGTTAAGCTATGTATTTGGTTGATGGCTTTGCTATGTACAAAATTGTATTTGAATCTGTTTAATTTTACTTTGTCAATGAAACTTTCGCTTGCGATCGGATTTGAGTGTGTATTAAGGAAGCTACGTTCAAAAATTGCTTTGTTTCAACTATAGCTATATTCATTTTCATATAGCAATTTTACACCCAAAATTCTATGTTGAAAATATTTTTGTATACATAAAGTTATTTTTATGCAAAACTAATGATAATATTAAATAAAATTTCGAAAAACTTTATAGCATATTTATTTTTAAGGCCATTTTATTTTTTTCTCAATCTAAAATTTTTGTAATTTTTTTTCAAAATAATTAAAAATATCTGGCATTAAAAGTTCCACCAGACTTTATTAAAAATTCCATAATTGTAAGTTACATTGAACCTATCTTCAATGTAACTTTGTGCAGTTAATCCTAATTAAAAAAACATATTATTACATTTTTATTCAGTTAATAGAACCAGTCAATGTAAAATCATTATTGTGTTATTATTATACCCTCTTATAATTATGTTTTTATTTTAGCTTTATTAATGCATCTTGTTTGGGCTTTAATCATTAAACTTTGGCCATTACACTCTAGTATTGGGGCATCCCCCCCCCCCCCAGACTTTTACCTCTAGAGCAGTGGTTCGTAATCTTTTTAGTGATTGGCACCCCCTTGATTCTAAAAATAAGTTTTCACACCCTCTTGAAAAATGTGCTTCTATTTCTTTATTTAGGAAATTACATTTAGTGCAAGATAATTTATTTGTTGAAAAATAAACAAATACATATACTGATTCAAAACAATATATCAATTTTTAATGGCTACGTTGCTTTTGTTTATTCATAATAATACTTTTGATGCGAGGCTCCTTTTTTGAAAGAGCCAAACGTAAGTCATCACTTGCATTTAAGCGATTTCTGGCCTTTGTTTTCATGCTTCCATTTAGCTAACAGGCTAAAAGTAGATAGACGTAGCTACTTCCTGGTGTTTTCTGCCCCCCCCCCCCCTTAAGTTTTGTCTGGCAGCTACTCAGGCATTACAAACTCAGTCTGAAAGACAGAAAAAATGCTACCCTGATGATAATTCACTTTGAAAACATAATTTTGCATTTTATTCATGGAAGAAATAATTAATACAACCTAAAAATGTGATTATTTATTCAAAAGAGAAGTTTTTATTACTGCAGAGTAAAATATTTCTCATTAAATAAGATTTTGTAGCCTGGTGCATTTTGGTGCCATCTGGTGCATTTGGTGCATTTTGATGCCGAGCATTGCTCTAAACTTTAGAGCAATGCTCGGCTTGGGAGATAAAAATTGATTTCAGGTGATGATGTGGACTCAGTTTGCCCTTTCTTCTGTTTCAATACGAACTTTTAATATGGAGTGTATGATCTCCCTGAATTGCCTAATATTATTTTTTGCATACATAGAAAAATAAATCCTAATGCTTATTGTTAACTTATATCACCATTCTAAAAATTAAATAGAATATGTATCAAGTTGCTGGACTGGACCATCCTGCAGATGACACTCCTTATAAAAGAAAGCACTTGCTTTCATGACAAAACACTGTTTCATTAAAGTGGACTTTTGATTAGTGTATACATGCCTCATCACTCTAGTGGGCATCACAATAACAGGTCACTTATGGTATTAAACATTATGCAATATTAATTCACAAAGACACCTTTCAAGGCAGACAAATTCAGTGGTCACCTTGGAGTGTTCAGATACATTTTTCACTCAGATCCAATTATTTTTACATCAGTGTTCACAGTACCATCTTTTATTATAAATTGCAACTGCTCATGCTCATATACTCTTTATGCTGGAAATTTCAAAAGCCGTAAAAAAAAAAAAAAAAAAAAAAAAAAAAAAAAAAAAAAAAAATTCTACTACCAAATTATATCGGGTCCCCAACATAATTTGGCAGTTTTACTGTTTTTACATCTATTTGATAATATATTAATCTAAAGACCAAAACTCGGAGACTCGGATCACCATTGCATCCGAGTATCAATTTTTATTTTATCCTATCCAGCTAGTTTCCTCACCACCCCTAGAGGTACAGCTGTCGGTGCGTTTTTTTTATAGTGGTATCCCCTAGAGGCCTAATCCACTTTTACTAAACTAAAAAGCTAGGTTGGATAATAATAAGACAACAACACACGAAATTTCTGGTTACATAAAGGCCAAAAGAAGACAAATAAAATTATATAGTATAAATAAAAGCCATATGTGGCCATATTTTTCAGGGAGGGATGCCTTCATGGAGGACTTCTTAAGGGTGGCTGCATCACATTTATGTTACATGCTAAGGAAACCATGAAAAACTCAGCACATGCAGCCCTCATTCCACTCTAGCTGGAATGCAAAACTCAGATGTCACCATTTAGATTAGTTCTTGAAATACTTTTCATAATACTGTGCTTGGTACAAGTGCACCATGAGGCCTCAATAATTTATTCTGCTGGTTCAGTGCAGATGGCACTGTTATGCTTGAAATACTTTTCTTAATACTGTATCTGGTACAAGGACACCTCGATGTTTCAGTTTTATTCCACTTGTTTGGTGCAGATGGTACCTTTATGCTTGAAATCAATTTTACAATGGTTTGGTGCAAGTGGGCACCTTGATGCTTCAATGATTTTATGAAACTGGATGGATGCAGAGAAAAGGCACTGTTATCCTTGAAATAAATTTTATACTGGTTTGTTGCAAGTGGGCACTTTGATGCTCCAATGACTTTATGAAATTGAAGATGGCATTGTTATCCTTGAAATTAAAAGAAAGGGTAAAGAGTCATTTATCACAGAGTCAATTTACTGGTGAGAAAATTGTATGAATTATTATTGTCACCACGACCCATTGGGTATGCTAATTGTTTCCTTGCTATTTAAATGTCCTCCTGATCCACTCTCGGAATCTGGTGATCACGCTTCTTTTCCTCTTTGTTGAATTAACACCTGTAAATAAAAACAAAAATATTATGTTTAAAAGTTTGATAGTTTGATCCAGATTCCTTTGAAAACAGTTTTCTTTTCATTTAGTACAATGTAGCAAGAGAATAGGTTTTCATACTATGTCTATTCCATGTTGTGGCCCTAATTAAATGCTGTGGAAAAGTGTTTGTTTGCTTTTTATCCTGTTTTTATTTTCAATTATTTATTTATCCAATTTGGAAACTTTATATAGACGATGAATATACAGGGCTCCAAGGAAAGTCCTTATACATTTCAATAACTCTATCTGAAATAACTATCTAAAATAAAGTGACCATGCCCAATCGAATAAAAGGAATTACAGCGCCCCTAATAGAAAATTTAACATGTTAAAATGGCGTAGTCGGCAACAAAGCGAAATAGATGAAAAAAGCTAATTACAAATGATGAAAAAAGCTAATAAAGATGAAAAAAGCTAATGATAGATGAAAAAAGCTAATTACAAAATTGTAGAGCATTGGCTAATCAATGGAAGCCGAAAACAAGAATGTGTGAATCACGTATATGGAAGGTAATAAACACCTGTCAAAAATTGGTTTCATTAGGGCCTCTAACATGGTGACACATGCAATGCTTGTTAAATTACACAGTAATATTCTTCCTAGTTCAAATGTGCCTGATTGCTAAAGGAGGACATTTTGAACATTCTGTATATTAGATTCCTGTTCATATAAGTGTTAGTTATTGTATTATTCCTGAATAGCCAATAACACTGTTGTGTGAAACTAATGTCTTCTGCAGCAGTTTTATTGTGCGATTCTCAGTCAGTAAACAATGCTCTACAACTTTATAATTGGCTTCTTTTGTCTATCTCCTTCTATTGGAGTTCATTACCCTAACGTTTTTCAAACTCTCGCCCTATTCAGTGCTGTAAAATAATATGAAACGTGTTCACGGTTGCAAATTGTTGAGCAATACATTTTCAGTGTCTAAAATTTTGTGCTCAGACTGTGTATGTTTGAAAATAATTTGCGTACACTTTGAACCGGCTGTGGTCTATTTTTGAAAAGTTATAAGCGCATTTGATTTTGTACTTGAAGCTATATAACTAGATGATGTGTCAGATAAAAATAGAAGATTTTCGTCGTATTCACCAAATTATAGTGTCTGCTATAGAATTTTGTAGAAATTAGAATAAGTGCTATGCTTCCGTAGAACACTGTTAGGAATTTGATAGCAATATATATTTCTATAAGCCTTTATGCATATTATTCTGCGAAATTTTCAATAGATTTCTGTTGAGCGCTATAGGCGTATTTCAAACATATTCGTTAAGGGGGGTGTATGCAATTTATGCATTTGCTATTTATGTCCGAAATTACTCTGAATATATTAAGCACATATAGCATACCTTGAATGTCAGCTATTTCTACTTCTGGAGTCACATCATTTGGGTTTTCAAGTGTAACTGGCTTTTCTGTGGTCAGTGATACACAAAGTGTAGAATCTGCGTCAAAGATAGAAAAATCCTCAAAAGGAGCGGGCTCCTCTGTGTCGGTAAAATCTGCAGAAAACACAATTGAACACATTAATATATATTTCTACATTGATTTGATGAGCAACATTTTTAATTCCTGTGGGAAAGCAGAAAATATTTTGTAGGCAATTGCTGTGAGTGATTCAATCTTAAGCGAATCTAAAGCATTTATTTATAGGGATGCTAAAACATATTCATTTGGGGAAATAGGAGTGGGGGGGAAATGTGCCATTGATTTCTAGGTAGTTTTATTAGATTTCAAGTATGCATAAAATAGAAAGAGAAAAAAAAACTTTATGATTCAATCACAAAAAGAAATTGCATTTCCATATACACAGAAAATTGTAATGTAATTTAACATACCACCTTTAACGAATATTTGTTGACGTCTTATTACTTGGAATAAGCACGTAGAGCCCTTATAGCCTTTATAGTAGCTTTACCCTTACGTTAAACCACACCTCCTGTTGTAACGTCACGAAGAAACTATGTCTAAAAGCAAAGGGTGAGAAAATAATTTTTGCCTAGGTTGACTCAGCAAACTTATTTTTAAATTTAGAAAAATAACGTTTCTTAAATACGCTTTTATTCGAATGGGGGGATATCCGTCGGCATTCACGTTAAACATTGAATCTTTAATTTGTTGATGCACTAACTTAAAAGTAATTTTATTTTTGGAATTATTGAAAAAACATGTCCCCTAAAATATGTCCCTAAAATTGAAATTTTCTTATTTTAGTCAATTATAAATGATCAGTAATTTGTAAGACCTGTGTATTAAATTTCAAGCCTTTACGATATCTGAAAATACATTTTACGCTTGAAAAGAACATTTAACGCTTCGGAACACCCCCTAGAACAATTATTTCAGCTTTCAAAACTCCACTGCGCGCGTCTTAATTGCCAAATTTGGTTAAAGCTAGGATGAACAGTGCGGATTTGTATAGTTGGAAAGTCAGACAAGCTTTAGGGATTACAAGATTTATTTTATTCGACGACAAATTTTTTTTTTCAATGTTTAGGGGAGGGGCTGTTATATGGAATTTTTCAGAATTTCAAATTGAGTCAAAAAAAAAAGAGGGGGGGGGGGCACACTTTCCCAGGAGTATGACATATCAAAACGTGCATTCCCACCAGAGACTAGGGATTCAGAAAGGCAACACTTTTCTATATAGTATAATTTAAATATTTTTTTGGAGATAAGCTCTTTTTTACCTGGGAAATTCGGTTCTTTATCTCTGGTTTCGGCCATTGGATCTGTCTCGATGGAGTCTAGAATATCGCTTAATAACTCCTTAACCTCTTGCTGTGTCTCATCACAGTCATCATTGCATTCCGCCTTTGGGCAGAGCGGCTCAGTCATGAGTTCTGCTTCGACAGTCGAGTCTTGAGACGCTTCTTCACAAAGGTTATTCCCACTTTCAAACACGGAAAAGTCAGCAAAGTTTTCAATTGAATGCAAGTTTTCCATTTTGAAAACATCTGTAATGAGAAATATTTTAACATGAAATAAATTAACCTTAACACTGAAATCAGAATATCTATCGTTTGGCAGCACTTCTGGTTTGTTCTCAGTTAGCCTCTCACCTGAAATAGGGTTTGACGCTCCTCGAAAGTGGGGAGACAAATCCTCATCGGCCGGGACTACCGGAGCCCCTTCATACTTTTCGTTGGGTGCATCGCCGCTTTGAAACATAGAAAAGTCAGCAAAGTCTTCTCCTATTTGTGCATGAGCGACTTTTTCGGTGAAACCTGCGGAAATAAAAATAAAAACTCACTATTACACATACATCGACAGTCGCGCACATAAAATAATGCACCAAGATAATGCACCAAGAAATTGAAATAGTAGAATTTTGTTTTCCGTTAGATGACACTCATATGCCCTCATAAATATATCAGAAAAATCGTCTGCTGTTTGTAATACTTCAGAAGAACAGACCTCTTCTTTTATCAATCAAAGAACATGACATTTTCCCAGAGTGAAATATATTTTTTACAGCAATATTTTTCTCATTCTTATGAGTATGCCGTTGAAGAATTTTAGAAATGCATGCTGTAAAACTCCTCACAATTCAACAATTACGAGATTAGTAAAGCTTTTTTTTTAGTGGGGGGGATGGATATGTTGAGCAGACAACTCAAGAATCGGCAGGAATTTTAACTCGGTATAAACTGTTCGAAATAGAGACTGTGTTACGGAAGCTCTTTAATGAACTCTTCTGAAACTCTTCAGTGACACTCTCATAGAAATAACTACGGAAAAATTGCTCTAAAATAAAAATGCTTTCACGATAGATGGTTAGTATTACTAAACACTCAGCAAAACAAAAATTGCTTTTGAAATTTTATGCAAATTTGCCACAACCAAGCTGGAATAAAAGGCTTCCTGCTTGTACTTACACTCTTTCTTTTGTACATACTTCCTGCTTGTACGTACTTCTCTTGCTACCGCCGTCAACGGAACTCATGTTTCTATTGTTACTGTCATGCTACCTGTTATAATATCCGGATGTAACTAGTATTCAATGTAGTTAATAAAGATGCATGTTATTTAATCAAGTGGATATTTTTTTCGGCCTCATGTATTACTTCAACAGGATGCATGAAACATAGGTAAGCGTCATCGATCAATTGCTTATTTAAGATCGCGAAACGCCATGAACTTCTATTGATTAAAAAATATCAGTAATCATCGCATGGCGTATAAAAAACAGAAAATGATATTTCTGATATATTTTTCAGTGTTACCTATCTGAAGAAAAAAAATGTACTACAAAACAAAATGTTGTACCTTCAATATTTGTTGGACGAGCACACGGCCATATGTTTTCAGCAGCTCCATTCTCCAAACCGTCATCACCCCATACCGATTCGAAATCCAAACGGAGTGGAGAAAATGCTGCCCTTGCACTGGGGTCATCATTAAGCGCAGGAGGTTCGTAGATGGGAAGAGAACCGTCTTCGAACCCCTCGAAGGTGAAGGACATCGTCACATTGACTTCTTCGAACCAATCTGGATAGAGACAACAAAATAAATTAAAGATTTGAATTAAGAAAATTGACATTTTTTATGTCACAGCGACTGCTAGTTTCTTGCAACATGTTCATAGAACCAGAGGTGGTCTGAGACCAACAAATTGGTTCGGTTATTTTGTATTTTTTTCGACCTTGGTCAAATTAGTACATTTTTATTTTGGAAACTCTAAGCGTTAATAAGTTCTGGGCCTACATTTTATGCATTTTTTATAGGGTAAATGTTTCTCAAGCTTCTTTCAGCGCAGTTTGACAGCTGCTTAGTCTACCCATCAATATATTCGACCTTGACAGTAATATAATGAAATTTTGGCCTTCGTATTCTTTGAATTATACGCTCTTTTGGGGGGGGGGCGGAAAGCACCATGAAGAGACTGTTTTTATTGAAATTAAATATGCGTACAGCTCATACACAGGTAATGAAATGATTACAAAATCAGGGCCACAGGACCCTTCAATGGTTAGCAATTGCACATTAAATTTTCAAATCAGTAATTGGTGAAACCCCCCTTGACGGCAATGCATGCTTGTATACGTCTAGGTAAGAGGTGATAAAGTTTTCTAATGTCATCCTGCGATACATTCTGCCACCTCGATTGTTGCTTCAGATTTGTTACATTTCGGGGTGCCCGAATCTGGCGGTCTAGCATGCCCCATACATGCTCGATTGGTGAAAGATCTGGTGACCTTACTGTCCAAGGAACAGTATTAACAGCACGGAGACAGTCCACAGATATGCGAGCCTTATGTAGCGTGGCATTATTTTGTTGGAAAATGGCCCCAGAATGACGTGCCATGAAGGGTAAAGCAAACGGCCGCAGGATTTCATCAACATATCGTTGAGCTGTTAAAGTTGTACGCATGATGACTAGGGGACGACCTGCTGTCATAAGAGATAGCACCCCCACACCACACGAGAGGTAATGGCTGTGTGCCTGTCGAAAACCCAGACCACCCGACTGACCCAAAGGTTTACAGCAGCAGTTTGGGTGGCCGGGGCTGTGTACCTGTGTAATAGATAGGCTGATTGGGACCGCTGGTCCTGGCGCCTTCACACACGTACCCGATGGTCATCTGTGGAAATACAAGCGTGATTCATCGCTGAACACTATGCGACGCCATGATACTCGGCTACGACATCACTCCAAACGACTCTGTCGATGTTGTGGGGTTATGGGAAGACGTCTTAAAGGCCGCCGTGAGCGTGACCCCACCTCAGCCAAGCGCCGTGAGTTGGTGGGAGGTACCACGGGTGGTATGGAAGAGGCTGTAGCACGTTGGATGGCGGACAATGATGCCTTTGGGCCAGTTCGGGCCTGTCGTACAGTCATCCGATCTTGCCTGGCATTCGTGCACCTTGCCCTTCCAGAGCCTTCATTCTGCCGATGAGTTCCTTGCAGCAACCTTGCTGCCAGCACCTTTGCACAGCACTGTCCGTTCGGTGCAGGTGGTGGCCTATTGCTCGGTATGACTAGCCAGCTTCACTCATCCCGACTATACGACCGCGTTCGAACTCGTCTAATTGCATATAAGTTCTTCGACAACATCGTAACGGCATTATTGGTTGTGTCTCCACAAAACTACAACGCCGATAACGAGCAAAGATAAACCGTCCACATTTTTAACCTGCTTTATAGTTGCGCAGCAGAAACGCGCGCTATGACCGAAGTTAACACTCATTGACCCTGCAAATTTAATCATTTGCATACTTGGTATAAAGAAATTTGCATGCGAAATTTCGAGATGATCGGATTATTTTTTTTAGGGGTGTTTCGTTTTTTTTTTCTTTTTTTTTAACACTTTACAACAAAGTTGAAAAGTGTTTATGACTTTGTTCATTCTGTCTGTCTGTCTGTCTGTCCGTTAGCACGATAACTGCCGTAAAAATGACTTAATCAAAATGAAATTTTAGTATGTTGTTCAGACGGTCTGTAGGACCTATGGGAATATAAATAAATAATATCACCCAATTAGTTTTGGATTGAACCCGGGTTGAAAAAATGAAATACATTGAACCCAATGGGACCAAATTTTTCAAACATTTTTTAAGCGGATTTAAAATTCACAAATTGCTTCGAAAATTTTAGGTAATATTCAAATTGTTCCATAAAATATATAAAGAAAAATTCAGCGAAATATATTCAGTAGTTTTTTAAATAAAAATTAAAATAATAATTACACCTCTTACATGAAGCGATCACGTGACCATGATATAAAACGATCACGTGACCAACTTTAAAATATAATACGGCATCCATCTTGTCTCAAAATCGTCATTTTTAAAGTTCTTTTTAATTCATATTGAGTTTTGTATTCGTCGTAAAACCTCTTTATTTTCGCTTAAATTCTGTGCATCTACATACTGAAAAAACGCAATGACAATATATTTGAGTTTAAATGAGCATCCAACTTTGATTATTTCTCTAACGAAGCCTATTTTTCACTTATGTGAAATGTAAACAGCAAAATATGTAGGATGAGTTGTATAGGAATTGCTGTATTTTTTTAATGCAAAAGAATTTAGCTCATGGAGTCTGCAAAGCTGATATGAAAGAAATATTCATTGACTTTACCGAGAGAAGGACGATTTTTTGCGATGAAGTTTTAAGCATAGAGTTAAATTACTTATAGCTCCATGGTCTTAATTTTTAAATAAAATAAATTATTATAGTATTGTGATGAATGGGAAATTATTTATAAATGAAATGCTGCTTTTTTAGAGAGAGCCAGGCGTGTTATTTTTTCTATGACGTCATTTGAATGAATTTCAGTTGTTTTCGATGAAGTTTTTAAATATAATAAATTATCGTGGTATTATGATAATTCTAAAATTGTTACCGAATAATATATCACATTTTAGAGATGTTTAAACCAGGCAATTTATATTTCAATGCCGTCATTTGAATGAAGTTCATTTTTTGGGATGAATGTTTAAGTTTAATAACTAAGTTTTTTTGGGATGAATGTTTAACTATAATAAATCAATGTAGTATTGTGAGAAGTTTTAAAATATTACCGAGGAATGTATTGCATTTTAGACATGTTTAAATAAAATTGCATTGAAGTTGGAAAGTGTTTCTTAATCAATGCTTTAAATATGATTGATCTTTCTTGTTTTAATTGCAAAAGCGTGTATAATAAAAAAAGTCGTCTTTCAACTGCTTTTCGGTCAACCCGGCTGAACGGTTGTACAGGGTTTCCCCTTAAGTCCAAGTGTTTCAGAGCTGCAAAATTAGGGTCCCCTATTAGGAAAGTGCCTATGCGCTATAGACTGAGAAATATTGCAGTCCCTCTAACGGCGACTTGATGAAGTCAGAATTTCTATCTCGATAAGGAAGCAAGATAGACGAGAAATTTTTAATTACTTAGTTGCTGAGCTTTCTCTATTTAATATAGTAAAACGTGCGGTTTGCATATAACTTGTACACAGACGATCAAAAATAAAGTCATGGAAAAGTGGTAATTACGCAAATGTCTCATTTACTACTGAAGTAGGTACTTCTGAGGGAAATTGTGAAAGATACGCAAGAAAAAATAATAATCCTTGTAATAAGCTAGTTTTAATTTATTTAAAATTATCATTTTTGTGGTAAACTATGAATGTTGTACAAAAATTGTAGACAAATGATGTGGTACAATAATTATCCTTTTTCTTTGACTTCATTTTTTATCGTCTGCGTACATTCTATGTACAATCGTTTTTCCATACTAAATAGAAAAGGCTCATGTTTTTCAATTGTTTTGCTTCGTTTTCAAGATAGGAATTCTAACCTCTTCAATTCGCCGCTAGAGGATTTTCAAACTCTGTCAATCGATAGCTCATAGTCGCTTATAGACCCTGCTTCTGCAGCACTAGAACACTTGAATCGAAAGTTAAGGACTTGAGAGAAATCCTTCTATTTTCCTTTTACTCTTGTTTCTACAACCCTAACCAAGACTATCACACTATATAAATAACTAGCTGTGAATCCCGTCAAATGACGGGGCGTATAGTCATCGTTATTTTACAAAGGGATTTAACTTATGATCAGACTTATGATTATTAACTTGTCACCATGCACCCAACTGCAACGACCCATGTTTCGTATGCATTTTATTCTTTTGTGAAAAAAATGAAATTTTTTCAGTTTAAAAAATAAAGATTACACGTTGAAAAAACTTTATGTAGAATTTTTACTTTTTAATGGTAGATTATTACTTTTTACTTTTTTATAGTTTTTATTTTGAAAACGAGCTTAGCATTAATTAGAAAATGTGTGAAATTTCTTAACAAGCATTTTAAACTCTGAAATTCTTGTAGCCATGAACCTGCACTCCAATAAAAATAAATCAGCAAAAGTTAACTCCTTTAAAAAGAAATTTAAATTTTCAAATTTTTTGAAAATTTAAAATGTGAGTCTATTGAGTTGTTTTTGAGTTATAAGCGTTCACAAAAGAAGGATGCAGAGCATTTTTTTTTAATTCTGTTCCGTAGTTAAACGTAAGGGGAATAAAAACTATACAGGATTCATAGGAAAATTCTTAAGCACCCCAATATTTTTTATAAGTTATTGGGTCCATTACAGATCCATTATTGTACATGTTAGGTCTATCAATAGTAAAATGACTATGCCTGATCGAATAAAAGAAAGTGCCCTAGCGGATAATTTAAAAGTTCGAATAACGAACTTTGTAACAAATCGAAATAGACTGAAAAAGTGTTATAAGTTGTGGAACATTGTATATAATGACTAGGAACAGAAGATAAAACTCTTGCAGATGTCATTTATTGGACACAATAGTGTTAACCAATGACAATCCTATTCAAGAATGCTAAAATAAATAACACTTACATGCACAGGAATCTAGAATAGACGGGACCTGATTATCGCAGGTGCATGTTCGACAACTGTCCCGGTCCCCTCGGGGATATACTATTATAGGGATTACCACACTAATTTAGCATGTTGGCATCTTGGCTATGATGACCACATCTGTGCCTTTATTTGCATAGAAAACTAAAAATCTGATAATATTGTACGCTGAAACACAAACTTACCTTTGTGGTCAATGTCCCACATTCGGTCAGCTTGCAGCAGTACGCCACTGTTCCCCTGGAACATGCTGTGCTGCAGGACCCCGGTGGCCCTTGGCCTATCTTCAGAATTCTGCCTGAGCGTGGCCGTTAAAAGGTTCAGAGCCACTGATGCATCACCCTCTGTAATAGATGCTTTGGGGAAGGTGCGTCTCAGAAGCTGGTGGAACTTAGGAAGCTGGAAATAGAACGATCTAATATGAATATCTATTTATCGGCTCTTGTTGAGCAAGCTGTTCATTGGGTGGTTTGGGAGAAAAGTCATTCTGGTTTCTATCACTTTGCTCAGCATCTGCAAATGCGCTGTTTAAAATCTATTTCAAATCTGAAGGTCGTCACTAGGTAAATAATTAATCCTAGCCTTAAATAAGAATATTGAGATATTGCAATGTTTTGGAATAAATAAAAAAGCGTATATTTAATGCTATCATTTTCCCATAGTATTTCTTTTTTCACAGGTGATTTGGATTTTTAACCATACCTACATCTACTTTAATATTCATTTATTTTTTCGTAACAGAGTTTGTTTCAATGATCTTTTCTCTGCTTTTGAAGAAATAGATATCGACTCCTATATAATGCTTAAACTTATAAATCGTTGACATGGCTAATTGAATTTTGAAAAACTAGAAACTAGTGTTTAATAAAGCATCAATCTCCAAATTCTTAAACTTTCGGGCGCAATTGAAAATCAACTGACCATTAAAATTCGGACCTACTTTTACTTTAAAGATAGTTACTCTATGTCTATACAGACTGTTATGGGGCCCTGCCAATTCCTGGCAGACTGGGAACAGTAGCCTATGTTACAGCCTGATATGCGGAGAGCAATTTCCTCAGAAAAGCTATACCACGCTTGCACAACGTGCTAAAAAAAATGAAAAACTCTGAAACTATTTGGTGTTGTACGAACCTGTAGAGCTCGGAAGAGATGCGGGTAAACATCTTTCTTCCAACTTTGGAGCTTAGTTATTTTCATTTCGAACCAGTGATTGGTGAAGGCGTAGAGGGCGAGCATGCCGAAAGACCACATATCAAAAGCTTTTCCCTCCACTTCAGGGTTTTCACCATAGGACCAGCAGGCTTCTGGTGGACGGTAGTGCTTCATCAATCCGTACCTGGTTCATAAAGAGAAATAACTATTATTAATATATCATCATGATTTATAATTAAAAAAAATATGATATGTCCAACACATGGTTTTTACATATGTAGGACTTCTTGATATCAAATTGTGCTACCAATATTTCATAAATGAAGTGTTATTTATCTAAGTCCCCTAATTTTGCTCCCCCTAGTGATTTCGGACAGATTTAAATAATGATCACTCATTTTTACATTATATATTTTTAAATCACCTATATTGTTTGCTAAAAATTTTTGTGATAAACTTGGCAATTTGGTGTGACCCAGAAACAAACATTTCCGTAGCTTAATTTCATGATGTTAGGGGAAGTATGTCATTATCCATAATTTACTAAAGAGGAACATAATTAAAAAAGAAAAATGTATAAAGTTTTTTTATGTGAACACTCTATAAACCAATTCGTGTTTCATTTAAACGATTGAAATAAAATAATGCTTGCCTTCTTGTACTCTCTGTGGTCACGTTCACACATGAAAAGTCGCACAATACGGCTGCGTTGGTCGATGTTATTAACACATTATCGGCCTTGAGGTCGAGGTGGCACATTTCATGGCCGTGCAGATAGGCCAAACCACCCAGGACATCCTTCAACCAGTCTTTAACGACCTCGAATCCATTTGCACGGAATCTTTGCTTGTCCAGCATCTTGTTGAGAGCCTTGGGATGTAGAGGCATCAAGAACATATCAGCATCTGGCACCGAAAATACGTCCACCAGGGGCAGGACATTGGGATGATCAAAAGTTTGCCAAGATGCTTTTTCAAATTCCCACGTCATATCTCGCATCACGATCTTTACAGCGAGTTTTGTCTTCTTATCGGGACTTCTGGCGGTCAGAACGCTGCCGAAAGTTCCCTCTCCAAGTTTTTTCAAGACTTTGTAGTTCTTGTTCTTCAAGTAGCGAGTGCATCTTTTCACGACTGTTTCTCGCTGCTTTTCGTACTGTGTTTTACGTTTCAAGATTTTAATCCACTTGTTCGCCTTCGAAAATTGTTTCTTAGGCAAAGAGATATCAGAAGGATGAGATATAAAGTTCATCGAAGAGCCGTTTAGAGGCATTTTGTGACACAATCAGTTTTCAATTATTAAGGATTTAAATTGATAAACTGCGTTACGAGATGTTATATCGTTAGAAGAAATTCAAATGAGAAATGTAGTAATTAGGTTTTTTAATCGCTTTTCTTAATCGCTCAGTAAAAACAACTTAATCGTATTAAACTGAAATAAGAAAGGACAGATTTAAGAAAAAATTCTCTGTGTTGCACTGTAGTCATTGTTGTAATATATTGTTAGGAACTTTTGTTAATAACAATTAATTGTATAATCATCTGCATGTATAAGAGGTCATTGTTGCATTAAAGGTAATTTGAAAGAAGCGTTTTGGGTCCAGAATATCGGGCATGCGCAGTGTAGACTTGAAAATAAAAGTCTAAAAATAATGAATGTCTTATATATATATATTTTTAATATACATAATTAAACAATACTAATCTGATTTAAATCTTTTGTATCAGAATAAAAAAAATATATCACTGTATATTACATGAAAATATTTTATTAACATAAAACAACGTAGTATGTGGTATTGTCTTTTATTACATAAAACACACACACGTTTTATGTACGCACAGTGTTTTATGTATACACAGTGTTGTATTATATAAAACACCGATATTCTATTACATAAAACAACGTGATGATTAGCGGCGAAGCATCAGGGTAGGCAAGGTAGCAATGTCTACCCAAATAATTTACGATTAAGTAACTTTCCTTTTAATTATTATACATTATTCAAAATGAATGATTTTTTTTTTTAATTAAACGACGAGATTCAGACATATTTTTAAATCGACTTGCACAAGACCTTCCAGTGCCGGTGTATTGTTCTAGAGAGACATATCTCAAATGTCTACCCCATCTGGTGATATTGCACTAAGAATGTAATTAAAAGATAATGTACTCTCAACTTCTGTAATTTAACCGTCGTATAAGCTTGGGTAGACGTGTCTAAGTTAAGGGATTTCTTAGAGAAGTGAAGATTCCCTTTCTCCCTCCATGGCCTGATTAAGACAGGTTCTTAGGCACAATACTTTGTCGTCCCCCCCCCCCACGCCCTTTTTCTCAGTTTTTGCAAGAGAAAAATAAAAATATTGTTTTTTTCTCCATATTAGTATTTTTACACCGACAAAATCAACAATAACAAAAAAAGTTATTTTAAATGTTAGTTATAAAAGTATAACGCAGTCTTAAAGGAATCGAAGCTATATTTAATTCCAACTTAAAAAAATATCTATCTTAAATGGCATTAAATTTTACTAATTTTTCAGAAGGCAAAAATTAAAGTGAAATATTTTCTCTTTCTTCGTAGAAGAATAGCATGCATAACAGTTGCATTTAAAAAGCTAAACATTAGTTACGAAATGAAATAAATAATGATTAATTTGGAAAGGCTTTTCCTACTTTTTCCTTTTACAAAGACTTTAATAACATCTTTAAAATCAAATTTTGAAGTTGTGTCCTACTCAACAATTAATAAAATTAAATTACTGAGTTTATACTCACTTAAGTTAGATCTCGTTCTTTTTTCTTATTTGGAGTGCAGAGAAAAAACGTTGAGTAGAACAATTTAAAATTGGCATACTTAAAAGAATTCTAAGGTATCAACATTGGGAAAAGTATGTTTAATGCGTAACTTTGGATATTTAACTATGTTTTTAACGTTACAGTTTTATGATTATTTTAGGGGTTGTAATCAAGGCCTGGCTCTGTAGCAAATATAATACAGCATGTTTTATATTTGCTAATTTCGGTTTCTGATTTTATGTCTCCCCAAATTATTTCATCATGCTTCGTCACTGGTGATGATACAAATAGATTTTAATTGATTCTCCTGAAAAATTAAAAAATTGGTATTAGTCCCTTTTACCAAACCCGAACGATATGTAGCCTCTATTCAAGACGTTTCTAAAAGGCGCCATGTTGGCGACATTTCGACAAGTATGTCGCCAAAGCTAAGTGATAGAGAGCTTCAATTAATAGTAATTGCTGCCTGTAAAAGTTGTTTTCCAGTGAGGCTATTCTCAACACGGAGAAAAATAATGCATGTTGGGCCGCCATGTAGAATTGTATTGATATTTCGGGTCACTAGCGTAAAAGTTTGTGAACAAATCTAATTAATTTGAGAAAAATATGAAAATTAATGTTGATTCTGCACTTTTTGCTAAGCACCTTCACTTAGAAAATGCTACGTCAAGTTCAAAAGATCACGTCGTCCATAAAGCACTGAGGCTACCCTCTCTTGGTCCTCTACTAGAAGACCCAAAGAGGCTCCCATTGATTAATGTTGATTCTGTAGTATTCAGTTATAACATGCTAACTTCAGCAATACATTAGGGTTTGAAATCACGCTATTACAATTTTACTATGTTATTATTATTTTTTTATTACTTTAAACAACAGTTCATACATCATTTATGAGTATATTTTCCAAGATTTTATTAATTTTATAATTTTTTATTTGTAGAAGATGGAATGTTTTACTCTTGCCTGTTTGCACAGATCTGCAGAATTTTTTTAGTTAAAGATAAAAAAATATCTACTTTACCACTTTATTTGCTCGCCTTCTTGGGAAACAAGTCCCATGAATTACACTCGAGTTCAAAAATGTACGAGAAGACTAATAAGTATCTCTTCTTGCCTGTTATCAGCCCCCCCTCCCTCCATGTCGTCCATAGGAGGACACCACCCGAGTGAGAAAGTCCGGGCGTCAAAGGGGAGCGACCACCGGATTTTATTTATTTATTTATTTTTTAATCAAGAAAGGGAAGACATGAAGATTCACAAGAAGGTAAAAATTAAATATGGGGGGTGGGCGAGATAAATGCTTGTAAGAGGTCCCACAATTTGTATTGGCGATCCTGCCCCTCTTCCCCTTAGTATAAATCAGCGGTACACCCCCCTTTCCAAAAATCCTGGCTATGTCACTGTACAGAGTTCCTAGGAAAATCGTAAAGCAGTCCAATAACTTTATAAGTAAAGAAGTCCATGGGTGTATACGTTAGGTCTATCTATAGTAAAGTGACCATGCCCGATCGTATAAAAGGGCTCCCTATATCGGAAAATTTAAAACATTGGAATAAGGAACTTGGCAACAAAGCGGGTTGGGCAACAATAAAAAATGATGATGTTGTGGGTCATTATCTAGTTAATAGAAATAGATACCAGGAACTAACAAAACGCGTATACATAAAACAATAAATACCTGCCAAAAAGTTGAATCTCTAATTCAGTGACACCTGCAATTGCTGTTAAAGTGCGTCGCCATATTCTTTCTGGAATTCAAATGTATATGATCTCTGACGGAGGACGTTTTAAACAGGCTTCTATACTACATTTCTGTTCATGTGTTATTACTTTCCCTGCAATACATGGTAATGTATAGGGAAAGTATTGGAATCATGCCGAAAATCGCAACTCGAATTTTCGACGGATCTACGCGTTTCGAGACCTCTATAGAATACGAAAAAACTATTTTTAGCGTGACGTTTGTGTGTGTGTCTGTCTGTGTGTCTGTCTGTCTGTCCAATGTATGTATCCACTTTACTTTAACTCAAAAACGAATGGACCGAATTTCATAAAATTTGGTAGGTAAGTCACTTGGGTATGATCCTGGTGCTGATTAAGTTTTGATACGATTCGTAAAAACAGAACCCGCCTTTTTTTGAGAAATGGCCCCTAAAAATTTCATGTATTCACTCTAGCTAAAATACTAATAGACCAAATTTTACAAAATATGGTAGATAAGTTACTTGTGGGATATTCTGGTACTGATTAGATTTTGGTACCATTCGGAAAAGTCTTCTTTTTTTTACGAAATGTTCCGCAAAAATCTAAAAAAAAAAAGTCTACATATGATCAAATGTATCAATTAAATTCTTGTTTTATACGCAATTTTTGACGAGGAAAAGAATATGACACACTCAATTATACTTTAGGACTAACTGTTCTCAAGATATTTAAGATTTCTTGCATTTTTGGTACGCCGCTTTCGAAAAAATGTCCAATTACCAAATAAAAACAGAAATTGACTTAAAAATGCAAATTTAGTGTTATTTTGTGCAATTAAACTCGATCTAACAAATTATTAAAGAAATAAAGAAAAAATGAATTTGAGTCTGCAGGGAAAGTCATGTGCTGCCCACATCAAGTTTTTACTTTCCCTGCAATGCATGGTAATGTTTAGGGAAAGTATTGGAATCATGCCGAAAATCGCAACTCGAGTTTTCTACGGATTTACGCGTTTTGGGACCTCTAGAACACGAAAACACTATTTTTAACGTGACATCTGTGTGTGTGTGTGTGTCTGTCTGTGCAATGTATGTATCCACTCTGACTCAAAAACTAATGGACCGAATTTCATAAAATTTGGTAGGCTAGTCACTTATGTATGACCCTGGTGCTGATTAGCTTTTGGTAGGATTTGAGAAAACAACTCGCCTTTTTTCACGAAATGACCCGCAAAAATTGTCTGTATCCACTCTAACTGAAAAATTAATATATCAAATTTCACAAAATTTGGTAGATAGTCACTTGTGGGTTACCCTGGTGCTGATTAGATTTTGGTACGATTCGGAAAAGTAACCTGTCTTTTTTTTTTTTGCGAAATGGCCCTCAAAAATCGTCAAAATCTAAAATAAAATACTACGTATGCTCAAATATATCAATTAAATGCTTGTTTTATACATAATGTTTAACAATGAAAAGAATAGGATCAACCCCATTACACTAGGGCTAGTCGTTCTCGAGATATTTTAGTTTTTTCGCGTTTACGCTGCGCCACCATTGGAAAAAAAGTTCAGTTACCAACTGAGAACGAAAATTGAATTAAAAGTGCCAATTCAGTGTCATTTTAAATAATTGTAGGCGTTATTTTGTGCAATTAAACTTGATATAAGGAATTATTGAAGAAATAGCGAACGTGAATATGAGTCTGCAGGGAAAGTCATGTGCTGCCAACATCAGATTTTTTATTGTATCGTTCCTGAATATATCGACCATTCGCCGATAAATGCCTTCTGTGAAATGCGTGTGTGTACGCGTGTGTGTACGTGTTTGTCTCATCATTACGGGAGAACGGCTGCACTGAATATCATGGAAATTTGTAAATAGCCATGTGATAGTCCCACTTAAAATTGAGTCCAAGTTTGTTTCGAGTTTCTAGGACCAGGGATTATCGAGATACTAATAAAAAAATCTGATGTGGGCAGCACATGACTTTCCCTGCAGACTTATATCCACGTTCTCTTTATTTTGATTAAATTTAATTCACTGTTTTCACTCTTAATTCAATTTTCGTTCTTATTTGGTAACTGGAATTATTTTCAAAGGTAGCATAGAGAAAATACGAAAAAAGTAAAATATCTCGAGAACGGCTAGTCCTAGTGTAATGGGGTTGGTCGTATTCTTTTCTTCGTTAAAAATTACGTATAAAACAAGCCTTTAATTGATATATTTGAGCATACGTAGTTTTTTATTTTAAATTTTGACAATTTTTGTGGGCCATTTTGCAAAAAAAAGGCAGGTTATTTTCTTCTGAATCGTACCAAAATGTAATCAGCACCAGGGTAACCCACAAGCGACTTATCTACCGAATTTTGTTCAATTCGGTCCATTAGTTTTTGAGCTAGAGTGAATACAGGCAATTTTTGCGGACCATTTCGCAAAAATAAGGCGGGTTCTTTTATCCCGAAACGTACTAAAATCTAATCAGCTCCAGGGTCACACCTAAGTGACTTACCTACCAAATTTTATGAAATTCGGTGCATTAGTTTTTGAGTTAGAATGGATACATACATTGCACAGACAGACACACACACAGACGTCACTCTAAAAATAGTTTTTCGCATTCTAGAGGTCTTTGAAACGTGTAGATCCGTCGAAAACTCGAGTTACGACTTTCGGCATGATTTCAATACTTTCCCTATACATTACCGTGTATTGCAGGGAAAGTAAATCTAACCTCCCATAGAGATATATAGCATTACGCAGATGATATTTTTATCGCCAATTTATTTGAAGAAAAATGTATCATGTTACTTAGCAACGGAATTTAAACTCAATGAGTTTATTCAACGGACGATTCTATCGAATCTTTTCAGATTTAAGGGGACGGTGGACGTTGAATTTTTTTAAATTTATTTATTGACTTAGAAACATGAAAATTTGTATAAATATTCTTCTTAACATTACTATATAAAATACCATTCAATTGTTTTCAATTTTGTTATAATTTTGTATTTTTTTTTTAATTTAATTTTTTTTAAAGAAAATTTGAAAATGCTCCTTGCGTGCCATTTGTTCACATTTTTGATTAATTTCACATTATGATCACTCAAAAACACATTATGAAAAAATTTGGGTATTCATTTTTAAATCTCGTAGAAAGTTAATTTTTTAAAAATATTTTTCTGCATTAAAACTTAATTTTCATCATTTAATTAGGTTCTTATTCCCTTTTAATTACCTTAATAAAGTCCAATTATAAAATGTATACCCAGTTTCATTAAAAAGTGAAAGAGATGTCTTCTTGCCAAATTTCATGCATCTCAGAGAAAAATTAAGACGCATGGAGCATTTTAAAAATGTAAAACCTTTGAAAATTCCATTTCGAAAAAAATGCATTCAACCTTTTGCTTACGGGTGGGACAGCGTCCATCCCAAACGAAGAACCTCCCAAAAAGACAGGTATTTGACATACCCTATCCCAAACAATTTGACCCCCCCTTTCCAGACATTGGCGTACATGGAAATCGCCGGCAGAAACATTGCACCTGCTGCAGCAGGTGCAATGTTGCACCTGCTGCAACATTGCACTGTTGCGTAAACATGCACTGTTGCGTAAACACTGTTGCGTAAACTGCACCTGCTGCAGTGTTGCTGCACTGTTGCGTAAACATTGCACCTGCTGCAGCAGGTGCAATGTTTCTGCCGGCGATTTCCATGTACGCCAATGTCTGGAAAGGGGGGGGGGTCAAATTGTTTGGGACAGGGTATGTCAAATACCTGTCTTTTTGGGAGGTTCTTCGTTTGGGATGACGCTGTCACACTCGTAAGCAAAAGGTTAAATGTGTAAAACAATGTTATATATTAAAACAAAACTTTTTTTAGTCGATTTTTGCTCATTTAAACGTCCACCGTCCCCTTAAATAATAAAAAAATGTATATAAATATACATTTTATGAGAATTGCATTTTTGACTGGATTATATCAATTGAGACCTTCCGGAAAAATTCTTGGTGTTTGTAATTTCTTATACGTCATCTGTTTTATTTTGGCAAAAACTTTTCAAACTCGTATATCTGGTTCAACTCATATATTGTGTTTAACCGATTGTTGAAACTGAATAGAGTAGAGTGAGGCAAAAGCACGCACTTAGTGTTTAACCCCATATATATCCTTTGCAAAAAGACTCAAAATTGTAATATTTATACCTCGATATCTTCAAACTCTTTTCTTTTGAATTCAATAACGTTTTTTATTCTATGTTGAATGCATTTCATTTAATAAGCTTTTTTTCAACCAATATCAAAAACGCACTTTTACCTCACCCGTGGGGCAAAAATGCGTTTATAGTGGGGTAAAAGTTCGCATGTACAGAGAGATTTAGAAAGAACTACATAGGCTCCATAGAACACAATGTAATCAAAAATATATGGAAAATTACACAGGAAACTTACTTTTAGCAACATGAACAATTGCTTCATTTTTTTAGCAAATTTTTTAACAATTGCCACAAATGAAATAGCCACTGCTTTCGTAACTAGAGCATGATGCCACCATTCTTCGCATTTCTTACACATGATCTAGTCCTCGAATGGAGGATCTGTGTACACCTCTTCACATCCTTGGCAGAGTATTGTACTCTCAACTTTGGTTTTCGTCTTTTTTAGATCAACTTGAGCGTCGCATGTAGCAAAAGGTTGTTTACGCTTAACTGGCCTTGTAGTTTCTGTGGGAGGGGCTTCCTTAGATATCTTCTTCTTCATATCATTAGCTTTGGCTTGTAGATTATTCTTAAAAGATGAACTTGTAATTATTTGGAACTTTTTCCTTTCTTCCTTCTTTGCTGGGGGTTCTTCCTTTTTGGGAATGGTCTGATTTCTGCTGGGGAAACTGGTTTTGCTACTGCTCTAGATGATACATCAGGTTCATAATCCGAGTCAGAATGTGAATAGTTTTGATAAAGCAGTTCACTCGAATCAGTCCTGACATGCTGGGTGCCAGAAGTAGATGGAACTGCATCTGTTGTTCCTGATGGTGAGGCTTCATTGATTTGTGTGTCTGTTACTGTAGGTGACTGTGTTTCCTTATCAGTTTGTGTTTCCTTCCTAAGCTCTATATCAGTTACTGCACAAGGTTCGAAGTCTTCGTCCATAAACACTCCAGGGCCAACAGGAAAAATCCCACACAGCTTAAAAGCACTGACAGCCTTGATCTCTGACGTAGAGCAGCCTCTGATATGCCTAAGTCTTTGGTGATATGACGTTTTGAATCGCCCTTTTCAAGCCTCTGCCTAGCTGTGTCCAACATCTCCAGGGTGCATATTTTTCTCTGGGTCTTCCTTTGATAATTCCTGAAACAGCCAATACCTAAATCTTAATTGGATAATTGGGGTAAAAGTTCACATGCGAATTTTTGCCCGCCATAATATACGAAGTTTTGCCCCATGTGACTCTTTTTTAGCTATAAGCAAATGCTGCCATCAACGGCGAATAATGTAAATTGTCTACACGTCACACAACATAAACGAGTTTATTAAAACGTCTTGAGAATTATTTACTTAAGTTTATATCTAGTTATGAAATATAGTTTGCAAGAAATCAAAATATTACATTAGGAAGACGAAAAATGAATCTTATCTCATAATTTCAACGATATTCGCTCAAGCCGGCTATAACTACGTCTACCACCAATCCGCCAAGACACCTTGCAGACTGACTCAGTGTTGCCAGTCTAACGTCATGGGAAACAACTAAAACCTGTACTGCTTCTCACTCTTACCCCACTCTACTCTAGAAGTAGTGCTGGTGTATCTACTAATATAATTTTAGCTCTTTCATTTTGACATATATTGATCTAATTTTATACTTTTTTGTAAATTTGTTTATAAACGAGATTAGAATGTTTTATTCTTCAGATATATATACACTTGAAGATAATTTTGTATACCGAGACCTGATATTCTTATAACTTTTAGGAAAATAAATTAAACATTTAATCGAATGTTTTGAATAACAATATCATTTTGAATACTATAAGAATTTGCACATAATTATGAATTTTATTTTATTTTTCTTCCATACGAAGAACGGGTATACTGCTAGTACACAAATAAGAAATTGAGTGAGTATTGCTTTTTCTTCCCCAGAGCAAACTACCTCATTGTTTGTGGTCACTACCCTGTTTACTCTCTGGGATCCCACGGATCGACGGACTGTTTGGTGGAAAAGCTAAAACCTCTTCTTGAAAAATATGGTGTCACTGCATATTTCAGCGGTCATGATCACAGTCTTCAGGTGAGTAAATCCTTCTTTACTTTTCTTGTGTGTGTATCGTCTTGAAGAGGTCTGTTACTTTCCAAAAAAATTGAAACGCGCTTTAATTCTTTACCTGTTGGAGATAAGTGGGCAATGTAAGTTGCAAACATGTTGAAAGTAAAATAGGAAATAAGACTACGTTAATGAAATAGTTCTCCCATTCATTTTCAAAACGTTACACTTTTTTTAGTTATTACACGACCCCTTTTGGCAAATTGGATCAATTAAAAATTTTTTATTTTTAATGCAACAAAATCACTAAAAAAAACCGCATATCTGTGTCTGACTGAATTGAATTATGATAACGAAAAAAATCTGACTTATGCCACTTTTCCGTACCATTTGAAAGGCTGTTTCATCGGTGAAAATAGGGATCATAAACAAATTGACGAGGTTGTTCAGATCAAAAATACTTTAAGTGTCAATTTTTTTTTATCACAAATGCATCTAAATAAAGCATTACACTGACAGAGATCATGTAAAGCAGTGGTACTCACTACGCGGTTGGTTATCCCATGTATTATCATCCAGTTTTATCTTTTTTGTGATATGTCACACATTTACATTTCTAATTTGATATAGAGTCCCCATTCACAATGTTCAATTTTCAATTAAATATAACTCTCTTAATTTTAAAGATACAGATATGCAGGGATTTTTTAATGATCTTGTTGCATTAAAAATAAAAAATTCGTTATTGACCAAATTTGTCTAAGAGGGTCGTATAAAAATTTAAAAAGTGTCACTTTTTGAAAATTAATGGGAGGATTATTTCATTAACGTAGTCTTATTTCCTACCTTACTTTCAACATTTTTGCAGTTTACATTGCCTACTTATCTTCAGCAGGTAAAGAATTAAAGCGTGTTTTAATCTTTTTGGGACACCCTGTATAGGGAAAGTATTGTGACGGGGTCAAGAATTCGAATGGGAGTTTTAGACGAAAGAGCATATTTAAAACATCCCGAAACACTCTAATCGTTTTTGGAGGTGATGTCTGTGTGCATGTATGTATGTTATAATTCAATGCATATATGTAATACAAATAATATAAATGCATGTATGTATGTGTGTTTGTGAAAGCGTTATCTCATGAACAAATGGAGCGATTCGGGAAACAAATTGGTTGATTTTAAACGCGAATGACTGGTTTAAAAACAACACCCCTCCCCCCCTCAATTTCGAATGATTTTTTTCCCTTTTTTTTTCAGAAAATTATTAAAATATCAGGCCCTTTAATAATGTTTAAAAATGATCATTTATTAAGTAATTTATCATTAGAAAACTACAAGTATCTTAAATAGTTTGACCTTAGCGAAAAATTAGGCGAAATATCGCCAACTTGGCAACTACTTTTTAAATGTTACAAAATTGACGAAAATGTCATCGAATTAGCAAAACTGACGCTTAATTTTCGAAGATGACGCCTAAATGTATCGAAATTTAATATTTTCTAATGATTAAAATCATTTGATATAGGACTATTCTATATACTGCTTAGCGTATGCTAGCAATATTTCTAATTGTCAAGTTATATTTGCGTGAAATATAATTTAATTTGGTATTTCGTAATAGTTTTATACATTGTCATTCAGGAAAACACCCAATGCCAATTCAACGTTAAAATCATTGTGCCATTTGTCTTGTACATCATTAGTTTGCTGTAAAAGAAGTGAAGTCATTGAATTATAAAGTCATGTTCTGTATACATCAGTTTCTTTTCCTTTCCTTTTTTTTATATGTAAAATATCCACCACTCCAACTTTTTCATAGATTCATATAAAGATGCTATGGTGTTTAGTTCTATTTGTGCCACAATTATTATCAGAATAAATAAAATCTATGTATCATTTTGGGAATTTTGTTTTTAACATGTCATATAAATACTTTAAAATATTATTTTTTTAAGTTGGCAACATGACGTCGATGGGTGCAATTGGCTTATATGTGTTAACAAGAACTCGTGTGATACCATTAACATCCATAGCGTAGTTCAAATTATCACTCCCTCTATACTCCGTTGCATGCTAATGCACCGTTCTTGAGATATGGGAATACGTTTTGGATCTGAAAAAGAAAGAATCTTAAAAACATAAATGCTCTTAATAATTATCAAATGAATGAATCCGTTTTAACTACTTTTGAATAGAAATGAATGGACAATATTGAAAAGGCCACCCCATTTTTACTTTCTCATACGTAGTATTGAAAAAGTATTTTAATACTAAAACAAAACTCCCCCAAAACTTATCGGAACCAGACTATCAGATCGGAGTTCGCCAGATTTTCTAAGGAAAATGTGCACCTTTTTATTATTATTATTTTTTCTTCATTTTATTTTAATCTGCATGAAAGTTTTCGGTGTATCCGAATATGTAATGATCAATGGGGGTTGCCCTTGAAGATTCCGGAGTTTGTGCTAAAATAACTATGAAGATGGACCCTTATTCAAATTTTAAATATTGATATTTGTAGAAGACATTAATCCCTATCGAATGATATCTTCCGTTTTGTTCGGTGATAGAAATTGTGCAATTGTGATCTCTTTTTTTTTCTTTCTTTTTCAGCTGTACAATGGACATATGAAGACAAAAACTGTGTCAATAACCGGTCAACGCTTTCACAATGCATTCAAGTTATTCTTGCCCAAATTATATACGTACAGTAAAGCTAACGATTGTGAAGATATTTATAGATAAAACTATAAACCTTCGTCATCCACTAAGTATTATAGTCCAACTATTAAAAACTATTAACAATTAAAAACTGAAATTTTGCTATATTGAATTAATAGTTTGCGTTCACATCAACCGATTCCCATAATTAAAATTCAAAGTTATATTCATGGTTTTTCATATTTCAATAATAAAAAATCTGATGTGGGCAGCACATGACTTTCCTTATATAATGCAATGGATTTACTACTTTTAAAGTAAAAAAAAAGTAGGTTATTTTTATAGTAGATAGTTATATTCTTTCCAAGATATTAAATTTTTGTCAATTAGTCATCATTTTCATTGATTTAGCGTCATTTTTATCCATTTGACGAGATTTTCGTTAATTTGGCAACATTAAGAAAAGTCCTCAAGTTAGCGACATTCCGCCAAATTCATCGCCAAAATCTCGCTAAGCGTTATGGACGGAGAAATAAGGTATTCTTATAGCAGATAAATGACTATTGGCGTTCAAATGCAAAAGTATTACTCAAAGTATTTTTCTCATGAATGGAACGAGCTAGATCCAGGAGAATGATGTTACTAAATTTATCGCATAATATTACATATGAAAAGCGAACATGTTTATCAACAGTTAATATTATATTTTAATTTATGGGATTTTTTATATAAATATATTTGAAAAATGCGCAATATCTCGAGAACTGTTCATGCTAGCGTTCTAAAGTTTATGTCAATCGTTTTCTAAGGAAACATTACATAAGAAATGTCGATTTGCGTAACTTTATTAATGATTTTGATTTTTTGATTTTTTCAAAATTTCACCTGAAAATTTAGGGGGATTTTGAACATTTGATCGTGTTTAAAAACAGTAGGCTTCCAGTATTCACCGAATTGTGATTTTTGTACCCAATTTCATTCGAATCGCTCTATTCGTTCGTGAGATATCGTCTCCACACACACACACACACATCACCTCAAAAACGTTCGATTCGTGATCAGGTATGCTTGAAACGTGCTCTCCCGTCGAAAACTCGAATTCGAATTTTCGACTCCGTCACAATCTTATTATATTATGTATATAAAGAAAGTAAAAAGTAATTATATAAAACATTAATATTTTCAAATTGAATTATGGAAAGCAATAACTCTCTAGTTAATGTACGCATAATGGGCGTAGGATGGCAAACGGAGTCAATAA
The DNA here is from genome assembly GCA_951213105.1 of Amaurobius ferox. Classification (NCBI taxonomy): domain Eukaryota; kingdom Metazoa; phylum Arthropoda; class Arachnida; order Araneae; family Amaurobiidae; genus Amaurobius; species Amaurobius ferox. Next base: position 115,452,222 of record OX578153.1, on the reverse strand, counting down.
TTTGTCAGCGTATTCGGTTTTGTATTGCCCATAATTGAGTGTTATGTTTGGGGCGTGAATAACATCTATTGTTAGGGGTTTCTCCGGCTGAAATCTTGGCGTGTAAACAATTTGGACGCTTAAGCGCCCATAGTGTTTACCTTTTTAAGTTTTATCTATTAAGTCCTGAGATATAATTATATCTCAGAATTTAATAGATAAAAATTTAAACAATTTAGACTTGTTTTGTTCGAAATAGAGTATCATTTATAAATATCATGGGATCACCCTTGTTGTTGTTGTTGTAGTGTGACCAGTGCAATAACTGGACAAGGTTGGAAGGGAGGTGGGGAGAGTAAAGCTGAATGGGTCCAAAAGCGTGGCACATCTACAGCTTTGTCCGTATAAAGGGTCTCCCTGGAACAGTTCAAGTCGATCTTGAAGAGAGCTGCAATGATGGAAGGGCAGTTAAAGAGGTGCTCGGGATCAAGCTGCGTACCCGGACAGTGCCTGCATTCAGGTTCTGCGTCGCCCTCAGTCTGGCAATTGTAGTTGTTACTTCTCTGTCGTAGTTAAGCGTATGTAACCCCTAGAGAGCGCGTCCCCGGGCGGCGGATAGGGGAATGCCTCCATTGGTTTCCATTGGGTGGTAGGAGTGAAATAAAATAGCTCCCGCGGACCAACAGGCAGAAGTCCAACCTCTCGAGGCAATGGCACCTATTATGACAAGTGCAATAAAATGTGATGGGATCACCCTTTCTTCGTTTGTATGAAATTGAGTGTTCTGCTCAACGATGTACGATGGATGCTGCAGGGTTAGGAAAACCATTGCCTCATGAAGTTCATTTTTTATATGGATATATTCAGATGTGTTATTTCCCAAAAGACCCTGCTTATCTGATTGCAATTTTGAGATGCAAATTCTACTAAACATGAACAAACATGTTTTTAAATAAATAGTTTTTACTTTTATTTTATTTTATACTTTTAATAAATAAAATGGATACGCGTCAACTCTAATTAAACTTTAAAATCAAAGACAATCAAAAATAGATTTTAAAGTCCTTTAATAAAATCACCTTTCCTCGGCGTACAAAAATGACACAGCCAAAACGCTTTCAGGCATCACAATGCCCTTCATCAGTGGCTTTTGGTTGTCTTTGATTTTAAAGTTTATACTTTTATTTTATTTTACTGTTTTCAGAAGTGGGTTAAAACTTAATGATTGGTAAGTTGATCAGTCAATTTTAATTATTGAGAATAAGCATGTTAAATGACTACAGTATACCCATATCCTCAACTTTTTGTGAAAATTGAAGCTGTGGCAAAATTCGTCTTATAAAAGTAGTTATGTAGTGACTCCATTTTAAAAGTAGTTTGTAGTCACTACTTTTTAAAAAAAAGTAGTTGTAGTTAATTTTGTCATAATGTAGTTGTAGATCACTGCAATAATAAAGTAGTTTTTCCACCCACTGTTTACAGCACATACAAGTGAAAAGCAAGAGCTCAGTGATGGATTACTTTGTGAGTGGCAGTGCCAATTTTATCGACCCATCGATGAAGCACGAAAGCGAACTTCCTCCGGGCAGCCTGCTGTTTCACTGGGGAAACCCTTTGTCACTTGGAGCTTTCGCTTATGTCGAAATAAATGAGGTGAATATGACTGTTTCCTTTATATCATCTTTTGGAAGTAAGATGTATTCCTATTCTAAGAAACCGCGGTTTTGAGCGCGTTGTGTTATTTTCATTGTTGTTTATTATGTTGTATCTTTTGCAAAGTTGTTTTTAAATAAAATTCTCTCCTATATAATGTCGAAGTTTCAATGAATGTTGTGATTTATTAGTAATACAGCAGCTCCATATTTTTTAGCTGACAGAACACTTTTTACTTTCCTTATATACATAATGTATAAGGAAAGTATTGTGACGGGGTCGAAAATTCGAATTCGAGTTTTCGACGGGAGAGCACGTTTCAAGCATCCCTGATTACGAATCGAACATTTTTGAGGTGATGTCTGTGTGTGTGTGTGGAAGTATGTGTGTGTCAGTGAGTCTGTGGAGACTATATCTTACGAACGAATAGAGCGATTCCAATGAAATTTGGTACAAAAATCACAATTCGTGAATACTGGAAACCTATTGTTTTTAAACACAATCAAATGTTCAGAACCCTCCTAGATTTTTGGAGTAAAATTTTGAAAAAATCATCAAAAAATCAAAATCTTTAATAAAGTTACACAAATCGACATTTCTTATGTAATTTTTCTTTAGAAAACGATTGACATAAACTTTACAACGCTAGCATGAACCGTTCTCGAGATATTGCACATTTTTCAAATAAATTTATCAAAAAATCAAGTAAAATAAAAAAAAAATTAACTCTTTAGAAACATGTTCACTTTTCATATGTAATATCATGCGATAAATTTGGTAATATCATTCTCGTGGATCTCACTCGTTCCATTCACGAGAAAAGATACTTTGAGTAATACTTTTGTATTTGAACGCCAATAGTCATTTATCTGCTGTAAGAATAAGTTATTTATCCATCCATAACGCTTGGCGAGATTTTGGCAACGAATGTGGCGGAATATCGCCAACTTGGCGACTTTTTCAAATGTTGCCAAATTAACGAAAATGTCGCCAAATGGATAAAAATGACGCTACTTCAATGAAAACTATGACTAATTGAAGAAAATTCAATATCTTGGAAAGAATATAAGTATCTAAGAATAACATTTTTTTAACTGTTAAAGTAGTACATTCATTGCATTGTACAAGGAAAGTCATGTGCTGCCCACATCAGATTTTTTACTTTATTACTATATTTACTTTATTACAAAGCACTTACCTTCTGATTTTAATTTATTTCTAAAGTTATACTTAATATCATATGCGACTGAGACTGTATATGTATATGAACTTAAGTATTAATATTGTAATACTGAAGTTTAATTATACTAACTGACTGACTGTACACAGCCCAAACTACTGAAGGTAGAAACTTGAAACTTTGTGGGACACGTGGGATTTCATCCATAGATAATAAAAAAATCTAAAATTTTGGAATTTTGTTCGAAAAATTTTTAAATTCCGGAGTTTTTTGTTTTTCTATGTGAAACAACTGAGTGAAACTGATGGCTGACGGAAGCATGAATTGCACAGCCAAAACTACTGAAGGTAGAAACCTGAAACTTCACATACACGTGGGATTTGACCTATGAGTAATAAGAAAAATATAAAATCTCGGAATTTTGTTCGATAAATTTATAATTCGACGAAATCTTTTGTTCTAGAATTCTTTCAGCTACAATTCGCTAATAACTAAACAAACAGAATTCGTTTGTATACCATCATACGCAGAAAAAAAATTACTTAAATTTTCTTAATTAACTCTCTTGGTGTATTAAACCGTTCTTAAAAGAATCTAAGCACCAGAAATAACTTTTTAAAATTATCGATCTTTTTCACTCCAGTCAGAATCTTGGTTTTGATCGCATTCGATGCGTCTCAGCATTAAGGTCAACGAAATTATCTAATATTTTGAAAATTCGAACTAGAAGCGACGATGCAAAGGAATGATAAAAAAACTTAAAACCACTTAGCACAATTATTGAGCACTTGTATACTCTGACTAAAAGCTTGGTTTAAGACTTTTTCAATCCGTCTCAGTTTCCAAATCAACAGAAAAAATCTAATATTTCAAATTGGGGAGGGGGCGGGGTACGAATGGATATTTAAAAAATATCATAATTATTTAGTACTAGCAGCTACTACCCGACGTTGCTCGAGATTTACCATGCAAAACTGTGATAAAAGTTACACCGGAACATATAGGGCCGTGAATCTTATACATTGTTTTTCACTGTGAAAGAAGTGAATTCATTGCATTATGTAAGAAAAAAAGAATCATTGCATTATATAAGTCATTGTTGCTTAAGTAAGAATCTTCCTCATAAAATGTTGATAATTAAATAACCATTTTTAACATTTCACATAGTTGGAAGGTGTTTATGACTTTGTTCATTCTGTCTGTCTGTCTGTCTGTCCGTCCGTCCGTCCGTTAGCACGATAACTGCCATACAAATAACTTTATCAAAATGAAATTTCAGTATGTTGTTCAGACGGTCTGTGGGACCTATGGGAATGTAAATGAATAATATCACCCAATTTGTTTGAACCCGGGTTGAAAAAGTAAAATACATTGAGCCCTATGGGACCTCATTTTTCAAACATTTTTAAGCGAATTTAAAATTCACAAATGGCTTCGAAAGTTTTGGGAAATATTCAAATTCTCCCATAAAATATATAAAAATATGTTCAGCAAAATATATTCAATAATTTTTTAATTAACAATTAAAATAACAATTAAACCCCTTATATGAAGCGATCACTTGACCATTATATGAAGAGATCGCGTGACCCTCTTCAAAATACAATATGGCATCCATCTTGTGTCAAAATCGTGATTTTTAAAGTTATTTTTAATTCATATTTAGTGTTGCATCCGCCCTAAAACCCCTTTATTTTGCTTAATTTCTGCATCTGTATTCTGAAACATCACAATTACAATATATTTGAGTTTAAATGATCAATACCATCCATATTGTGTCAAAATTGTGATTTTTAAAGTTCTTTTTAATTTAAATTTAGTGTTGTATCCGTCCTAAAACAGCTTTATTTTTGCTTAATTTCTGTGCATCTGTATTCTGAAACAACACACTTACAATATATTTGAGTTTAAATGATCATCAAACTTTGATTATTTCTACAACGAAACCTAATTTTTACTTATGAAGAATGTAAACTGATTAGGCTGTAAGATGAGTTGTATAAGAATTGCTGAATTTCTTTAACGCAAAATTATTTTACTTAGGAATCTGCAATATAGATGATATGAATGAAACATTCATTGATTTTACATAGAGAAGCAGACGATTTAATGGCAAACTTCTTCGATGAAGTTTTATGCGTAGAGTTAAATTATTTTGGCCTCCATGGTTTTAAGTTTTTAAGTAGAATAAACTATTGTAGTACTGTGATGAATGAAATAAAAATGTATGAATGAGATATTTACTGCTTTTACACAGAGAGCCAGCGATTTATATTTCAATGACGTCATTTGAATCAAGTTCGTTTTTTCGATGAAGTTATAAATTTTCAAATATAATTAATTATTACAGTATTGTGATATATTTTCACGTTTTAAATTAACTATTTCCAATCTTTTTTGTTGAGAATTATGGAATTAGAAATTTGTTGCTGTTGTTGAGACCCAGACCATCCGACCTACCAGAAAGGTGTAGAAAACCCAGGCCGTCCGACTCATCCTGAGGACTTGAGTATCTAATTGGACGGCCGGGAAAAGAGTTAGCGGAAGCCAACTCCCGGGGCGGCCAACGTCCGACGGTCTGGGGGCAAAGTTTATTTAAGTTTCAAAAATATACATTGAGGTTACAAGGAGTTGTACAAAGAGGTGAAGATGAGTTAACATTTTGATGATTAGATGACATGATTAAATATAGATGACATGATTAAATATAGATGACATGATATTTAGCAAGATGACATGATATAAAACATGATGTTTGATGACAGTTATAGATGATTAGATGACAGGATTGAAGAATGATGACATGTTTAAGAATTGATGACAAGTTATTTTGCGTGAAGACAAAAATGAAAATGAAGACATGAATAAAATTGAGGATGGCATTATATAAAATTGAAAAGAAGAAAAATTATAATATATTTAAAAAAAAAAAAATGGTAGTAAGAAAATGACTAGGGTAAATTGCAAAAATATCATTCTACTACTAATGATATATATGAAACCAGTATAAAGTAATAGGATGTAATACAAAACATGGTATAATTATTGCTTATCAAGGTTGGTATACAAAACACAAACAACCAACAGCTCAAACAAGGGACAAAACGCACAAGTACTACAACAAAACGAGCAAAGAACAAGCAGCTTAAACAAAGACAAAAACACTAACAAACGACGACACCACCGGGAAAGTAAGAGGGAGGAGTCACCGGCCAGAGATAAAAATTGAAAGCAGAAAAACCCCAGGCTGATTAAGAGATTTTGTTTGAAACTTCTCTTGCAATGAGAACACAGTTTTTGATTTTGTTAATGGAGGATTTGTTGGAGCAAACACTCGAGAACCAGGTCGCAAAATTTTGGGGAGAAGGTTTAGAGAGGTGAAAAGGTTTGGTAAGGGGGCAGGAAAATACAAAATGATCGACGTCGCCGAAGGAACCGCAGGTACAACTGGAAGAGGATTTACATTTAAAAGAATATAAATAGTCAGGGAAGGGTCCATGGCCCGTTATAAAATATATAAGGTATTTATTAGTAATTTGGGAGTTGAAATTTACCTTAGGGAGGAAAGTTAAAATTCTAGCCGGGTCGTGGGTACGGGGCGAAATATAATTATTTAAATAGGTTTGCCAAGATTTTAGAATGTCAAATTTATAATGTTTTTTTTAAAGGGAATAAGGGAAGGGAAGAGCGGAGGGGGAACCAGAAGAGGTGGCAAGTTTGGCATGTTTATCGGCGACCTCGTTGCCCGAGATGTCGTGTGCTTTTACCCAACAAAGGTTAAAAAGATGTTTATTAGTATAAGCGTTAATTTTGATTTTGGAGAGGTAGTTAGATTTGTTTTTGATAGATTGAAGGGCCGAAATAGATGATTGACTATCAGTAAATATGTTAATTTTTAAGTTTTTAGATTTGTTTATGGAAAACCCAATTTTTTTAGAAAGCCCAATTTATGGCATAGTGGATTGCAGCAATTTCTGCCTGGAAAACTGTGTTCCCATGCTCGAGTTTAAATGTGTATATATTTTCTAAGGAGTCATTTGTAAATATGCAGATGGCGTAACCCGTGTTGTCTTCTATGGCGGAGCCATCGGTATAAATGTTAATGTTTGAGAATTGAAGGGGATCACGGGGGACCAGATTAACCAAACGTTGAGAGGGGGGTAAAGGAGAGGGGAAGGTTATGATCAAATTTAGCGGGGGGAGGGAGAGCAGGATTATCAAAAAGATTGAGGCGGAGTTTCCAAAAGGTAAATTTTTTATAGAGAGAGTTTATTACAAGGTGAACAGGGGGGATACCAGTTAAGGAGTAGAGAGAAATGTTGGAAGTAGTCCGAAAACCACAAGAAATTTTTAGAAGAAAAATCCTTTGAAGAGATAAAAGTTTATTGACCTGAGCCCCAGTCAAAGCTTTTCCCCAAACTCCCGCGCCGAAAGTGATGATCTTTTCGATTACCGAAAGATACCATATTTTTAGAAAGGATTTATCAACACCCCAATTACTACCAGTCATCCTCCCAAAAGTGCTGGCAAACTTGAAGCATTTCTCTCTAAGGTTGAATATGTGGGAGATCCATTTAAGATTATCGTCAATCGTAATGCCTAGGTATATAAGTTGTCTAGTAGTTTGGATTCTATGGTTTAAAATTTTGAAGGAAGGGCATTGTCTGATTTTGGAGCGATTTTTGTTGAATACGATTGATCTACATTTTTCGGGGGCAATAGAAAGTTTAAGGTCTGACAGGGAGGAAGAGATCAAATTTAGTAGATTGTTTGTGTTTTGGCGAAGCAATTTTAGATTGGAAGAGAAGGTGACCACCGCAAGATCATCTGCGAAAGCCTGGAGATAATATAGATCATCATTTAGTTTGAGAATGCTATTAAAGTAAATGCTCCACAGGGAGGGTGATATTACCGAACCCTGGGGAGCGCCCGCAGAGATGCTTTTAGTAATTTGGAAAGGTCCGTTAGTAAATGAGATTTGTCTATTATTCAGATAGGTAAAAATAAAATTTTGATACGTTTCTGGAAGATTAATGTTTAGAAGTGTAGAGGGTAGAATTGTCCATTTAAGGCTATCGAAAGCCCCGCAGATGTCTACGGTGGTCAGAGATACAAAGTGTTGGGATTTATGACTGGAGATGTTCTCAATCAGACTAAGAGTAGCGTCCTCACAGCTTGTCAGTTCTTTAAAGCCAAACTGTAGAGGATGAAGAGCTCCAGAGGAGGAAAGCCAAAAGTTGAGTTTATTTATAAAGATTTTTTCTAGAATTTTGCCAAAGGTAGGTAGAAGACAGATAGGCCGGAAAGAGGAGCAGAGAGAGGGATCTTTTCCAGGTTTGTTGAAGAAAAGGATATTTGCATTTTTTAAACAAGAGGGAAAGTGACAGAATTTAAAACAAAGGTTTATAATTTTGGAGAGGAAAGAGGGGAAGAATTTAAAGAGTTGTTTCCAAATGGTGAAGTCAATATTGTCAAGGCCGGGGGCCTTGCCATTTTTCAAGTTTTTAAAGACTGCTAGAAGCTCTTCATCAGAGATAACCCCCAAACCCTCGGAAGGCAAAGTAAGAGATGGGAAGACGGAAAAGTCATTATCTTTAAAATGGTGGTCCAACAAACGTTTCAATTTATCTTCGTGATTTATGGAGGGAGAGTCAGGAAACTGGAGATTGATATCATTAAATTTTTTGTGTTTTTTAAATGTGAATTTAAAGTGAGAGACAAAGGTTTCACTACACTTTGAGCAATAAGATCTCCAGGAATCTTGTCTTGTTTTCTTGATTTGCAATTTGTACTTTGCTCTGTTTTGCTTGTATAATATTTTGACTGTTGAAATTTCGGCTTAGGAGGCAGAGTTCCTCTCAAGTGACTTAATTTTTTTGTAGAGAGCCGTTGTTGTTGTTGAAACCCAGACCGTCCGACCTACCAGAAAGGTGTAAGGTAACTGTTTGGACGGTCGGGAAGTGCCACCCAATTTAGACCGGAACCCAGTGGGGGAGGCATCCACAGGGACCGTACCCTCCTTCCCCTACCACCAACCTCTCGGAAGGACTTTCGGACCCACATGTTTAACGTGATCGTACTCCGCATGAACACGGCGGCAGTTTTGGCAGTGGCTGGAATCGAACCCGGGCCTACCGAGTGCAACTCCAGCGCGCTAACCAATGGGCTACCGCGCCCCTTGTAGAGAGCCGTGACATAATTTCTTTGTTTAGATAGGTCTGGGTTCCACCAAGAAAAGTTTTTAATTGTTTTTGATTTTTTCTTCTTTATAAATTTGATGGCACAATTTTTAGTAATATCAATAAAAGTTTCGAAAAAGGAATCTAGAGAGGTCGTATCCTGGATGTTTTCTAAAAGGGAGGAGAGGGAGGTTAGGTTTTTTCTGAAGTTATAAATGAATCTACCTATGCCAGATTGAGTTTTTAGAAAAAATGAGTTATCCGAGGGGGGTCAAGATTAAGGGTAATTCTGATAAATTTATGATCGCTAAGTGTGTCACTTGGGAGGACCTCCCAGCAATGAATAAAGTCGAAAAGGGAAGAGTTTACAAGAGATAAATCGGGATATCCATTTCCTAAATGTGAAACGAATGTTGGACCGCACTTAACATCGTTGCATATTATTAAATTGTTATTTAGGCAAAAGTCTATTATGTCCAATCCCCTCTGGTCAGTGAAACCATATCCCCACAACCGAGCTCTGGCATTAAAGTCTCCGAGGAGGAGGAAGTTAGAGTTAAAGGTTTCGATTTCACTAAGTAAAGTGGGCAGGTGATCATGGGGAGGGAAGTAGATGCTTGCCACATTTAAGGGAGGAAGAGCAGGGAGAAGAAGTTCGATAAAAATAGAAGAGAGGGATTTGAATTTGAAATTTACAATGAGAAGCGGGTTAAAAATAAGGATAACAGCTTTAAGGGAGGCGGAAGCGAATTGACGAATACCAGGAGGGGGGAAAGAATTTTGTTTTGGTTTACATAAGGCTCCTGGAGACATACAAAGTCTATGGAATTGTCTAAGGCAAATTTGAATAGGTTAGAGTGGGCGGCAAGAGAATGGTTAACGTTGATTTGGAGTCCTGCTAATGGCATTTAAGGGGAACAGAGCTCGGGAGGGAGAGAAAACCCAGAATAAACATATAATGATATACAAAAACATAAAAGATACAGTAAACATAAAAATACAGTATAATTGTAAAACATTAATATATAAAAAGGCAAATAATCAAACGTATAACTAAATGGAGAGGGGCAAGGCGTGTAGATATCAAGCCTCATTCTGGAGTTGGCGAATTCTAGCCAACTCAGCAAGATACGTCTGACACTTTTTGCGATCATGCGTGGTATGTCTGTCTAGTTCTATATTTTAGATTAGGGTTATCATTGTTGGAGGTAGTGCAGTTGACGCAAGTAGGAGTCACAGCTGTGCACTCCCGATATGTGTGGCCATTGCGTGTGCAGCGGCTACAGTTTCCGACTTGGTAATGGCAAAAGTTTGCCACATGGCCATACCCCTGGCACTTGTGGCACATTTTCAAAGCAACGTACTTTTTAACTTGGTATGATTTAAAATGGTGGTACAGTTTTTTTTTACTCCAAGAGGGGGTTTGCTGATCCAATGTTTGTGAGAACCACCCAGTTAACACTTCCGGACCTGGTTTGGAAAGATTCGAATATCCTCTGATTTAATTGTAGGGTGATTGATGCACAAGAGGGCTTTCAAATTCTCTTCATTAAAGGTAGCTGGTATGTTGAACAGAATTAGAGCCTTCTTTCTGTCCTCCTGCAGCTTAACTGTAAATTTATCCTTGATCAATGAGTTTTGAAAAATTGGTAATAGTTTTTCAGGGTTGGTTTCTTTGCACGTGACTTTAAGAGTCCCATTGGGGAGGGCAGAGATGTTCTTTATGTTGATGCCCTTGGGACACGGGAGAGAGATGAGGTCCTTGTGAAGTTGAGCATTGTCTTTAGAGCGATCAATTCCTTGTAAGAGAATGCTGGAGTAGAGTCTGCTGGCTGGAACGGTAGAAGGACGAGTCGAAGGCATGGAGGTAGAAGCCAAGGATGGAGCATTTTTCTTTATGGATTGTTGGACAGAGTTCTTGATTTGTGACGGTATTTCTTTAAGGATGGAGGAGGACAAGGTCTTGAATTCTGAGTTGATTTTGTTTTGAAAATTTGCTAAGTTGTCATTCAGATTTTTTGAGAGAGTGGCAAAGGATTCGGCACTCACAGGAGGAGGACGAGGACGAGGAGAAGGAATCAAGCCCACGTTGCTCTCTAAGATGTGACAAGAAATTTTTATATCCTTGAATTTTTCCTCGGTATATGCTTTGTGAGTGGCGTTGAGTTTAACATTTTTAGCATAATACTTTTCTAATCTTAATATATTTTGGAGAATTTTTGCCACTTGTTCATTGTTGATGTTGAGGTGTGGAATTTCAATATCAGTAAATGTTGAGCCGGGACTGGAAGAGGTTGATGAACCAGGAGTGGATAAGGGTTCGTCAGATTTTGAAGAAGTTCCCGGAACCGGAGAAGACGGAGAAGCTGAAACGGTGACGGAAGCAGTAGAAGGAGATAGGATGAAATCCGAAGGAGCAAAAGCAGGGACTGTAACGGCAGCAGGAGAAGCAGGAATAGGTTCGGGAGGAGCAGAGACAGCCGAAGCAGTTGAAGAAGAGTCCAAAGCGGTAGGAGGTAACAAAGGCAAGGAGGACAGAGAAGGGTTGGAAGAGTTTGCAAGGGAAGAAGATCTTGTGACAGCAGGAGAGGTACTTGTGGATACTGGTTTGGAGGAGGACGGAACTTGTTTTGCAAAGGATGACCAGGCTGGTTTTAATGAAGTTGTTGTCACAGGTTTAGAAGAAGTATTTGTAGGTTTGGAGGTTGAGGTTGAAGATGGTAAGGTAGTTTTCGAAGTTGAAACAGTAGTTGAAGCTGTAGAAGAAGGTGAGAGACGAGGTAAACGTGGAGGTAGGATAGAATGAGCAAAGAGAGCTGAGTCGGAAATCTGAGAAGTGCGTGGCACACTTTTGAAGTTGGTGAGACGAATACCAGGGTTGCCGGAAGTGGGGGTGTTCTCGAGGGAGCAAGCCAAGGTTGGTGTAGAAGCAGAGGTTTCAGTTCTTTCGGTGATGAGAGATAACGGAGTAAGTACAATGGGTGGTAGCAGGGGGGGGGGGGAAATCTTCGGGGGATGAAGAAAACATTTCGGAATTCATGACAAAGTTATATACAGTATAATACACTATAAGTCAAAAACATGGAAAAAGGTTACCGGAGGTGTCGCCAACAGTTTAAGAATATCTGAGGACTTATATATGTGGTTCATATAGATTTATAATAATTATTTAAATAATATAACATTTCATCAAAAGCAAAATGATGATCTAAAAGCAAAATGATGCGCAAAAAGCAAAATACGCCCAAAAACAAAATAACGCGCTAGCAAAAGGATGCGCTGGCCGGGGAAAGGGATGTCAATCCGAAGCAGGGAGGGGCCAAAAATGAATACATATGGCAATCGGGCTCTTGATGCCAAAGGGATAAGTATTATAAAGGTTAGGAATTTAATTAGAAAAGTTTGAAAAATTTACTATGGGAAATCCCAATATATTAAAATTTAATATGAATATGAATAGAAAAAATTAATATTTAATTGAAACAGGCGGGAAGATGAGGATAGCAAGGGAAGAAGAGGATAACGAAGGTGGAACAATTCAAAACTGTACGGGTGCATTCACCGTAGAAGGCCAGGGACAGATACATTTCCAAAAAATTGGGGGGATTCACAGTAGTGAAAATGGATACTTAGAATTTTACGAAAACAACAACTTTAAAAGTTGAAAATATATATATAAACAGGTACGGGGGGGGGGGGGGGGGGGGGCTAAAACATATTAGTTAACAATGTATACATGTTATAGAGAATGAATATACAATTTAAATACAATTAGAATTAAATTAAATAGTTTTAAACAGATGAAACAAAAGGCCGAATTTGGTACTTTTGCGGAAGATCCCAGTACAAATGCACTTGAATTACATTGTTGGAATACGAAGTAAATAATGAAATTGAAACTTAAAATATCTCACCAACTATGGGGAGTAACATAAAAATGAAGATATCTACGTGAAGCTTAGGAGACGGACAACGATAAATGACTAAGCAGAACAAGCACAACCTAAGGATCACGCAACCAGAGCACAAAACATGGGATGTCGAAAAAAGACGTCATCTCACATTGAACGATCGGAGCAGAAAAAAAAAGCTACCAGAAAGGTGTAAGGTAACTGTTTGGATGGCCGGGAAGTGCCACCCAATTTAGACCGGAACCCAGTAGGGGAGGCATCCACAGGGACCGTACCTTCCTTCCCCTACCACCAACTTCTCGGAAGGACTTACGGACCCACATGTTTAACGTGATCGTACTCCGCATGAACACGGCGGTAGTTGTGGCAGCGTGCAAATCCAGCGCGCAAACCACCGGGCTACCGCGCCCGAAATGTGCCAACAGCACGCGGTGTTCCCAGGTGGTCACCCACCCAAGTACTAACCGCGCCCGATGCTGCTTGACTTCGGTGATCTAACGAGAACCGGTGTTTTCAGCACGGTACGGCCGTTGGCTCTGGAGTTAGAGAGTAGAACTCCTAGGAAAAAGTTTCGTTTTCCATCAATATCTCGACAACCCCGGGTTTTAGAAACTCAAAACTTGATCTAAATTTATGGAGGGCTATTTCAAAGCTACCCACCAAATTTCATTAAATTCGGTTGAGCCGTTCTCCCGTGATGATGAAACAAACGAAAGTGTTGTTTTTCACTAATCTCTCGGGAACCACTGGCCGTAGAAACTCGAAACATGGCCTATATTTTAAGTAGGGCGATTTCAAGACTACCCACCAAATTTCATCAAATTCGGTTCTGCCATTCTTCTGTTATGGTGGATCATACATACATATGCGGCAGCAAAGACATCTATCAAAGATGCTTGGAGCCTGTTCCCGAATTATAAGAACAGAGGAGGAGCTATCTTTTGCTCAGTGATTATAATGTCGGTCTTGTAAGCAAGAGGTCCCGAGTTCGGTCCTGGCTCGGGACAGGCGACGCTCAATCGCCACAATGATGACTGGACGTTTGAAACACGCAACCTTCCTCCCCAACGATTTCGCCTCTCAACATGAGATGGCAGCACCATACGGAGTCAGAAGCCTTGACACTCCCTTCGTGGTTGACCACGACTGTCCGTCACGCCGAGGCGACACGCCTCCCGGCATTCCTCATCAGCGGAGGGAGTGTGCGGCAGCAAAGACATCTATCAAAGATGCTTGGAGCCTGTTCCCGAATTATAAGAACAGAGGAGGAGCTGGCTTTTGCTCAGTGTCGGTCTTGTAAGCAAGAGGTCCCGAGTTCGGTCCTGGCTCAGGACAGGCGACGCTCAATCGCCACAATGATGACTGGACGTTTGAAACACGCAACCTTCCTCCCCAACGATTTCGCCTCTCAACATGAGATGGCAGCACCATACGGAGTCAGAAGCCTTGACACTCCCTTCCTGGTTGACCACGACTGTCCGTCACGCCGAGGCGACACGCCTCCCGGCATTCCTCATCAGCGGAGGGAGTGTGCGGCAGCAAAGACATCTATCAAAGATGCTTGGAGCCTGTTCCCGAATTATAAGAACAGAGGAGGAGCTAGCTTTTGCTCAGTGATTATAATGTCGGTCTACAATGCATAAGGTCCCTGGTTCGGGGCCCGGCGACGCCCAATCGCTACACATACATACATACATACATACTTTTCTTCTTTATATATATATAGATTTCCACTCTAGCTAGAATTTTGGTTTTGGTCTCATTCGATCCGTTTTAGCTTCCAGAACAAAGCTAAAATCGGAAAATTCGAATTAGGGAGACAATACAAAGGGATTTTCAACGAACTTGCACCAATTTGGCCCTCAGAAGTAATAAACGTTCAATTTGATATTCAATCCGAAAAAATTTACAATTAAATCATTTTGTCCCTCTTGAAAATTAGTTTCAATATATTTTCTTATTCAACATATGTTGGCAGAATTATACAATGTGCTCTATTTTTATAAATCTGAAACATATTTTTATATTCAGAAAAATTATCCACTATTTTTATTAAATGTATAGTATGGTGTCACATATAATGACCACTAACCATTTCGAATGCACGAAGCGCGGGTGGAATGACTAGTTATCTATATAAAGAAGAAAAGTATGTATGTATGATCCAACATCAAGGGAGAACAGCTGAACCGAATTTGATGAAATTTGCTGGGTAGTCTTGAAATAGCCCCCCCCCCCCCCCCCCGCCCATAAATTTATTCCAAGTTCCGAGTTTCTAAGACCAGGGGTTGTTGAGATATTAATGGAAAATGAAACTTTTTCCTGGGAGTTTTACTCTCTAACTCCATGATTCTCAATGAAAAAAGTTGGAAATCATTGGTTTAGAACTTGAAAGTCAATTAAGTCTCTGAGTTTTGTGGGAGTTTATTGAACGTATTAGCAGTATATTATTATTATTAAATATTGCAGGTTTGAAATATGAATTTAAATGGAAACTCTATTACCATGGTTTATTTTTCACAGGCTTACTCAACAACGAAAAGTATTAAGAAATCAAAATAGTTATCAGCATTTTATGAGGAAGATTCTTCTTATATCATGACAAGTACATGGCTCACTCAATAAGTCTCCGGTTTAACTAACAAAAACAATTTTTTTTTAGAAATTCGACTTTATTCATCAACATACTCTCCTTCAAGAGTGATACATTCATTCCTACGCTCCTCTAACTTTTCGATGCCTTTTTCGTAGAACGATTTGCCTTTGCTCTCAAAATAGGCCTCAGTTTCGGCAATCACTTCTTTATTTGAGCCAAATTTCTTTCCCTGGAGCATCTTTTTGATGTCTGCAAAAAGCCAGTAGTCGCTGGAGGCCAAATCTGGAGAGTACGGTGGGTGAGGAAGCAATTCGAAGCGTAATTCATATAATTTAATCATCGTTTTCATCGACTTATGACACGGGGCATTGTCTAGCGCCAACAGCCGTACCGTGCTGAAAACACCGGTTCTCGTTAGATCACCGAAGTCAGGCAGCATCGAGCGCGGTTAGTACTTAGGTGGGTGACCAACTGGAACACCGCGTGCTGTTGGCACATTTTGGGCGCGGTAGCCCGGTGGTTTGCGCGCAGGATTTGTACGCTGCCACAACTGCCGCCGTGTTCATGCGGAGTGCGATCACGTTAAACATGTGGGTCCGTAAGTCCTTCCGAGAGGTTGATGGTAGGGGAAGGAGGGTACGGTCCCTGTGGATGCCTCCCCCACTGGGTTCCGGTCTAAATTGGGTGGCACTTCCCGGCCGTCCAAACAGTTACCTTACACCTTTCTGGTATGTCGGACGGTCTGGGTCTCAACAACAACAACGAGGCATTGTCTTGATGGAACAGCACTTTTTTCTTTTGCATGTGAGCCCCTTTTTTCTTGATTTCTACACTCAATCGATCCAATAATGCCATGTAATATTCGCTATTGCTATTTTTACCTTTCTCAAGATAGTCGATGAACAAAATACCATGCGCGTCCTAAAATACGGATGCCATAACCTTGTCAGCTGACTTTTGGGTTTTGGGTCGCTTTGGACGACTTTCACCGACTGCTGTCCACTCAGCTGACGATCTTTTTGATTCAGGTGTGTAGTAATGGATCCATGTTTCATCCATTGTCACATGCCGACGCAAGAAATCCTTCTTATATCGCTTGAACAGCTCAAACCAGCGCTCTGAATCGTCGACGCGTTGTTGTTTTCGGTCCGGTGTGAGTAAACGCGGCACCCACTTCGAAAGCAACTTACGCATGCTCATTTTCGTGTAAAATTATAAACACACTACCTTCTGATATCTTTAAGGTGTCAGCTATCTCACGCAACTTCAGTTTACGGTCTTTCAAAGCTCTTTTGTGGACTTTTTTTATGTTTTCCGGAACAACTGCCGATTTTGAGCGACCAGAGCGTTCAGCATCATCGGTGTTTGTACGACCGCTTTTAAATTCAGCATACCATTCAATAATAGTTGATTTCCCTTGTGCAGAGTCTCCATAACGCTTATCAAGCCACTGTTTGGCTTCAACAGTATTTTTCCCCATCAAAAAACAATGTTTAATCAACACACGAAATTCTTTTTTATCCATTGTTTTGAAAATTGCAAAACTGGGGTCACTAAAACCACTGTAACCTATAAACTAATTGTCAGAATGTCATGAAATTTTGACACGTGTCGTTTGAAGGTTGGTACTATCCAGAAATCATATGGGTCTGTCAACAGTGTTGTCATATATGTGTCAGACTGGAGACTTATTGAGTGAAGTGTGTGTTAATTTGACCCTGCAGTGGACACCGATGATGCCGTTAATTACCAGCTGGAATTTCTGAACTACCTTGAGCCACCTGGAATGCCTTCTCATACCTTGAAGTTAGAGAAAGGATCGCCAATAATGCTTCTGCGTAATCTGAACCGCCAAAACTGTGCAATGGAATACGACTCTGTGTCAAAAATATTTTACCATCGAAGCCATGGTATTAACGGGAAAGGCAAAAGGAGAGAACGTATTCATACCTCGCATTCCGTTAATACCAACCGACCTACTATTCAGCTTCAAACGAGTCCAGTTCCCAGTTAGACTGGCATTTGCCATGACCATCAACGAAGCTCAAGGACAAACCCTTAACTGTACATCAATTGTGGACACCTACTATAATAATTACTTTCCGAGACGCTGCCCGCCAGGGCCACCTGCCCGGAGGGCCTAGCTGCGAAAGGCCTGCCGTAGACACGTCGGATGCAGCTATGACTTATATAATGCAATGATTTTTTTTCTTACATAGTGCAATGAATTTACATCTTTCATAGTGAAGAAACAATGTATAAAATTCATGGTCCTATATTTTCCGGTGTAATTTTTATCAGAGTTTTGCATCGTAAATCCCGAGCAACGCCGGGTAATCGCTGCTAGTTATATATACGTGACAAATATAGATATTATCATTTATTGAGCATTATCAGCTGGAGCTTATAGGCATCACTAGATGAGCTAATTGAAGGGATAAAACGTCAATGCGAAACTTCTGTCAAAGTCAGAAGTCGCATCCCATATTAAGACTTCTTTGGCATAAAAAATGTTTAACCGAATGTACTACGTGCGAAGTCAGCACTAAAGGATAAAAAATAAACCTAAATATATTTTCTTTAATTTTATTATTGTACTCTCGGATATATTACTCAATTGACGACCTTCTTGTGAAATATGGAGTCAATCAAAGCAGAACGTTTTAAATTATGTCGGATTTATTGTTTCGAGCTTAACTTTAGGATTAGAGAGCCTTGATAAACCTTGATAATATTAATAAAAGGAAGGGAAGAATCTGTTTGTTTGTCCGTGATGCCGCGCGATATCTACCGTACTTACAGGTCGGAGATTTTGCATATAGTTGCATTTATACCTGAACTCGAGAAGAGGAGAGGGAGCAATCGAGGCGGAAGAACGGCTACAAGAAGGGAAAATTCTGTTCCCTCGTTCAAACTTCATATCCTTAGTATGGCCGCTACTTAACCTGGCCAATGCTGTCCGAATGGATCTAGGGCCAACATATTGGAGCGATAATCCAGGACTCTTAGCCGAGTACTAGTGATAACATAGAGGAGCGTTATGACAATTTCTAGATCTAATCAAGGTTTGTATTTCAGAAGCAGTGATAAAATTGTTTGAAGCTGAGTTCAGATGACAAGCCTCATTGCCTAAGGCACAGAATACTATATAATATTAGTCTGTGGCCTAAGGAGTCGGCAGTCTCATTAGCGCCCCCCCCCCCCCTCCCTCTCGTCCAAAAAGTCCTGAAAGGAACACAGGTTATAAGCGGAAATATTATTAAAGCATACTTTAAATTTTATTCACAGGAACTTGCAGCGAGCTCTCGAAAACCAAAGAAAGCTTTATGCCGTTTATAACAAAAAATAAATGAACTACTACGCTATAACCCCTGGGCCCTGTACCTAAACTACGCCAAATGCATTTTTTAGTCAGGCAATAAGACTTAAATTTAGATTTAGTGCTGCCATCTATTAGTAATGGTGGTTACTATAAAAATATGCAGCGTTGCCATCTATTAACAAAACTAACTACTATAAGCAAATGTAGTGCTGCCATCTATAACTAATTGTTAAAAGAAAGCAATTCAATTAATTCTAGAAGTTAAATGCTGCCTCTTTTTATTAATCAAACACTAACCCTGCAAGAATAAGTAATATGATTAAAAATGTATACAGCTGAGAATTTGTTCGATAAATTAAGATTTGTTTTCCCTCTGTCATAAACGATTTATTATATATAAACGCGAAACTTTATATTTATTATGTATTTTTCAGTGTAATTTGCAATCAGATATTCGCAAAATTGAAAAGGCATTATTTTTAGTGTTGGAAAAAATGACAGCGTATAAATAGCCGTCTACTGGAAACAACGGTAACATAAATGTCTGTTTTGAGAGAATCGTCTGATGCAATAAATTGATTTAAAAACAGCGAAATGCAGACCGAATTTCGACTTTAACCATTAATAACTTTTTAACTAATTCAGAAAAAAATATCGCGCCGAGATGCATCTATTTCTGTACCGATTATCGCAGTCGTCGGTAACGCAACGCGAAACACACATAAACAGGCAGACATATTTTGTTATTATTATTATACAATTATGCAAATCATGGGTTACCTTAGTACTGATTAGATTTTTATACGATTCAGAGAAGGAAAAAAAAGAAAGAAGCCAAATGACTTGCAGAAGTTGAAAAAAACTATGATGAAAGAACATATATGCATAAATATTTTATTTGAATGCTTGTTTTATACGTAATTTTGATGATAAAACGAATCAAGCAATTATCACTATGCTAGGATGAATTGCTCATGACATATTTTAGTTTATACAGAATTTTAACAACTTGCCGTCCTTTTAATATGCTCCAAATTTTTAAATTGAAAAGGAAAAGAAAAATAATTGCAAATTCGATATAATATCAAATAAGTACCCATTTCATGCGTTATATAATGTGATAGAACTTAAATTATTCTATATAAAGGAAAATGAATTTGACTCTGTAGGACAGCGTTGTTTAAAGTGTTTTGGGCGGAACCCTGGGGGTTCCGCGACGTAATATTTTCATGTAAATGTACTTAAAAATTAAAAGAAGACGCAAAATTTTGAATGTGTAATTTAGACAATAATGAACTTTTTTTTTTTCGTTTAACGGTTCCACCGTCAAATTAACTTTCAAGAAAGTTCCACACACAACCAAAAAAGTTTGAAAAACACTAGCATGTTACCCTTATCAGATTTTTAAATACCAACATATCAAAATTTAAAATTACGTATCTAGCTCGGTCATGCTATCACCAACTCCTCTGGTTCCTGACCTGGGCGGAATCATGCCCCCCTCCCCCCCCCCCCCCACACACACACACCACCACCACCACAAACGGGTGATTTCATTTTTGAAGTAAAGCGGTAAGGTGACAATTTGGTGTATTCTTCAGTATATTACATCTCTACTCTTTTGTTACAACTTAGAAGAACTTAAATATTAAACTGCATAATTTATATTTTGAAAGAAAATGCTTTAGAGTTTATTTAATACTTCGAAATGTACTCGGTATGTCACACACTCTCCTCCCCCGGCCACACATTTAGCTACAGTAAGCCCTCCGGTCTGTCATGTGGTCTAGGTTTTTCACACTCTCTCCTCCGTTCCACCCCACCACACACACACAAAGATTCCTTACTTTGAATTTTTATTGGACATTTACAGACGACGTCTCGATAATCGGAATCGATTTTTTTTTTTATGCAATTGAATCATGTTCAGGGTACGTTTTGGGGGAAAACTGTATTTTGCTTGCTATGAAAGTAAAGAGTATAAGATCCTGTGTGACAGCCAAGCTAAAATAGTCACTACCTATTAACCGTTACTGAAGGTGAAAACCATGAAAGAATACAAGAGACTCTTGACATTCGTAAAATAACGATATGCATGGAATGCTAAACATCATGTACTTGCTACATGATGTTTAGTTGACTTGCCAAATGCTAAATATTTGTTACTTACAATCAAAGACTTGCCAAATGCTAAATATTTGGGGAACGTTGGTCAGAAGCTATGGCAAGGTGCATCAAATGTGTGGAGAACATTGACGGAAGAGTGATCTAAATGTTTAGAAGCCTAAAGAAAATTTTTTTTTTCTTTTGTTTATGGTGGAATATCAACCATAGGTGGCAAGATCTAACTGTATGGACGGGTACAAGTGGTGTTGAAAAATATGAAAGTGTATTATGTGTTTCTTGTTATTGATGTGTTATGTATTGGAAAAAGCAGGGTGTTTAACCCTAGTTTTTCTCTGGGAGGGTCATGTGAGGAACTCAGTCGTTTTCGAGCATTTTTCTTAGCATTCAAAGTAAGATATGTGTGTGTGGCGGAGGTCGTAGACCTCGGGACCGCCGGCATCGGCAGCTGGATTGAAAACAAGGCCATGAAATCTGTCATCACAGCCAGGGAGTGATGCGAGATTACGGCGAAATGGAACAATTTCAGCAGTCATCAGAGCGAGGATAGAGAAATCCAGAGAAAGATGCGAGGATAGAGAAATCCAGAGAAAGATGCGAGGATAGAGAAATCCAGAGAAAGATGCGAGGATAGAGAAATCCAGAGAAAGATGCGAGGATAGAGAAATCCAGAGAAACATGCGAGGATAGAGAAATCCAGAGAAAAATGCGAGGATAGAGAAATCCAGAGAAAGATGCGAGGATAGAGAAATCCAGAGAAAGATGCGAGGATAGAGAAATCCAGAGAAAGATGCGAGGATAGAGAAATCCAGAGAAAGATGCGAGGATAGAGAAATCCAGAGAAAAATGCGAGGATAGAGAAATCCAGAGAAAGATGCGAGGATAAAGAAATCCAGAGTAAGATGCGAGGATAGAGAAATCCAGAGAAAGATGCGAGGATAGAGAAATCCAGAGAAAAATGCGAGGATAGAGAAATCCAGAGAAAGATGCGAGGATAGAGAAATCCAGAGTAAGATGCGAGGATAGAGAAATCCAGAGAAAGATGCGAGGATAGAGAAATCCAGAGAAAGATGCGAGGATAGAGAAATCCAGAGAAAGATGCGAGGATAGAGATATCCAGAGAAAGATGCGAGGATAGAGAAATCCAGAGAAAGATGCGAGGATAGAGAAATCCAGAGAAAGATGCGAGGATAGAGAAATCCAGAGAAAGATGCGAGGATAGAGAAATCCAGAGAAAGATGCGAGGATAGAGAAATCCAGAGAAAAATGCGAGGATAGAGAAATCCAGAGAAAGATGCGAGGATAGAGAAATCCAGAGAAAGATGCGAGGATAGAGAAATCCAAAGTAAGATGCGAGGATAGAGAAATCCAGAGAAAGATGCGAGGATAGAGAAATCCAGAGAAAAATGCGAGGATAGAGAAATCCAGAGAAAGATGCGAGGATAGAGAAATCCAGAGAAAGATGCGAGAATAGAGAAATCCAGAGAAAGATGCGAGGATAGAGATATCCAGAGAAAGATGCGAGGATAGAGAAATCCAGAGAAAGATGCGAGGATAGGGAAATCCAGAGAAAGATGCGAGGATAGAGAAATAGAGACGATAGGAGCCTGGGAAAATTCCAGAGGGGCTTATGACAGGGTGGTCTTGAATGGGGAAACGGGATATATATGCAAAAAGGACGCGCAGAAGGGAGACGCCCGACGATTTTCAAGGAGTTAGGTCGTACGCAACGAGCTCGAGAGCCGCACGATGCGAAGGGAATTCACATTGCCTCGACCAGCCAAGGGTTCTTTGTAACACTTTGTATGCAACAAATGATGATGAATAAAGTTTGTCGCTAATATGCAAACTTTGCCTGGTTTATCCAAACATATTGAGTTTCATCTGCTTTAGCGGTATATCTCACTGATACGAACTTGTGCATCTTGGAGAGGAAATGGTCAACTACTACAAAACGCCTATGGTCGCACCCGCAGTCACCGGCATTGTACATAGCGGTGCGCTTTCATCGACACGCATCTGACGACCGAAACGTTACTTAAACAACAACTAACGATGATGCAGGAATCTTACATAACATAAGGTAAAACAAGGCTCGAGGTTACTTGGGCACCCCACAGTTTTTTTATGCATACAAGAGTTAATTTCTTGATGGCTTTAAATTGAAGACTTATGTTCACAAAATATTATATCTATTTATACTGCTCTTTTTCTTTCAATTAATTAAACTATTTCAATTGTACTCAATTAATTAAACTATTTCAATTGCACTATATATTTTGTTTTGTTTAATGGGACGTAATTAATACAGCTTTTAATGACTCTTTAAAATAAAATTATTTTCTTCGTAATTTTCAAAAATGACTGAAAATAATATTCTCTTTAACATAATAGTGTCTTGGGGAGCGATGATACCTGAAAGTTCCTAAGTGGTGGTAACCTCATAAAAGTTGAAATATCTTGGCTCTTTTAGTCCTTTAGAAAGAGTAGCAAAATTTGCGAAATAGTTAAAAGGATGAGTATGCTTTCTTAAGTATTTAGAAGACAAGGGAAACCTTGTGTGGATATATCCGTTTTTCTTTTGTTTGCTTTTTACCTGGTTTCCTATTTCCTCTGTGAAATCTCTTTCCCTTTCCTTTCCTTCCTGTTACCAGAGGATCAAGTGCTTTCGAGGAATACATAGTTTGCAACATTTTTAGTTTCTCTACATAGTGGTGTACAGGATGATAGAAAAGTCGTGCATATATCAAACTAGCAGCATACCCGTTCTTCGTACGGAGTATATAATGTAAAGAAACTTATAAATCGCAATCATGTGCAAATTCTGTTAAAATATTAAATTTATTGCTCCTAAAGAGAAGTTTAAGAATATCTGTTATTACTATGCAAAATTATCTTCACGGGCAGATCTGAAGAATAAAAGATCCTGGCCCCTTTTGTAAGCAAATTTACAAAAAAAAAAAAGGAATTGAATCAATATATGCAACCCCGTACTACTTATACTGTTTCAGATTAGAAAATATACCAGTGTATTAGTAGAAGATTACCCGTATTACAATATGAGTCTCAAAAATATTTGCCAAAATAAAAGAGATGACGTAATAAATTGAAAATATCAATAATCCCCGTACTCTTTATACCAGGTGGTCGTAATTGATTCCAATATATGCCAATATACCTGTACTACTTATATTCTCGTAGATTAGAAGATATACCCGTGTATTTGTGAAAGATTACTCGTACAACGTACAAAATATGAGTTTAAACAATTTTTATCGTAATAAAACAATTGCATAATAACTTGAAAATATCAATAATCCCTGAATCAATAATCCCCGAAAATATCAATAATAATAACGTTTAAACCTGAAGACCGCAATTGATATTATCCAGTTAAAAATGCTATAAGAAAAATCAAATCGTTTTTTTCTAAAATATATTTTTATGTCCATTTATTTATTATTCAAATCGAAAAAATAATAACTAAAATTGACAGACAGATGTAATTTTAATTTCGCTTCTGAGCAACATGATATAAGATAGAATCTTCCTCATAAACTGCGAAATTAAATAACCATTTTGATTTTTTTATACTTTTCACTGTTTAGTAAAAGCTTGTGAAATATAAACCATGGAGATAGATTTCCCATTTAAATCATGTTTCAAACAATTCATGTTTTCAAAAAGTGACTAATTGGCGCAAAAAATCTCCCACCAAACTCAGAGATAAAGTTTTAATTCACTTTCAAACGATTTTCAAGCTTTTCGTTTGGATAAACCACGGAGTTAGAGAGTAGAACCCCCTAACAAAAAGTTTCGTTTTTCATTAATATCTCGACAACCCCTGGTCTTACATACACGAAACTTGGGCTAAATTTATGAGGGGCTATTTCGAAGCTATCCACAAAATTTCATAAAATTCGGTTCAGCAGTTCTTCCGTGATAATGAGACAAACGATAATTTCGTTTTTTACTAATATCTCGAGAACCACTGATCGTAGAAACTCCAAACATAGACTAAATTTTAAGTGGGGCTATTTCCAGGCTACCCACAAAATTTCATCAAATTCGGTTCAGCCGTTCTCCCGTGATGATGGGACAGACAGACAGACAGATAGACAGATTTTCAATTTTATTTATATAGACTAGCAGCATACCCGTTCTTCGTACGGAATATATAATATAAAGAAACTTATAATTCGCAATCATGTGCAAATTCTGTTAAAATATTAAATTTATTGCTCCTAAAGAGAAGTTTAAGAATATCTGTTCTCACTATGCAAAATTATCTTCACGGGCAGATCTGAAGAATAAAACATCCTGGCCCCTTTTGTAAGCAAATTTACAAAAAAAAGGAACTGAATGAATATATGCAACCCCGTACTACTTATATTGTCGCAGATTAGAAAATATGCCAGTGTGTTAGTAGAAGATTACCCGTATTACAGTATGAGTCTCAAAAATATTTGCCGAAATAAAAGAGATGACGTAATAAATTGAAAATATCAATAATCCCCGTACTCTTTATACCAGGTGGTCGTAATTGATTCCAATATATGCCAATATATATCAAAATATATGCCAATATACCTGTACTACTTATATTCTTGTAGATTAGAAGATATATCCGTGTATTTGTAGAAGATTACTCGTACAACGTACTATATATGAGTTTCAACAATTTTCGTCATAAATAAACAATGGCATAATAATTTGAAAATATCAATAATCCCTGAATCAACAGTCCCCGAAAATATCAATGATAATAATGTTTAAACCTGAAGACCGTAATTGATATTATCCAGTCAAAAATGAAATGGCAATGAAATTTATTTTATATACATATCTTTATTATTCAAATCGAAAAAGATTTAATAAAAATCGTATGGCACATAACACATTGGATCCGTTGCTAAGCGACATGATAGCATTTGCTTCAAATAAATTGATGGAAATCATATCGTCTGAATAATGCTATCTCCATGGAAGGTTTGGCAAGATTTTCGCCAATTTAGCGATAACTTAAAAAATCGCCAAATTTATCGCCAAGCGGGACTGTAGAACTGATAGTCCCATTTTGCGACAAATTGACGAAACATCATCACAATACTGTCCCCTAGCAAAACACAATTAATTTCATTTATTAAGCGCAATTTTATCAATTCCATGATATTTTTATGGATTTACGAATATTTTTATCAATTTGGTGATATTAAAAAAATTCGTTAAATGTGTTACTAAGTAGGATGGATGGACTGGCCGACAAATGCTACCGAAACATCATTTCTGTACTCTATTCTAAAAAAACAAATTTAATTTCATTGATTTGCTTCATTTTTATCAATTTGGAGACATTTCCGCTAATTTGGTAAAGTTTAAGAAAAGTTACCAAGTTAGCGATATTCCGCCAAATTCGTAGCTCTGAATTTGCAAATCTGAGGAATAAAATATCCTGATCCCGTTTGTATATACTAAATGAAAACACTAAAATTGTATAAGATACACCCGTTCTACTCTTTTTCTGTTTCAACAATCGGCTAAATGAATTTATTGGGTAAACACAATATATGAGCTTGAAACCTCTTTGCTAAAATAAATGAAAGTGATGTACGCAGTCCGCAATTTATATAATTAAAAGAATAATCAAACCGTTCATTTATAAAATATATTTTTACATCCATTTATTTATTATTCAAATAGAAAAAATAATAATAAATATTAACAACACATTTAATTTCATTCCGTTGCCGAGCAACAGGATATAAGATAGAATCTTCCTCATAAAATACGAAATTAAATAGCCATTTTGATTTCTTTATACTTTTCATCGTTGAGTAAAAGCTTGTGAAAGATAACCCATGGAGGTAGATTTTACCATTTAAATTCATGTTTTAAACAATTCATATTTTCCGATAGTGACTAATTAATCCAAAAATCCTGCACCAAACTCGGAAATAAAGTTTTATTTCATTTTGGCGTTTTAAACAAACGATTTTCATCCTTTCCGTTTGGATAAGCCACGGAGTTGGAGAGTAGAACTCTTACGAAAAAGTTCCGTTTTTCATTAATATTTCGACAACCCCTGGTCTTAACTCAAAACGTAGACTAAATTAATGGGGGCTATTTCAAGGCTATCCACAAAATTTCATTAAATTCGGTTCAGCCGTTTTCCCGTGATGATGAGACAAACGAAAATTTCGTTTTTTACTAATTATCATGAGGTAATGTGAGAAAGAGGCAGAAATTTTAAAATATTAAAACTCAAGCTTGACCCTTGGTCAGCAATAAAAGACAAATTCATTAAGATTAAAAAAGTGGCCTGTCGTATAGTGGACTGCCTAAAAATATCTCTCACTTACCTCTGATATCTAAAAGATAAAAGTAAAACAATACACATTGTGCAGAAAATATATTCTTCAAAATGAGGGTATCACATTTTATTAATACATCAACAATTGTGCATGGTATTCTTGCATTATCTTATCTCAGGTTTCTAAGGCACTTCATTTGTTATTAACAGTATCGTATTCATCAACCTAATTACATATTTCAATTAATCATTTATGTTTGCATTTGTATACACTCTATAAATTTCTGAAATTCAATCCTTTACATTCCACACCATTCAATACACCTGTATTTCAAATTCATTCTTATATACATACAAATTCAACTTCAAATTTTATATTTAATACTCATATCAATCCTAACATATCGTTCTCGTATTCATGCGCATATAAATCATCAATTATTTTAACAGCTCTGATAAATTCACAGGTTTATAATAAATTCAAAACACTTCAAGAAATTATAACATTTCGTCTTTCAAATTAAAATGAGGTTCAAATGGTAAGCTTAGCTAATTTTCCAAATTATAATTAATTTCTATAATTTATGACCAATTATAATTTTTTATAATTTATGACCACTGTTAGGAAATCTACCTAAGATGAGGCTGTGCTCACATCAGCGGTGGAAAGTGTTACGCTTGCCTAACCAAATTTCTCTCAATATAAATGAATATTATACCCCATGTTATCTTATTTATTTTCAAATTGTAAGTCCCTGTATCTTTATTTATTAATTCTAAATCTTATATTGTTTAGTAAACACTATAAAATGCCAAAAGAAACTCATGTACAAAATATTATTTAATACTCATATGCACTCTTCCTGCACTTCTACTTCTAATATTAATATTTTCATTCTCATGAATTTATGCAGTACTATATTATAACTATTTATAATCTACTCTGATATTAATTTGTATATTCAATCATATTTCAAATTTTACTTATATATACATTATCAAATACAATCATATTATTCATTAAGTTGTATATTCTATCATAATAGAGATCATACATTTTACAATCGTGATTCGTATTCTCTGCCCATCCCGAGGCATTAATTTACCAATGAGTTTTTATCTATTCTTGGAGCATTTAGTGAAACTCCTTTCTGAAATCTCATAATTAATTAAACTTTAACTCACCCAGCACCTTCAGGCAGTAAATCTTTGGTCGACATGTGCATAATTATCCAAATGTTTGTCACACTTTAGTTTATTTTAAACCGTGGATTATTCCCTATTTACGAAATGTTGACTACGGGAATAGTCCAAACATCACTATGGGTTAGAGGCATATCAGGAACAGAAATTGATTCCTTTGGCAGACTCCTCAGTCACCGTTGGTTTCGGCGCTCTCTGCATGTAGGCAAATTGTTTTTCAGCTGGCACGTAGCTGGCATGTAGAGATGGGCACATGAGACGATTGCAGTTTTGATCAGTTGAAATATTCTTAGTCCTCATTTGCATTCCTATTTTTTGCAATCCAGCGTCGATACAAGGAGGCTCTCGCGCCATTTTAGCTCGTGGCTCAGGGTCCTTGCCCAGCAATCACGCACTCTTTTATACAATTTTTCCTTTTTTTTTTACCGTAATTCTCAGTGCACAATTTCCAATCGAAGCGTGGTAAATATATTTTTATTATTCACAATGGTCCTGCAGATTAATAGAGGAATTAATATAATCGTGCGCAAAATGAGTTTGCGCCATTTTGGCGCGCCGGCCGAAGCCAAGCTCCTAGAGCAAAAGTTTTTTACCGCATCATTCGCGTGAAGTTCAGCATCGAGAGAGAGAAAGGATCCTCGCACTCTTCGCGCCTAGAAAACAAGGGGGGTCCGAGTGTCCTCTGCGATTGGTCAAGAGGCCCTTCTCCGCTCCGCTTTTCTTTATTTAATTTTGTTTCTGAACACCTGCAAGTCTATTTTTAGCCACTGCTGGCCAACTCAGCATAGCAATGCCTCTAAAAAAGTGCACTTTTTCTCCCATGACCAGTGAATTTCTGAAGTCCTATTCTGAGGAGTAATTCCATTTAAAAAAAGGGTTAATTCTTTTTAGAAAAACCATGTCTGATCCCTTGGATCAAGACACTAATATCTCGAGAACCACTGCTCGTAGAAACTCAAAACACAGACTAAATTTTAAGTGGGTCTATTTCTAGGCTACCCACAAAATTTCATCAAATTCGGTTCAGCCGTTCTCCCGTGATGACGGGACAAACAGACAGACAGACAGACAGATTTTCAATTTTATTTATATAGACTAGCAGCATACCCTTTCTTCGTACGGAGTATATTATATAAATAAACTTAAGATTCACAATCATGTGCAAATTCCTATAGTATACTAAATGGCATTTTTAATCAAAATATTCTGCTAAAATATTTAACATAATGCTCCTAAAAAGAAGTTAAGAAGGCTGTTCTCGCTATTCAAAATTATCTTCACGGATAGATCTGAAGAATAACATATCCTGTCCTCTTTTGTAAGTAAATTTACAAAAAATATGGAATTGAATCAATATATGCAAAATAAAAGCGTATTGTATGGGACCCGTACTACATATATACGCGAATATTAGAAGATATAACCTGTATTAGTAGATTACATGCATAAATTGAAAATATCAATAAATCCCTAATCTTTAAACCAGAAGGTAGTAATTAATTCCAATATGTGCCGAAATGAAAGTGCTAAAATTAAATGGGAAGATAAACCCGTACTACTCATAATATAGTAGATTAGAAGATATGTCCTAGTGTTAGAAAAATATTACCCGTATTATAATATTTAGTCTCAAAAAAAATTTCCAATATATAACAGATTACTTAATAAATTAAAAATATCAATAATCCCCGTAATCATCATACCGGAAGGCTTGATTCCAATATAAGCCAATATATGTTAAAATATATGCCAATATACCTGTACTACTAATATTCTCTTAGATTAGAAGATATACCCGTGCATTTGTAGAAGATTACTCGTACAACGTACAATATATGAGTTTCAACAATTTTTGCCGCAATAAAACAATGGCATAAGAAATTGAAAATATCAATAATCTCTGTATCAATAATCCCCGAAAACATCAATAATGATGTTTAAACCTGAAGATCGTAATTCATATTATCCAGTCAAAAATACGATGGCAATTTCATAATTTCATTTATTTAGGGCAATTTTATCAATTTCAATATATTTTTATGAATTTATAAACATTTTTATCAATTTGGTGACATTTTAAAAATTCGCTAAATGTGTTACTAAGTAGAACGGTTGGATTGACAGACAAATGCTAACGAAACACCATTTCAGTACTTTCTTCTAACAAAAATAAAATTCATTTCATTGATTTACGTTATTTTTATCAATCTGGGGACATTTCAATCAATTTGGCAACTTTTAAGAAATTTGCCAAGTTAGCGATATCCAGCCAAATTCGTAGCTCTAAATTTGCAGATCTGAATAAAATATCGTGATCCAGTTTGTATATACTAAATGAAAACACTAAAATATTATTAGAAGATATGCCCGTTCTACTCTTTCTCTGTTTCAACAATTGGTTAAATGAATTTATCGGGTGAAGAGAATATATGAGTTTATTATCTAAACACAATATATAAGCTTGAAACCTCTTTGCCAATAGAGTTAACGAATATAGTTTTTCAAAAACGTTCGTTTAAGGGGGTGCTCTAGAGGAAAACGTTCGAAAGGTGAATTGATAAGAAAACATACTGCGGGATGAGATAGAGATTTGAAATTTGGTGTACGAATAGATAGTTTGGAATGAAGAAAGTGTACAATTTCAGTTTTCCAATACTTTATACTTTAGGGGGGGTTGCACACAAAAATGTTCGATTTTTGGAATGAAGTAGAAATATCCCTTTTAGATCGTGATAGAGGCTTGATATTTGGTATATGGGCGAATCATTTGATAGAAAACCCAAGAAGAATGGAGTTTTTCAAAAATATATATTTAAAGGGGGTGGGTACTCCACAGAAAAACATTCGAAGGGTGAAATGATAGAAAATGTATACTTCGCGATGAGTTAGAGACTTCAAATTTGGTATACGGGTAGATAGTTTGAAAAGAAGAAAGTGTGCATTTTCAGTTTTCAACCATTTGTTATTGTAGGGGGTGCCGCACACTAAAATGCTCGATTTCACGAACAACTGAAAAACGCCTCCTTCAGAGTGTGATAGAAGCTAGAAATTTAGTATATGGGCTAATTATTTGATAAAAAAAAAACCTAAGATTATTACGGTTTTTCAAAAATGATCATTTAAGGGGATGCAACACAGAAAAACGTAAAAACGTTCGAAATATGAAGTGATAGAAAAACATGCTCCA
Organism: Amaurobius ferox; assembly: GCA_951213105.1. Lineage (NCBI taxonomy): Eukaryota > Metazoa > Arthropoda > Arachnida > Araneae > Amaurobiidae > Amaurobius > Amaurobius ferox. Next base: position 115,420,578 of record OX578153.1, on the reverse strand, counting down.
CAATAGCATAGAGACATCAAATTAGGTGTACTGGTAGATTGTTTGAAAGGAAGAAAGTGTGCAAATCACAGATTTCCAATATTTGCTACTTTAGGGGGTGCCGAGCGCCAATATGTTCGATTTTCGGTATAAATGAGACACTTTTGCTTTTAAATGTGATAGAGGCTTGATGTTTGGTGTATGGGGCAATCATCTGATAAAAAACACAACGCGAACAGAGTTTTTCAAAAATGTTCATTTATGGGGGTGCTCCAAAGAAAAACGTTCGAAAGGGGAGATGATAAAATAGTATGCTTCGGGATGAGATAGAGACTTTAATTTGGTGTACTGGTAGATAGTTCGAAAGGAAGACGTACGCAATTTAAATTTTCCAATATTTTCTTCTTTAGGGGGTTCTGCACACTAAAATATTCGATTTGCTGAATAAATTTGAAACACGAATTATTCAAAAATTTACATTATTCAGGGGTTGCTTATTGCGAGACCGTTGATTTTCAACGGGTATTCGGCTAGTCCTTCACTAAACTCAGAAATACAGTTTTAATTTACTTTGACGTTTTAAACAAACAACTTTCACCCTTTTCGTTTGGATAAACCACGGAGTTGGAGAGTAGAACTCCCAGGAAAAAGTTCCGTTTTTCATTAATATCTCGACAACCCCTGGTTTTAGAAACTCGAAACTTGGACAAAATTTATGGAGGTCTATTTTAAGGCTACCCACAAAATTTTATTAAATTCGGTTTAGCTGTTCTCTCGTGATGATGAGACAAATGGAAATTTCGTTTTTTACTAATATCTCGAGAACCACTGATCGTAGAAACTCCTAACCTAGACTAAATTTTAAGTGGGGCTATTTCTAGGCTATCCACAAAATTTCATCAAATTTGGTTCGGCCGTTCTCTCGTGATGACGGGACAAACAGACAGACAGACAGACAGATTTTTAATTTTATTTATATAGATTTAAAATCATATATACACCTAGAAATTAAAACAGTATTTCTTTTTTCAGTTAGGTGCCACTCACATACCCTAAAAAATATACCTGTCTTCTGTTTTTAACACGTCAGACGATAATCACCGAAGTGGTTAGGCTATCTGCAAGTGCGGTTGCGGAAACGATGTAATTTGGCTGCCGTTAAGTGCGGACGCACATTCAGCTACTTACCAGTGGGCTACCGTCAAATTAACCGGATAGTTGTTGTCTTATGGCGGAAGGTAGCAAATTATATGTCGTTTACTAACGTTAGACGACAGTGTTATTTAAATTGTAATTCTTCAAATCTATTTAAAAATAAATTACCGATGAAAGAGTCGAATTTTACGGTTTCTAGCTCGTACAAATGTATATATAACATTAAAATAGAGCTTGAAGAATGAAGCGATTCCTTTTTTCCATTTTTATTTTTCTAATAATAGAATATAATAATCTTTCCAAACTTTTTAAGGAACTTGACAAGAAGTATTTGATCATAAAATTTTCTAATTAATAGACCCGAGCTGGAACCCCCCCCCCCCCCTCCTCCCGGTATGCTGGGGAACCCGGCCCGGACAGGAAAAATTAGGTACACATATGAGGGGACGGGTGCCCGGAGAGGCCCCTTCCCACCTCGCTTTCTACGGGCCTGCATGTGTGTGCTTTATTTTGAAGAATAAGAATAAGAGAAAGGTACAAGTGACATTTTACTCCTTCTCAGAAAAACGCTGGTAAAGTTGTGAAAAAAAAAATATAAAATATTTACGCAAGTACTTCTAGTGAAGGAATATGATTTAATAGCACTAAATTTATATTTAACTTATCTTTCAGCAAATTGTCTCTCCCATTTCATAATATTCAACCATTCAATTACAAGCAGCTATTTTTTTTTTTTAATAATTTTTAATATTATATATAATAATATATTCTTAAAAAAGATTTAATTATAAACCGGGTTTTCATTTTTTCTTTCCTTATATACATAATGTATAAGGAAAGTATTGTGACGGGTCGAAAATTCGAATTCAAGTTTTCGACAGGAGAGCACGTTTCAAGCATCCCTGATTACGAATCAAACATTTTTGAGGTGATGTCTATGTCTGCGTGTGTGTGAAAGTATGTGTGTGTGTGTGCCAGTGAGTTTGTAGAGACGATAACTGACGAACGAATGGACCGATTCGAACGCAATTTGGTACAAAAATCACAATCCGTAAACACTGGAAGCCTATTGTTTTCATACGCAATCGAATATTCAGAACCCCCCTACATTTTCGAGTGAAATTTTGAAAAAATTGTCAAAAAATCAAACCCTCTAATAAAGTTACGCAAATAGGCATATCTTATGTAATTTTCATTGGAAAACGATTGGCATAAATTTTAGAACGCTAACGTGAGCCATTCTCGAGATATTGCACATTTTTCAAAAAAAAAAAAAAAAAAAAAAAAAAAAAAAAATCATATAAAATAAAATAAAAATATTTTCTATTGAGAAACATGTTCACTTTTCATATGTAATACCATGCGATACATTGGGTGACATCATTCTCGTAGATATAGCTCGTTCCACTCATGAAAAAAGATACTTTGAGTAATACTTTTGCATTTTAATGCCAATAGTCATTTAGCCGCTGTAAGAACAACTTATTTTTCTGTCCATAACGTTAAAGAATCCCTATTTTAGATCAATTGTTCTCTGTCCATTCTTATGAGAGTGTCATTGTAGAGTTTTAAAAATTCTCTAAAACCCCTAACAATTCCGCAATTACAGTTCATCATGATTTAAAATGGAACGCCTACTTGTTCTCGCTTTGTCTGCAACAAATCCAGTTTCTCGAAAACGCATTACTAACCTCATAATTATTTAATTGTTACGGATTTTATAGCATGGGCAGTGCTTCTGAAACACTTCTATGACGAGGTTTGAAATGATCTACTGGTGTATTAAAAATATCCAACGGTATTTTTTATATATGTTTGAAAGTAACTTAGTGCCACCTTTTATTGAAAAAATTTTTATTATTTCCATTTCTCAGTACATTATATGATTTGAACTTCTTTCGTAACTTTTCGATCACTCTGAAAAAAAAAAGTATTGGAATGCAGAGTTAAATATTCAAACTCAAGTATTTAACAAATTTGCACGATGCATTTCTAAATATGAAACAGCAATTTTTTCAATGGCGTTTATTTGTGCACACTATACTTCTCAAAAAATTTCTTCAATTGGTATTGAAACGAGATTGAAAATTCAAGTTTTCGATCGCTTTGTACGATGTTCAGGGACAGCTGAATATTTCTTTACCGTTTTTCCTTATGAAAATATTACTGGGGTAGGGTCCTCACAGTACCTGTAGTCCAGGGGTATACAAAAATATAATTTGGTCCTGATGGTAATAACGATACGATCATATTCCACGCCCATTATGTTTACACTGACTAGAGGATTTTCCTAGTAACAAAATCCATTTAGAATACCAATTTATAATACTGTTATAATACTTTTATAATACTAAAAAACCATGAATATAATTTTAAATTTTAATTATAAGAATCGGTTGTTTTGAACTCAAAGCAATACAGCAGGGATTCTATAACTTAGGTTTTTAGTTTCCCTATACATCTTTACAGTCAAGTTAGCTTTGCCGCAAGTATAGGAGGTATTAGCAGATAGCGTGTATATATATTTGGCTTAAAATTATTTAAAACTCTCTTATCTAAACCATTGAGTTTACAGACAGCAGACGATTTTTGTTTTATTTCAGTTAAATTCAAGTTTTCTAAATTTTAATGTATTTACATTGTATTTTCTTCTGGTTGTGTTTTAATATTTTTCCGGGTGGCAACGGGATAAAAAGATTTTATATTCTACTGAGCTGGTATTCCATTTTTAGTAGATAGTTATGATTTGGGTGGTATATTTTAGCAATGGACGTCAAGATAAGTTATTCATTGAATTTACAAATTTTTATATAGAAAGGTGTTAAAGTTTGTAGTCTTCAGATATCTTTCACATTTTATGGCCTAATGACTCCTTTTAAAATTGGAAAATCAAAGATTCTTTTCAGGTTTTGTATTTTATGTAGTTACTATATTTTAATAATTATTTTCCATATTGTATTAGTTACTAATTGCAATAATTTATGGATATATCACTGTTTGAGTTATATAGTTATATTATACAGATTTAAATTAGAATAGAAAATTGGATTCGACGCATTCCAACAATAAAAGTATAAATTTGAAATAGCATTTTTATATAATTTTGTATATTTAATGTAATTTTAAATAGTATTTTAATTTTTGATAACAAATATTTTTTTTAAGTTCACGCTTTTTTTAATTGAATAATACTATTTTTTATATAAATTTATTTTAAAATGCACACCATTTCAAAAACAGTTCATGCCACCGTTTAAAAATGGGTACTATTCGTTTTAAAATGTAAATTTGCTCATAAAATAATTATTTATTGAACAATGGCTGCCCGTTCTTATTTAAATGTTTATTTTGAAGAAAAAGAATGTTTGAAAATTTCGGAGACTTTAAAATGTTTGATCTCATTCAAAACCAATAGAGTTCCAGCATCCATGAATTATAACAATCTTACCAAATTTCGTTCATATTGCTGACCGCAAAAATGTTCCATTTGAGTTTTATGATGTTAAAAACTGGATATTGATTAAATGTTCAACGGCATCACAATATTATTTTATCATATGGAGTGTTCATATATATATATATATATATATATATATATATATATATAATAAAAATATATGAAATTCCAATGATAGATTAGGGATATATATATATATATATATATATATATATATATATATATATATATATATATATATATATATATATGAATGTGTATATTATGCAACATATCCTATGTACTGGAATCGTGAGTGTATTCTCAGGGTACTAGGATGGGTCCTAATTTTTGGATAACTAATGCTTTATCAAAATCACCACTAAGGGTAAGCAGGAACACTGCACATCTAATATTTCTCTAGCTACCTTAAAAAGTCGCAAAATAACTGTCAACTACAATAAAACAGACATTAAATGTTCAACTAATTCGTAAAGTAACAGATATTATTATCAAAATACTGACATGTCTTACAATTCACTTTAACTCGAATCATGCCAACTCCTTCTAACTGAACGACGACCAGCTTACATAGCCTCTGCACAGAAGTACCAAAAAGAAAAGACATGCAACTCTTGAAATTCTTAATTAAATTACAAAACTCACAGCAAATATGTCGTCAAGGTCAAATGACCCGGGCCGTCAAATTATAACAAAGATTGCTTGTAAATACCCTTCTAGCTCGGTTATAGGCAATATGTCGTACATATATTAGGCATTCTTAACAGTAGTATGTGCTTAATGTGCATGTAAATGAAAAAGGAAAAAAATATCTCCGATCAAGACAGCAAGAATTGTGGATTTTTAGTGAACACATTTATTTTATACATACATATGTCGAATTCATTTGTTTTAAAAGTAGCATAACTTAATTGTATTTCTGTTAGTTTTTACCCTAGAACAAAAATTACCGGATCAATCAGCAGAAGTCTTCAAATTTTCGGGGTCTTCAAAATGAGTCCCTCAGATGGCACACGTGTCGTTACAACGATTTCCAATAAGTGATCCATTGCACTCTACAAAAATGACAAAAATTGTCGCAAATACGTCTCCATTTGTATTTAATTAAAACATCAAAATACTGCTTCTACATTGTGTATAAAAATATGTCCAAATTATAGCATTTTGTGTGCGAACAAAATATTAAAAGTGTTCCAGTTCAAAATAGGGATTTTTATTTTTGCAAGTGTTATAAAACAAGTTGTCTAGAATGATAATATATATATAATAGTTTTCTTTTGCTGCATATATAAAGGAATGGTCTATCAGTGGTGGTAAAAAGTTTGCCATAGTATTGTTTTTGCGAAAAAGTTTTCTTTGAAACATCTATTTTCCAGGATCTGCTGTAGATAGAGTCAGTTTCCTTTCAGGACGTTTTGGCCGGGGGGACGAATGAAATTTTAGGGGAGGTGGGGGGGGGGAGTTTTTTATTTGCCCCATATAAATATATCTTAATGTTGTGTCACATAAATAGAAACTAGGTTAACATAAAATGTATCCGGGGGGCGAAGCTCCCCCCCGGAGATATGTTTGAAAGAAATACTTGATATAATTCAGATGATGACTGTTTTGGATTCAGCCTCAAATTCCGGAAGAGAATGGGGACTTTATTTCTGGATCAAAATTTTTTATTTTATTTGGAACAGAAATTTCTCAAGATTAGCTATGGATAGAGTTTAGATAATGAATGATATGGATTCAGTATCAAGTTCCGGAGGAGGTAAACGGGCTCACTAAGAATTTATATTTTTGATTCTATGAGGAAGTAAAGATCTCGCTTCCTATTGAAATTTTTACATTTTCCTTGAAGCATCTATTTTTCTGGATCTGTTATAGATATAGCTTAGATGATGAATGATATTGATTCAGCATCAAATTTCGAAGGAAAATGGGGACTAAGAATTTCCACTTTTGGTTCAAAATTTTTTTTTAAATATCCTTCTCAAGATTGCCTATATAAAGAGAAGTTTTGATGATGATTGTTATGAATTCAGTATTAAATTTTGGAGGAGGTAGGGGCTTTTATAAAGATTTCCACTTTCGATTCAAGACATTTTCTTGAAACATCTATTTTTCAGGATTTATTTATTCTCAGTTTTACCGAAAACTTAACATTTTACAAACTATAATAATTTATTAAGCTATTTTTATTTTTTTTTATTTTCTGGACTATCTCCCTGAGTTAGGTTATTTTTAAAGCAAGGGTTCAATATCTTCTATGTGTATGCATTGTTGACACCCAATTACAAATATTGCTATTGATTATCGATTCATTTAAAATGTATAAGTTAAAAATCGATTCGTCTTTAACTTTAATGCGTAATTAAATGTAAACAGTCGATATATTGCACAATAGAAGCTCAATTGTTTGCACACTTTTTTTTAATAAAATGATTGATTCTTTTAAATACAAAGAACACAGCATGGGATGTGTTTGATAGCATTTATTATTATTATTTTTTAATTTAATTTAATTTATTCATTTTTTTTTCTATTTAAACTGTTACTGTGAAATGAAGTCCTGCTGTATTCTTCAAAATGAAAATTATTTTCTTATGGTAATAAGAGTGTGGATATAATGTCTCCAGGCAGAATTTAAAATACGTATAGAATATGTATAGATACTATCCATTTCTGTAAAAAAATTCAATTCTTATCTTTTATTAGAAGTTTGAAATCGTGTAAAATAAAAGAATAATGACTGATAAAACATCTGCTAAAAAAATTCGAAGGAAGCGTATGGAATACGCTTTTCGAGTGTTATACTGGATGTTTTACTTGGTGGGAATAGATGTAAGCGGAGCAAATGATACTAGAAGCAAAAGAATTTTTCTGTGGATAAGCCGCAAACTTGCAATTAGTGGTTGGATCTTTCTAATGTGTTCGGTGGTACTACGGTTTCATTCTATGGAAACCGCATCAAAACATACTTTTAAATTTAATTTTACGAGTTTATTCATTGTCTTAAATGGTCTGTCATTATGGTGCGTTCTCCTGCAATCAAAACACAGAATTTCGATGGCTATTACAAAAGTATCACAACTAGGAAAATACTATCTAATTTCACCATCTTTCTGTTTCATGATGATTTGCATATCTTCTGTATTTGGAATGGACCTCCTCCTTCAATTTAGCAGGATATACGACGCTGAGGAAGATATAATTGAAGTAGTGTCTTTGAAAATATTCTGGTTCTTCGATTGCGACGAACGTACCTTACGCATTCTCGGTGTAACATTTATAGTAACATCTTATAATTTGGTTTATTTTATATCTTGCTTGTTTACTGTTTTATATCTGATGCAATGTCGACAAATGCAAGCGATTATAACCAAATACGTTAAACAGAATACATCAACTCTATCTTCAGAGATCAATATTTCCAAAAAATTTAACTTGATTTTTGATCAATATAATTGCATTTATTTCACTTTTGAATGCTTAGAGTCCAGCATGTCTCTGCCCATTTTTCTAGTTATTTCTAACAGCACTGTAGGCATGCTTTTGGGCATACTGCGTATTTTCACTACAGTTGGTGTCATATCTATTGGACGTACGTGTTTGCTTGTGTATTGTTTTGCATCTTTAACAGCAATCTCGTGGACGGCTTCGGGGATCAATGAAGCGGACAAAATAGCAAAAAAATTCAACTTGAAAATTCTGGAAATGTTTTTGGCATATCGCGAGAATCTTCCCTTCGAGAAGATTGTTACATTTTGGAGAATAAACAACGAGCTTGCTTTTGCATTAACAGCGTGGGGATTATTTACTTTCACAAAGCGATTCTATTTAGCTGCTCTCGGATGCATTCTAACCTACGCTCTGCTCATAACAAACCTTTAGTCGTCTTCTTAATTCATATTTATTTTCCCTTCAATACATTTGCAACAAAGCTAACTCGAATGCACTGTGGAAGCTAGCCTGCTTGCACAGTTTTGTCTTCGTACGCCCATTATGGGTACAGGTGCCAGAACAAGGGTCGACAACCTGTTTTGCACAGGCGGGCCGCATTTGAATTTTAGGTTGAATGAAAAGCTGCATAATGTCAGACAGCTTGGCAATAGTGGGAGGAGGGAAAGGGGGATACAAATCTTTACAGTAAATAGTTTTTGAAATTTTCCTAATTTAACATTTTTTTAAAGATATACCTTATTAAAGATATACATCTATTCACTTTTCATCCTTAACAACAAGAATAACAAAATATTATACTAAGATTTATTATTTGATCTTCATCACTGGTATACATAGGGTCTACATTGTTATGGACGAGTCCATTCTTCAGTGCTAACGAAGCGAAATCAACATTTGCCTAAATTTTTTTATCCCTTTTACTCGAAAATTACAATATAGATAAGATGACATTTTGCATACATACGTGAAATTGTACGCAAATGTGCAAAATCACAATTTCAATAACAAAAACGAACTGTAGCAGGTTAAAACTCCCATTTTTAAACTGTGTATGCTAACTACTCTTCCTACAAATAACAAGTAAACAACTCCTAAACAACTAATCACAGCGTGTGGCACTTGCATGTATTGTGATTTAAACGTGCTTCTGTATATTAAATAAATTCATTTTTGCTGTGCAATGGCTATGTCATTATTTTTATCCAATTGAAAAGTGTAATAATCAAATGACTTTACTGCGCATTGGATTTTCTCAAATTCCTTTTCCCCTAAATCTTCCACATGCCTTGTGCAAGTTCAATCAAAATGGCTGATATCTTCAAAATACTGATTTTTTTTTTTGTGGGCATAATTCTTCAGACACAGCTAATATACAACGTTTAGCAAATTCGGCATTTGCAAAGGGCCCACACTTTCTCTTACGATTAATTCTGCAACTACAAAACTAACATAAAAGATTGATTCCTGTCGCACATTTTGTTTTTTAAATATACTTTGTTGTACAGTTAAATCAGTTTTCAGTTCATTTAATTTATTTATCCTGCTTTCATCTCTTAAGTTTTTATATTTACATATATGTTCATGCTCATGTTTTCTAATATTGCATTGCTTTCATAACTTTTATCGATTTCTGGCGGATAAGACAATTTGTCTTACCCAGGGATGTAGTCAGAGACGAAATTCAAGAGAGGCTGCAGTGAAATTCAAGGGGGGCTCAACCGTCTTGAAAGAGGGGCTCACCAAAAACACAGTTAATCATTAACATTTATTAATCATATAAGTTACTATTATATATTTCAATCCATATAAATTACTAACAAATAATTGTATACTTATATTTGTAAGCTAAAAGTTGATTAGGAAAATCCATGTAGCTACTATACATCAATATTAATATATAATAATTACAATTATTTTAATGTAAGTAGTATTAACTAGCAACAAAGCTGTTAATGAATTGAAGAAAATTTCTGAAAATGAATACAAGTTAACGCTTAATATTAACCCTTAACTACTTATCAGTTAATTTTGACTGTATAATGTATAACAGTAAACTTCGCAATAATACAAAAGTATCCAAACACTATTGTCTTATTTTTTAAATTAAATATGTAAATAAATGAATCATCAGTATGACTACAAATTCAGTTAAATTAAAAAAATCTTTAAAACGAAGTAATTTATAAAAAAAAATATATCATAAAGAAATTTTTTATGATAAATTTGGATCACATGTTGGATGAAATAAATACACAGGGTGTTTCACACATTTTTGTAACGATTTTGACTTTTTCCATGAATTAAATTTAAATGAAAAAAAAAACCTGACTGGCATCAAGTTGAAATAGGGTTTAATTATCGTCTGCATCATTAAAAATATTCTTTGCTGTAAAATGTCGCTAGAAAATAAACAATGGATCGAAGGCTATATTTTTGCGCTTTCCGAAGAGAAATACTCTTATTAAATTATAATACTCTTATTCGATTATTAAAAAAAGATGTGAAAAGCATGGTTTTAATATTTCTACACGTAAATTAAGTGACATAATTAATAAAAAAGGAAATAAACATCAAAGTTTACATTTGATTGGGAAAAGGATAAAAAATGCATATCCAACAAAGGTTGGTTCAGAGAAAACAAGGAAAGTTTTGTTAAAGGTTTTATGGTTATTGCTGGATTCTCTTATAACGGAAACTTAAAATAAGGAAAGTAGAAAAAAATGTTAAAATTAACTCGGATTACTATCAGAAATATGTTTTAACACCTGTTTTCAAAAAAGACATTCCATTGCTTTACTCCAACAATCTTCACTGTGTTAAGTTCCACCAGGATAAGGCTACCAACCATACCTCTAAATCTACTGCTATATTTTTTGAAAAATGTGAAATGAAACCGGAATTGAGGCTATTCCATTTAAATGCATCCCACCAAAGTCCTCCGACCTGTCTCCTATGGATTGCTGTGCATTTGGACTTTTAAAACAAGCTTCCAGAATCCATCCCAAAACATTGGATGGACTCTGGAAGATTATGGTGGAGGAGTGGAACAAAATCAACCTTGATATTTTAAGAAAAGCTCTTTTATCTTGGAAATCAAAATGTAATATGATAGTTCAACAAAAGGGCTATCAGATTGAACATATTAGAAAATAAAATTCTTATCTTTGTTTATATATATATATATATATATATATTTACAAAATCGTTACAAAATGCGTGAACACCCTCTGTATTTAATATTTTTATCAAGGCGGGGGGGTGGGAGGTTAAGTATATGGAGGGCTTAACCCCCGCTGGCCCCTGCCTAGCTGGTCCTGGGCTTACCTGCCCTTTGTATAAAGAAGTATTTTGTGCTCCACTCATCATTAAATAATCTGCCCTTATCCTTAATTTTTCTTTTCCTGGACCTTTTTAAATTATACACTTAAATACATAAACTCGGTTAAAACTTAGAAATTAATTGGTCTAAAATACACATATCAAAATATTAGAGTTGCTAGCATAAATTACACGAAGCTGTAAAAGCAAAGTAGTGTTCAATTTATGTGAGGAAAACATAAATTAGCTTTCTGAAAAAAATTACAACTAGTGCAATATTCTAATTGGGCTCACAATAACACAACGATTTGCAGTTTATTGTGCGAATAACGGTGTGTATACAAAATTTTCTGAAATAGATCCGCGAACAAGAAAGACATAGCGGTATTGATTTTATTTCTATAAATACAGTTGGATACGAAAATCATTAAAACGTACACTTTTTTTTTTTTTGCAAATATCGTTGGTTTAAATGATCACAATTATCACAATTATATCCTGTTGCAGTTCATTTTAAACTTCTTGAAAAAATATTTAGATTGATAACAAGTTTGACAATGTACCCCCTCTGGGGGGGGGGGGGAGGAGTAACTTTCCACTCCTCCCCGGAGCAAGAACTATTGACCGCACGAACACAAAATTTATATGGAGGCTATTTTTCACTCCAATGATTGAAATTGTTTAGTGATCATTGAGCCATACATACTTTTTTATGCATATAATTATGCCAAATTTTGTTTTGTGCTGCCATGTTAAAAAATATCAAATTTCAAATAAATTTCGAAGTTTTTGCTTGAATTTCAAAAAATTCTATCTTGTTCTAGATTTTTCGATAACAAAGCGAGATACAAAGTTTCGTGCAAATTCATTAATATTTCTGGTATCTATGTACGTAAGAAATCGACCCCAGACAGATAGACGGACATCACTCTAAAAATAGTCAAAACTATTTCAGGAAGTCCTAAAACATATACTGGCTTCAGAATCTCGAATGCGGACATTTTCGTGAAAACAATGCTTTCTCTATACTTCGTATGAGAAATTGAAAACGAGTTTGAATATATAAGGAAATTTATATGTTGCACTCATATTAAATTCCTCATACTATAGAATATAGTATAGAGAAAGTATTGTTTTCACGAAAATTTGCGATTTCAAGATTTTGATGCCAATAAATGTTTTAGGACCACCTGAATACTTTTTGACTATTTTTAGAGTGGTGTCCGTCTGTCTGTCTGGGGTCGATTTCTTGTGTACCCGGCAGCTGCCCCAAATATTTTCACGAACATTTATATACGGCTGGGTTCAAACGGATTCTAGTAAGAGAAGGCCGAGTGGAGTCACGCTCCATCAGTTTTTAGCATTATGCTGATTTCCTGTGCAACCTTGTATCTTTTACACATACCTCACATCATCTTTCTCCAACGGAACACTAAAAACAGCTCACGGAAAAGGAAATACCATTTTCTGTCCCTCTCGAGGAAAAAAGAAGGGAGACCTCGTCTGCCTCTCTCAACGTATCGTTACCTGTCTAATGTCACGAATAGTGAAGTAACGTAAGCAGTTTGGAAGTGAAAAAAAAAAAAAAATTCTGATTGAGGAAAAGCCGCAACTCGTTTTAAACAAACGAGGTTTTTTCTCAGACGTTTGATGTTTTCTTCTTTATAAACCATAGATCAAGGCCATGACACACGTTAGTTTAAAAGAAATTTGGTGTCTCGTAGGAGATGTGAGGTATAGAGCGAGCCCAGGGGCAATTTTGAGAACTCGAATTCGCCCGATGTATTCGAGTTTCAGTCAGAAATATACACTGCTCGATATGGAAAATGTCACACTTTGTTGCATTTTTTATGTCGAGTAGTGTATATCTAGGAAGATGAATGTAAGCGTCCTGCAAATAAAAACATTACATAAAAATATATGTTTCTATAACATGTTTATACATAATATCCATCGAGTTCGAGAGTAGCAGGAAAAACCAATGAAAACTTGAAAATGCTATAACACTTTGAAAATTGTATCCAGGTGTCGCTAGTGTTAGTAAAGTTCCATCTCTTCTTATTTGACATATAGGAAGGCGTTATGTTTAGTATATATATTTTTGATTATTTTTAAATGGAAGTTCCCTATTTATGAATAGAAAAAATAAGCATTTTTTCTTAGTTGTAGAAAAGGGTATAGAATATACGGAAACAAAACTAAATTAAATAGGTTAAATAAATTTGAATACATGGTAATATTCCATTTTGTTTGGGATCATGAATCTACTCGCTTTTCTCATTCATTTTATTAATCAGTTTCAATTGAGTCATAACGATTCATTAAAAGGCCGTTATGAAATCAAAATGAGGCTGCAACTTTGTTTCAATAATCGAAAGCACGAGGTGAGACCATGCAATCTTTCGAAATTTCAGGCGTGGCATAAAGAAACTGAGTAAAAAATAGGGTGGAGTTGAGAAGTTGCTCCTTTTCTTTATGTAAAATTTTTCCTCCGGGGTTTTCAAACTATAGCCATCTGTAATCTGGTCCACGGAGCAATGTCTCATTCAAAAAATAAATAAAAATACGGAAATGTTTATCAGTATCATCATAATTTAAAAGTAACCAGTTGCACATGTGCTCCTCTGTTTTAACATGAATTTTAAAGCAGAAGAATAACTATAATATTTCTACAGTGTCATAAGTACAGTTTTGTTTTATTATTTGCTTTTCCATTCTTTCTTTCTTTTGACCTAGACCGTCCGACCTACCCGAAGGTGTTGAAGACCCAGACTGTCCGACTCGTTCGAGGACATGAGCAGCTGTTTGGACGGCCGACTACCCGAAGATGTAAAGTATCTGTTTGGAAGCCAAGGCAGTGTCATCCAATTTAGACCGAAACCCAGTGGGGACGCCATCCACAGGGATCGTATTCTCCTTCATCTACCACCAACTTCTCGGAAGTACTTTTAGATTCACAGATTCAATGTGACCGTGCTCTACGTGAACACAAGGGCCGTTTGAGCAGAACCGGGAATCGAATTCGGGCCCTCTGAGTTCAATCCCATGCTCTAACCACTGGGCTGTCCCGTCTCCCCCTTTTCCATTCTGTCACGCGCTCCCATACGACATATATGAAACAATATTTTAAAAATAAAATATGTAAAGTCCCGTTTCCGGAAAATTACATTAATTCTCCATGCGGTTTCTATTGGAAAGCAAAATTTAGCACTGTAACTTCCTTCCTGATTGACTAGTAAACACACACACACACACACACAAATGGTGATTAGGAGACTGTGTGGGGAGTACTGAATTTGATCTACATCTAATTAAAATTCTAGCAATGCAAGAGCAATTCCATGCCTCTCATTAGTGCTGTTCGAAAACACAATTTGTTTGGAATATATATTTGTTAATAGTTTTATTCTAAAGAAATACATATATATACATATATATATATTTTATCGCCCAGTCATGTAAATAACTTTTTTGCACTTAATTTTATCAGATATTACTTTTTAAAAGGTTTTTCTCGCCCGAAATGCAATTTTTATGTGGACAGCGTACGTTGAAAAGTTTCGAGACATCTGCAACGGTATATCATGCTATAAGTAAAGGCTTGACTTAGCCTGCCTGGGGCATGGGGCAGGCATTCCTCCGGGCCCCCTTCAACTCTCGACATATATGAAATGGACAAAAATATTTTCTCAAAAACATATTTGTATTCTAGAAAAATGTAAACAAAATGAAGTTTGTACATAGTTTGGTAGAATTTAAATCATTGGTAACCTTTTCATTATAGTCAAAACATGCTCTAGTCCAGATCTTGAATGAGTACATGTATATGCCCAAAATTGATCTTTTCGCTCGGGAAGCCTATTTCGCTAGCATAAATCAAGACGCAGTCGTTCATTTTTCGATGTCGCAATTGCCTAATTTAGGGGCCCTCTGACACGGAGCTATCCCACGTGCCCCTGCGTAGTCAGGGTCCGACTATGAGGAGAACTAGAGCAACGCAAATAAGCACAAATAACACAATAACGCAGTATGCAGTTGTTTCGAAGATACGCTGGATCCCCTTCGTCAGTGCAAGAGATCCAACAAACCCCAAGTCCAAAAGAGGAATACAAAATCTATACCTATGACTATTCTTTTGAACTTCGGGTTTGCACTGACGAGGAGGGATCCACCGTATCCGCTAAACAGTCATATGCTGCAGTGTTATTTGAGTTTATTTACATTCCTCTAGTTTTCCTTATCCTTTGCACAAAGTGTATTTTACTTATTGATTTACGCTACATTATTTTGAAATAGAAAGTGGATCCATTCTAGGCCCATTCCGGCTTTTTTACTTGCCAATGGGGGGGGAATGTATAGGGAAAGTATTGGAATCATGCCGAAAATCGCAACTCGAATTTTCGAAGGATCTACACGTTTCGAGACCTCTAGAATAGGAAAAAACTATTTTTAACGTAACGTCTGTGTGTGTGTGTGTCTGTCTGTCTGTCTGTGCAGATTTTGTATCCACTCTAACTGAAAAGCTAATGGACCGAATTTCATAAAATTTGGTAGGTAAGTCACTTGTGGGCGAATCTGGTGTTGATTAGTTTTGGGTACGATTCGGGATAAAAGAACCTGCCATTTTTTTTTTGCGAAATGGCCCGCAAAAGCTTGTATCCACTCTAGCTAAAAAACTAATGGATCAAATTTCACAAAATTCGGTAGATAAGTCACGTGTAGGATACCCTGGTGCTGATTAGATTTTGGTATGATTCGGAAAAAAATAACCTGCCTTTTTTTACAAAATGGCCCACAAAAATCTCCAAAATCTAAAATAATAAACTACGTATGCTTAAATATATCCATTAAATGCTTGTTTATATGTAATTTTTAACGAAGAAAAGACTAAGACCAACCCCATTACACTAAGACTAGCCGTTCTCGAGATATTTTAGTTTTTTCGTATTTTCTCTATGCAACCTTTGAAAATAAGTCCAGTTATCAAATGAGAACGAAAATTGAATTAAAAGTGAATTAAATTTAATTAAAATAAAGAAAACGTGGATATAATTATGTAGGGAAAGTCATGTGCTGCCCACATCAGATTTTATCATTTCCTTCTAAAACCAAGAACCTGGATCATCTCATACAATTTTAGCTACATACTATCCATGCATAGAAGAACAATATTATTGGTATTGGTAATCCCGGGATCCCGTCCAAATAGCTGATCCCCAAATCCAGAGATTAGAAATTATAAAATTCCGGGAATTATTTTAGTTATTTGAATTCATGAAATTTCCCTTTGCTCTCGGTGGAATTTTGCGATGATTCCTATCGACAGCGATGCCATCCATTTAATGGATCAAGATTCTGCGATAAATGTTTGAAATAGGTTGAGAAGGTCTTCTGGAAATTCAAGAATCTTCAGAAAAACGGCACTTTTTCTATCTATACAATAGTATGATAAAAATATCTGGAGTGAGGGTCACCATTCGACCTCCTTATTTTAGTTATTTGAATTCATGAAATTTCCCTTTGCTCTCGGTGGAATTTTGCGATGATTCCTATCGACAGCGATGCCATCCATTTAATGGATCAAGATTCTGCGATAAATGTTTGAAATAGGTTGAGAAGGTCTTCTGGAAATTCAAGAATCTTCAGAAAAACGGCACTTTTTCTATCTATACAATAGTATGATAAAAATATCTGGAGTGAGGGTCACCATTCGACCTCCTTATTTTAGTTATTTGAATTCATGAAATTTCCCTTTGCTCTCGGTGGAATTTTGCGATGATTCCTATCGACAGCGATGCCATCCATTTAATGGATCAAGATTCTGCGATAAATGTTTGAAATAGGTTGAGAAGGTCTTCTGGAAATTCAAGAATCTTCAGAAAAACGGCACTTTTTCTATCTATACAATAGTATGATAAAAATATCTGGAGTGAGGGTCACCATTCGACCTCATTCATGTTGCAAGGTTCTATTTTTATCGCAATCATTATCAGAATAATGCAAAAATATATAGAGAGATTTCGCACCCAAGTTATTCTTTATAAAGGGAAAGAAAATTCCTAAAATTTCTTTCCCTTTTTTGTATGAATAACATCTATGGTTGGGGGTATTTCTGGCTGAAATCAAAGCATAACGAAAAATATAAATATTTTGGACACTTATATCTCCGAACCTAATAGATAAAAGTGTGAACAACGTTCAGTTGTTTTGTAGGAAAGAGTTTTATTTATGAATATATAAAAATAATTTTAATATTTAAATATTTTGAACTTTTTTTTTTAAACAAAACAGTTTTTGTTCTAACAGTAGTTATAAATTTGATATTTTAAAATATTTTGAACTAGTTTGAAAAGGTGGTTTTAAATTTAACAGTTTAACATTTTGAATTGTTTTGAGAATGTTTAAAGAAGATAAACCACCCGGAACGAAGTATGCTCTTCACGTAAAAGCATTTTAGCATCCAAACAGTTACTTTCCACCTTTGGGTGGGTTGAAAGAAACAAAAAAAGTTATGTAATTTATGAAATTCATATATGTACTATTTTTTTTCTCACTTGTTTTGACGATTTAGCTTTACGCGCGCAAGTCGAAAGAAAATTGAAACAAATACCGAAGTTACACAGGAGAAATCACACAATTTAGCTACACATGATAAATCTGTTTTTAATGTTCTATATGTCAAAAACAAGACCTCAATTAACAACTACTTTTGACTCCCAGAGTGGCCCCGCTGCTGGGGAGGGGATGAGAATGAACTGCATAGGGCCCCGGATCACATAAAAAGTTTAGGAAGAAAATTCAATATGTTGTTCAATTGGTGTGGTAGTGGGCCCCTAAAAATTCTGTTGGTGACACTCTCTCTCCACTTTTATAAATCAGAACCGACTATCCGACAACATTCAAATTTGGCATGCAGATTTAGGGATCTAATAACAACGCAGAAGTATTAAAAAAGCTAAAAGGTAAAAAAAATCCTGGTTAAAAACGTCTATTAAATCTAATTAGTAATTGTATCATTTATTTTTTATTTTGTGATTTGAACAAAAATTTTACTTTTTAGCTACTTTTAGAGAAATAAAGCTACTCTTAGAGAAATAAAATTCGGAAACTCAGCAAAATAAAATTTATTAAAATATGCGTACCTTTCTTTTAGAAAATTATTTTTTTCAATACCTTACCCAGTTCTGACACCCCATTGACTGACGCCCGAGGGTAAGTGTCCCCCATCTGACCCCCATCCCTTGCTACGCCTCTGCACTAATCAGGTGCCTATTTGACAATATATTTTATCGTAGATGATGGTCATTATTTTCATGTTCAAAGCGTTTTGAAACAGGGCTCTAAAAGTGCCTGTTAGAGTCCTGGTTTTGAAAAGGGTTTAGACCATTCCCAGCATGGTTTCCTAATCGAGAAGCGCGTTTTCACTTAAGAACGGAATTTCGCTGATAAAGGCTTCTTTCCCTTATCATCAGTAAAAGCACACATGGACAGCACACCTCGCATTCATTTGAGAGACATACTTCCTTTCTGAAGATAACTGTCGATAAGAGTGTCAATAAAAATCCGATGTGGGCAGCACATGACTTTTCCTACATGATGACTTTACTTCTTACACAGCGCAAATAATAGTGTACAAAATCCATAATACAATGATTTTGGCATAGAATTGACACCAAGTAAATTTAAATTAGACGCTTTTAGCAACTATGGGGTCCAAACACAGTTAACTTATATACACTCACATCTAAAATCCACATTAAAGTGCAATTAATGAATGAATAACCCTTGAAATAAATTACTATTGCCGAATTCATTCTTTGGCATCAAAATACAAAACTAGTATAGTACACAAAGTATCATTTCTCGTGATTGGAATGAACTACATCTACGACCACGAGAATGATGCTAACATATTTGTTGCATCATATTGCATGTGAAAAGTCAACATTTTGGATGATACTGACTACTTTTTAAATTTTACGTAATTTTTGCTTTCTCATACTATGTAATATAACATAGAGAAAGTATTGCTTTCACGAAATTTTCGAGTTTGAGTTTTTGATGCCAATATATGTTTTAGGACCTCCTGAACACGTTTTGACTATTTTTGGAGTGATGTCTGTATGTCTGTGATCTATTTCTTGCTTACACGCTAACTGCCACAAATATTAAAGGTTTTTCACCAAACTTTATATTCGTCTTTGTGATCAAAAAATCTAAAACTAGATATATTTTCAAATTCGATCGAAAACTTCGAAATTTTATATTTCTTAACATAGAAGCATAGGGTAAAACATGACATAATCATGCATAAAAAGAGTTATTTGTGGCTCAATAATCACGAGGCTTAATAGTTTCAATCATTGTTGTAAATACAATTTTATATTTCTTAACATAGAAGCATAGGGTAAAACATGACATAATCATGCATAAAAAGAGTTATTTGTGGCTCAATAATCACGAGGCTTAATAGTTTCAATCATTGTTGTAAATACAATTTTATATTTCTTAACATAGAAGCATAGGGTAAAACATGACATAATCATGCATAAAAAGAGTTATTTGTGGCTCAATAATCACGAGGCTTAATAGTTTCAATCATTGTTGTAAATACAATTTTATATTTCTTAACATAGAAGCATAGGGTAAAACATGACATAATCATGCATAAAAAGAGTTATTTGTGGCTCAATAATCACGAGGCTTAATAGTTTCAATCATTGTTGTAAATACAATTTTATATTTCTTAACATAGAAGCATAGGGTAAAACATGACATAATCATGCATAAAAAGAGTTATTTGTGGCTCAATAATCACGAGGCTTAATAGTTTCAATCATTGTTGTAAATACAATTTTATATTTCTTAACATAGAAGCATAGGGTAAAACATGACATAATCATGCATAAAAAGAGTTATTTGTGGCTCAATAATCACGAGGCTTAATAGTTTCAATCATTGTTGTAAATACAATTTTATATTTCTTAACATAGAAGCATAGGGTAAAACATGACATAATCATGCATAAAAAGAGTTATTTGTGGCTCAATAATCACGAGGCTTAATAGTTTCAATCATTGTTGTAAATACAATTTTATATTTCTTAACATAGAAGCATAGGGTAAAACATGACATAATCATGCATAAAAAGAGTTATTTGTGGCTCAATAATCACGAGGCTTAATAGTTTCAATCATTGTTGTAAATACAATTTTATATTTCTTAACATAGAAGCATAGGGTAAAACATGACATAATCATGCATAAAAAGAGTTATTTGTGGCTCAATAATCACGAGGCTTAATAGTTTCAATCATTGTTGTAAATACAATTTTATATTTCTTAACATAGAAGCATAGGGTAAAACATGACATAATCATGCATAAAAAGAGTTATTTGTGGCTCAATAATCACGAGGCTTAATAGTTTCAATCATTGTTGTAAATACAATTTTATATTTCTTAACATAGAAGCATAGGGTAAAACATGACATAATCATGCATAAAAAGAGTTATTTGTGGCTCAATAATCACGAGGCTTAATAGTTTCAATCATTGTTGTAAATACAATTTTATATTTCTTAACATAGAAGCATAGGGTAAAACATGACATAATCATGCATAAAAAGAGTTATTTGTGGCTCAATAATCACGAGGCTTAATAGTTTCAATCATTGTTGTAAATACAATTTTATATTTCTTAACATAGAAGCATAGGGTAAAACATGACATAATCATGCATAAAAAGAGTTATTTGTGGCTCAATAATCACGAGGCTTAATAGTTTCAATCATTGTTGTAAATACAATTTTATATTTCTTAACATAGAAGCATAGGGTAAAACATGACATAATCATGCATAAAAAGAGTTATTTGTGGCTCAATAATCACGAGGCTTAATAGTTTCAATCATTGTTGTAAATACAATTTTATATTTCTTAACATAGAAGCATAGGGTAAAACATGACATAATCATGCATAAAAAGAGTTATTTGTGGCTCAATAATCACGAGGCTTAATAGTTTCAATCATTGTTGTAAATACAATTTTATATTTCTTAACATAGAAGCATAGGGTAAAACATGACATAATCATGCATAAAAAGAGTTATTTGTGGCTCAATAATCACGAGGCTTAATAGTTTCAATCATTGTTGTAAATACAATTTTATATTTCTTAACATAGAAGCATAGGGTAAAACATGACATAATCATGCATAAAAAGAGTTATTTGTGGCTCAATAATCACGAGGCTTAATAGTTTCAATCATTGTTGTAAATACAATTTTATATTTCTTAACATAGAAGCATAGGGTAAAACATGACATAATCATGCATAAAAAGAGTTATTTGTGGCTCAATAATCACGAGGCTTAATAGTTTCAATCATTGTTGTAAATACAATTTTATATTTCTTAACATAGAAGCATAGGGTAAAACATGACATAATCATGCATAAAAAGAGTTATTTGTGGCTCAATAATCACGAGGCTTAATAGTTTCAATCATTGTTGTAAATACAATTTTATATTTCTTAACATAGAAGCATAGGGTAAAACATGACATAATCATGCATAAAAAGAGTTATTTGTGGCTCAATAATCACGAGGCTTAATAGTTTCAATCATTGTTGTAAATACAATTTTATATTTCTTAACATAGAAGCATAGGGTAAAACATGACATAATCATGCATAAAAAGAGTTATTTGTGGCTCAATAATCACGAGGCTTAATAGTTTCAATCATTGTTGTAAATACAATTTTTGTGTCCTTGACGTCATTAACCCCCTCGGGGAGTTTCATCCTCCCGGGAGGTACATTGTCTGGTATCAATTGAAAACTTTTATCAAGCGCAAAAGTGAAGGGTAACACGTTATAATTGTAATTTTTTGGACCAACAAAACCGATTTTTTGATTTTTTTTTTTTGTAAAATTTGAACAGAAGAAGAATAAAAAACCCCGCAAACTACTTAAATAGATTCTGGCCTGAGAAAACCGAGTGGAGCCACACTTCAGTTAATTTTCTATAAATTTAATTGAAAAGCGTTCAATGTATTTCGTGAACTATTTATGCTAGTTTTCTAAAATGTGTGCCATTCGTTTTGTAATAAAAAATTAAGTTGGAAATAATTATTTATTTAGTATGATTTTTTTTTTTTAAATTGGGAGAGAGGGGGGGGGGGGGGAGTCACTTCCGAACATTTGATTAATCATTAAAATTATTATCTGATATTTTAATATTTTGAAAATGTGGTTCTAATATGGTTAAAAGTGTATCTCATCTTCTGTAAGTCATGCCTTGCGACTGGCCATCATAAGTGGCTATATATGGTCGTTGGAAAGGAGAGATGATACATTTATACACGGATTTTATTTTGACGTTAAATTGCTTGAATACATTTATGTATAAATGCAAGACTATGTAAAGCATCCACTTTGGTCAGTATGGTCATACCTTGCCTTTATATAACGAACTGCGTCTTGGTAAATATATGGATGGAAAAGGACCGAGAACTTTTTCTCTCCCATTTGACCCTCTCTATTCAGTGTCTTGTGCTTTGATTTCCGGTAATGAGAAATCAGTCTTATCCGAGGTTAAAAGGGTCACCCGATAAACGGAAACATGGGTGACATGTGGATATGTGATGGGAAAAGATTGGTGTCGTGTAGTCATAATTTTTTTAATCTTTAATTATGATTCCCTTTCTTAAAAAGAGACAGATGCAATTTCTTTAATAGTTTTTGAAAAATTTCTTTAATTTTTTTTGCAATTTCTTTAATAGTTGCAAGAATGTTTTCATAATTCCTATTTTGATTCAGACTGATATAGCATTTATTTTTATATTTCATTTAGGCATTATATTATTTAAATAAAATACAAATTAAGTAAAGGGGAAAATATACTATTTTTGAGAATTCAACATTCTAAAAAATTACGAAATGCAAAAAGTGCATGCCTTCCACAAAAAAGTAAATGCAAAATACTGAAATTTCTGTAAAACAAGATAAATTCCCTTTAATTTCTTAAAAGCTAACAAAGATGTCGACCCAATTTCGTCCTGCAAATGTGTGGTCCTATTTTTATCATAAATTTTCCTTTACCCGAAAAGTAAAGAAATTGGTTTTTGTTAATTTGTGAACCAAAACATATTGTTTCAGCATATGTAATAACTAATAGGTTTGAAACAAAAAGATTGAAACTTTACTTTTTCTGAATCTTTCCCTCTTTATTTCTATTGGCGAAAATTTTTATCGCCCTGCTTTCCAATTTATGCGACTAACAGACAAACACCAGTAGCGTCAAAATCACAAGAACCCGCCAGAAAGGGGTGTCCCCAAAATAAGAAAGACACTTCCATTGTGGATCCGGCCACTCTGCCTGCTGCAAGCCTTTGGGCCAGCCGAGTGGTCTGGACCTTCAACTTCCATTGTAGATAACTCTATATCCATGGATCGGTTTCGCGCTTATGCCCGCTCATCAGCACGAAATAACTTGCAGTTACAACAAGAAAACTTACTATTAGCCACAATTTTGCGAACTTTTATGGGAACTGATAATTTTAGTCCTTCCACATAGCCACCATATAAAATTCGTTGAGAATTTAGCTCGAAATAGAACGAAGCTCCAAAAGTCAAGTTCAAAATCACAAGAATTCGGCAGAAAGGGACGTCCTCTCAAATGAGGAAAACACATCCTACTGCAAATAACAGTATCCCAGAGAAAAAAAATCAGAGGAGGTGTGGGGGTGGGAGGGTAACCAAATATTTTGTTTTCCAGTTCTCCATATATAATTTCTTCGAATTTCAATAGGTTCCTGGGGTGGGGTGGAGGATCCCTTAGCGTCCCCACTGGAACAGACAGACCAACACCTGTTATTCGGATGTTGGCCATTACTTAGCATATTAGTGGCTATTTTTGGTTAGCATGTCACTATATTTTTTTTTACTGGTTGGAGGGTGGCGTCAAAATTATACTTTCCTAGGTGAAAAATATCTTTGAGTAGGTCCTGCTTCCGTAACAGATGTCGCTTCTTTCATTTATTGAAAATGATGTGGTGGAGTGGGGGGAGGAAGGGAGTAAGTCTTCGAAAAATGAATTCTTCGATATCATTATTTAGAATCCTTTCGTGTTTGTCTTTCTCCTTGAGCTTCACTCAGTTTGATCGTGACGTATCCAGCGCATCTGATTGGTCGAGCGACATCCGATAATTTCAACATCTCGCCCCACACGTGGTATCTCTCTTCCACTTTAACCGGCGCGGCGACTTGCAGAGGTGAACCAGTCCGATCAACTTGATTTGTGTCAAAAAGCCCTTTAATTTGTATCTGTAGCCCTTTAATTATCTACAATGGGTGATCAAGATATGCGAAAATCTATACAGGAATTACAAGATATTGCTAATAAGTTACGAATCCATAGCATTAGGGCCACCAATGCTAGTAATTCCGGGTAAGTTTTTCTAGTTCGCCTTTTCTTTTAGTTTACACATTTTTGAAGCAACTAAACTTTGTCGTAGATGCCTTTGAAATAGAGTATTGTATTGTTTAGAGGTTTTCGTTCTTTCAATGAACAATTTTTGTGCTACACTTTAGTTTGTGGTCTTGCAACAGGGTCAGCATGTTGTGTTTAATGATCCATTTTGAATGTATCTCGATCGTCGGGCGTCAAAGCTCCCTATACGGAAAATATAAATGTTGTGGACTAGATTTATTTTAGACTAAAGTTTTTTTTATGAGCCTGTTATTCATGTTAATGATATGACCTTGAACTTGTAATGATTCTTTAACGAGTGCTATTAATATACTGGCTCCTTGTTTGATAAATTACCCATTTTGTTTAATGTCAGGTATGTATAGGATCAGAGACAAGTTCCCCGATTCAACCCCTCTTCTTGCAAACTGAAAATGGTCTCTGTGAAAATTAACAATTTTAGACCCCCCGCCCCCCCACACACACGCGCCCAAGAAGAATATTCCTATACAAAACAGGGAAAGCTAAAATGTTGATTTGGGGGGGGGGGGGGGATAAAGCCCCCTTCAGTCACAACCATTTGCAGTTGCTGTGTAGAATACCAGTATGCATTTTAGCATTAGCTAGTGGTGCTAATTATATTTTTGGAAATGCTTAAGCACCTATTAAACTCCAAATGTCCCAAAACCTATAAAAAGCTGATCAAAGTACCACGGTTTACTGTTGATTGAAAAACAGAGAATTTAGCATCTGCATCTGGTTTTTGGAACTGATGCATAACATAACATGACATTTAAGCTAGTCTATATTTTTAAGTAATCGAATTAAATTGAATTTTAATGAAAGGGTTGTAACTAATATCTGTAATACAGGATTAAGGTTTTTAGATCAATGCAATGACTATAGTAATTAATAATTTAGTTTCCAAAATTACTTGTTTGACAATATGCAAAATGGAGGATTGACATGTTAAGTATTATCAGCAATTCTAGGTATTATGAGTAATCCAAATGTCTGGGTCCTTCCACAGCTGTTATATAAAGATGTTCTTGTTGTTCAGAGTGATGTTATGTTATATGAGTAATAGTAACTTATGAATATGTCAGTGTTTTGAAATATGATCTTTTTTGTGAATTACTTCAGCATTTAATTGCTGTTTCTATTGTATCTGTGTTTTTGACTTTATTAAATAGCTAGAAGGTTATTGAATTCATCTTATTCCTGTTCATGCCTATCAGTGCTTTTAATAAAGCTTAAGCTGTGTATATCATTTTTAACTTGAATTCTGAGACGTGTATCCAGAAGGCACATGAATATTTGATACTCGTTGTAACAATGTTAAGGAATTTTTGAAGCATTTGTAGCTGCAGTAAAAATCTTGTAGCATCAAGGAAAATACAAAAATAATTGGATTATCTGATTTGAGTTAATACATTGGGGTTTTCAAGAGGTATAATGTTGGATTTGAATTATCAATTTATTTGAATTTAATAAGTTTAACTGTATTAATTTTAGTTAAGCTGAGTGTGGGAAAGTACCTTAGTCAGCAAACATTTTTTAGTACATAATGGCTGAAATTGTATTAAAATATTTGTGTTAAAGTTCTTTTTCATCTTTTCTTTCAGACACCCAACATCATGTTGTTCTATGGCAGAAATCTTGTCAGTCTTGTTCTTTGATACAATGAAGTACAAGGTATCATCACCAAAGGATCCTTCCAATGACAGATTCGTGCTTTCGAAGGTAATATTTTGCTATTTTCTCAAAAGATTACTCATTTAACCATATTTTTCAAATTATCACAAAATTTGCTGATATTCCTAAAGCTTGGAGTCATGTTTTTAATGTAGTGACCTGTAATTGGTGGATCAGTTTTTCACTTGGTGCACTTCACCAAATAGTTGAATTTGATATTCTGTGAAGATTGTTAAGAAGCAAAGTTATCCACAGAGGCTGACTGTTGTATTAGGAGCATGATTCCATATTTATTACATTTAATGGAAAATGGCATTTTTATATTAAAATCATGGACATGGGTGAATAAAGGACGACAAAAGTCGAAGAATGGAATGTTCTCCAAATCATAGCAGGGATTGCTAAAATCTCACCTAAAATCACCAAGAATGAAAAAGGGATTATACTAAATCCATTCCAGAATATTTACCCTGTTGTACTTCATACGAACCAATATTTTCTCTTTAATTTCAATAGCTGTATTTACATAAAATGAATAATTTTATCCATTAGTTTTTCATCAATTTTATAATTTAAATTTCTTCCACTAATGAAATTATATTGTATTGCAAAATGTCAGAATTCAGAATCAAAGTTTTAAAATTTCTACTGGAAAACTCTGTAAATTTAATTTTCAAGTTTGAGTATGAACCTTGCAAAATGTCTTCATTTTGAAAGTTCTTGGGAAAAATCTTCAAGAAATTGCCGAGAATTTTATTTCTACATTTGAGTAAGAACTCTGATTAAAGTATGAGAAAGGAGCTGAGTATAAAACCTCTTGCTGCAGACATAATTATGAAGTATAACTTTCGCTGTTGAGGAAAGTCACAGTCAGATTATAGGTCTTTAAAAGAATAAAAGCATAATTGCTGAGTGAATTCAATGCTAGGGATAAGCTGTTTATTATGATAGACGTTTATCCGTTGAACAGAGGTCCGCAACCTGTTGCTCCTAGAACTCCAGATCAGCATTGCCACTGGCCAATTAATGAGTAACTTTTCAGAAATGATGAAATTTTGATGTTGACAACATCAAAACATTCGCTATCTTTAAATTGCGTTATTCAGCAGTTGTCACTTTCTACAAATTTTTGTACAGCATCATGCCACTTTTATTAGATCAAAAGAAGGCACTAAAAAAATATTAGAAAGAGAAAATAGCTTAGAAGTAAAACATCCTTCAGTTGAAATAATTTTGAAAACCAGAAAGTCGATTATAAAATGAGGTAAAATTTTAAACAAGATGTGAACAAAGAAAAGGAAGTTTAAAAATATAAATCTAACTCACAGATCTAATGAGAAGAGTATTTTAAAGTGCAATTTTAATATTTGCTTCAATTAAAATTAAATATTATCATGCAAATTTTGTAAGAAACCCATAATAGGGTAAAAATGGAATCTATTATATGCAAAGATAAATAGAAAAATTTTGTTAATACATTGCAGATAATTACATTCATGCAATAAATTTTAAATTATATAATTTTAAAATGTTGCAGTGGGTGGCATAACATTATGTACACTTTATACATCTCAACAAGCAGACAAGGGCCGGCCGTCCAAACAGTTACCTTACACCTTTCTGGTAGGTTGTATGGTCTGGGTCTCAACAAGCAGACAAGGCAAATTTCATAGTAAAAATATTTAACCAGTGAAAATACTTTTTGAGAACTAGTGGACATTGGCCAGTAACCAAAACAACTCGACAAGCTAACTTTGGGGAAATAGGGGTGTATCACAAGACGGTAATGTATGGATCTTGGTTCCTTATAGCTCTGATCCCCCCCTTTACAAAGGGGCAAATCAGTGTGCGTATAAGCCCGGGTGCTTGCGTTTGTGGCTCTTGAAGCAGGTGCTTCCAGATGTCGGAACGGAGCATATCTTTGTGGTCTGTTACCGGATCCATCAGCAACTGAGTTTGAGTCTCATTGGGGGCCTTTTTCCCTTCTGGTGAATGGTTCTACCAACCTTCCCTATCCTGGCTGTGGCGCTGGGTTGTGAATAATCACCCCTCGTCCCCCCTTGTAGTAGCATAAACCATTGAAGGTTGCCTCGGGGAGATTGTTTAAGCTGTCCCTTATGGGAGGCGGGGACTATCTCGTTTCCTTTTAGAGATAGAGAAAAAAGTCGATTACAAAGTTGTAGAGTCTTGCCAAATTAGTATAAAAATGTGTTTATACAGCAGAAAAAATTTAAAAGAACTCTGAAAACTAGGGAATAAACTCTAAATCCCCTTCATATAAAACATTAAAATGCTTAGACGATTGGGATGCCTTATATTGGGAAACGCTATGCATATAATTATTTGGTTGCACTGGCATTCTGGTTACATTTTATAAAAATAAGGATCATTTCACAATATTCATTAGTAAACATGGTTCGTAAATTCGAAATAAAAATAGTACGAAATGACAAACACATAGCATAAGGATACAATATTGCAGATAGAATGTTCTTTTAATGTCAGATTAGTTTACTTTTTTTTGGGGCTTCAATTACGATGATATTTACCGACAAAACATCTGTCAAATAAAACAATTAGCATTCAAACTAAATTTATTGGATCATTTGTTATACAACTGTCGATGGACAAATTTGCAATTTAAAGAATTGTATGCATTTAAAAATATTTTTTTGGACAATTATTTGCAGCTTTTTCTGTTGTCAAATACATTTTTATGCTAATTTTCTCTATCTTTAAAAGGGAGCAAGATATCCCCCTGCCTCCTCCATAAGAAAGGTCATCCCCCCCTCCCTTCCAAAGTTGTCCAGTTGTGTAGTGCCATAGGGGTTTCTTATACAGCTGCATTAAAAAAAATAAAGATAACTCTCTTCATTTTCAAGAAATTTTCTCTGATACAGACTTTCCTAGATACCTGTATATAACATGTCATTCAGACATATATCATAAAGCCTAATGCGTAAAACATAAACACTTGTTATAAAACATAAATAAACACTTGTCTCAAGCTTATGAGATTACACATTCATTTGTCCAAACTTAAACTATAAATAAAGTTTCCGAAAGAATAATATTTTGAAAAGAAGTGCTGATTGTTTTTCAGTATCTGTGAATTTGTTCAATTTACAATCTTAAGTAAAAACATTAAGGACAAACCATTTGAATGCTGGATTTCCATCATGCCAAAACTGACAAGGGAATCTTTCAAATATGTTCCTAGAAGAGCAGAAATGGAGTAAATTGCATTTAAAAATTCTAGTATGAGTGATTGCATGCAAAAATTAGGTGCCCAAAGTTAAAGTTATGACTATGTACTGGAATGTCGAAGTTAAATTAAGTATAAAAATATGGTTTTAATGATCAAATAATTGAAAAGTATATTTATAATGAATTATCACAGTTAATATATAAATAAATATGTTCTGTTAATACATATTTTCTGTTTCAAATATGTAAAACAATGGTTTTGATAGCAAATATATGCATAATAAAATGTTCAATGCAAATATCTGAAGATGCATATTTTGTCTTTACACCATGAACACCAGCTGTCTTCAGTGATTGAAATAATGCAGTTTCAATGAGGGTCGCACTTTTCAGGCATTTTCTTTGCAAAATACAGTTATGTAAAATGCATATTTTATTAGAATCTTGAACAAAGGTGCTCTTACAGTGGGTAAATTACTGCGATTGTATTTATAGTTTACAATGAATGCAGGGTACTTTCTTATTATAGCGGCCTCTGTAATTACGATTACGTCTAAACCAATACGAAATCAGGAATGTTAACGAAAAAGCAATATAACTATAATATAAACACGTGCTGTTTCCTTAGGACTGCAAACATTTGGCGAGATTTTACAACCTACCTTGGCGATACATCTTGGTCGTTTGGTGATTCATCCTCGGAGGCCACTATAATAAGGAAGTAGTGAAATTGAGCCATAACTCTGCAAGCTCTGGCATTCAGCACTTAAAATTGAGAAGTATGTTAATTTAAAGTGTCACATTTAGTAGTTATAAGATGCTTAAAAGTCTTATAACTACTAAAAGTCTTATAACTACTTATAACTACTTTTTGGCAACTTTTAATGATTGTGAACCTTGTTTCCTGTATTCATTGCTGCTCTGTTTTAAAGTTCACTTTTATATTTCAGGGTCATGCAGCTCCTATTCTTTATGCTGCATGGGCTGAAGCTGGCTTATTTCCAGAGGAAGACCTATTAAAATTGAGGAAAATTGACTGTGATCTTGAAGGACACCCTACTCCTGTAAGTGTTTATCTTAGATTATTGTGCATGCAGTAATCCTTTATTAAAATTATATCAGTAACATAGTCAGAACTACCTTTTTACATCAATTTCCCATTTAGCAAAGGATATAAATTTAATGAGAGTAAGTTTCATTTTGTACTCTAAAATTCGGATCTCATTTAATTATCTAAACAGTTGAAGATACAGCATGAAACAAAATTAATAATGGTATCAACCAGTTTCAGAGGCAAATAACAACCTTCTGAAGTAATTTATTTTAAACTCATTTAATTTGTTTTAGGGAACATTATTTTAATGAAATCCAGTTTTAGTGAATAATTGAAATGGTTTAACTCTTTTGTATTGATATAAAATTAAATAGCCTTGTTAAGAATATAGAAATATTTCATATCTATTTTGAGCAAATATCTATTCAAATCTATTAATAAAATCTAAAATAGTGAATTTTATTAAAGTAACCAAGTAAATAAAATTTGCAAAACTTTTTTTGTGCACTCAAACATTATTTAAGGCATTGAAGTTATAATGCTTTGCATTTTATAAGTTCATTTCAACCCCTGTTGTAAGCAGAGGATCTAAAAAAAAAAATTGTCCTATCCTGCATTTTTAAAGTATTTAAAATAAATTAAATAAACACTACAAGAAAGTAGGTAGGAAGAGGAAATTAGATTGTGTGTCATAGTTTATAAAATTTTATTTGTTCTGGTTAATGTAATTAAATATGTTTAAATTGAAAAAAAAAATACTAAAATTCATTGATTTGGGATTGGATATTGTTTTATTATTTAATGGTAAAATCTTAAATTGTATTTTTAACTTGTTTTCAATAATTATACCAAGAGAATCAAAGTTTAATTAGGATTGAAATTATTTTGAAAATCTAATATACTCTTCTGCATCGACAATAATGGCATTGTAGATGTTTTAGATTTTGATAGTTCTTAGAAAGTCCTCCATGAAAGACATTCCACCCTGGCAGTGGAACCATACAATGGACCTGCAAAAATATCTATTCTTAATATATATATATATATATATATATATATATAATTATTAATTATATATATATATATATATATATATATATATAATTATTAATTATTAATTATATATATATATATATATATATATATATATAATTATTAATTATTAATTATATATTAAGATTATTTCATTAAATCAGATTTATATGTTATCAATTTTTTAGAAATTAGGGCAATAAAGCTAAATATCAAATGCATATTTACTGAGTAATAAGAAATAAAAAGTATATAAAATATTTTAAATACACATTCATAAATCATGCTTTCATTCATAATACTAGATGGGTTTTGATGTATGTGGTATAATTATATCTAATAATTAACTGGGTTTGGGGACAAACAGTGTCTTGTTTTGCAGATTAAATTGTAGAATTTTGAAAATTATTTTAATTTTGCTTTTTAAAATGGTGCTATTGTAGAACTGATTATGAAAGTTGTCTGAATGTCATATTTTTTATAAATTTGTTTATAAATAGGACCAAAATGTTTTATTTTTTTAAATTTGGTTGCAACTTTGGGAAGAACAATGATGTAGAATTTGCATATATTTTAAATCACAAGTAATACTGGATATATCTGCTAGTTTATATTTAATTTTATTTGGTAAATTTATAAATGTCATGCAGTTTTGCATACTGAATTCAGATTTTATACAATTTTGTTTTAACTGTCAATTTCTCTATATAGTATTTCTAAGAGAATTTATAAGATTTTGGTTTCTAAGAAAATTTGACGAAAACTAATGCACTGATAAAAAGCAAGCTAAATTTAATCAATAAATTGTCGTGTTATGCTGTCTTTCCCAAAAGGAAAAAAAAACCGAAATACATCTAAATATTGTATATTTAGGGAATGATTTATTTGAGTGCACTGGTGGTGAAGACAGTGGGTTTTGGGATCTTAGGCTTCTCTTTCACCTCTAAGGACACTTTCTGAATTAACGACCTTTTCATAAAAAAAAAAAATATACATATATCAAATCCAATGTGTACACATTTAGGTTGAATTGGTCCCCAGTCTGCACATAAATTTCTTAATTTTGATGGATTTCAAGGACCTTGAAAAGTGCATAATTTTTTGTATTGAGCCTTTAAAACTTCATAATTTTCAGGAAACCTGCAATGGATGTTTTTGGTCCCAGCCAGGTTCAAACTCAATCTTACAAGCCCAATGCTATAAGATTAGACCAAAATGTACTTTTGGTTCCAAACTTATTTAGGTACTGATACATAGCATGGTTGATCAGTGTTTTATCAGACGCGAAATCGGCTGCCACACACTCCCTCCTCTAGAAATGTGCTCTGTTGGTCTGGGAGAAGTAACGAAGGCCAGCCTCCAACAGTCACTTACTCCTTGGTGCAAACACAGTCTGGAGCTAGCTGCCAGTAAAACGTGTTGTAGTGTTGTACTTCAATTATGCAGCTGTGTGATGCCATTGAGAGAATTGTCTAGGATAGAGGAGTGGTCGACACCTCCATACTCAATGTGATGCTACCATTTTGTGTTGGTTGTGTGCACTAATCTCATCGAATTCACCACTGTAGGAATTTGTTTTTGTGGTTTTAGTCAGGCCTGAACTGGAAACCTAGCAAGGCCTAGCTGGAAACCTAGCATGCTAGACTCTACAAGCACATACAGTACATAAGATTAGCCCCTGCCAAAGGATCAAGGGACTTTGTTATATTACTTGAGAATTTCTTTTTTCATATAATTTATTCTGACAGTTATAGACAATTTTAACTCTAATTTTCATTTGTGTGTACTAAACAAACAGTTGAAACTAAACAACACAGATTTAATTAAAATTTTACACACAGCATTAACTATAGATAAAACTACTAAAGATAGTCATTTTCCTTAAATGTTTAATTTTTATACTACGAAGCAAGTTGTAACCTTGAGATTTTTTTTTATATGGAAAAGTAATAACCACATTGCTATTATCTTTTACACAATGGCCTGAAGGAAAACAAAAATGTTTTATAGGATTTGTTAAGGGTGAACATATATCTCGCAATATATTTAGAGGTGGACTACTTTTGAAGGAATATATATCGTCGTTAATAGTTGCAATACATTGTATGTCAAAAATTTCCAGTTTGGGCTTTTGTAATCAAAATAGCCAGTTCTATTTTTTGGTAAGAAGTAATTTGTAAAGGGCCAATAGCAAAGGAATAGTGTGTATAGCTGCAAGGACACTTATTACTAATGCATCTAGATTAGGTTATTGAAGATACTGCTAGTATATACAATGTCTGTAGGTTTGATCTTGAAAACTATTACTTAATTAAAATTTAATGCTGACTTGATGGTTTATAATCAAAGGTTTACGAACAAAATAGTTTTAATTATCTCATGAAAACTTACAAATTTTGATTGCATTATTAATATCAATATACTGGATGAATAGATTGCAAACAATTCTACTGCTAAGTTTAGGTGGTACTTTAATTTATGGAACTTTTTTCATTAATATTGTGGTTGGTTACATTTAAAAATTTATTTTTTGTTATTTGTATATTTTTTGCATTTGATATTTTTATACTCAAAAGATGTAAAATGCTTCTTTTCTTTGTAGCGTCTTTCATTTGTAGATGTTGCAACTGGTTCCTTGGGGCAAGGTTTGAGTTGTGCTGCAGGCATGGCCTACACTGGCAAGCATTTTGACAAGGCTGGGTAAGAATGATTTATTTACATTATAAATTATATTGCGATTGAAAGAAAACTGTATTTTTATTTGCTTAGTGTTATTTAACAGCTTCAATTATGCAGCAGCCATTAACCAAATTTGGCTAGTAAATATTAACATGTAACTGCTGGTTAATATGCGTACTAATTAGTCCCTGAAAATAAACCAATAATAAAAGAGCAAGTAATAAATTTTATTAAATCAAATCATTTGGAGAATTAAACAAGCATTTACAAAGCCATTGTATCAAATTATTTGAATTATTTAATCTGTAACATGATTTACAAATTATAGTACTATATTAAGGAGTCATATTCATAGTATCTAAAAGTAGCTAGTGAAGATCCAGAATTAGGTAATTAAGAACGGCATTTAGTAGCCTTCTTTAAATAAACTACATCTCATCATGTATTATTGAAAATTCAGTTCTTTGGACTTCATGGAAAATAGAATTTCTGACCAAGGGTACTTAAAATATGTAAAATCAATTTGAAAACTGATGGGTATTATTGTTACAGCACTTTTCAGTAACATGTGTAATGTGCTGAAGCAAATTGTTAAGTAACTGTTGTAAGTTTTTTTTTTTAAACTTTACAATTAAAGACAACCAAATATAGGTTTAAAAGTCCTTTAATAAAATCTCCTTTCCTTGATGTACAAAAATTACATGGCCAAAGTACTTCGGGCATCACCATGCTCTTCATCAGTGGCAAAGTCACCACTGATGAAGTCACTTGGAGACAGCAGTGCAGACCTGGCCTACCTCTTGGTTTACAGGTTTAGTTCTGCACCTCTGAGGACTTACAGACCCACATGTTTAGCGTGATCGTACTCCGCGTGAACACGGTGGCAGTTTTTTCTTTTTCCAGTGGAGAAAATCGAACCCGGGTCTACCGAGTGCAATTCCCGCACGCTGACCAGTGAGCTACCGCACCCACCTAATGAAGTCACTTGTCTTTAATTTTAAAGTTGATGTGTACCCATTCTATTTATTTATTTATTTTTTGTTTTTTTTCTTGAAGTTATCGTGTGTACTGCCTTCTTGGGGATGGAGAATCTGCCGAAGGATCAGTGTGGGAAGCCCTTTCCTTTGCCGGCCATTATAAACTGGATAACTTGGTAGCCATATTTGATATCAACCGTTTGGGCCAGAGTGAACCAACTATGTTCCAGCATC
Organism: Amaurobius ferox; assembly: GCA_951213105.1. NCBI lineage: Eukaryota > Metazoa > Arthropoda > Arachnida > Araneae > Amaurobiidae > Amaurobius > Amaurobius ferox. Next base: position 115,384,869 of record OX578153.1, on the reverse strand, counting down.
AATTGGAGGTGTATCAGAAAAGATTGGAGGCTTTTGGGTAAGTGCTAGTCAGCATTTCATCATTGTATCAGGGTTATGGTGGCCTAGAACATGACATACCTTTAAGTAAATTATTCTTTTGCAAATTATTTGATGTATTTGAAGATATGTTTTATTCTTGTTAAGTAGTGGGATGGAAAGGTCTAAAGGATGAAATTTGATTTTGAGTCTAGCATTTTCAAAAACTGAAAGTTTTGAAAATAATGATATCTTAATATATTATGTTTATGATGAAAGTATTTTTAATTAATTTTTTTTAATTAGTGCTAAAGAAAATTATAACTCTTATTTAAAGCTCTCTTATTACAATATTTATTAACAATTAATCATACAATTTGTATTGTATTATATGCACAAAGCTAACAAGGTTACTTTTTTCAGCCAGAAAGCCTTGTTTCTTCCCAACTTTCTGACTAAACTAAAATTTTCTGTTTTCTTTCATTTTCCAAAGTAAAGCTTAAATTTAAGGATTTTTTTTTGTGAAAAATATTCCATAATTTGATTGTGTCCACCATTTGAATTATATTATATGTTGCTTAGTAACAGAATTAAATCAAATGTGTTTATATGTGGCAAACAATATTCATTCTATTTATCTAATTTAAATAAAGACTAAATTTCAGGGGTAGAAATTAGACAAATATAGTCATTGGTTTGAGGGACCAGTGACTTCATGACTTCACTGGTCCATATACAGAATTAAAAAAAAAAGTACAACAAAAGAAATTACTTAAATATTATATTTAGATTTCTGTAACTTTAATTTAAAAATGTAAATGAAGCTTTATATAAATTGTAATTTAGTTTTTCTGGAATAAATCAGTTAAATATATATATATATATTCATAAATGGAACATTATATTAAACATTAAAAGTAGAAAACTGCTTATTAAAGTGAAGTTAAATGTACAGCACCCAACAACTACATGATAGAAGATGATAGAAGCACAGTCAATTTTTCTGTTTGTGTCTACTTTCCATCCACAATGAAACTGCTGGTATTGGATCAAAATGTGTAATATTGGGCATATATGGATATATTCTCATTAAAAATACAAAATAAACAGGATAAATATTATAAATGGGAGTTGTAGAATGTTCCATTTCTTCCTTTTTGCCATGACGATAAATATTCTAATTAGATGGTAATCTCAAAAAACCTGAGAACGAAAGCAGTGGGGGACAGAGGGAAAGGGAAGGACCACTGCTTAGAGAAGATGCATTTAATTTTCCCTTTTCACAGGGAATCAAACAATAGCCTCACATCTTGCAAGGAGCCAATTGCTTGGAAATTTTACCAAAGAGAAATAAGAATAAAATGTTATTGGTCCGAATGTTATTGTTTATTATTCTGTTTGTCCATTGGGTATTTTTGTGGTCTCGAATTAATGGATCATGATTAATTTTGAGCCCTGAATTAATATAAAACTTAATTCTATAAATGAGTAATATTATTTTTAATTAGATTATATTTATTATGTCCTGATTATTTAGAATTATTGATATTTTCACTTTTTTAAGTCATTTCTTTTATTTTGGCAAATATCTTTCAAATTCGTACATTTTCTGTTGTGTTTAATAGATTGTTGCAACAGGATAAAAATGGTATGGATACATCCTTTGCTACCATTTTAGCATCCTGTGGTATATATAGACCAAACTTTATGTATTTTTATAAATGCTGTCATTTAAAATTTGCATATATTTTAAATCATGAGCAACATTAGGTATATCTGCTAGTTATATATATATATATATATATATATATATATATATATATAGATAGATAACTATTGGATAGGTGGGTTGTTTCCTTTGTTACTCATGAAAATTTAAAATATGTGGAAATATGGATCTATCCTGGTTTTATTTACGATGAAACAATTTTCTGAAAAATTAAATTGGGATGGAAAACTTCCAGTAAATTCTTGTTTTGAATTGCATATGACTTTATAAAATGTGACTATTTAGAGTTCTAGTCATAGACCATAAGCTGTGATCGTAGTTTCAAATCTCCCACTTATTAAACAAAAAATAAGTTCTGTAAATGTTATCCCTTAGGTGTACACATCCCATAGCTCAGTACATATGTATAGCCAGGATCTCCAGAAAAGAGGGATTGACAATTGAATGGGAAGATTTATTGTGCTAGATATTGTTTAGTGAATACGGACTCAACAAAGAGAAATTGTTACTGTTTAGTCAATGTAGGTTGTATGAACCCCTAGCCTGTCCTGGTTCATTGATGTTACTACATATACTTTGTTTTTACTTGTTCAATGATACAGATAGAGACATACATAATTTTTGTTTATTCTCATTCTATTCCTTTTATTATTCAGAAAAAATAAATATATTGGGTATGAAACTGTTGCCAAAATATAATATGACAGTATATAAAGATGGCACCTACATATTTATGCTGTTAAACTATTGTATGAGTAATATGTTTTAAACCTTAAAAGTTACCCCCCAAGGGTTTATTACTAAATTAGATCCATAAAAATTTTAGACAGACCTAACCAAAAGCAAAACTTTAAGTAAACAATATCCTTTATTAACACCAACCTAAAATTAGAAATTGTGTTTTAAAATTACGTTTATTCGTACCCAGTGCAAGTGTGAGCTTTCATTGTGTATGTGATTTGACAATGTTTTAATATGCTGTTGTAATATTTGGGCTCAAACTCATGAAGCACATACCTGATTACTTTTAAGGTGGATTTATGGATTACTTTCATTTAAGTTTCATTTGGTAATGTTTGGGACAAGAATTGCTTGCCTTAAGTTGCATTTTGTAGGATTCTAATTGGAATTAAAATGTTAGCGTTAAGACTAAAATAAATGTATCAACTAATGAACAGGTTAAAAAATGTGCAACCCTGCAATTAGTGTTGACAATGTTCCTGCTAGAATGCAAGTTTTCAAGAATATCATATTTAAAAAAGTTTTTGAAAAATGTCCTGCACTCAAAGAGCATAAGTCATTTCAGATTCGATACTTCCTTAATTTTATAGTAATTTATTGTGTACATAAAATAAACATGATCAAGCATTTAATGGCAGTTGGATTCAATTGAGTTGATAAATGTCATCGTATAGATATAGAAGAAATGCTACACGTTTAACTTTGGAGTTTTTTGTCTTAAGGTTCAACACCATTGTAATAGACGGTCACAATGTGGAAGACATTCTAAAAGCTTTGGAAACGGCTGAAGTTGTGAAAGGAAGACCCACTGCTATTGTGGCCAAAACATATAAAGGAAAAGGATTGCCTGGTAAGACAAGAAATTTTTTTGCGTCTGTTTCACATAGCAACAAAGTTGGTGAAATATTTAGCAAAATATTACTAACTTAGTAACTTTTGGAAAATGTTGCCAAGTTGACGACATTTAGTTATTTCAAAAAATTAAATTTAATTTTTTTTGATAATCCTTGCTGCTTTGAAAATCATTAATTTAATATTCTTGATTCAAAATATAACGAGTTTCACTGTTTGTGAGACAGGTACATTTTGTTGCATGGTCTAGGATGTCGTCAATTTATTGCATTTTGTTAGAGTTATAGTTATTTTGTTTTGTTAGGAGTTCCTAGAATATTTAAATTGATTGGAAGATATGCAAAATCTGCATGTGTCTAGGGATATTAAGAGCACATGTGCTGCAGGTGGTCAGTTGGAGATAATCTTTTACATAGTTTTACTCACTGTGTCATATAACAGGGTTAAGAGTTTGTTCATATTTTGCACTCATAGGCACAGTAAGGAATTGACTATTTTGGCTCACCCTGGGAGGTTGATTGTAAGATAGTAAATTGGGTAACTGACACAAAAATTTTAAATTGATTTAGAATTTCCTAAGTTATCATAGAATAAAAACCGCAAGAATTTCATGTTTTTCATAATCCAATCATTTAATGCTGTATCAGTGGTTGTACCTCTGGAACATCTAACACCTTCTTAACTAGTGATACCTTCTATTTAAAGAAAATATTTATGTGGGACTTTATTTCTGATTCTATTTATCCTACAGGCCTTTAATGTTGATAATTTCACCTTTATCTTACAACTTCACATGAAATCAGCCTTTAGAGCAGTATTTTTCAAGAATTATCCAAATTTTAACTCACTTTTTCATGATACTTGTCACATAGTTCATCCATTATTAAATAATACAAAAATTGCTTTGTTTATATCTTAAAAAAAATGTGGCTTCATAACAGGAAATAGGGGAGCACTTGATTTCTGAAATGCATAAAAGCAAACTGTGTTTTCATTATTTTACAGGTGTGTCAATGGAAATGTTTATTATGACAGATTTTTTTATTGTTGTGGCCATAATGTTAGTAAGATTACAATGTGGTTTCTTTTAAATTGTACCACAAAATATAAACTATTTTTCAAAAGTATTTCCGATAAATCATATTTTTAAATAAATTACTTGATCAACTTACTGAAAAATATAATTAATACCCAATTACTTTGGTTTAAGTATTGGAAGTACTAATGAGTAACTGTATCAGCATTTCCTTTACTTACGATCAAAGTAACAATGACTTATTTGGTGCATTGTTATTTTACCTACCGCTAAAAGAATGCAAACAGATCAAGGAATTATAATTTTTCAAATATCTTATTTATGAAAAGCCAGGAAAATTCACTTGTATAAAACATTTTATTTTCAAAATTGTGTATTTATATATGCCTTCATTTCTGCATTTTGATATCTTTCAGGCATTGAGGATGTTGAAAATTGGCATGGAAAACCCCTTGGTGCCAAAGCTGATGAGTACATCAAGATGCTGCAAAGTTCCATCAAGAATGGGAATGGTCCTCAAGATGTGGCTCCACCTAAAAAAGTTGTTGCATCTGCAGACACTTCTCCCATCACCCTTTCAGAACCACCCAAATACACCTTAGGAGAAATGGTTAGTTTTAAATTTTGTCATGGTATTCCCTAAACACTTTCAGGACATTATGCCTTGGATATTCTCAGGGCTTCATTTACATGCAAGCTAAACAATCTTGTGGGCCCTATATCATTGTAAAAAATCTTATGTGGTTCACCATTGGAGGCGAGGCTATTCAGGTGCATTTTGTGAAGAACCACTTCACCTATTAAAATTGAAGCAAATGAAATTTATTTGTACAATACACCATATCGCACATTTTACTATTGCACACACTGCAGAATACAAGAATGCTACTTTAACTTTGCTTGTAACAAGCATTGCAACATTTCAAACCCTCCGCCTTCTAATATAATTTTATTAGCAAGAGAATTTCTAGCAAGAAAAATTCACAAACTATTCATGAATGTGCACTGTTGCCATGACAACTATGACATTACTGCTATTAGCTAATTCATTTGAAGAGGCATCATATATCTCTGCCAAATGTTTCACTAGATATATTTTTAGAGTATGATAAAGGTGTTAATGAGGCATTATGTTTGCTGTGAATTCCTTGCATTGCAATAATTGATGATATGTTATTTAGTGACTTTCTCATATTATCTTTAGAAGGAAAAAAACAAAAACAACTAGAGATTATAAAATATGTGTTTTTTTGTTTGGATTTCATACTGTTATAAGTTGTGCTGTGAGATTAAATTATGTGCTTTGTTAATGATATTTTGGATAATTTATAGACCACATTTTCTTGTTAGAAAGATGGTAATAATGAAGATATTTTAACCTGTAGGTAATGGTGAATTGAAAATAGAGTAAATAATAATCAATCGATTCCTTTATTAAATAATTCACCAATTTAAACTAGCAGAAACACAAGCTATGCTTTGAAAATTATGTACATTAAAAATTAAATGCAGTCTTCTGAACATTCAATCACATCTAAAATCAGTAGGGTTTCAGTACTGACTGATTTTACCAAATTTATTTTCAAATCATTCAATTTGATTGTGAGATATTGCTTGCACACACTCACAGACACACTAACATACATACACATGTACTCGGACATCACCTGACACATTCAATTTGAGTTCAGGGATGCTTGAAACATGCTCTTATGTCACAAACTGTAATTTGAATTTTCAACATCATAACTTTCCCTACAAGTATACCAGGGTAAGTGGACCCCCTCCCTTCCCCCCAAGAACCAGTAGTTTGGGTTTAAACTCCCATAGAAATATCAATTGTTTATCTTGTTGGATGTGACCACAGTGGGTAGTAGTTGTAACTTTACTGTGCAAGTGTACATAAGTAAGAAAATCTTAACTTTTCAATAAAAGTGTTTTTGGTGGAAAATTCATGTCAAGTATGTTGGGTTCTACTAGTCTCACAATGTGGCATAAGTTGAACCCAGCCTTGAATGACTCATAATTGTCTAAAAATGACACAGAGGCAAGTGAAGATAGAACACATTTCAAAATGTAAGATCACAATTTTATGCATCAAGCTAGAAAATATCTAGCAATGGCAAAGTATAGAAGTAGTAAGATATAGAACTCTTGAATGGAGTGTTTAGAGTTCTTTCACACTCTGTCCAATGGCCAAAAGTCTTTCCTTTTTGGAAAGTCTGAATTCCCATTTTCCTTTGTTTTTTTGTATGCTGCCATCTTGGTTTCAATTTCATGGGGTATAGCTGGAGATCTTCCCAATGAGGCACTTTTCATACCCCTAAAGCCCTTTTACCCTTTTGAATGAGGTTGCCTTTGGTATACCATAATGTTTATAAGCTTTATACATGCTCATTTATTTGCCTTTTACTGTTTCTACTGCTTCTTTCAGTTGCTCTAAAGTATACATCGCTGGTTATCTCTTTATCACGTAATTGTGCACCATTTGTCATTGTAAGTAAAACCGAACAAGAAATAGTTAAGTATTGCAAATAAGGGAATAAATATAATGCAATCACAACAAAGAATTGGGGCAAGTGAACGACTAGTTTTCACTTGCTACTTTATTATGGGCTCCCACAAACTCCCCTCCCCCCTTAAAAGCATGAGGTAAGTGGAACCCACCAATTTTTCACTCAGTTTAAAAAAAAAATAATCATTATACTAACAAACAACAATATGGCTAGTAGATAAAGTACTTACTGGTAGAAATGCAATTTAATATCTCATTTCTTGCATTCAAGAAGTGACTTCAATGTTAACATGTTTCACTTGAAGGTTAGCTCGAAATAGCGACTCGTGCAAATATGGTGAACTGACTAAAGAATAGGATCTACATTTTATCAAGATATGATCTAACAAGAAATATGAACTACTCTCACAGGCATTGGCTGCACAAGAGTAGTTTATATTATTTCACAGCAAATGGCAATCAGAACACTATTTTCAGTGTAATTTTTGTCCATGGGTTCCACTTACCCCATATTTCCATTTACCCTGGTGTACATTATATTATATTTGAAGGGACGGTAAAAAATGCAAACATGTAAAATCTATGCTGCAATTATGTGTGTGTCTGGTGTTTTTCTCAGCTAGTTTGTTTTTCTAAAAATCTTATTCACTAATAAAAGCTTTTTACTATATAAGACTGTTAGCTATAATTAAAAAATTAATTTACATATAAAACGTGAGTAAACACAGTCCTGTTAAAAACATAAACCTTTAACTGATTTTTTTCAAATATTTGTATTCTTGTGTTAATAGGTTGCTACCAGACTTGCTTATGGAACTGCTTTAGTCAAACTTGGAGCCAACTCAAAGCGTGTTATTGCTCTGGATGGTGACACAAAGAATTCCACATTCTCAGACAAGTTCAGGAAGGCATATCCTGACCGTTATGTAGAATGCTTCATTGCTGAACAAAATCTTGTGGGTATCGCTGTTGGTTGCTCCACAAGAGGTCGGACTGTTCCATTCACCAGTACTTTTGCAACATTTTATACACGAGCTTTTGACCAATTGAGAATGGGTGCCATTTCTCAGGCTAATATCAAATGTTGTGGTTCCCATTGTGGTGTCTCTATAGGTATGATAGATTTGTGTGATTTGTTTCTTGAATTTGAATTTATCAATATACATTCTTAATTAACATTTCTTCAACTCCAAGGAAGTTTCAGGATGTTCATTATAACATTGCTTTTATATGTTTAAAACAAGAACTATAATCAGTAAATCTTAATAAAGGAAGGTGTTTTTCTATGTAGTTTGTAGCAGAAAATCTAAATGGCATATGGCCATGAAATTTGGTACATGGGTAATTCAGGACCTAAATAGGTACAGCTTAATGTTATTTATTATTTTTTTTAAATAAAATTAGTTTTTTGGTTATTTTATTTTAAACTGATTTACAACAATTTTGGCTGATATTCATACAAATTGATTCCTTAGCGACCTAAAATATTATCAGTTTCCATCTTGACACCACTGCAAAGATTGAAACTTACTATTTCAAGCAAACTGTGAATGAAAATCCGTATGATTATTAGATAATTTTTAGTAAATGTAAAAAATATATATACTTTTTGTGCATTTTAAACATTTTCAATTTTTATATTACGATATACAGAAATTGACTTGCTTTCCATCATTTATTATTTTTTCAGAACTTGCATACAATATTACAGATTACTCCAGAAAAAAAAAAAATTCATAAATCCATTTGTTAATTATATATTTTTATCCGAGGCATGTCTTTGATGTTTTGAGTAAATTGTGCAGGCATTGGGACCGTTTATACTTCCCCAAGATCGAAATGGAGGAATTACTCATTTTGCCTCTAAGGTGTGAATGGAATGACTGGGCTGAGAGAAGTCTGCATGATAAAAAATTACCATATGTATTGCCTGTACAGGGACAGTCAGATTTTCACATTTACATGAGCGAGCAGTGTGCTGAATTGTGAGTGGTTGTAATGTCAATTGTGATTCTTATATTTTTGCTTTTATGGTTATCGCATACAATTTGATTTGTGCAATTTTTGGATCAAAGCTATTTTAAATTATGTTCAAATGCATGATGTAAGCAACTGGTGCTTATTTATAGCGGTCACCTACTTAGAACCTGGGCAATGCTGGGTTTGAATTTTTATAGTTTGGCTAACCCACTTTGACTCACCTTAATGAATCTGGCTTTCTAAATGTTGACAAGGGTTTTTAAATCTACTAGTACATTTTAATTATCATTCTTTTTTTTTAATTCTTTTACATCAATATTTTAATACGTAAAATTACAATTTTGAGACAATAAGAATGTATTGAAAAAATGAAGGTGTTCAGTAGTTAAAAGCAAATTGTTAGTTTTCCCTTAGAGATTTAACTGGGATGTCTGTGTGGGCTGAAAATTTAAATTAAAATTTAAGTTTTATTAAGCTTTTATCTTATTGCTAAAATTCAAAATAATTCTCATATTTTGAGTTAATATTCATTTAAAATCATTCAAAACATAGACTTTGCTTTGCCCAGTTCAGACCCCAAATTTCTAAACTCGATCCAATCCAATCACTTCCAAAACTTTCTAACAGGAATGTGGATCGCCACAGCCTGTGGGTCGAGCTGAGTTTCGATCTATAGGCAAACTTCTAGTCTCACTTTGCTATTATGGTCAAGAGGTCTCCATGGGTAAAAATGTTAGACTTTTAGCCACCCCTCCCAGCCCTGAACCGTCGTTTACTCAAATATATCGAACACTACATGTAGCCTAGTAATCTGTGTGCATAAAATAAGTGTTTTACTTCAAATGGATTGAAGTTTACAATTATATTTCTTTATTTAAATAATCATTTATAGTATCCATTATGTATAAAGCTCATCTGCTTTACCCTGAATGTTTCCAAATTAAGCTATGTCCAAAACATTTCAAAGGGTAATGTGGTCCTAGGGATAGTCACTGCCTCCTGCAGACCACTAGTTGAAATCTTATTAATCCTGTTAAATTAGGTTCTACAATGTCCCTATTTTCAATTGAGATAAAAAGCATACAGCCAGCTTTTTGGGATATTACAGATCTTTTTTTTCAGTTTTAGGCACATAATAAAAAGTAATTTTTAACCAATATGATCGTAAGAGATAGGCCCATCAGGACATTTTATCAACCCACTGGCCATTTTATTGGTATCCCACCGGCCAAATTTGCCTCGTACATTCACTGTTTGTAGAATCTACTGTATTAGCTTATTGGGGTATGTTTTTATTCTTAGACACATTTCTGCTTTTTAGTTAACTTTATTCACAAACATTTCTCTTTAGGGGAGGATGGACCCTCTCAGATGGGTTTAGAAGATATTGCTATGTTCCGCACGTTACCTGGAAGTACAGTATTCTACCCTAGCGATGCTGTGTCCACGGAGCGAGCCTGTGAACTAGCAGCTAACACTCAAGGAATTTGCTTCATTCGAACTTCTCGACCAAATACAGCAGTCATATATGCCAATGATGAACCTTTTGTGATTGGAAAAGCAAAGGTATGATAAATAAATTTATAAACTCATTGTCTGTGAAACTTGCATAACGACTTCTTTAAAAATTTTATTTTGAATATTAGCTGAAAAACTTCACTTTTCTTAGTGTAATTATATCACTCCTTGTGGCAACCTTTTCTCTCTGCTGCATGTGTCATTCTTTCATTCAATCTTTACTACTATGAGAGTATCTTTATAGTAGCTATGATGTTGAGTTTATTTGTATTGATTTTTTAATGTAGTTCAGTTTATATTTTAGTCGAGTAGTTCTATTTGTTTATAGTCTTTGGGTACAGAAGTGACAATGTCGCATATATTACATTTGTAATTGATGGCTTTTTAAGCCCATAAATTCTGTAAGTAGACATTCTGAGAGCACATAAATGCAATGCCTATTCATAGGGTCTTTCATGAACTTTGTATTAGAGATTTTTTTTTTAATTGGCAGTTAATCACACATACACATGACTTTATGACCGGCCACTCAAATAGCGGCTGTAAACCCTAGGGTCAGTCGAGTGGCCTGGGTGATGACCTTATGACTTAGAGGTGGGTGGCTCAGAAAGAGCCTAGCACAGTGACCAGAGGTCTATTGTACTGTCCCCAAAAGATGAAATAGCCTCTAAGAGAAGAGACCAGTAGCTGAGGCAAAGATCAACAGGCACTTGACAGGAATGTCCTGCAAGTCCCAGGGCTCGATCACATGTTGATCCAAATGCTCTTAACCTATGGGCAGAAAATGCTTCACACTCACAGAGTATGTGTGTGGCAGTTTCTTTGCTGTACTTACAGACTCTACAGATTGGGTCTATAGTGATACCTATAATGCTTGGTTATCTTTTAAGGGTGCAGTGCCCAGTAAGGATCCCAACAGCCCTTCTAATGCTAGTTCTCTTGAGCTTGAAAAGCTCCCTATGACGCACACTAGGGCACCTACAGTTTAGTTACACATACTTCAATCTATGAAAATTGGTGTGTTCGATATACAAATCCATGGCTTTTAACAGACATTTTAGAAATTTGGTACGATTGTTTTTTATTTTACTGCAGGTAAACTTGTCTAATTTTCAATACTCAGGGATTGTCATGATCAATAAAAACATAACATTTATCTGTGCATAGAAATAACTTTGCACAGATATTTTATGAAGCTTTTGAAGAAAATTATATGTTTAAATTTTTTTTATTGTGTTATGGTCATTTGTGTTAGTAGACACAGTTTTAATTTGATGTTTTCAACCTAAATAAAAATGGAATTGATAGAAAAATTATTTGACTAATTATATTTTATATTGCTTTATCGATTGCAGCAGAATAGAAATATTTTTAGATTTAGATTATAGAAATAATTCATTTCTATTTCTTAATTCTTTTATTTTTTCAAATGTTTTAAAATTCATATATTTACAATTGTGTTTAACTGATTGTGGTAACACTATAAAAACTGGTAGAGGAATGTCATTTTCAAATATTCAACTTCTTCAATTTTGTATATATATATAATCACAGGAACAGGTTGTTTGTTTATTCTTAAAATTTGTCTAAATGTAATTTTGCATCATGAGATTCTTAAATTTTATTTTTTACTGGGAAATTAAATATATATTTTAAATCTTGGTAGTGTTTGATATATATCCATTAGTTAGAAATCACATTCTGGAAACAATAAAATTTTGGTGTGGCAGTTTCACTCCTCTACCCATGGGTTTTATTTATATAAAAGTTTTATTTTTTATTAGGATCCTTTAATGAAAAGAGTCCCATATTATAGTAGTACAATGGCTGCCATTTTTAAGAATCATCCGTCTATAGGTATCAAAACAACAGAAACAAACAAACTGTGTTTTAACGTACTAGCATTTTCACTTTAAGGAATCAAATTTGCTACTTTTATGAATGTTTTCAAGCAAAAAATTTTTTAGGTTATGTACCGAGATAAGATTCATAGAGCTTTAGTTAGTGATTTCATGTTTTGCATATAGAAATATCATGTCACAGAAGAGAAAAACACCTAGTTTGTCTGAAAATAAAATTTTGCTCAGAAACTATGATTCTCTTCCTTCGTGCAGCCAAAGAAACACTGCATCCATATTAAAAATTACAGAACTAACATTATGTAATATTCTGAAAAGTAGAAAAGAAATTTTGATTGCTAATTTGTAATTTTCGAAGGAAAAGTAAAGGAAAGGCAACTAATGTCAAGGAAGCACTTTTTCAATGGTTTGCAAAGGCTAGACTGAAGAACGCTCTTATCGATATTTTAAAGTTGTACAGTTTAGTTTGTAAAGGAGTATTTTTGAATGCAAAAGTAGATTTAAAAATTTATGAACAGTACTTAGATACTATACCATTTAAATCCTGTAAAAGTACATTGTCGATAGCTACTGAATAAAATGAAGGGACGTATTGTTAGCTGTGACTTGCGCACATAACTGATGGGTACACTTTTGAAAGCTTCTGCAAGTTAAGATTTTTTCTGAAAAGCAACAGGCTGGTTGCCGAAGGCTGCTATAAATATGAGGTAGAATGGAATTGTGAAGAATGTAGAAAATTTCAACCAGCCCTGGCAAACAAATCCAAGGTATATTTGTCATAAAATCTCATATTGCAGTCCATTTAGTAGCATTCTCGATAATTGCAGTTCGTAATGTTGGTTATTCATAAATTTCTTGGTGATTTTTTTAAAATGCAGAATTTTTGTTTCTGAATATGTAAAAACATAGCAGTTTGGCATAGATATAGAGATTTTGGGTTTCTGTAGCAGGATGTAGCAATAAACAGCTTGGTGCAGATTTTTCACCCTTGAAATTTCATTATGGCAAGCCTTATTTAGGTACATGTGAAGTGTTTTCTTGCCATTTTACAAGAAATTGTATACTTCTGAGACTGACAAAAATAGGGTGTTTCTGCATTTTAACTGTATAAGAAAGAAATATTAATTTGATCATTGACAGGTTAAACAGATATCACACAGGTGTGAACATTAAGTGGTTAAGAGGACGTTGACCTTTTCATGTTTCAGCTTTTCTATGCTAGCTTGTGCAAAAGTGTTGAGTTGCCAGCTTGTTACTTGAAATTATTTTTCTGTTGTCCAAGCATAGATGCTGCAAAGAGTGGGCGGCACTTTAAGACAAAAAAAATTAGTAAACTAATTGGAAATATATCTGAATTTTATCTAAAATATTTGTATTTTGTTGATAAACATTAAAAATACTTCTGATAAGCCTATGAAATTTTTAATTTCCTGTTTTCATCATCTGCTTGGCAAAGGCAGCATGAAAAATGCATAGGACCTTAACATTTTTTGTGAAGTTAAATTGGGAAAATTGAAACGTGGCAAATAGAAGAGTAAAATGGTCCTTTAAAAAGAATGTAGACTATGGTAGGTGTTGCCATTTAATTTTATAAAAGCACTAGTGCTTGTATTATTCATTTCCATTTAATGGTATTGGGTTATAGTTATGAGAGTAAAAACTGTATTTTTCTTGTTGCCATTGCAATTATTGTCAATTCTGGGTTGAAGACTGGTCCATGATGGTATCTGTAATGGAATTACGATTAACTACATAATTAAAAATTTAATTTACTACAAGGAATGACTAATAACCTTAATTATGTTATTTTAGGTTGTTAAGAAATCTGCCTCTGATGTGGCAGTTGTGATCAGTGCTGGAGTGACTCTATATGAAGCTTTGAAAGCAGCAGAGATTCTTGAGAAGCAGGGTATTCATATTCGCATCATAGACTTGTTTACCATTAAACCTTTAGATACTGCAACTATTAAGGCTCAGGCTCAGGAATGTGGTGGTCGTATCATAACAGTTGAAGATCATTATCCCGAAGGTGAGTTTGTACTGAATAAAATGTTATTGGAGCAATAACTTCAGTTGCCTATTCTATTTGGCCAATATAATACAAAATTATAAGTCAAAACTTATAAAATGATTATTTATAATTTAGGGTGTTACACAAATTTGTATAATCAATCGTAAAAATACACCTTTAATATTTTACATTCTAATTATTCAATTGACACAATGTTCAACTTGCATTCTTGTAACTCCTTAAAGATCTGCTTAGCTGGCTGTAGTTCATTTGTCCTATCACTGTTATTGGAACAAAAAAGAAGAGACAAGCTATCATTAAACATGGTGTGCATTGTCCCAGAAACAGTTACATGGATAAACCTCTAGTTAAATTTTTGTGTTTATGCAACAGAAGTTTGAATCTTCTAATAATTTCTCTAGTATATCAGTGAAAAATTTATCTAATGAAATCATTCTTGTTTTAAATTAAAATGTATAGTTTGAAACAAAAGAAATGCTGTTGTGCAAAGTTTTCTAACTTAAGTAAAGGAATTAAAACATTTTCATTATAGCATTCATTTTGGGTTATTAAACCCCATTTAACAAGAATGGTTTTAATAAATAATTTTTTAAACCGATATCGCAGTGTTTCTTCTGATAAATTACCATTCAAGGGTTCAAATTTCTGTTGCCATTTGTTTAAAAAAGTTTGTCTCAAAAATACAACTTTTTCATAATATTTATTGATGGAACTAATTGATTGGCATACAAAAATCATCACATTATTATAAAAAAGAAAAAAAAGGCTCTACCTTGCACTAACAATAAACCAGTAGCTACTTTTGAATTTAATCCCAATTTATTCAGGTTTCCTTAAAAATCTCACCAAAAAAACATCCTTTGGCAGCATGGTCATATCTTATCCTTTTATAAAATCTCCCCATTTCTAAGCTCACACATATGATTCTATTTAATAAATAGGTTATCTTTGAGAGTTAAATTTTAAACAGAGTTTGAAACATTGTTCAAGAGAAAATTTCCTGTAGAATTTAGACTTTGGTTTACCATTCTTGAATTTTGCCTCTGAATGGTACCATTGGGAAGAATTAGCTTTGGAAAAAAGTTGCAGTAATGTTGAAGCAAAGTATTTTAGTTATTTCACAGGTTCCCAATCTGGGTGGTACTACCTTCCAGGTGGCAATTTTACTTTAGAAAGGTTGGTATATTCTAAAGGGGCAGTTTTATGGTCTGAATATTACACTACTTGCTTCTATATGTTTTAAATGGTATAATTTGTTTTAAAAGAAAAATAAATTACAAGTTATAACACATCAGGAAATGTCCGGCCGCCTACATTGCTGCTCTTTGTCCTAGGATGAGCTAGACGGTCTGGGCTTTCGACATCAGAAAATGTGTACAATGACACTTCCCCTACAAAAACTGCTTTAACCTCCCTTTTTTATTTGATGGTGTACTCTCATTGGAAAGTTGCTCATAACTTCATAGTCGGACATAACACAATTTAATGCCACTCAAAAGCAACCATTAATAGCAAAAAGAATAGACATGTCAGATTGGATTTTTTGGGCACTTCACTGACATTTTATGTAAATGAGGGGTAGTTTCCAAGTGAATTAAAGACTTCAAATGACAGCATATTATATATGCTTGTATCTTATACAAAAAAATATTTTTTCACTAATGTATAAAAATTTGTTTTATGCAACTTACTGTATTTTATTAAATTTTCAATAATGGGTTTTTGTAACCTTTGAAAATAAAACATTTGCCTACAATTTAATATCTTAACATTTTTATGTGGGTTTTGCATGAGAGCATTTTGTCCAGCAGAGTTGTCCAAAGTACTAAATTTAAAATTTGTGGTACAGTGAATTAAATTATAAATGAGTGAAAATGAATGTTTTTTGAATTTATCAGACGAATGTATCGCATTGCATACAGATAGTCATATGCTTAACACATCAGATTTTTTTTTATTATACGTTTTTAAAATCTTATCTTAAAAAGCTTCCCAGAACAAGTAAAGGTTCGCATTAAAAACCCTTGCACTTATAGAGGACATTACTAGTGCATTGCACAATTTTGCATGCCATGATACCCCCCCCCCCCCTCTGCTCCATGAGCAATATTTTCTATAAGTGAGCCATACAAACATTTGTGTATTTGGTTTGCCATGAATACTGATATATACTTTGTAATATTTTACAGTATTAACAAAAATAATTTGAGCATTTGTTTTCATTTATAGTCTGTTTTTCTCAGCAAAGCAAATCTATTTTAATAAACATATTTTAATTTTCTTTGCAAAAAATAAAGTTTGTTGTGTATTTATGCAGACTTTAATTAAAGGTTAAATGTGAATGGAAGCAATTAATATTAGTATGTATTAGAATATTAATGAGTTTTATATTAGTAATAATATAAGTAAATATGAACTTTAATGGTTTACAATACTGCAAAATCTGTCTTCAAATCTAACATTTTAAAGCTTAATTCAGGTATATACCAATTGTAACTAGTTTGCTGCATAAATACCAAGCTGCTTTTTTTAAAAGTAAAAAGTTTATTTGATAAATATATTTTTATTTGAAATATTTGTATGATAAACTTTCAACAGACTTTAATAAGTTGATAATATCAACAAGCCAACTTTATATTTCATAAACTGAAAATTTACTTTATAGGTGGTATCGGAGAAGCTGTTGCTTCTGCTGTCAGTTGCTGCCGTGATATGATCGTCACCCGCCTGGCCGTTACAGGAATGCCTCGTAGTGGCCCATCATCTGAGTTACTTGAAATGTTTGGCATCAGTGCAAATCATATTGTCAAGGCTGTGCTGGATATTAAAGATGCATGAAGGATATTTGCAAACATCAGTAGAACATCATTCCAAAATTGGTATGAGTTTAATTGTTTTAGCAATTTAATGTTGGTTTTTCTCATAAAAGTTCATTTTGACCATATGAAAGTTCCCAAACTTTCTACATTTGCATAGCTCTTTTTAGATCTTGATCTCATCGAGGTGTGCCTTTTACACTTTAATTATATTACAAAGTACTCTCCTTTTAGAGAATGATCTTAAGCAGATGCCCCCAAACTTTTTGACGTACAATCCTATTGAAGTTTTTAAACATTTAGTAGGCTTCATACAACTTTTAAAAAGTAATATCTGAAATTTCCTTGTAAAATAAAGTGTAAAAAGTAACAAATTAAACAATCAAATAAATATAATTTTTAGAATAAAAAATATGAAAAATTGAACAACACTAATGAGTAACATGGAACTGCTGTTCCTTTGCTGAACATTTAGATGGGTTTCAAAATACACAATCTCAATCATTAAAATAGTTTGTAAGTGTTGAATTTAACAGATTCTAAAAATGTATTTTTTAAACTAAAATTCAAATATGCCGAGTGTGAGAAAGTAAAAATGAGAAGGTCCAAATCAATAATTTACTGCAGTTGTGCACCATAATAATACTTTGCGTATTATTCTACTTTTAAATTTCTGAGAAAAACAACATATTTCATATGGAAAGAGAAAACAGTGTAGTACATTTGAGATGGGATACTTTTAAATTAAGGTAAATGTTATATTAAATCAATTTCCATTTTTTACCTGAATCATGCATTGGGCCACAGGCTCGATAGGAGCAGTTTGTGGGCTACATGTTGCCCATGGGTTAAAATTGAGGGATGCCAGATCTTAAGTATGAACTTTTTTTGTGGCTAAAGATGATTTCTGTAGTTCTATCATCTTGTATAACAATATCCTTATATTACATATTTTATGTCAAACTTAAAAAATAATTTCTTTAGTTGGCTAAATAATTTTATCAATAGATATAATAGTGTTAATAGAAGCTTAAGATGGAGAAGCAATTACATTTTTTTTAATTGAACTGAATCTATACACTTTGAGCAGTCAAAATCTGAATTGCACTTTCAATAGCTTTTCTGTTAATTAATATTTTAAATAAGAATGATATATTACATGTTTATGTAACAATTTAGCTTGATTTTGATTTAAATGTTGCACCTTTATTCACTCATGTCAGCTGTACTAAATATTTCTGTAACAGTAAGGTATATTGGTATGCATGTTATAGGATACATTTAAAACATGTCCCATATTTTACAAAATAAATAAATCTGCTGTTGGCTCATTTTACAAATATTTGCATAAACCTTTGAAAGAAAGAATGTTGAAAGTGTGACATTTTTAGATGCATAAAATATTAGAATAGTAATACAATTATCATTACAGATTAAAAAAAATATATTTCGCAAACAGTAAGTATGCAAAAGTTTTAACTTTTAGATCTCTCTTCTATTATACATTAATAGAGCACAGAATCTCAGCAGTGCTAGAAGTTCTTTAGGTTAGAGAGTGGTTTCATTTTAAGCCTATTTTTTTAAAACTTTACAACATAGTTGAATGTTTATGACTTTGTTCATTCATTCTGTCTGTCCTTTAGCACGATAACTGCCGCAAAGATGACTTTACAAAATGAAATTTTAGTATGTTGTTCACACGCTCTGTGGGACCTATGGGAATATAAATGAATAATATCACCCAATTAGTTTTGGATTGAACCTAGGTTGAAAAATGAAATATATTGAACCCTATGGGACCTAATTTTTCTTCGCAAATTGCTTCGAAAGTTTTAGGAAATATTCAAATTATTCCATAAAATATATAAAAACAATGTCAGCAAAATATATTCAGTAGTTTTTTAAATAAAAATTAAAATTATAATTACATCCTTTATATGAGCCAACAGCCCTACCATGCTGAAAACACCAGTTCTCGTTAGATCACCGAAGTCAAACAGCATCGGGCGCGGTTAGTACTTAAGTGGGTGACCACCTGGGAACACTTGTGCTGTTGGCACAGCGCGGTAGCCCGGTGGTTTGCGCGGTAGCTCGGTGGTTTGCGCGCTGCCATAACTGCCGCCGTGTTCATGCGGAATACGATCACGTTAAACATGTGGGTCCGAAAGTCCTTCAGAGAGAGGTTGGTGGTAGGGGAAGGAGGGTACGGTCCCTGTGAATGCCTACCCCACTGGACTGGGTTCCGGTCTAAATTGGGTGGCACTTCCTGGCCATCCAAACGGTTACCTTACACCTTTCTGGTAGGCCGGACGGTCTAGGTCTCAACAATAACACCCTTTATATGGATGTTGTTGAGACCTAGTGATTTTTTATTCACGTGACCCACTTCAAAATAAAATATGGTATCCATCTTGTGTCAAAATCGTGATTTTTAAAGTTCTTTTTAATTCAAATTTAGTGTTGCATCCGTCCTAAAACCGCTTTATTTTTTGCTTAAATTCTGTGCATCTACACATTGAAACAACGCAATTACAATATATTTGAGTTTAAATGATCATCCAACTTTGATTATTTCTACAACGAAGCCTACCTTTCACTTATGGGGAATGTAAATACCAAAAGATGTAGAATGAGTTGTATAAGAATTGCTGCATGTCTTTAACGCAAAATTATTTAACTCATGGAGTCTGCAAATAGCTGATATGTATGAAACATTCATTGATTTTACGCAGAGAAGCAAACTATTATTTTTTCGATGAAGTTTTAAGCATAGAGTTAAGTTACTTGTACCTCCATGGTTTTAAGTTTTTAAATAAAATAAATTATTATAGTATTGTGATGAATGAAAGGAATGGAAAACAGTGTATGAATGAAATGCTGCTTTTATAGAAAGAGCCAGGCGATTTAAATTTCGATGGTGTCATTTGAATAAAGTTCATTTGTTTTCGATGAAGTTTTCAAATATAATAAATTATTGTAGTATTGTGATAATTTTAAAAATATTACCGAGGAATGTATCACATTTTAGAGATGTTTATATAAAATTGCATTAAAGTTGGATAGTGCAATGCTTTATACATGATTGATCTTTCTTGTTATCCTTAAAATAGAACTACATTAAGTTAAGCCCAAGTTATTGTTATTATGACTCATTTTACTATGGCAGATAAATTAAAAGCAAAGAAGGAATAAGAAATAACTAATATTGATTAACACAATGTCTGAATTTTGAAACTAAACTAAAGTTGGCACATTTAAATGTATAAAAGTGTTTTTTATAAATATTCTGAAACTTTTTCAACATGGTTACATTTGAGTGGAAAACTATTTACATTGAGTGTAAATGCATCTGATAACAATTTGTCATAAAATAAATTGACAGAGTTGAATTTGAGAAATTTTTAAAAGTAGTAAAAAAATACAAATACTTTTTGATTGCCAACTCCCATATCTCGCTTTGTGGAGGCTTTGCCCCCCCCCCCTACTAGCGTATGCTCAATGACCTCGCTTTATGAGCTCTTTTGTGCTACCTGTTACACAGGTGCTATATACACCCATTTGGGTCTGCCTCTATTCATTGGCACTCACAAACCCCCAGAGCTTGCTTCATGAACACTTTCAACTTGGCTAGTATCTTGGCCCTAGTGCTCTCTCTTAACTAGCTTGACTAATTAAATTTTTCGCTATATTGACGAAAATTTTTCTCTTCAGAAATGTATAAAAAATAGAATTCCTTAAACTGAATTAAAAATTTTAAAAAGGAGCTCTGTCTTGCAAAAATTCAACTATGTGGGTGCCTTTTAATTTGACATCAAATATCTCAAACACCTTTTCGATTTAAACTTTAGTTATTTTAGCATATTCTACAAACATTCCTCTACAAATATACTAAATTTAATATGGTATGGTTTTGCGGTACAAGACAAACTAGAGGGATGCAAAATTTGTCAAACACCAGTAGCAATGTTGCCAGCTGCTAATTTTTAATATATATTAAAAAGAAGTAGCTTCTAACTAAGAAGTGATTGATCTCTTTATATATAAAGATAGATCACTCCTTAGTTAGAAAAATGTGTTAAATTCTTTAATACAGCATTAAGTATTGTGTGGTGTTAAATATATCAGTCTTCAACCAAGAAAATCATCTTGAGTGGAATTTAAATATTGCATGTGCTGTAGCTGTGGCATTATGATAAATTTAAATATTTACTGCCAAGATAAATATCATGCATTTTAAACTTCTTTTTCTCACTGAGGTACAATATGTGCTTTTAATCAATTTGTATAAATTTCTTTGGAATTTTTTTGTTTGAAATCTGCTTTTATTGTTCACTAAGCAAATGGTTATGTATTAAAGTAAAAATTCTATTTTCAGAAATTACATGAAGAGTTTCGGAAACTTCTCTGCAATGCCTATGTTGTAAATCTATTGGTTTGTTAACTTTTTCATCTCAAATGCTTTTGTAAAAAATAAAACTGTTGCAAATTATTGTTCTAATTTTTCTCAAAAGTTGTCAGTTTTTTTTCTCCTTTAACTTTTATTTGATAGTAGACAGTTTTTCCAATTCTTGGATAAAAATTCCAGTCATTTGACCTACTCTCTTAAATCTTTTGTTGTAAATGTTTATTTACAGATGCAATTGCCCTTCACTAAATAGGTGATAATAGTAGTCTGGAAAACATTCAAGTGGAACATGTGAATCAAGTAAGGTGGAAATCTTGTTTAAAGGCAGATGCACACTCCAGCAAGGGCTGCATGATAAATTTTTAACTCTCATTATTACCAATTTTACCCAGAAGGTTACAATAAAAGTTCTGATTTTTAAATATGCACTTTATGCTAACCTAAATAAGTAAAAGATAACTTTTTGTTTTAATAATCATGATGAAAAATAGTTAAATCTCTAAATTAAAAGTTATGACTATAAAGAATATTTTTAATCTGCACTTTAACAATAAGAATGATTTATATTTGTTTTTGAAATAGTATAGTTGGTTTCTTGTTCAAATTTGGGTGATTTTTATACACTTAATTGCAGCTTGAATTACTTCCTAAAGAACTAAAAGGCAGCATGACTAATTTTTTCATAGATTGAAGAAATACATAGAAATACAAACTTGGATGACTATCATAAGTGTGAATGTATAATGAATATGTAAATATTTCTCCATAATTTTGGACATCAGTAATGAAAAATGGAATTTTAACAAAAGGATTAGTACAGTACATGCCTTTTTAAGCACTGTTACTTGTGAGTATATCGCTCTGCTCAAGATGAGATTACTGCAAGGTTGGAAACTAATGAATTCATTCCCTTATACCCTGAATTTCTCATGGATATTATTACCATCTATTTATTATATCTACAATAAAAGTACACAAAGGAAAAGGGGTTGTTCAATGAGATGGTTACTATTTTTTAGAGGTAAAACATGAATTTTCAATGGGAACATTAAAATGAATTAAAGTAATCCACCGGGTAGTCGAAATAAAATTTGAATCAAGATTTCTTTATAAGGTTTTACAAATATCTGCATTATGAAGTGGCATTGAATAGATCTTGTGTTATTATTATTTTTATTTGGTTACAGAAGAAAAATGTAGAATTGTTGAATTCTTAAGATTAACTATACATTACCATGTATTTGCAGAAAAAGTAAAAAAAAAAAAATCAAGCCCAATTATACCTGGCCATCAAGGAAACCTGGTCTGGCATTTCTTCACTTATATGAAGCTGGTTGATTCGATGCTTCACCAAATAAAATCTAATTTTAGCCAAATAAGGGAGGGAATCTATGAAAAATTTTACTCATCTTCCATATATCAGTTTGGCATGTTTCTTTTTTTTTTAGCCTTTGACTCTAAAGAAGAATCAAAATAAACTACGGGATGATACTTAATATACATGTTAAACATTATTTGTATATGACTTTACTTACTCAAATTTATTTTCTCTTTCCCAATCCATTAAATTGAACTTTAATTGCTCAAAATAAAATGGATAATTATAAAATGGCAAATTTAGTGTAATTTCACATAATTATCTGTTATTTTATACAATTAAAACTCAATTTAATGGATTTGGAAAAAGAAAATAAATTTGAGTCTATGCAAAATCATGTGCAGCAGACATCAGATTTTTCAAATGATGTATATAAAATATTGTTCAAGATGTATATAAAATAGCATGCATATAAAATATTGTCCCGTACATTATTTTAAGTTAAAAAAAGATGCCAAACAGCTGAAATTTGGAAGATGGGCCAAAAATTTTCACCCATTAATCAAAAATATTTAATTGATTAATTGGTAATTTATATATAACTTGGCGTCAAATTTTAGAAATCAAATTTCAATTAACCAAAAAAGTTAATAAAAGATACAAATCAAACTTATGAATATATTTATTATGATATTACAATTCTTTGGAAGTTATATTTTACTTTAACGGGTCTCAAACAAATAAGCAGGTTTACATTTTCAGGTTCTGTTACATTCTCGGGTGACTATAGATCCAGCACTACTAAATACTCATGCTACTGATGTTGAAGTAGTGGTCAAACATAGCCTTAGTTCCAGTTGAGCAATGATCGGAAATTGTGTATTATGCAGTTTCCATCAAGTGAGAAGATAGAGTATGATAATAATGGGCACACAGAGATGGCATATATATAAATAAGTGATGTTAATTCCAGAAGGACAATGCAATACAGTAATGACATAGACAGGGTGATCAGTAGGTAGTAAGACCACCTCTTGCGGCGATACAGGTAGCAACCCTTTAAGGAACGGATGCAATAAGTGTGCAGATAGTTTTCTGTGGGATGGATGGCCATATGCCTCCACAGGTCATCTTCTATTTGAGGCGGGAGCAGGACAGTCAGACGACGGCCAATCACATCCTCAAAATGATCGATGGGTGAGAGATCTGAAGACAGCAGGGACCAAGAAAGCACCTGGACACCTTGCGAGGTTTGTCTGCTGATGGTTGCAGTGTGTGGTTATGCATTATCTTACTGGAAAACAACATTTTGAAACTGTTGAAAGTAGGGCAGTGCAATCTGTCGCAGCGCCTCATCCACATATCATGCCGTCATTGTGTCTCTCATATAAACCAAAGGTGACCGGTTATCGAAGCCGATAACGTCTCAAACCATGATGCCGCATTGTCAAATAGTATGGCATTCAACAGTCTCAGCAAGATTGGATATTTTTCCACTTCGCTCCAGACTCTCACATGGCAAACTGTCCTTTGACAAACAGAACCTCGTGTCTAGGTTCTGTTTGTCAAAGGACACTGAATACTACCTGGACACTGAAACTACCTTGTCCCTAGGTTCTGTTTGTCAAAGGACACTGAACCTTGTGTCTAGGTTCTGTTTGTCAAAGGACACTGAATACTACCTTGTCCCATTCAGTCGTCCAAGAGGATCGAGCCAGACACCATTGCAATTTATCATGTCTGTCTTGTCGTTAAACCGTCCTTTACTAAGACTACCATTGAGTGCAGGTCGCTTTTTGACAATTTTATTTCTTTCCAATACATGGTAATGTATAAAGTATTGAAATCGTGTCGAAAATCACAACTCAAGTTTTCGACGGATTTACATGCTTTAGACCATAGATTCTCAACGTGGGCGATAACGCCCCCTTGTGGGCGTTTGAGACTTTCAGGGGGGAAGTAGAAGACCCAGAGAAAATTAGGGGGCGTTGAGATAGTACGGAGGGCAGATTAAAAAAATATAGTTTAAAAAAGACAAAAAAAAAAAAACCATGCTAATCACGTACTAACTAAAGTAAACTTTAATATTGGTTAATTTTTGTTATTGTATGTATTTTAATCATTTTTATCCTGTGTGAGAAAATTCACATATTTTGGTAAGTGGATGAAAATTGAACTTAAAGATTCCATTACATTCAGATCTACATAAATTGGATGATATAAAATTTTTAATTTTAGATTTGAATTAAAAATTTTCAAATCTTCCAATTTAACGTGAAATATCTCATATATAAATACAGGTAAAGTTAACAAAAGCCTGTTAATAAAAAATAGCAAAAAATATGATTGTAGCAATTCTGCAAGAATTGACAGTATTATCTGTGCTTGTTCTAACCTGCACTCTGCTCCCGCATCACCCTTGCCCCCGCGCTTTACTTCGGTGCCGGGTGTTATAAACGAGTCACTGCATGTTTATCTTATTCCTGTCGATGCGTGTTATATGTCTCCAACCTATATAAAGGCAGTGATTGTTCATTTTATTTTCATTAGCATTATCACGCGCAATTGATGACAGGGTTTTAAAAGTACACTAATACTACTCAAGTATCTGTAAAGTAAAAACCATGTTGGAAGCAAAAAAGAAGAGGCGGCAGTATAGTGTGGATTATATTAAGTACGGATTTATCGAAAATCCCACAAATACATCATTGCCAATGTGCCTTATTTGTCAAAAAACATTTTCAAATGAAGCGATGAAGCCTTCTAGGCTTCAAGATCATTTTAATAAAATACACCCGGATAAGAAAGACAAAGATGTGACCTATTTTCAAGACATGAAAAAGAAGTACGAAATTCAGCCAACTGTATCAAAACTTTTTTCATCAGCTTCTAAGCAAGACGATGACGGACTTCGAGCTTCGTACAATATCTCATTGTTGATTGCTAAAACATGCAAACCACATACATTGGGGAAGATTTAATTTTACCAGCAGTAAATGAAGTAATAACCACTGTGTTCCATAAACCAGCTGCAGATATTATCCGAAAAATTCCTTTGAGCAATAGTTCTGTGCAAAGACAAATTGATGAGATGGCTGAAAACATAGAAGAATCATTGTGCAATCATCTGCAGACTTGTCAATTTTGAATTCAGCTGGATGAGTCCACTTTACCATCCAATGAAGCATTGTTATTGTCATACGTGAGGTTTATCAAAGATGAGAAAGTATGTCAAGAACTATTGTTTGCTATGAATTTGGAAACAGATACAAAAGGAGAAACCATATTTAATACACTGGAAAAGTTTTGTGACGAAAAGGAAATTCCTTTTAATAATATTTTGTCAGTTGCTAAGGAGGGCGCACTGGCTATGACAGGGCGTCACAAAGGCTTCATAGCATGCTTAAAATATAAAGTTCCTGACGTGTTTGTTGTGCATTGCGTAATTCATCGCCAGCATTTGGTTGCGAAAAATTTGAGTGAACGCCTCCATACATCACTACAATATGTTATCAGAGCAGTTAATAAAATCAGAAGTAACTCGTTGAATGACAGATTATTTAGTCAGCTTTGCATTGCCAATGATGAAGATTTTAACCGATTGCTGCTTCACACAGAGGTGCGCTGGCTTTCAAAAGGTACTTGTTTGACTCAATTTTACAATCTGTGTGGGTCTGTGATAGAGTTCCTAGGAAACAAAGACACGGAATTGTGCGACAACCTTATCTCATCAAAGAACGATATTGCGTACTTGACAGACCTGTATAAATTGTTTAATGATGTCAATCTCCAACTTCAAGGCGACGACTTAAACTTGATTAAGACAAAAAATAGCATTGCTGCTTTCGTGTCCAAACTGCTATTATACAAAAGAAATATCGGCAGACGCGAATTCAATAACTTCCCAAATTTATCAGCAGTATCATTCAAGCACGACGACTTGCTTGTTTACTGTCAACACCTGAAAACCTTCACAGTGATTTCAAGGAACAATTCCAGGACATTTTAAACATGGACATACCGGACTGGGTTTTGGATCCTTTTTCAAATGTCAACACAGCAGGATCATCCCAGTTAGAAGAAGAACTAATAGAACTGACTACAAATGAGGAATTAAAAATTAAATTCAAGAATGGTTACCAAGAATTTTGGCTGCAGAAGCCGATTTTGCAACTGTACCCAGGATTATGGTCGATTGTTTAACGATTTCTAATAGCATTCCCATCTTCCTATTTAGCTGAACATGGATTTAGTACTGTTGCAACGTTTGTAACTAAAAAGAGAAATCGGCTCCATGTTACTGAATGCTGCGATTTACTGTTGTTTTTAAGTAAAATCGAGCCTGATATTAACAAACTCCTTAAAATGCATCAAATTCAACCTTCTCATTAGATAAGTTATAAATTCAATGTCTTTTGAATGTTAATAAAAATACTTTTCAATATAATTAAGTATGCGTTTTAATTGTTCTCATTGAAACAGTCTTCTTTAAACTCAGAAATAGGATAGGGCCATATCCTATCTTACGACTATAGTATATAATATTACACGTTTAAATATAATCGTGGCAATAGCTGTTTCAGATTCGCAAGTAAAAATAATTGGGGGGGGGGGGGGGGGGGGCATTAGGAAAAAAAATATTCTCAAAGTGGGCGGTGGGCAAAAAAAGGTTGAGAACCTATGCTTTAGACCCTCTAGAACACGAAAAAGCTATTTTTAGTCTGACATACACTATGTGGCACAAAAAATGGAACACCATGAAAGAACGAATAGAGTGTGATGATAATGGACACACACAGAGATAGTATATATAAGTAAGTGATGTTAATTCCAGAAGGACAATGCAATACAGGAATGGCATAGACAAGGTGATCAGTAGGTAGTAAGACCACCTCTTGCTGCGATACAAGCAGCAACCCTTCGAGGAACAGATGCAATGAGTGTGCAGATAGTTTCCTGTGGGATGGATGGCCATATGCCTCCACCGGTCATCCTCTGAGGTGGGCCAGAGCAGTCAAGCAACAACCAATCACATTCCATATTTGCTCGATGGGTGAGAGATCTGGAGTCAGCGGAGGCCAAGGAAGCACCTGGATACCTTGCAACACTTGTCTGCTGATGGTTGCCATGTGCAATAGCATTTTGCAATCGCTGAAGGTAGCACAGTGTAACCAGCCACAGCACCTCATCCACATATCGCCATGCTCTCATTGTGCTTCTGATACAAACCAGAAGTGACAGGTTATCCGATGGCACCCCAAATCATGATACCGCATTGTCACGAAGTATGGTGGTGCTTAACATTCGCAGCACAGGATTGATCTGTTTCCACATCACCTCCAGACTCTCACGGTGACTGTCATTCAACAAACAGAACAGAGATTCATCACTGAACACTACCCTGTCCCATTCAGTCATTCAAGAGATTCGAGGCCCGACACCATTGCAATCTCTTACATCTGTGTCTTGTCAATGGCAGTATTCTTAAAGGACAGTTTGAGGCAGGGTTCCCATTTCAGCGCGAACCCGCGAGATTCTCGCACAATCCATGAAAAATCTCGCGTAAAAATTTAGACTGTGCGAGAATTTCTCTCTCTCCAGTTCCGGCCTAAAATTATTTTTTCCTTCAAATTGGATACCGAGAAATCCGATCCCGATCGGGCATCGGCCGAAGGTTATTATCGGCCGAAGGATCGGGCATCGGCCGAAGCAATCGGGCCGATTGCTTCGCGACCGCAAATCGCGATCAGTTGCCTCGTTGTTGCGAATCGCGGGCCGATTGCCGAGCGGTTGCGCACCGCGATTTCTTAGCTACGTCTGAATCGCAGTCAATCGCGATTTGGGTACACTAAAGTACTACGTGTTTCTAATTAGAGAGATATTTTATAGAAAACTATAAGTGTCCCCTCAGCTTACGCGGGTGGCAAATTCGATCAAATAAAATTTTGCTTTTTTTTTTAATAGGATTCTTTCACGGATTTGAATTATGCTCTTTCCGCGTACTTCCCGCATTTTTTGTGTTTTGCTAGAGAAATTTTCTTCTTTCCGCGGACGAAAATCCTTTCCCCCGTACACAGTATGTCTACAGGTTACAAAAATCCTGAAAATGTCGTGAAATTGCCCAATATGAATATGCCCAAAAAATGTTACAAAATTTGAACAAAGCAAAGAATTTTTTATCAGAGACATTCCTTTCTTACATGATCTGAAAATCTGTTTCTCCGCGATTGCGAAAACGGCGTTCGCATACGGCGATTCCCACATTTTCTGAGGAGAGATGACCAATGAATATCTTTTTGCCATTTTCACAATATATTTGCATCGACTGAATATTTTTATAATTATGTCGTTTAATATACAAATAATAAAAACCAAACCATTTTTCTACCGTATTATTAATAAAATGAAAGGTTATTTTGCAGCAGCATCACGAAAATCTGCATTTGTACGCTATCCTCGGCATACCTCGTTTAATTTGAAAAATATTTCCCACTTTTCCAATCTGTTTGCATCGACTACAGTGTTTGTAATTGTTTCGCGTTTCATACAGAAAAATTATTTTACAAACGTGTTATTTATGAAATAAAGGGCTATTTTGAAAACAAAAAGAAAAAAGTCGAGTCAAACAAAATCGCTAAAATCACATGACTGGCTTGAGATTCAACAAAAGGACGATGCAATCCTTATGTTCTGCAAGTTTTGTAGAAAAAAAAAATCCATTTTCAAACATAAAGTCAAATTTATTACCTAATTCTATTTGCCTAGTGAAATAGTTTTCGGCGATCAAAAATCGTTAAAGTTTTTAATTGCTATTGCTGCATGAAAATTGATCATAAAATGATTTTAAAAATCAAAATATAAAGTAAATACAGTCGGCCCTCGACTTTTGCAGTTTACAGACGAAAATATCGTAAATTCGCATGTGAGTCATTTTACATAAAATAACCCATGTAGACGTTTTTATGTCAGCAAATAAAATCATAATGTAAGCATGGGGGAAGTCAGGAATTTGAGTATTTTTGCTAACAAGTGGGGGGGGGGGGGGGGGAGCTATGAAATTACCAAAAATGTGCTTACTTAATACTTAAACGGCTCCTAATTAATTTTTAAAAACAATGTTAGTAAGAATGTTAAAATAATGTTAGTTTTAAGAATTCAAAAATTTAAATGTCGAAGAATATGAGTTATAGTTAATGCTTTCTTTTTTATTACTTTCTAAATTAGCATGTTAAAAAACAAATGAAATTTTAAGTGTCTCTCCTTATAACAGAAAATCTCTCCCAAAATTTTTTGGAAGGAGAGAAATTCTCCCCCTCTTTTCCTGACTTAGTGGGAACCCTGGTTTGAGGGCAAGCTGCTTTCAGCTAATTGTCGAGAAACTCTTCTCACTGATATTGGAACGTCCAATGTATCCTGCAAATTCTGCAGAATGTCGACAATCATCTAAAATTAATCCCCTCGTTCGATTCTCCAAATGTTGAAACTAACTTCAGCATCATCGGCCAGGCATCTCTTCAACAACGTGTCTTCTGAAATGAAAAACTAGTTTCCGTAGGCGACAGACAGTAACAACTATTGACTCATCTGCCATTTTCATCCCTTTTATACTGTGCTCTAATCACATGACCTAATTGCATTACAGATCATTTGCATACATTGGCCAGTTGTGTTTGACTCTCAATTTGAATAATTATATGGCCAAGGCTTCAGGGTGTTGCATTTTCTATGTCAGGTAGTGTATATAGTTATAGTATAATTTCTCTTGCATAGGTTTATATCCTTCTATGTTGAGAATTATAATGACTAGTGAGAAATGACATTTCAGACTAGACTTATGTTTGAGAAACACATATAGAATGAAAATTCTTACCTCCTCAAATCAGCCTGCTAACCCATAACAAGAACTTATTACTTACTCAGCAACCTCCTTAACTTTTATACTGCTCTTGTAAAAAGTTTCATTTCTTGATCTTCCGTCTCCTTTTGCCTTTTTAAAAGTTTTTATTTAACTTTTCATGAACTATTTCTATTTCCACTTTAATTCATATGTTTAAAAATGCCATCAAAGTGTAGAGAAATTTGAGAGATATGGTAAAACATCCATAACAAACAAATGAATTCAATTTATTACCAGATAAGACTCAAGAGGAATGCTTGTCATCAATATGAAAAACCAGAAATAACCCTCATAATTTAATACGAATTGTATAAATGGAGTGATGATTGAAGGTAATGCAATTGTAAAATTGGAGGGGGGGGGGGGGGACTAGAAGTAGTCCTATATAGTTTTTAAAATCGGGAAAATACCATATTTTTACATTTGTCCTATATTTCTGTGTGATTCTTGCCTATGTATTTTTTGTAGTCAGAATTTATGAACATTTGCATTTCTTCTCATTTTGAATATTTAGCATCACATGTAAAATTAGTTTTTCAGTGTTGCACAAGAGGGAATCTGAAATTTCATGTCATTTTCACCCTATCAGAGATAGAGTGCCTATATTAGAAGACTAATGCATCCATGATTCAAAATGACACAAGACCAACGACACTTCTATAGATAAACATTAGAAAGCAGCACATTTTTGTTTCAAAATTTCTCTTTTTAAACATCAACAAAACAAATGACATGTTGCTTAAAATAATGTACAAACCTAAGTATGTATGACAAATAAATAATATTTTCACTTTTAAATTGCAGAAATTAATGGATATTTGAGTTAAAAACAGAGGTTTGTGAAACTGTGCTGATGGATTTCCCTGATAGTTTCTTATAACACATTACATTAGGCATCCCCCCCCCCCCCCCCCAAAGAATTCCCATTTTTTTTTATGCATAATATGGATTATCAATATTTTTAATAGCAAATATAATATTATATTTCAACAATTACATTCTCAACAGTATTAAGGTTTTAAATGAAATATAATTTGAATGAAATATACTGTTCAATTTCTTTAAATCTGAGTGGTACACTATACTGACTGTATTGCTTTATAAAAAAAATTAAAGCTTGAAATATGGCGAAACTGTTATGTTAAAATAATAAAGAAAAAAAAAATTGCATTTACCCACTTCTCTATATTAATTTCTTTTAAAAAATATTTTGCAATACAGTAGCAACTGAATGCAGTTACTTTATGATATATATATATTTTAAAGAATGCTGTATAGCTTCACTTTGCTACTTCAACTTCCATATATATCTATACCCACCTTTTTATTTCACACTGAAAATATTTGGGTGACTCAAGATTTTCTTTTGTAGCCTTTATAAGGCTGTCAAGTTTATGCCTGTCTTTTGTAATTCAGAAACAAATAGTTTATGTTAAATTCAAGGGAGAGCCAACAGAGAAACTTGTAAAACATTTTAATTCTATGATGAACATTTAAAAACAATTTATACATTACAAAACTTAAAATTGTTTTACAAGTGTGTAGAAACTAATTTCAGTTTCTTAAATTCATGATAAACAAGTGAAAACAATGTACATGTGACCATTATACAGTGAAAACAATGTGCATGTGGCCACAGCACAAAGTTTTGGTACAACTGAACTATATAAACAAACATTTTGAAACTGAAATGAGAAACATTTACAACATATATAAAACTATAAAGGAATAACATGAAATGATATAAATAATGTGCTGGGGGATAAAACAAATTATCACTTTTGTGTCACCTTCAAAATATACATTTTCTACATGAGACTACGATATTTTTAATATGAAGGGGGTGGGGATATGGAAGATAATTCTTTACATTATATTTTTACAAGAGTGGACAACACAGTTGTTACACATGTTGGAATAATACAATGACTAGTTGTATACTTTAATTATATTCCTTTGTAATAAAAATAAAATAAAATTATTCAATTTAACTACCTGCCAACTTTTTCTGAAAGAACAAAATATTTTTCAAATGAAATTTTACAGTAAAACCCACTTTATAACGAGATCATTTAGCGAGGGAACTTCTAATGAATACTATATTAATGTAAGGCTGATTTGTTTGTTTTTAACAAGCACTAGTTCCCCAGATTTTATGAGCATGTGAAATTTTAAAACTAAATTAAAAAAAAAAAATTCGTTCCTGAATGAATTTAAAAGTACGAAGTAAAGGATGGATTGGAGGTTGTATCAGACACAAAGAAATGTCTTCTGACCACAACTAGATGCATAACAGCATGTATTCAGATATGGTGACTATAGAGTTGAAAACATATTGGGTTGAGTTCATGTATATACTGTTGGTGAAAGGAAACAAAAGCCATCTTACAAAAGAATATATCCCAAGAAAAATTGAAATATGTATCCCAATGAAGTATATTATGTTAGTAGGATTTGGTACATGAGGTATTAGTCTAAACTGAAATTTCTTCTGGAAGGGTATATAAGTGAAATGTTTTCAATGTTGTGTATAGTAAGAATAGAGTGTCCATTGTATTTCTTCACATTACTTTCACGGCACTCTGAGTGTTACAATCCTTGTATCTCTCTAGCCACCCTTATTGAGAGTTCTTTTATTATACATAATTTCGCTAGAGAATGCCTTAGTTAGCAAAAGAATTAATGTGCCCTAAGATGCTAATTATAAAGGTGTTCTACTGTGAGATTTCTGGGAGGGTTCATCTACATGTTAACTTCATATTGCATGCAGTCCTTTTCCATGTATTTAGTTTGAAAATCAGATTTGTATCAGTCTTTTTTCAGTTATGGATCTGTTGCAAGTTGGGCAGTATTCAGATAGTGTCCAGCTTTATGATAAATTTATAATGAGCTTCCTTGCTGAAATTATTTATACATAAATAGCATTGCATGGATTGGCTACCAATCCAGTTAAATAAAAAACAGGAGATTTTCCTGAAAATACTCTATTATCAAAGTAGGGAGAATCAGTGAGTGTAGGTTTAATATTTTATATCCAGGGAAAAATAGGGATTTTATCCCTGTATTTTACCATTTTTTTTAATGTTTTTTAAAATGCATTCAAACTACAAGAGTGAACCATCATAAAATTTAATTTCACTATGGGGCTAATTAAAAAAGATATTAAGCTTACCATAAAGTTTAAAAAAGAAAACAGGGTTTCTTTTTTTCTACGCAGTATAAAGATTTGTCAGTTAAATAAGAAAAATTAAAAAATAATCCATAGTTTAAGGGATATTCATCAAAATTGTAATTGTAACTTTTATTAAAAAATAAAAAAAAACCTGGATATTGAGAAACTGCTCGTATCGGAATTTTTCAATAAAAATCAGGAAAGGATGATATCATAGATATCATATCAGGAAAGGATGATATCATAGATATCATCCTTTCCTGATCTACCAATATCATCTATGATATTTGCAGAAATTCACTGTACTTGCCAGCAATGTGAATATCTAACATTCTAACACAATTTTCATTTTAATATATAGTAGCAAAACATAGACTGATTATTTTATCTCACAAAGTTACTGATACAAATGCTTTGATTCAATGTTCAAAGATGATTTGGTTCATCTGAAATAGCAATACTGGCCAAAAGTCTGTTATAGAAAGAAAAAAAAAAAAAGCCTTCAGCTAAAAAAAAAAAATTAGTTTCTTCTTTTTACTAATTAATTTATATAAAATTGAAAGTCTGTTCTGTATAAAATTGTTTGGCTAATGTTTTAAAAATTTTATATGATAATCCCTTATTTTACTGCTGGTTATTGCACCCATGATTTCAGTTTTTAGGCTGGTTGTTGAGATTAGAAACAAAAGAAGGTTAGGTATAGAAACATTGAGTACAATTTTTTTTTTAAACTTTATAAAAAAATATATATATGTATATTGTGTTGCTTAGCAATAAATATAGATTGTGTTCTTTAAAAATATTTATTAGTGAAATGGTGTTAATAAAGCAAACTTTTAATTTCATTTATCCAATCTAAATAACATCAAAATTTGTAGAAAATTTAATTTAATAAATAAAGGCTATTATAGAAAATTTGATTTAATAAATGAAGGCTATTATGTTGTTGTTACTTGATAAAATAAGATTACAAGAGTTATTGAATTTGAAGCTATTTTATTTTGACAGAGGTTTTTCAAATTCATATATTTCCAATTGTCTTTAACTGTTTGTTGTAACAGAATATCTTTTGCTACTATTTTAGAGTCTTTCATTTTACCATATATTGACGAATTTAATATTTTTGTAAATTGGCTTGCAAAAGGGACCAAGATGTTTTATTCTTTTAATTTGCTAATGCAATTTTGTATAGTGAGAATAAATACTTATAATTTCTGTATTTATATTATTATAAAAGAATATTAATATTATATATTTTAAATGAATTAATTATTTTTTATTATAAAATTAAATATTTTGATGAACAGTATGATTTAGAATGCTATTGGAATTTGCAAATACTTTAAATTATAATCTATGCCATATATTAATTCTGCTAGTATATTAGTATTGATAATAATACTATAAAAATGGATATGTCCTTCCATGTCTTTATTATTTGTAAATTTATAAAAACACATTTTAAAGTTGGCAGATATAATAAATCTTTTGAAATTTATATCTGTACATCAAACAGTTTTCAAAATATGGATTATTAAAAACTGTAAATTACAGTATTTTTTAAAACGATAAAGGTTTAAAATTTTAGCAATATTTGAAATGCATTTGTGAGTTTCGAAACATTTTATTTCATTAACACTGAACATTACCAGTATTAAACGTTAAAATATTTCCCATATTTAACACCAACCCTATAAATTTTGATTCAAATGCTTGAATTCAAAACATCACACACCTTAACTGAGCCAACTTCCTTCCATATGGTCATATAAATGACCTGCATACACTTACAACGCAGTTTTTATATAGCATTTCATTTATAAAATTTGATAACGCAAGAAAATGAGATTTTTGTACTATTAAAATATTTGTCCATCTTAAAGAAATACTCTCAGCTAGCTGATCAATTTTAATCATAAATTGCATCGCCCTCTTTAAATATAGGACAAGTTAGTGGTCCTAGATGCCATTCACTATCATAGTGTAGCTAGTTGTTGAGTTGTACTCTAATTCAAAATTACCTTACATATAAAAGTTCTCTGCACGTGTAAAAAGAACTATAGTTTGGATTGCTCGTAACTTTTACTTGTTTTCGACTCTTTTGTTATATCATCAGGATCTGTTGCATGCACAGGCAATGCCATGGGTAATCTTGGTGTGGTTAAAATCTTCCATCGCTGAAATATAAAAAACATAGGTAAGTATGTTGCTATTTTTTATTCACATTCGTGATTTTGAATTGCTCGTAAATATATTAGCTAAAACATGTGCATACTCAAATGCTGTATAATTTTATTTGTGTGTGTGTTGCAACAATTTTGCAGTGCAGGGCAGAAAAGCACCTTGTATAACTGTCCCTCCAGTATTGACCCCCCCTCCCCTCTAATATCAAGCTATTTCATTTTAGTTGGCAACTTTCAAAATATATTTATTTTTCAAATATACACAGCTTTCTTTATCTTTAAATTACATTGATATTGTACAAGTATATCATTGCAACTAGATTGTAATTTTTTTATTATTATTATGAATGATTGAAGTTAAGCTACTGATATATTGCCCTGTTTAGATCATTCTAGTACACAATTTTGACAATTTTCAACAGAATCTTCACCAGATTGCACAATATGTGTATCTAGTCAACCAGAAAAACTGCTCATCGTATTTTGAAGATATTTGCTGGAAATATGCTTTTCGATTTAGGGTGAATATTATAAATAAAGAAGATTCTTTTTGAAATGGCCTATAAAAAAGTTCGAAAAACTTAACATTTAATATATGTAGGATTTTATTTAAGTAATGCACTTATTATGATCAAAAACATTTTCATTTATTTCCCCCCCAAATTGTAATTATCCCCCCTATCCCAAGTATATTTACTGAAATTATGTAGAACAAATTGATCAACTCATGTACTCTAGAACAGCATTTTTCAGTGTTCTGTGATAATATTTCAGGGGTTCCACAACAAGGTAATTTTGTGTAAATTTTCTTAAATAATAAAAAAAAAATGTGACAGCTTTGAATTCATAATTTAGACCATAATGTACTTTTTATCATTTTAGAGTTCCGCCATCAAATTAAATTTCAAAAGTGTTCTATGAATGAAAAAATTTAAAAAACACTACTCTAAAAAATAGGTATACAGTTTGTATGACATTTACTACTAGATCAGTTATTGACAAACTTGTATTTTGACTATGTAAGAAAAAACATTATCTCTATCATACCTGGTGACAAACTTGTCGACCTTAGCAACTAATTTGGCACAATATTGCCAGCTAAGTATCTTGTTGAAAATATCACCAATTAGATTTAAAGATTCTTTAATATTTAAAAATTTAACATTAAGATTTTAAATTTAAAAAATATCTTTACAAAAATTTACTAATGACTTGTTTTAAAAAGATTTAGTAAAGCTATAACCCTTATTTAATTTATTAATAATGAAATGTAGTTCAAATTGCTTATTTTAAATTAGATTTCTCAAAAAATGATATTTTATATCTACAGAGTGACCCATAAATTTGTACACATTTCAATAAGTGATAAAAAGAGAACAAATTGTTGAGTGCAGTTTGCACCAAAACGATTCACAAATTGGGGAATTTTTTTTTTTTTTTTTTATGGAAAAAAGAAAAATTGTTCAAAAATTAATCACTAGACAGCTATAGTCCTCTATTGGTCAACCAACAATTTAGAATGAATTATGTGCACACAGCGATCATAGCACAGCCACATATGTGTCTCATAGTCTTTAACACACTTTCTTTTTATAACCATATGGAAGAAGCCTTGTGAATGACTTTTTCAGATGTATTTAAAATTCTATTGCTGTTCGACTATGTAAAAGAAAACATGGACAAAACATGGAGTCGAGAGCAGAATTGTGCAGTGGTAAAAGAAAGAATTTCATGAGTTAAGTTAATCAACAGAATCTACGTTTATTCATAAACACATAATCTTGCCAAATTACAGTGGAGTGTTGCTATAAGCATTTGCAGCTGGGATATGTACAAGTTTCATAAAGTTGAAGAAACACAAGAAATTAGTTTTGGAAACATCAATACTGACTGATTTACCTTTATATGTCATTAAGCTTCTACCTCGTGCAGGTCACATATTGAAACATGGACAAAACCTTTACTGATACATTACAGTTGAATCTTTTGAACTATGAAGGGTCGACAACCTTTAAGGTTAAAAGCATAAAAATTACAGGTGTTTAACTTGTGACAAAAACCGTCATTCACAGACAAATACATCTGAATAGGAACTCTCAATCCTACAACACCATTATCGTCTAATGCTTAGACATTTTATCATAGGACCGTTATACAGAGAGATTACCGATCACCTATTGATCATATACTGATCACACCGATCATCCTGATCACCTACTGATGTTTCCAAAGTGAACTTTTTATATACATTGGAATGGGTACCTACCGGAATACTACGCCATCCGGGTCCACCCCAAAATATGTAAATGAGTTTGCGTACGCGCTAGACATTTAATTTGAATGAAGACTTCTGTTGAAAGAACACTGTGAGTCACTCCCGAGAACGAAGTAAGTGGTTCAAAAATAAAATTGAGTTTCTAAACATCGTTCAGGGGAATGGTGAATCACGATGTTTGTTTACATTCTTCCAGCAATTGCATTTCATCCCAACATGCTCTTTTCATAGAAAAATAAACAACTGTATACCAACAATGCATAACCCTTTGCAACTTTCTATTTTTCTTCACAGTTTTAAATGAAAGAAATCAGTTGAACTTGTAAAACATCAGTACCTGTCTTAAGTTTCCTGGGGTCACAAGCAGCTGGTAGACGAAGTAGACTGGCACACACATCATAGACGATAAGGCCATGCACCAGCCAATGATGATAGCCCAGCCAGGATACTCGTAGGTCTTGTTATATGTCAAAGGCTTGTATGTAATAAGGCTGAAGATGAAGATACCCTGGGAAGCAAATTATTACAGTTAGATCTGTGCAGGTGTTTTGCTTTCTAATGCTTTGGAGAAAAACATTAATAATGTTTTGCATGCAAAAGCATACTAGCTGAAAATAAAAATTACTCGAGCTATTATATCTGAAAAGTATTACTAAACGTCAAAGTAAAAAATCATAAGATACATTATATCATGTTTATGCAAGCACTTATCTTCAAACTCCCCAAATGAAATTAAACCCATTCTGAATGGTATAAAAAAGTGCATGTTAATTATAATTTTTAAATTTTTTAGAAATATGCAAACTGAATATTTTGATTTTGAAAAATCTGTACTTTTTAAATTTTCAATTTCATATGCTTAAGAACTAACAGCTTTAAAAATGAAATTTGTGATAAAAGAGTAAAAAATCTTTAATGGTGTGCAGAAAAATCTGGAAAAGCTATTTAAAGTATATCGGTAATTTTTTGTTAATTGAAAATATAGTAAAAATTTTGCAAAAGGATTTATGTAAAGTTAAAATCTTACCTTTTGTCCTTCATTTCAAAAGCTGCTTCCATTGTGACAAACGCAAAACGTAAATCCACCAAATTTTAATCAATTAAGCGGAATGGAAAGCATGTTTACAAACTTAGCTTTCTAATTAAGTAAATCTATTTTAAGTTTATAAAACAGAATGTAGAACAATAGGAATTACCAAAATTAGTAAATACTTTCAGAAGCTTGAAGTATTCTAATTTTCTTAATAATTAATAAACAAATATTTTGTTTCATTTCATCATGGTTATAACATGTCACATTTCTTATTATTAAAAGGTGAATATTTTTGTACATCTACATATTAAAAAAATATCCACTTTAGTATGCAATTTAGAAAACTCTCCAAAATGCGCAAAAACTTTACAATTAAGATGCTTCATAATGTAAAAGCAGAAGGGCACATCTAACCTACTTAAAGTATGTCTTTTTTTTTTTTTAAAGAGAAAATATTTTAAAATAAGTATGGACAAAATAGAATTTTCATTTAGAACTTTGAATCAAACTACTAAATCTATGATTTTTTTTAAAATTTGAGCTAATTTAAAATATAAAAAGGAAATACAAATTAAAAATTGGAAAGTTCTTGACAATAAAAAATCTTGATAACTACATATGAAAGTAAAATTGTGTTTTTTTTTATTTAAATGCATTAAAAATTAGAATTTCACTCCATCTTAATTCCAAAATTTAATGTTTTAAAATCTAAGAAAGTTAATTTTTTTTAACTTTGCAATTAAGCACATTTTTAGGAGTAAAATTAAATGGTAGAAGAAAAATAACAAAACAGCAAAAATTCTGATTTGGAGTAAAACCAGATTTCAAAAGAAAAATAACAAAACTTAAAAATTCTGAGTTGGGGTAAAAGTCAAAGTTCAAATTGATGTATAATTGAGATATAAATAATGTACCTTAAACAATAATAATTTAAAGCTAACCTAGAGCTGAATTCGAATATGACTTTGTTCTCAAGATAACAGCTGTATCACTTTAGTTACATAGGAATGTGAAACCCTTCATCTAATGATTGGTTGAGGAACCTACTCAGCTTTCATGATTGATTTTTTGTACAGTAAAATCCCATTCATCTGGATCAATCCCACTTATCCTCATAGGTGCCGACTACAGGAGGGGGGGGGGGGGGCACGAACCTCCACTGAACTTTTCCAGAGGGGGGCTTTGCCCCCTCTGGGAAATTTCAAGATTTGTTTTCTAACTTCATATTTTACTAAATACCAGAAAATGAAATTTTTTAAATATAAAAGTAATTGAAAGAAAATCCTATCAACACAAATGTCATATTTCAATTCAGTCTTGTTCACATCTTCCTCACTATAGTGCCATAAATTAACTCGCACACAAACCAAGCTCCTCTTTACTCCCAGGAAACATTTTTACTCTAATGACAAAAACACATGGTTACCAGAACTTTTTCGACTGACCACCTAATTCAAAGAGAAATGGGATAATTACAGCCATGGGATTGCATTTCCAAAAAATTGCTGTTTCCCTTCAGTAATAATTATAAATGATAACCACGAAGCAGAGATGACTTATTTGGTCTACCTAAAGAGATTTTATCTGTAATTATTTCTCGATCCTATATACCAGTGCAGTCTTTTTCATTCATACATTCCGTTTGAATCTGCAAACCTCGCTGGTAGCTTTATTCCTGGTGAGCTCCTAACAGCAGCATGTCATTTGAGACCAGAAAGCTAGAATTATAAATTATGAGAAAATAGAAAGTATTGGATTCATAGGAGCCTTGTGGAAAAATGGTTGCGTTTTGTTGGTGGACTTGGCATATGTTCAACTGATATGGTCTCAGATGAGTGATGTTTGTGGTGTGGAAGGCAGTGTGATGTTTGTGACATTGAAGGCAGTGTGATGTTTTGGTTCTTTTACTAAAAGTTTCATTTCGATTTGTGATGAAAAAAAAAACATAATATTTGTGTGCTATTCATAAAGTTTATATTTTGATTTGTAATTAAATAGACTTATTTCTCATGGATAAATTGAAATTAAAACAGCAAAAATTTCTTTTTGCATGAGATATCCCCAAACTGCTGAAAGATCTGCATATTATATTAAACAAGCAGATTTTGATTTAAGCGCAACACTGGTAAGTATATATGTTATAATGGCTCTGCGCATCGATTTCTATGAAATTGTACTGGTATGTGTTTTTGAATTAAATAATATAACTATATTAGATCTTTCATTTAAAGGGATTGGTGAAATATGACAATGCTATATTTAAACAAAAATGGGATTTTTCCAAAAATTGCTGTATACAGTTAGGTGGTTTAGGTGGAAAACTCCCTGTTTGGCAAAAAGTGTCGCTAGTCATGTTGGTGCTCTAAACCCTTCATTTACACATTTATGTTTTCTTAATGAAACTTATTTTTACACATCTTCCTGACATCCAGATTCATGTAAATTTATATGTGATGAAATCTTAAGGTTTCGTTACATATCATAACTACAGTTTTTGATTCTATTGTTTTGCAACTTCATCATTTTTTACCCTCAGCAGGTGTGAGGCAGGCCCGGATACTAGCTCTGAGATTGACCCAGGAAAAATGTGGCATGATTGCCTCTTTCGGCCGTCCTATTATACACATTAAAGAAAAAATTAAATGCAATGGCCAGAACCCCACTGAGAAATCTCTATAGAGATCTCACCGACCATATCTGGATCTGGTGTCCGACCTACCTGAACAATATGCTGAAGAGCATAACGTAACGGATTCTTGCTAAGGTGACTACAAGCTTTACCTCTATCAGTGGCAACACTACAAGGCACTAGCCTTTGTTGTGCTGGATTTTGAGAAAGCAGAAATAATTTGCTTTGCTATAGATAAATTAACTTAATCCTATTTAAACTCTTAACTTATTAATATTTCAAACCTAATACATGTACTCTTTATACTATAATTTTAAGTGATCTTAATTTAAAGGTAATTGAATTAAAAAGTAAATTGGTATTCATATATATATCTTAATGATTTTTATCTTAATGACTTTAATAAGAACTCTGATTTAATCTTGTGTTTACTTTAAAAGAAATCGAGGCTGAGCAATCAAATTAAGAAGTAAATATTCATAAATTTTGTTCTCTAGTAAATTGCTCAGATTAATAATGTCATTCTAGCTTAAAAAGGTGAGAATAAACTCTAATTTAAATAATTATTTACCTGCATAACAGGATATAAAACTTTAATTTAAATAATTGTTTATCTGCATAACAGGACCTTATAATTTTAAATGCACCTTTTCTGAATTTGTACTTAGTCAGACTGGAATTTTCCCCCTCCCAAACGTGCAAATTGCTTTGAAAGCAATTAAAGATTGTAATCATGAAGACGTAAAACATCTGTAAACAATCCATGTAAAGAGAATACCACGAACTATGTATTTCTTTCTATTACACCCAGGATAAGGAGAATTATCTGTTTTATGCTATAACTGTATATTATAAGATATTATTAAGTGTATATGTTGTAAACATAATTTTCATTCACGAAACTTCTATTTTTACACCTCTTAGGAAGGTTTTTATAATTTTTGCAAAGTTCCTTTTTATAAATTTCCATTTTTTTCAATATGGCTGCCCTGACGCTACCATTTCCGAGCGTCCTGGCATCGTAAACAAGTGTGTATTAAGTTACTGATCTCTTTAACATATGTGGCGTATGGCACATACTTTTGGCGTGCTTAGCTTCGTGAGAGGAACATTTTAGGCTTAGCGTGTGGACTCTTTGTCGGACGGTTGCGGACTCTTGGCGCGTTAGATTCGGATCGGCGCTGCCAAATGGGGGTTGCCGGTTCGGAACTTCGTGCCAAGCAAGAGAGTGCTAAGCCCTTGTCAAATTCTCAACATGCCTATCAACCGGGCAAATCTACGGACACTGCTCTTTACAGTCTCCTTTATTTTGGAGAAAAATCTCAATGCCAAGAAAATTGCTCTTGCTACCTTTCTCGACATTGAAGGTGCCTTTGATAAGGTACCCATCGACACCATTCTTGTTGCTCTTGACAGAAAAGGTGTGGATACCACGATCTCTTATCGGATCAAGAACCTGTTATCTAACAGGTATATCTGTGCATCTTTGCTTGGTGATAGTATGACTGTGCATGCACTTTCGGGTTGTCCACAAGGAGGTGTGCTTTCACCAATTCTCTGGTGTTTAGTTGTGGACTCTCTTTTGGAAAGCATCAATATCTCTGGCGTCTCTTGCGTTGGATATGCTGACGATGTTGTCATCATTACCAGGGGTAAATTTAGCAACACTGTCTCTGACATGATGTCTACTGCTCTCAGGAGAGTTGAGACATGGTGCAAAAATGCAGGCCTTATGGTTAACCCGCAGAAGACTGCTTTAGTTGCGTTTACAAGGAAACGCATACTTAATCTTGGGAATATTTGCTTCTTTGGGCAGAAGCTTATTTGCTCCAAGGAGGTTAAATTCTTGGGAATTTACTTTGACAAGAATCTCAATTGGAAGAGACACTTGGACTACTGCACGACTAAAGCCAGAAGAATCTTCTGGTCTTATAGGAATGCTATTGGGAAAACCTGGGGCTTAAATCCCAGAGCTATCCATTGGATTTACACGATGATAGTCTGTCCTATCATTTCCTATGGATCCATTGTTTGGTAGTCCAGAATTAAACTTGATTTAGTTAAGCTTCAAAGGATGGTGTGCATTGCAATCTCCGGATGCATGAAAACCACTCCTACTGCAACTCTTGAACTTGTACTTGGTTTGCATCCGCTCTATATGCGTATTGAAGCAGAGGCACTTATCTGCATGAACAGACTCAAATATCTGAAATACTGGAAAGATTACTCAAGGTATTTATCTTGGGGTGAACTTAACAGTAATGTTGCTAG
The DNA here is from genome assembly GCA_951213105.1 of Amaurobius ferox. Taxonomy (NCBI): domain Eukaryota; kingdom Metazoa; phylum Arthropoda; class Arachnida; order Araneae; family Amaurobiidae; genus Amaurobius; species Amaurobius ferox. The sequence continues at coordinate 115,340,611 of OX578153.1, read as the reverse complement.
TCATCCTTATTTCTGTATGCCACCTGATGGCATCCATGTCAAATTTACGTTTGACAAGCCTTATGAAATGCTTGTCCCCTCGCGGGATGATTGGAAAAGGACTCCTACCTACAATAAACTGAACTGTTTTGTATGGTATACAGATGGCTCGAAGATTGGCACAAGTACTGGTGCTGGTGTTTGTTGCCCTGATGATGGCACTGAGCTATCTTATCCGCTTGGCAATTTTGCAACTGTCTTTCAGGCTGAAGTATTTGCCATCCTTATGTGTTGTAGAATTTGCTATGACAGAAAGTATGAGAATAGCCAGATTTTCATTTGTTCTGACAGTCAGACTGCTCTTATGGCTCTGGGGAAGTTCACTGTGACGTCTTCCCTTGTCTGGGAATGTTATAATGCACTCTGTAAAATTGCTAGTAATAATAATGTCATTCTTTACTGGGTGCCTGGTCATTCGGGCATTCCTGGCAATGAATTGGCAGACGAGCTTGCTAGGAAAGGCTCAAGTACTCCTTTTGTGGGCCCTGAGCCGGTCTTGGGTATTCCCAATGACCTTGTTAGAAGAATTGTCTATGACATCTTCAGGAAGCTTCAATGTAAGAACTGGCGTGACACTAAGGGACAAAGGCAAGCGAAAATTCTCAACTGCAATTGCCCTAGTACATGTCAAAAGGAACTTTTCAGGCTTAGTAGAACTGGCATCAGGAGAGTTGTTGGGCTCCTGACTGGGCACTGCATCCTCAAGAGACACCTTAATATTATGGGTGTCACCAAGGATTCGCTTTGCAGAGGCTGCAATCACAGCGAAGAAACTGTAGCTCACATTCTATGTGATTGTGAGGCTTACTCTGCTCACAGATTCGAATACATTGGCCGTCATGTGATTGAACCCTGGGAGCTGAACGACATTCCTGTCAAGTGCCTGCTTATTTTCGCATCGGCTACTGGTCTCTTTTCTTAGGGACCTTCACTTTTTGGGGTAGTACAATAGACCTCTGGTCGATGTGCTGGGCTCTTCCGGAGCCACCCACCTTCATTTCATTCATTCATTCATTCGAGAGTGCTCCTCACTCCGGATGATGTGCTAGAAGGTGAAGGTCGTGGTTTTTGCGATTCTCTCTGCTTTGTGGGGGAATCCGACGAGATGCCCAAAATTACGTACGTAGACGTAGCTCTCATCTTTTCCCTTGAATGGAAGTCCAAATTGGCTCACATTTTTTCTAGATAAAATAGAACTGGCCGTACGTTCTCTTTGGCGAAAAATGAACTCTACAACTGTCTTTTGGTGTGAAGCCTAACTTCGAGCCTGAACCACGCCTTTTCTAGATGAAATAGAATTGGCTGTATGTTCTCTTCGGAGAAAAATGAACTCTACAACAGTCCTTTGTGGTGAAGCCTAACTTCGAGCCCGAGCACCTTTTTTTGGGGCCAGACAACACACCAGACCCACCTTTTGGTACGCCAGAAGCCACCAGGCAGAATGTCCATCAAGCTCGAGTCTTGTTTTTGAGCCGGGGTTTCCCTCATCAACTCACTGAAGCTGACAATCCACTGATGAAATTTTAGAGAGGACTCGCCGACGTAGTCAGTCTTCTGGCCGCTGACGTCGTGCCCAATGTGACCTGCTAAGTCAAAAGCCACCGGACTCGCCATGTCAATCCCGCAGCACTTCCAAGTGACAGGTAGAACCCGATGATTTTTTGTGACGCCCTGGGGTAAGTGATTACCTACTTAAGTCGACTCATCTTCGCAGTTTTCTTCCCAATGGAAGCCTACGGAGCTACCTGAACAATTTTACATTTCACCTCTTAAAGGCAGATGAAATTTCAATTAGTTCATTTTTTTTTGTTACACCTTTTGTATGTCTCACCTCTTAAAGGGAGTCCAAGTTTTAATTAGTTTTTTATTTTACATTTTTTTATACACACCTTTTGTCTACAATGACTGTTTTCATATTCTACTGTGGCCAAACTTTGTTCTCCAATATTTTTGTAACCTGGGTGTAATCGTCTGTAACCATTTTTTCAATTTTTATGTTAAGTTTAATAAACATTTATTTTTCTATTTAAAAATTATCTCTTTTATTTGTGTTAAGTAATTTTTAATAACAAATTTTTAGTTTTTCAGCTTTCGATCACGGCCTAATTATATTAAATATTAAGTAAGTTTATTTCCTTTAATTTTTACAATATGCTGATGTCGAAAAAGGCACAGCACCTTGTAGAGTCCCCCCCCCCCCTCCCACCTTCACGTTCAACCCCTAATTTCTCCTCGAAGGGAGTGAGTTCAGGAGTCGAAGAGCTCAAGTTTTAAAATAAACTGAAGTAGCGCAGGCCTAAAAAGATTAAAAATATTTATCGTACTATAAATAAAACTGCTGATTTCTTTCTTTCGATTCAACCTATCCGACCTACCCGAAGATGTAGGATATCTGTTAAGACCGCCGGGGCAGTGCCATCTAATTTAGACTGGAACACAGTGGGGGCAACATCAACAGATCCTCGTACACGGGGACAGTTTAGGCAAAGTCAGATATCGAACTCGGGTCCTCCAGATTTAATCCCCATGACTTAATCACTCTGTTATCCCACTCCAAAAATGCTACTTGTAAGACAGTAACTTGCAAAACTTCCTTGAGGAAAGCATATATATCAGTTAGGTGACTACAGTTGCTTTGATGGTATTTTATGGTCATTTTTGGCGGTTGTTAAGGGCACATACTGTTCTTTTAGCCTGAAGTAGGGACTTATAATGCCCTCCAAGCAATTGTAGTCACCTAACTGACATATGCTTTCTTTCTTTAAGGAGGTTTTGTAAGTTGTTATATCTTTATGGACTTTGTGAATCTTTTGTATAATTTTATCGTATTGTGCCCCCCCCCCCCTTGAGATTTTGAAAACTCAGCGCCTATGCTTATCGTGCATAACCAGGGGAGAGAATGTGGGGTCAGTAATTTAATGGGGGCTAGATATCATTTAATTAATGTGATCAAGTGAAGAGCCAATATAGTTGCTTAGCCGATGAGGGGGGGGGGAGATATGGCCCCTAAAATCCCTTAGTAATGGCACTTATACATACATGATTTTAAAGAAATACCTTTAACTTGAAGGAAACATTTTAATGACGTAATTAACTATTAAAAAAAAGTGTCAGTCCTAATGTTGACTACCTGTAAGAAGTTATTTCCACTCACTTAAAGCAAACTGCTGACAGCAACCAATGCATACTCTTCAATCAAGGTCATAAATCAATAAAAATGCAATACAGGAGCATACAAAGAAATTTTTGGGTAAAAGCAATGCAAGGGAAAAGGCACTTCTATTATCACTTCTTTTATCCTTGCAACTCTTATTTAATATAGGCATAAACTATAGCATGGTAAATAGAATACTTTTAGCACAAACATTTTAATTTTCTGGATTTTTTTTAATTGTAATAAAATAATTATCACTTAGTATTTTTTAAAGTTCAAAATTCACTTGTAAAAATATTATTCCAGACTAATGGGACATTAGTGTACTAATTCATCCAAATAACCTTTTTGTCTTTATGATATGCCAATTTATATACAAGGAATGAATTTTCTGGTGCCAATTAAAAGTTTTCAAGGGAAAGAACTCAAACTAATGACCTGTTTCTACATCTGATAACAGTTTTACCAATTGAGCTACCTCAGATTATTGATATTATTACACAGAATAATTTATTAAACTAATTTTTTTTTTATTAGAGTTATGTGAATACAGAAATGAATTAGATAACAATGAATAAAAGTGAGATTCCAAGGCATTCTTATTCAAGCAATCTATTCATTAAACAAAGTAGATAACATGATAAAATAACTAAAATTTCATATAAAACCCAATAAATACTTACTGCCGTTTGCATACTTTTAAATTAGGATAGAAGAACATTTATTAAGTATAAATGTATTTGTTAAAAGTAATAAGAAAAAAAAATGGTCATTTGCAAGTAACACACTCAAGCTATCAATAACTTTAAAGAAACTTCAAGTAAAATTAAAAATTTAAAGATGAACTTTCCATATTTGAAATTTCTACATACTTTGATCTATACTAGAAAAAAAAAATGGTAAAGATCACAAATTGCATCTTATTTTGCAATTTTTTTACAAATGTTATATTTAATATCAAGTAAAACATCCCATAACTTTACTTCTGTAAAATAATCTATTTTTTACTGCTTATATTCTCACAAAACATTTTAAAACCAGCACTGTCAAATTTTGAAGCCTAGTTTAAAATAAAAAGCTTATGTATTTTTGTTGTATATATGTTGTATGAATTCCTTCTTGTTTTTAAGATTCCATACTCTTTAAATGTACAATACTAAGAAGTTTGTGTAAAAAAGCTGGCGAGTTATTTAGGAATTCAAAGTAATTTTGGGGAAATTTTGTTTCAAATTGGGTGCGACTAGAACATGATTTTGCCTATTTTTCTTTGGAAAATAGAATTGCAAGATTGTAAAAAATGTATCAATTTCAGGCTTTAAGGGTTCCACTATTAAAATCTTTTAGAGTCTATAAATGCCTATTTTAAGGATTGGCGCCTATAAATATCTATTTTAAAGGTTATGCCTCTTTTAAGGTTTAGTGTTTACATATGCCTATTTTAAAGGTTTAATTTATGTTTTATTAATTTTTCCAGCTTTTGTTTACCATTTCGTTAAAGATGTTTCATGATGTTTCTCCATTATTTCTTATATGCTCCAACATTATACCCACTGGGTGGGTATACACAGATTACATATGTGGAATGAGTGGCCAATTCACCCACTAAGCGTCCAGTTAAAAAAGCTAATTAAGGGCACATCACACTATCAAGTGGAAGACGTAAATATTAGATTGGGGTGGTTGTGGAAGTTACTCTTCATTTTCTCATCTGCTGTGTTATCTATCTTAGTCATTATCACTCCTATTAACTTGCAATTTTCACTCTCATTTAGAACGTATCAGGCCCGCTGTGTGGGTACATGTGGATTGAGATGTCAATGCACCCCCTTATTAACAAAAACCATGTATCGTCTAAAGCAGCTGGGACAAAGATGCTTATTTAAAACACATCACACTGGCTATGCAGCTGTACCCAGTTCACAAATATATTTTGTTCATTAGCGGTTTTTGTTGATATTATCAACGAAGCACCCGCAAAGTGCACCAACAATATTTATTTAGTGTGTACCATGCCTGCAAAGAGGAGGTACCCAAGTTACATAAGTGTCCAATGTGCATATTAAGTGGTGCTTATTAATAAAACAGGCTTGTAAATGGGGTGCACTGTGCCAGCACAGCAGACCCAAAACACTTATTTCAGGAATATCACCCCCACTGTGTGGGTGTATCCAGGTTGCAAAACCGGACTAAGTGGCCTAAGTGGATGCTAAAGCAGCTGCTTATTAACAAAGACAGCGTTTGTAGCATTCAAAGTGCCTGCAAAGTGTACTAAAAATGTTTATAAGGTCGTATCACAGCAGATGCATGGGTATACCCTTATAGCATAAGCGGATGGAGCAAATTATGTGCACACTAAGTGAGTGCTTACGTACAAAGGGCAATTAGGGACCGAAGCGCACTGTGCTCCAAAGATGCTTATTATGGCACATAGCACGGGCTGCAAAAGTGAACTGAGTGGCCTATGCTGCAATATGGCCATTAACATAGACTTTGAAGCAGTGTGCTAAGGATGTTTTTTTAGGGCATATCATGCCTGCTGCATGGGTTTACCCAGACTAATTGGCTTATGTGCTTGCTAAGTGGGCACTTAGTGGCTGGAATGCACTATGCTCCAGCCTAAATAAGTGTGTCAAAGACATTTATTTAGGACCCACACTCATATTACAAAAGTAGTCTGAGCAGCCTATATAGCTGCTAAACAGCAGCTTATTAACAAAGACAGTGTAGTGGCCGGACCACTCACACCTGTGTTTGGACTAACCTGCGACACACAAAACTGTGACTGTCTACATCTGTGATTGGACTATTTTAGTGTCCTTATTTACTTTTTAGTGCCTATTTTAATTGCTTATTTTAACTTTTCAGTGCTAATTTTACCTTTTTAATATTTATTTTGCCTGCCTATTTTGAGATATTTAGTGCCTATAAATCCAGATTCTATACACTATATAATCTTATACACTAGTTCACTACAGAGTCTAATTATATTATGTGTAAAGGAGACTTCTGCTTGGATCGTGATTTAGCATTCATAATGAAAGTTTGTTATAACCGAAGTTCATTTAGACAGGTTCAATGCTTCTGATGATTAATCAAAACAAAACCAAATATATGGCATGTACAAAATTATTATGTATCAATCCTTATCTGGAAAATGATTTATATAGGTTTGAGAAAATTGAGAGCTTCATTTACTTAGGCCCAGAAGTTATGAGAAATGATATATAACTAGAAATTAAGAGAAGAATCACTGCTACTAATTGCTATTATTTTGTGTTGCATATCTACTTGAAGTAAGATCTTACTAATATACAAAGTTTTAATTATATCCGTGCTCTTCTATGCCTCAGAGACTTGGACTATGACAGAGCTGAAACTGCACTGCAAATCTTTGAAAGGAAGATTCTAAGAAGCATAAAATTTGGTTGTATACAGACAAATGGAGTGTCGAAAGCCCAGGCCGACCGACTCGTCCCAAGACATGGAGCAGCAAAATGGATGGCCGGGAGACAAATGGAGTGTGACAAAGAAGGTCCAATTTCGAGATAAACCACCCAAATAAAGAATCATACATTGTTAAATATGTAAAATATAAAAAAGGAAGTAAGCTAGACTATTATTCGAATATTCAATGAAATGGGTACTAAAAGAATATTTCTGCCAGGTCAACTGGAGTTACGCCTAAAGGAAGACTAAAATGGATTGACTGTGTATACAGGGAAAACATTTGCAAAACTGAGAACTGGAGAACCGTCGTCGATAGCAGGTCAAGATGGAACAAAACCATCCAGATGGCCAAGGCCTCCACCGGGCTGTGGAGTCAGTGAAAAAGATAGCTCAGGTTCACTTTAACTGATTTTCACTGTATATTAAAAGAAAAGTTTCATTTTAGAATGCAGATGGGCCAGGATTACTCAATAAACAATAATTATCTGATGTGATGTTTTTTGGGCTTGTTCAGATAGGTAGTCCTTCATTAAAATAATTAAATTATGTGAGTTTTCCCAGACAAATTTGAAGTTTTATTCAATGATTTAAAATTATTTTTAGACAATATAGTTGACAAATTTATCAAAACACAAAATGATTTTTTCTATTTTAAGAGTGAGTGTGTATAAAATGTAATGTCATTCATTAGATTCACTCTTATTAAGAATTTTACGCTATGTTGCAGTTCATTTTATTGTGTGGGTCCAGGTTTTTTTTTTTAATAGGGTCTGATTTTGTAAAATTTTCTGATTTTACAAAAAAAAAAAAAAGTAATTGTGAGAAATTTAAGAATGTGGTAGACAACTTCTAGCAAATTCACTACTTTTGCTTTACACATAACACTTTTTTCATAGGAAGAAGTGTTTTAGAGTTTCTATTTTATATGTTATTTATTTAGATGGTTGTTTAAAACTTGTGTATAATTCATTTTTAGGAAGCCTCATTTTTTATGAAACGTTACATTTGAAATTCTATGAATCTTTTTGTACATATGGAATTTTGTGAAGCATCCTTTTTCATGTTTTGACTTTCATGGAAGGTCTTGAAAATGCAGAAGTTTTTTCTAAACATCCCTTAACAAATAACAACATTCTAAGTTAAATATTCTAAGTCCGCATTTTACAGCACACTAGTGCACTATTTTTACATCATGCACATTTGCCAGGTGTTAAGTAAAACTGACAATGACTGTCTTCTAGAATTCCACTGGGTACACATTCTGCCTCAAAGATGGAGAACATTGAGGCATCTTCAGATTTCTATGGTTTCAAAGCATGTAGCACCTATGCAGTCAATCAACACCTAAGGTGAAACTTTTATTGAAAGGTAAGCAAAATGCATGTTCTCTTGATTTCCCATAATCACGAAGCGTGTTGTATGAAATAGCACACAAAGCACAGAGATTACAAAAATAAATACAGATTAAAAACAAAGAATTAGAAAATACATAATAATGCCTTAACAAATATGTGGCATTCTAGTAGAACTTTCAATTGTTATAATATAGAGCTCATGGTTTAAAAAATAGTTTAAGTATATTTCAACATTACATGACAAGACACACAGTTCGAACTTGTATAGATGTACAGGGCCAAATTTATATTCTTGGATCTTCTAAGAGATGTTATCATATTTGACCTCATAATGTATAATTTTTATTTTGTGTATGGTGATTATCACATTAATGTCGTAATTTTATGAATTTTAGTATTTATAATACTTTTAATTCTTATTTTAAGTAGCATAAAATTAATAGATAAAAAGATTTAATATTCTTTTTTAAGTAGATATAAAATCATAGAAATTCAGTAGGACCTACAATGAAAAGAAACATGAGATGAACAATACATACTACCATATACATAAAGACTGTTTTTAGCCATAGATCCTTTAAAATTCAAATTTTTCAATTTTATTTTCAAATTTTATAGAAGGGTGACGATTTCTTCTAAGTTACTTAGTATTTTAAAATTTTATCATTTCTTTAAATATAAACAAGATAATTTTGCATAATTATGTAAAATATTATGATAATTTCAAATGAAATAAAATATAGTCTATTTATTGGTAAATCTGCACTTATAGATGTGGATCAGGGGTAAATATTTGCATAGCAAAATAATCATTCAAACAGTCCATTATATCATCATATGTTTCATAATATATATATATATATATATATATATATATATATATATATATATATATATATATATATATACATACATATACATATATATATATACATATACATACACACAGGGTATCCAGAAAGTTCCGAAATGGTGCAATATCTCAAGAAATACACTTCGGATCAAAAAATAAAAAACATGTATTCAATATTTTTAGAAAAGCTATCCAATGAGACCGAAATTGACCCCCCCTCCTCCAGAGGGGTGGGGAAACTTTGAATTTTTTAATGGGAACCTCCATTTTTTATTACAGATTTGGATTCTCCAGAAAAAATTACATACATTTGACCTACGATTTTTGCTCCCACAAACGGTGCTATAATCGAGAAAAACGGAAGTGGGGCACTAACGTTTAAAAGTTACAGAAAAAAACACCCTGTTCATGAGAAGCAAGGGGACTCATGTTAATCAAGCACCCCAAAGGGAACAGAAAACTACTACGTCCACATTGTTATTTCTGGGTAGTGCTAAAAGTAGTTTTGAACTGTTTTCTAAACTGAAGTCAACAGTTGTCGCTGAAGTGAATGGTTAGCAAGGGGAGGGGGGTCAATTTTAGCATCATTGGATAGTTTTTTTGAAAATATTGAACACGTAATTTTTTATTTTTCTATCTGAAGTGTATTTCCCGAGACATTCCCATTTTTAAACGTTTGTGCCCCACTTCCATTTTTCTCGATTATAGCGCCGCTTGTGGGAGCAAAAATCAAAAATCGTAGGTCAAATGTATGTAATTTTTTCTGGAGAATCCAAATTTGCAATAAAAAATGGGGGTTCCCATTGAAAATTTCAAAGTTGCCCTCCTCTCCTCCCCCCAGGAGAGGGGAGGGGGGGGTCAATTTTGGTATCATTGGGTAGCTTTTCTAAAAATATTGAATACGTGGTTTTTTTATTTTTGGATCCGAAGTGTATTTCTCGAGATATTGCGCCGTTCTGGAACTTTTTGGACATAGATTTCTATACAGACAATTTAGAATTAATTCCGAAGCTACTATTAGTAATAATGTTAATTTTTTGGATTTAAATCTTTTTATTGATCCTTCTAATAGAATTGTTACAAATTTATATGATAAAAAAGACAATTATAATTTTAATATTAATAAAATCTTACCATTTAATTCCTGTAACTCGATTCAATTGTTTAGAAATATTATACTTAATCAGCTTTTTAGAATTTATAGATTATCTGATAAAAAATTTCATGCTATACATATAAATAATCTCAAAATAACCAGCATATATATAAATATCCCTCTTATTTAGTAAATGGTATTGTTAAAAAATTTAGAATAGCTGAATTTTTATAATTCTTTTCATAGTATCTTATAATTCTATTCATAGTATCTTATATCTCCAGATGATAATGGTACAATTTTTCTGAATATTATACTTTGAGATATAAGTAATTCTCTGTAGAAAAGAGCAATAATGTATATACACACACACACACATACATATATATATATATATATGTATATATATATATATATATATATATATATATATATATATATATATATATATATATAATTTACAAATGTAAAGCTAACTGTAATAGCCGCTTGAAAAATTATTTCTCTTACGTATAATATGCAAACATGGCGCTAAGCTGCCCTTGTACACATTTACCAATATATTTACCAAAAGGAATACCTAAAAACTGAAAAGCAATAGAAGAATGCGAAAGACGAAAAGTATCACAAGTGGCCGGGGGGAGTTGTGACCCCCACTCTCCGGTTGAGCAAATGCTTTATGCCATGGCGACACTCCCGGAAGCCGATACTTATACATGGAATGGCCTTGGCCATATATATATATATATATATATATATATATATATATATATATATAATAGAATAAACGAGGTCTTGTTTGAAATCTTGATACTTTGAAAAAAAGCCATACATTTGATTCATTGACAATTGAAGTCTGAGGCATAACTTGTGATTCATTAGTTAGTTTAAACACTTAAGAAAATCCCAGATTTTAAAGAAAAACATAGATAAAAGATTTTGTTTTAAAGCTTTTACTTAATTAAGAATTTTTGTTATATGGAACATAAAACTTTTAGAAAATACCTTCAATTGTATCTATATTAAATACAGAGCCCTAGCTTGCTAGCGACATGGATAGAATTATGAAATACTAATAAAATCAACATTCAACATCTATATTTATGGAATCAGCTAGGTAACATTTAATGCTTATGTGTAAGTTTTAAAATTCATGTAAAGTAGACAATGGTCAAATATGTTACAGAAACTAGATAAGGTATGATTTTATGGTGACTTACTGCCTGGTGGATTTTAATCTGCAATTTAGAGGTCGTGATTCACATACTAAAGTGTTAAGCCGAAAAATATTCCACATCTTGATCATATGGGATGTATTTCCTGCAAATTGTATCGATAGATAGAACTATAATGCAGCAGTGGCACCCACATAACTGTATATATTAACAAGAAAGATCAATCATGCATAAAGCATTGATTATGAAACACTTTCCAACTTCCATTCAATTGTATTTAAACATCTCTAAAATGCGATACATTCCTAGGTAATATTTTTAAAATTATCACAATACTACATTAATTTGTTATATTTGAAAACTTAAAACTTCATCAACAAAAATGAACTTCATTCAAATGACGGCATTGAAATATAAATTGCCTGGTTCAAACGTCTCTAAAATGTGATACATTACTCAGTAATATTTTTAAAATTATCATAATACTACAATAATTTATTATATTTGAAAACTTCATAAAAAACAAATGAAATTTATTCAAATGGTGTCATCAAAATATAACCCGCCTGGCTCTCTCTATAAAAGCAGCATTTGATTTATAACTTTTTTCCATTCATTTCATTCATCACAATACTATAATAATTTATTTTATTTAAAAACTTAAAGACCATGGAGGTACAAGTAATTAAACTCTATGCTTTAAACTTCATCAAAAAAATCATCTGCTTCTCTGTGTAAAATCAATGAATGTTCATTCATATCAGCTATATTGCAGACTCCATGAGCTAAATAATTTTGCGTTAAAGAAATGCAGCAATTCTTATACAACTCATTCTACATCTTTTGGTATTTACATTCTCCATAAGAGAAAATTAGGCTTCATTGTAGAAATGATCAAGTTGGATGATCATTTAAACTCAAATATATTGCAATTGTGTTGTTTCAGTATGTAGATGCACAGAATTTAAGCAAAAATAAAGAAGTTTCAAAACGGATATAACACTAAATATGAATTAAAAACAACTTTAAAAATCACAATTTTGACACAAGATGGATGCCATATTTCATTTTGAAGTGGGTCATACGATCTCTTCATATAATGGTCACGTGATCTCTCCATATAAAGAGTGTAATTATTATTTTAATTTTTATTTCAAAAACTACTGAATTTTTGCTGAATTTTTTTTATATATTTTATGGGATAATTTAAATATTTCATTAAACTTTCGAAGCAATTTGGGAATTTTAAATCCACTTAAAAAATGTTTGAAAAATTAGTTCCCATAGGGTTCAATGCATTTCATTTTTTCAACACAGTTTCAATCCAAGACCAATTAATTGGGTGATATTATTCATTTATATTCCCATAGGTCCCACAGACTGTCTGAACAACATACTAAAATTTCATTTTGATAAAGTCATTTTTATGGCAGTTATCGTGCTAATGGATGGGCAAACAGACAGACAGACAGAATGAACAAAGTCATAAACACTTTTCAACTGTAATGTAAAGTTTAAAAAAAATAGGCTTAAAATAAAACCACTCTATAACCTAAAAGACTTCTAGCACTGCTGAGATTCTGTGCTCTATTAATGTATAATAGAAGAGAGATCTAAAAGTTAAAACTTTTGCATACTTACTGTTTGCGAAATATATTTTTTTTAATCTGTAATGATAATTGTATTACTATTCTAATATTTTATGCATCTAAAAGTGTCACACTTTCAACATTCTTTCTTTCAAAGGTTAATGCAAATATTTTTAAAATGAGCCAACAACAGATTTATTTATTTTATAAAATATGGGACATGTTTTAAATGTATCCTATAACATGCATACCAATATACCTTACTGTTACAGAAATATTTAGTACAGCTGACATGAGTGAATAAAGGTGTGACATTTAAATCAAAATCAAGCTAAATTGCTACATAAACATGTAATATATCATGTAATAAACATGTAATAAACATTAACTTTCATTTTGATAGTCATTTTTATGGCAGTTATTGTGCTGACAGACAGACAGATAAACAGAATGAACAAAGTCATAAACACTTTTCAACTATGTTGTAAAGTGCTAAAAATGAGATATCCAAGTGCTGATGAAACAGCCATTTACAAAATTTGAATGCACTGCTCCGGCATAGATGTAGAATGGAGACGTACATACATGTACACTGCACAAATATACTTTTTACAGTTTAGTAATTTTTCATAAAAAAAACCATGAATCTAGCTTTTTATTAATGCATATAATCATATTTTGCTTATTTTATCATATTTTATGTGTTGTATAATGGTCAAATGATTATTTGTTTTGGGTCTTTTTTCTGTTAACTTATTTTATTATCTTAAACTCTAAGTTTGCAGTAAATTTTGTTTCAACCTTCATGTACGTAGATATTTCTAATTTTTATTTTCCCCTGTGCTGCAATATATTTAATATTAAAAAGGCTTTTTATTTCCACAGCATATTTTGCTGTATTTTGTCCCAAAAGATTAGATTTTAAGCAACTTACTCCAGTAACAAGAGGGGAGATAAAAGCCCAGCAGATCATTAGCCAAGGATGAATCCGGAATCCCAGCATCTCTTCAATATTATCATAGAAACGTTTTACCCCTGTCAAAAAATGAGTCCAAAATACAGAATAGAGGAAATGATGGAGAAAAAGCTTGCACCCCCATACTTACTTCACATTAGGGTGAAGCTGGATGATAAGAGAATAGGACTGTAGCATTTCACACATTTATTAGTTCACTGTTCATTAAAAAAATACTCTATCTGTAACTGTCATTTATATCTATGTTTCAAGTTTCTGGGCCCAGAAGTTACAGAGATATTTATAAAGACAAAATTAAAACTTCCATAGAAATAAAATTAAGCAGATTTTTTTCTCTAAAATTTTCTGTGAATGAAAGTACATTGATTTTATTCTGTAAAAAAAAATAATTGTCAAATGTGTTGCAATTTTCAAAACAGATAATTTTTATTTAAATTATCCCTGAAAAAAAAAAACAAATAAGAAACCAGTCTTACTTTTAAGCTTTATTAATATTTTTTTATGCAATAAGGGAAACTTTTAGAATGCATTTAGAATTTGCACAAATTTTAATTCATGAGCAATGTTGTATACATCTGCTGTACATGACTGTTGACTGATTCATAAAAACATCAGGACTTTACAAATGTAAAGCAAGGCTAAATGCAATAAGTTTTGAGGGTCTAGTATAGGTTGAAGTAATAGGATCTTCTATTCATTGATACAGAAAAGGGAAGAAATTTTGGCAACATAAATACAAAGCATCCACTTTGCTCAAATGCTTTGTTGATACTCATATCTAATATTTAATGGCTGTGCCCAAACTAACATATTTTATTCAGTATTTTAAATATTTACATGTGTTTTGTGCTAAAGTAAAATGCTACATCCAGTTAAAATTCAATAAAAATCAATATATATAATGCACATACAATATTTTAAAATCAGATATAGTATAGAAATTCAAATCAGGATGTAAAAGCTTATTAAAATATGATGAAACATAACTGTTGCTAGCACTTATTACAAGTACAAAACATCAAAAATATTAAATTTTATATAATCTTTATTATAAATAATTATACAGAAAGTTAAAAATAAATGATATATAACATAATTATTAGAATGGATACATTTTAATTTAATAGTTTATTAAAATTGACGATAACCAATCATAGGTTTAAAAAGTCATTTAATAAAGTCACCTTCCTCGACATACATAAGTTTACAAAGCCAAAGTGCTTTCAGGCATCACCATGCTCTTCATTAGTGGCGAAATAAAAAATACAGTGCCAACAAATGCTTACATATAGGCCAAATCGGCAGGCAAAATTTACATATTATTCAGTTACGTTTTTACAATAATTACATTATATTATTTTATAAACAAGGTATTTAAGATTTAAATAATTATTAAATACAAATACAATAAGGAAGAAGGTTCATGACCAAAAAGTATGTCGTTGTACCACAAATTACATCAAAAGGTAAAGTCACAGAAAACTATGTAAAGGTTTGACCGTCTAAATAGCTGCTCTAGCCCTCGGGTGAGTTGGACAGTCTGGGTCTTCAACACAGAGTCGTGAATGAGTCGCCAAGCATAATTTAAAGACTGAACAGGATCAAAATTACAAATAGAATTATGGTACAGATAAATAAACAGGGATTTATAAAGTAAAATATAACGTGGATTATTGCAACTGATTAAAAGGAAAGTTTTTTCAAACATGGAATGAAAATTATCATTAATAACATACTGGGCAAGAGTCGTAGATAGTTTACTATTTTTAACATCACGAGTATATTCAGCTAAACAGATACCGACAGTCTGTTTAGTTGAACAAGCTCATGATATTAAAAAGAGTAAACTATCTACAGTTCTTTCCCAGTATGTTATTAATGATAATTTTCATTCCATGTTTGAAAAAACTTTCCTTTTAATCAGTTGCAATAACCCACATAATATTTTACTTTATGAATCCCTGTATATTTATCTGTACCATGATCCTATTTGCAATTTTGATCCTGTTCAGACTTTGTTATGCTTGGTGATTAGTTCTCGACTCCATGCATGTCAAACTTTTACACAGTTTTCTGTGACTTTACCTTTTGATGTAATTTGTGCGACAACATATTTTTTGGCCATGAACCTTCTTCCTTATTGTATTTGTATTTAATAATTATTTAAATCTTAAACATCTTGTTTATAAAATAATATAATGTAATTATTGTAAAAACGTAACTGAATAATATGTAAATTTCATTTGTCAATTTGGCCTATATGAAAGCATTTGTTGGCACTGTATTTTTCATTTCTCCACTGATGAAGGGCATGGTGATGCCCGAAAGCGCTTTGGCTTTGTAAACTTATGTACGTCGAGAAAGGTGGTTTTGTTAAATGACTTTTTAAACCTATGATTGGTTGTCTGTAATTTAATAGATATAACATGTTAAATGCTTTTAGTACACTAATCAGAGTGTGAATGACGTTATTTAAAAATCATTACTACAAATTAAGCTTTTTAACTAGTTACTATACACAGACAAAAAGACTAGTTAATTATCATTCATAAAAAAATAAGTTTATATACTAGTTCTTAAATAATCCTGCATAATTAAACTCATCAGATAAAACTGCTTATAGGCTAAATTCAATAGATCTGGATTTACAATAATTGAAATCTGTGTCTCCCAAAATACTTACATTCTCCGCTTCATTACAATTATTCATTTTTTGCAAGTTACATTTTTCAAAATGATGATTCATTTTTTTACCATTATAAAACGCATTTAAAATTCAAATTTCATCTTGATCCATACAGTATGAGAAAATAAATCTAGATGTCTATTCTATGTATGCCACATTACGATTTATTTAGGTGACACCTTAGGGTATCACAACATATACATAAGGAGACACAGATTTTAATTTTTTAATTTTTGCTAAATGAGAAAATTTTATGCTTTATAATAACCCAAGAACAAAAATATATAATTACTTATGAAAAAATTAAAATTCACACCCTGAGAAGAAAAAAATGAAGATAATAAATGTAAGTGCTGATGTCCAAATTAGAGACTGCTCTAGAAACCTTTGGATAACACTGTCCTTCCAAAGCATTAGTCCTGCTTGAAGGACAGTCAAGCACCCACGAACACAGATAGCACTACTCAGTACCTTCATGGAAACACTGTCCTTCCAAAGCAGAAATGGAAACATTGAGTCTGCTCGAAGGACAGTCAGCACCCGCAACATCACCTAACTATTTTTTGTGTGGAATGTCTGGCCAAATTGGAACCAACCAGTGAAAAAATAATTTGGAATAAAGGGGGGTAAATTAAACACAAATTAGCTTCAGGAAAAAATATAAGCTTGATTTTTTTATTTGGATTTTTAAGTGAAAGGCATAAATAAAATCCATAAAATGAACAAGGATTTTAAAAATCTTTGATCATCAAAAGGCTTAAACCTTATTAAAATTTTTTTGCAGGTTAATTCGTAAATATAAAAAAGGTACTGAACGTTTGTTTGGAAGAAATCTACAGTCATTTCATTTAACGTTATGAATAAAATAACCAAAATATAACTAGAAATATATATTGAGCTTGAATAAATAATCAAATAAAATTATAACTAAAGAGCTTTTAGTAAATAATAATAATAATATAAATCAATTACTGTGCATGGGAAAAACAGATCATAAGCTTAAATGATAAAAATAATAAAACTAAAATATGCATCTGCAGAATTCTTCCAAATATTATAAAAAGAGTATTTCTTTTAAACTTGGTTATGTGAAATGTAACTATTTGGAAAGATCGAATAATTTCGGGGATGTGTTAGTAGAAATGGGATAAGGAGTTAATTAATTTTTGGCTTCTGAGAACTGGTTGGTGAAGCTTCCTGCAATTTCAAAAACTGGGAGGGGCAGATTTTGTTGTGTTAGAAGTACAGCCACCACTGTTACGTACCGTATACCCAGGCAACAGCTCCGCACTCAAAGACACAGAACCAGAGCAGAGTCATACCACTTGCCGAGTAATAGTCAAACACTTGGAACACGTACATACCACCCTAAAAAATGAGGTATATAACATTAAATCTATTAAGGTCTCAGGGATTCTGGGACAGAATCGCCTGACACGCAGAGCACAGGCTGCTTATTAAGTCCAGAGAAATATTCACATTCATTAGTTTCCATATAAAATTTTATGGTATATTTATGAAGAATAAACAGAGGAGATGTAGAATGTAGCAACCCATGAAAAATACATGTTTAACTAAAGAAGTTTTACATTTTTCAAAAAGTTGAAACCCCAACACTGAAGTCTAGCTTCAAATATTTAGACTGAAAATACTCAGCACCAATTATCTTCTTTGTGGTCAGGCCAAAAGTAATAAGCCCATATAATCTTGAAGTTATTTTCATTAGAATCTAGGCAGGATATTTGGAATGAAGAAAATGTTTAATAAACTGCAGTGGCCTAGGAAATGTTTTACGTGGACTTCATCATACTTGGCCTGTTTCTGCTTTCCAACAATGGATGGATGATTATATGTCTAAAGTACACAAAACTTACTTAAGACTAGCCGCCTTTAGCGACCAGCCTGTTCGCAACCCTTGAAAATTCTGATCATGGCAAATTCTGACTGTGGCAAACTCAAACTCGCGACCTATCAGAAAGGTGCAAGGTAACTATTTGGACGGCCAGGAAGTGCCACCCAATTTAGACCGGAACCCAGTGGCAGAAGCATCCACAGGGACCGTACCCTCAGTCACCTACCACCAACCTCTCGGAAGGACTTACGGTCCCACATGTTTAACGTGATTGTACTCCGTGTGAACATGGCGGCCGTTTTGGCAGTGGTGGGAATCGAACTCGGGCCTATTGAGTGCAATTTCCACGCACTAACCACTGGGCTACTGCGCCCTCCGCAATAATCTCCATAACTTTCTTTTTATTCACCCAATTTAGACCGGAACCCAGTGGGAGAGGCATCCACATTGACCTTAACGTCCTTCCCCTACCACCAACCTCTCAGAAGGACTTACGGACCCACATATTTAATGTGATCGTACTCCGAGTGAACATGGCAGCAGTTTTGGCAGTGGCAGGAATCGAACCTGAGCCTACCGAGTGCAATTCTAGTGTGCTAACCACTGGGCTACCGTGCCCTCCATGACATTCTCCATAACTTTCTTTTTATTCACCCCATTTAGACCAGAACCTAGCGGGGGAGGCATCCACAGGGACCGTACCCTCCTTCCCCTACCACAAACCTCTCGGAAGGGCTTACGGATCCACATATTTAACGTGATCATACTCCGTTAAAATATCCATTTAAAAAATCCATATCATTCCATCAATCATCCATATCATCCCACCAATCCATAAATATAATTTCAAATACATCACCACAATTCAATTCACCATAATTCAATCATTTAAATTATTTAAAATATCCATTTAAAATATCCATAAATTAAAATATCCATTTAAAATATCATATAAATATAATAATTTCACCTGATGTATACAATACATATGCTAAGCTCTTAATTTAAAACCCGAAGCGCGGTCTCCATGGAAATGGGGGAAAAACTTCTGTGGGGGAAAATCGCCGGTAAAAAACTTTTTTAGCGGATTGCCGAGAAATTGAAATTCGGAAAATCTTAAAATCCCAATCCTGTGGGCAATACAGAATATTTCTTGATCAGATTGGAATTGTAAGAATGTCAAATATTTGAACTTTCTAAAAATGTAAATTATTAGTCGAAATTCTCGGAACTTTTCCCGATGGAAGGATTTAAAAACGAAAGTTTGTTTTTTTGAACCAAAAGTGACTTTTGTTTTAAAATATTTAAAAAATATTAGAATTTGCCCCTGAGATTTGAAATTTATATATTTTTACTTGCAATTATCTGCTTTTTCCGGTGGTGTGATTTGTTTTTTCTACGACGTCTGGATGGTGGAGGAAAAAGCGGAAAAAACGGTTGAAATCGCATAAAACACTAAATAGCTAAAAAAATAATTCAAGTTTTAAAAATCAGTTTTCACACACCCTGTATCATAAAAAGCTGGAAATGATTTGTAACTTTCACAAAATAGTTAACTAGCTTTGTTCAATGTGTATAAGCATTTTTGTAAAACAAAAATGTATATTCATGAAAATAAATGTTTCTTAAAAAAAAAAAAAAAAAAAAAAAAAAAATTGTTACATGTTTTTTGCTTACAATATCCATAGGTTTCAATCAAATTTTACGAAACTTGCAGAACATTTGTCAACGTCTAAGAAAAACATTATACTTCAATTGAAAATTAAAGCACTGAATATACTATGAGATATAAGCATTTGAAGAAACTAAGCTTTTACTACGCAGGTGTGAAACATAGCAATAGTTTTCTTTCACAATTTTGTAGTGAATACTGTAGGGCAACTTCTATAAAAAATCCACTGGAATATAGTGAAAATTCACAAAGATATCGATGATATAGTGATAAGTTTTTCTCCGACTCTCTGAAAGAACATGGATGATAAGGGGGGTTCCACAAATTGACATTTTAAATCGTAAATCATAGGATAGTTAAACTGGAATAAATACAATTAACTAATATACTAAATACATATACACAATCTGATCAAAACTATCCAGACACCTGAATGTATTACTTCTTCAGAAAAGTCACATATTAGTATGAAGTGAGGCCACCTTTTGCTGCAATGACGGCAGCCACTCTATCAGGGAGGTTATCCACTAGTTTCTGGGATGTTGCAGGAGGAATTTCATGGCATTCTTTTAAAAAAATACTAGTTAGCTCTGCCGCCGATGTGGGACGTTTTGGGATAACTCACAGTCGATATTCCAATTCATCTGATAAGTGCTCTATGGGATTGAGGTCTGGACTCTGAGCAGGCCAGTCCAATTCCTCAACATCCATGTCAGCAAACCAGCTATGCACAGCCCATGCTTTGTGGACAGGAGCACGATCTTGTTGAAACAAGAATGGACCCATTCCAAACTGTTGCCCCAATGCAAGCAGCATGGAATTGTCAAAAATGTTAAGACATCCTTCCGTCTTCAGAGTTCTCTTAACAGGAATAAGAGGGCCAAGCCAGAACCATGAAAAACAGCCCCAAACCATTATGCTTTCACAACTTAACCAAACTTAACTTGCGGCACAATACAGTCATGTAAAAGGCATTCACCTAGTATTATCTACACTCAGACTCTACCATTGAATTGCCAGAGAGTGTACCGTGATCCGTCACTCCATAACACTTGACGTCATTGCTGAAGGCTCCATTTTTTGCACGCTTTGCACCACTGTAAGTGAAGCTTGGCATTAGTTGCGGTAATGCTTGGTTTATATGCAGCTGCTCACCCATGAAAACCAAGACTTTGCAGCTTCCGACAAACTGTCCTTGTGCTGACGTTACATCCAGAGGCTTTCTGAAATTCCAAACAAACTATTTCCGCTGATTGCACGCAATTTGCTTTCACAACTCTCTTCAGCACTCTACGGTCGCTTTCTACTAGACAAAATAGTTGACCAGGTCATGCATGCACAGTTATAGCGCCAGTACGTTTCCACTTCAAGATAACATCATTTACGGTGGAACGGGCCACTCGTAACATGACAGAAATCTCACGAACAGATTTTCCACAGAGGTGACAACCGATCCCTTCATCATGTTCAAACTCATTTAGTTCGCGATTTACTTTTCTGGATTTGAAATTACATTTGTTAACTCATCTGACTTCTTTTATACTTGTCTGAGAGCTAGAAATTTGACGTCACTGGTAGAACTCACCATGTACAAAGATGTCCGGAGGCTTTTGATTATTATTTGCATAAAATTGGACTAGTTCGTTTTCAAAACAGGGGTGTCCGATGAATTTGTAAAATGTCAATTTGTGGAAACCCCCCTATCATCCAGGTACTTTAAGAGAGTCAGAGAAAACTGATCATTATATCATCGATATCTTTGTGAATTTTCACGATATTCCAGTGGATTTTTTATAGAAGTTGCCCTATAGTATTCACTACAGAATCATGAAAGAAAACTATTGCTATGTTTCATGCCTGCGCAGTAAAAACTTAGTTTCTTCAAATGATTATATCTCATCGTATATTCAATGCTTTAATTTTCATTTGAAGTATAATGTTTTTCATGTAAGTTGATAAATGTTAAGTTTCGTGTAATTTTATTGAAACCTATGGATATTGTAAGCAAAAAACATAAGAAACGTTTATATCTTCCTGAATATATGCTTTTGTTTTACGAAAATGCTTATAGATATTGAACAAAGCCAGTTAACTATTTTGTGAAACTTACAAATCATTTCCAGCGTTTTATGATAGAGGGTGATCAAATATATTTCCCCTCTTTTTCAATATCTTAGTGGTCCCCTAAATGCACAAGTTACCAAAACTTTACTGGAAAGTGTGCATTCAAGCATGTTCTTCACATTGCCAAAGTTTAAACTGCCGTTAACCTCCTGGTTGGCTGTGTGGTCTGGGCCTTCAACATTGCCAAAGTTACAGAACACTTAGCCAAGTATTTGTTTAGAAATTCAAAAAACATTCTAACATCCAAAATGTCTGGATACTTTTGATCACATAGTGTATATTCTAAATGAGGGGTTGGCAACCTTTAAGAACCTGCGGGCCGGTTCTGTAAAATAGTGTAACTGCGCATGAGGATAATAGCTGTATTGATGTTCATAGTCGCATAATCCAACAAGTAGGCTTTCCTAAATTTTGAAATCATGTTCCTAATGCAATGACTAGCATCAGTAAACCAGTTTTATGCTTTTTAACACCTAATAACCAAATCTGCCTTGAAGAGAGCTAAAATGCTATAATTCTTATTTCTATTGTTTCATGGGATTCACAGTCAATGTTAAAATATTATTATAATTTCTATATAGGTCTACTATAGTTTGTTAGTGGATTGAAAAACTGCAATGCCATGAGGATATCTAAAGTTGTTAATGAAACAAAATTAAAAAGCCTTGTATAGTAACAGAAAGAATATAGTAAAATAAATCAGTATTAGACAAGTTCGGGTAGATTTAAATTACAAAACTTTAAAAGCGCACGAAACAATCCAACAAGATAAAAAAAAAATTATCCTCAAATAACAGATACTGCATCACTCAATAAGTCTCCGGTCTAACAAAGAAAAAAATTTTTTTTTTTTAGAAATTCGACTTTATTCATCAACATACTCTCCTTCAAGAGTGATACATTCATTCTAACGCTCCTCTAACTTTTCGATGCCTTTTTTGTAGAACGATTTGTCTTTACTATCAAAATAGTCCTCAATTTCGGCAATCACTTCTTCATTTGAGCCAAATTTCTTTCCCTAGAGCATCTTTTTGATGTCTGCAAAAAGCCAGTAGTAGCTGGGGGCCAGAGTGGTCGGACTGACGCAAGAAATCCTTCTTATCTCGCTTGAACAGCTCCAAACAGCACTCTCAATCGTCAACGCATTGTTGTTTTTGGTCAGGTGTGAGCAAACACGGCACCCACTTCGAAAGCAACTTACGCATGCTCAAATTTTCATGTAAAATTGTAAACACACTACCTTCTGATATCTTTAAGGTGTCAGCTATCTCACGCAACTTCACTTTATGGTCTTTCAAAACTATTTTGTGGACTTTTTTTATGTTTTTCGGAACAACTGTCGATTTTGGGCGACCAGAGCATTCAGCATCATCGGTGTTTGTACGACCGCGTTTACATTCAGCACACCAGTCAATAATAGTTAATTTCCCTGGTGCAGAGTCTCCATAACGCTTATCAAGCCATTGTTTGGCTTCAACAGTATTTGTCCCGATCAAAAAACAATGTTTAATCAACACACGAAATTCTTTTTTATCCATTGTTTTGAAAATTACAAAACTGGGGTCACTAAAATCACTGTAACCTATAAACTAATTGACAGAATATCATGAAATTTTAACAAGTGTCGTTTGAAGGTTGGTACTATCCAGAAATCATATGGGTCTGTCGACTTATTGAGGTGTTATAATTTATTTTATCCTCAAGGGCCACATAAATTTAAATTTGAGTGAGTAGTTGTGGGCTACTGGTTGCCGACCACAATTTGAAATGAATAACACAGGGCATAACAAATAGACATTGCATTCTTACTATTCTGTTATTAAACAGTAGAAGTTATTTAGCAAAGTAATATTAATTTAAAGCAGCTTTGTGTTACAATTTTATATTTAATATTTAACCTGGTTACCATACATTTACCCTACAATTTATGGAATGTAAAAATTTATGGAGATAAATAACATAAGAAAATCATACTTATTTGTTTTATGATTAATTTAAAACTCATGCTTACTGGTAGATGGCACCTTTAAAAAAATTAGTTTTGTGGATAAAAACTGAAGATAGTAAATTTTGGCAATGTATCCCTTTGAACCCTTTCACATGCCTCTAGATGTACACATCCAGAAACAGTAACCTAGGTCATGCTATTAGCTACTCCATGCTAAGGAGTGTTAAAAATTGCAACAGAGTAATGAAGTGATCACTAAATGGGCCAATTTTTTCACTAATTACTTCATAAATATAATCCAACAGGTACATTAAAAAAAGAAAAACTTTTAATTCCTATAACAGTTAAGGCATGTGCAACATCACATGATTATAATGACTTATTTTTAGAATAATTTTTGTTAACTTATTGAGTGATAAAATGCAATTTTCATGGGTTGTACATTTCTTCCTCTGAATGAGCAAATTATTATTTGAGCTTTCAAATGGTGATTAGTCAGACTTGATAAGCAGGCAACATATAACTTTTAGTAGAATTCCATCACTCTGTGGACACATTTCAGATAATGCAAGGCATACTTACCATGGGTCTAAAAGGATGAAACTTCTTTTCTAAAAAAACTTAAACATTAGACATACTAATATAACCTTAACATCCGGAAAGCTGCCACTGATTTTGAAGGGTTTGTATTTTGTTTACAGATCATCAAAATGAAAATCATGCAACAAACCCAACTAAAAGAACAGTTATCTATGCAATAAAATTTATCATAACTTTCTTTTTCAGGTCATCACAAATAGTTCCTGTATTATGGAAATTTTTAGAGCAATAATCCCTAACTTTTCTTCTAACTAACAAACTCTTTCAACATAGGATTAAAGTGAAACCTTATACCTAAATTTTTTAAAAATAATTTTAATATTTTTTTGTCATCACTGGATTCAAAACACATAAATACAGTGAAATCTGAAAAGACAGAATCACATGGAATTTAAAAATACACTAGTCTTACTTTGATTACTTTTAATTTTCAAGACAGTAAAACATTTTCATATTAAGCAGAATTCCATCTTGCATTGATTCCACTTTATCCAGATTTCACTGTAACTAAAAGCTGAATTGCATGACTTGGAAATAGAAATAGTAATGACGTCAATAAAAAGTGATAATAAAACGTTTTCCAATTCTGAGGTATCTCCAAACTTAATCCCTGAATGTTAAGCAAAAAACGACACGGTGAATGGGAATTTAAAGTTAGATTCCAGCAAACATAATGCATATCTTGGTACTTATTATTCATAGAACATCGGATTGGAATTACTATTTCTATATAATTAGTAAGCATTATATTCAGTACACTCGTTTATGAGAACCTCTGGGTAATTAAAACGGAAATTGTGCCAGAATTAAAAAAAAATCAATATATTATGTCAGTTCCAGTAAAATACTGAGAATATAAAATTCTAAAAAATATATAAATTCTTGAAAATGGCCAATTTTTTTCTTTTAAATCTAAACCTTTTTAAATGCAAAATCATGTCACATATTAACAAGTGCAAAAATCTTATAAAAATTTCTTTCCCTGCATATAATTTATCATGCTTTACCACAACAGATGAACAAAGTAAAAGTATCCCAGAACAATGGGAAATAATAATTGAAATAAATGATGTAAATAATCACGACATAGACTAGCGGTGATTCATCTAATTTCCTAGAATTTCAAACCATAACTCAGCAATCAGCATACATGCATGGCTGGTTAAACCAGAGACCAGATAAAAAGAGTCTACTGTAATTATAACTAACACAATTCTTCTCAGGTCTTCATAAACAGTTTAAAAAACACTCATAAAAAGATGCATTTTTAAAAACTTAATGGCATTATAAAAATTAAACTGCAATAATACCAATATATATTGAATAGTCCAACACAATTATATTTGAATATCTTATGCAACACATTTTTTGTACATGTGCAGTAGATGTTCTGTATATACAATAGACTAAGTCTTTTCTAAGAATATTACAAATTTACCCATATTTTTAGAGGAAAGCCTAGAAGAGGATTTTTAAAATGACACTGTAATTAACCGAATTATATGCAAATTTACTAAAAAAGATATTTAATTAATCTAGTGAAATGTTATTTAAAAGAAAAAGTTATTTATAAATTTTAAAAACAATTTTAAACAAAACCAGCTTATTACAAAAGCAAAACTTGAGCAAGCACAAATCAAATAAAATGCAGCATACAGCTGTTTTAAGGATATGCTGGATCTCCTTCGAAACAGCTAGATGCTGTACTTTTATAATATTTGTGCTTGAATACATTTCTCAAGTTTTCCTTCTCCTTTACAAAAAGGGTTTTTTACCTATCGATCACCTTATTACATATTTATTGCTCGTTTAATACATCATATTAAAGTTTTTCTTTTAACAATTAACTATGTCAAGCACTACAAGTATTAAATATGCTGCACACAATGAAATTTAATAATGTATATTTTTAAAAATCTACACTAATTTCATTTTAACTGTGCTAAAACTAGCATCATAAAAATGTATCTTAAAATTGATACATATCAATAAATGGAATAAATCTAAATATTTTATATTTATGTTAGTATTTTAAATCTCATTTATAAATTTACGTTGAAAACAATTGTTTTAAATTTTACAATAAAATTTTTTAATTTATCTCTATATATTTAAAATGAAAAATTATCAAGCAAATGTGTAATGTAAGCTATCAAAAGAAACACAATTGTAAACATATTGCATTGTAAAATTTACAACTAGCTACCTTAACTAGCTACCTCATATTAGATTCACTGGTTAATTGACCAAGACATTTTATTGACTCAAAACCGTAAAGACAAACAGATGAATTTCATCATAAAATCTTCTAATTAAAACACCTGCTTTATTGATTTATTCTTGTTCAAAGTGTTTCAATAAAACAACAGTCATTTCATTTAACATGCAGCGAGCTGTTGAATTTGTTTAAAATAAATTGGTTTAGTTCCGTCACAAATGTTTTAGTAGCTCTTAAGAATTTGAAATAAGTTGTCAAAAATCTGCAATGTTTTCTAGATAGAACCGAAACAAATATTAAGCATGCATTATGTACTTTTTTTATAGTTAACTAAATTTTGTACTTTTTATAAATAAACAACATATTGATGGAATAAAATATATTTACTGTGGTAGAGTAATAAAGAAAATATATTAAACATGCAGTAGTGCAACCAAGTTTCAACTCAGAGGGGTAAGACAGATGAATTAAATACAAGAAAATTATAAGAATACACAAGAAAACTGCATTTTAATAGATAAAATAGGCCCCTGGGGAGACAACTGCTCCCCCCCCCCCCTTCATTATGCTACTGTAAAACATTGTATGCAAATGAACACCGAGAATTCTGACCTACTAAACTGTAAAAAAAATTAATTTAAATCTTACCTTGGAACATTTCTGAAATAAAGCAAAATGAGTGAAGAAAATAAAACATTTGATGAATTGAATTCTGTAAGAAAGCAACACACAAAACAGTAATAGAAGTTTTAAAACATACTTTCTAACTACCACTAGAGGATGTTTAAAAAGTTCCAATAGTTAAAATATTCTGAATATAAATACTTTAATTGAATTCTAATTTAAAAATTACCTCATTTTTTATAAAAGACATAGGTTTTAATAAAGAGTATTCAATCAGGGCTCATGCTCTTTTCATGAAACAAAATTATATTTAAGAAATTTATAAGGAATACATTTTCAGGATTATCTATTTCAATAGTCATTCACATTTAAAATCAAAAGGTATAAAATGAGTCCTTAAATTTTCATTAAATTTTTACTAAAGATTTATAAAAATAATTATACACTAGTAAAGATTATATTTCCAAGTAATTTCTTAATAATATTGAAATATTATACATTCCAAATTGCAATCATGATTAAAAATGATTGCTATTAAAAATGATTGCTATCATGATTAAAAATAAGTTTTTAAGATTTCAAAAAAAGTACTTTCAAAACCCTTAAAAATAAATACAAAAATATAAGGATTTTCTAAGCGAACTTGTGGGCTGAGTAGACAGTTTACTCTAACATGGCATTTTCCTCAATTTCAGCAAACAAAATGGGCAGTCTCTTTTGGATTATCTCATTTGAGATAACTTTATATTCATGATTCCTGCCCCATAAAAAGCAATCAAACACTGTTCGCTGCTTATTTCAACTCAACAGTTGCAAGCAGCTATTCGTAGCATTAGAAGCAAATCTCTCTACATTTATGCAATTCTAGATATAATTAACATAACACTCTGATTACACTCCCTTTGAAATCGATGACTTCTCACATTCCATAAAATTTCAATTTGTACGGAATTTTCAAATTGTCAAAGGATTTCTCAAGGCTCGTTATTTTTCCTACCCATTCCTTTGTTATTGGACTTGATGCCACCACATATAGAAAGCTCCATTCTTGGAGCATGAAAGAATATTCTCCCTTTTTCTAATTTGCACGTAAAAAAGAATTTGCATTACAGAAAATTTCAGAAGAGCTCCCTAAAACTTTCTATAAATTCTTAAAGGATTCATGAACCATCTGACAGTAATAACTGTCCCATAGGAATAATAATCTTATGCAATGTTTAAACATTATTATTTTTTCTTAAAAAACAATAATGTGCCTATAACATAAAATCTCGACTTACACTTCATTCAGACTTTTGGGACTCATTTGCTTAAAAAAGCAAGTCAAATATGAAAAATGAAAACCAAGTGTAAGGCATCAAATAATGTGAATGTTTCAAAAGCTGTATCTTATAAACATGTGTAATTTAAATTTTAAAGGAGGCTAAATCTCTTTCAAAGTATTAAAATTACTAATTTTTTAATTTTTTGAAGTACTAAATTTAGAGATTAAACTGTCAACTGCTGCTCATGGCCCTACCTGACTTTATACATAAGTCACAAAAGGTAATGTTCCCTGGTAATGGTCCACCAAAAGTAATGCTCCAAAGGCAATGGTCCCTGGAAAATAGTCTTCAAATTTTACTATGAGATTCTAAAATTTTAAAAAGTTTAAAATTACATCTAATATCAGCAATATGTAAGAAAATATCTGCAAAATGATTATTCTGTTTAAAACTTAACTGTGATTTCAGATTAAATTTATATTGCAATGATATTTGCATTTAAAATGTTGATCTATAACATTTAATAGTTACTTAAAGCATCTATTTACGTTTGACTAGGTTGTTGAAACCCAGACCGTCCGACCTACCAGAAAGGTGTAAGGTAACAGTTTGGACGATCGGGAAGTGCCACCCAATTTAGACCGGAACCCAGTGGGGGAGGCATCCACAGGGACCCTACCCTCCTTCCCCTACCACCAACCTCTCGGAAGGACTTTCGGACCCACGTGTTTAACGTGATCGTACTCCGCATGAACACGGCGGCAGTTGTGGCTCCTATTTCCATTAAATTGAGCTTTACTCCCAGTAACACTAAAAACAAACTGCTGCTTGTAAGACAAGAACTTGCTACTTCCTTGTATAAAGTAGACATAATCAGTTAGATGACAAATGTCTGTATTACGATTCTTGGCTTTCACCCAAGTGGCCCGGGTTAGATTCCCGGCATGAGAACCAGTCTCTCACCTAACTGATATACGTCTACTTTATGCAAGGAAGTAGTAAGTCCTTGTTTACTCCTAGTGTTTAAAATAAGTCAAACTATGCAAAATAGTATAATCTATACATAAAATATGAGTAAGCATAAGACACAAAAATTAGTTTCACGATATATTGGGGGCCCCTATCCAAAGGCCATTTATCACTTTAAATGCTGTTTTTATTCTACGGTTGTAATTAAAGCCAAATGAAACACTGAATGTAGACTTTCTTACAGTTATTTTGTTATGCTCACACCATGCTCAGGTATTTGAACTTTAAGTTGATTTACGAAAAAGTTCAACAACTAACAATGGCTCAACATCTAGAACTCAACACCATGGGGGGAAAAATAAAAAATGGTACATATCTAAATCAGCTATGGATATTATTTACACATACATTGATGGGATAAAATGTATATTTGAGCAGGTTTTCTGGGAACTGAGAGAACACATTTATGCTACAAACACATACACATAAAAATATTATATTTGATAATGAAACTTGACCATTTAAGGGTTTATGAGAACATAAGGAATACAGTATTGTCCCCTCAAATCAATGGCAGCTCTTGATGATTAGGTTATCATGCATCATCATGTTATAGGAGTTATGCTTTTGCAAATTTCATATCACTCATCATTTTTGTAACAAAATGGTGTAAAAGAAGAAAGTAAAAAAGAGCAAAGGCACTTACATTGGTTACCATTGACAAGCCAATGAGGAATGAAACGAAACAAGTACCAGCAATAAAGTACTCTCGCCGATAGCCAACTCTCAAGTAATTAGGAAACAAATCAACAATAGCAGTTACAAATCCTTCAATAGCAACAAACTGAAAAAAAAATAATACTAATAACAATAATGATAATGAGAATTCTAAAAGGCAAAATTACTTAAAATGAAAACTTCATTGATCTTCTATTTCAGCATTTTCTAAACTTTTCATTTTTTTTTTTGGCTAAGGAATACTTTTTGCCATACTACAATTCTACTGAGTATTTGCCTTTTGCAATTGTTTTGCCCTCCAGGTTTTAGTATTAATAGATTAGATATCCATGGCTTCTAAAGAACTTAGAGGTGTAGTTTTTGTTTAAAGTAACAAGGTTATTCAATGAAAAGTACTATGAGGCATGTTTTTTAAGTAAGTACCGTTTTGGAATTAAAAAAAGACGTGCAAAGATATCGCAATAATTTTATTTCTACATGAAAGCCTGTACCTTAATCTACTTTTCTACATAATTTCCGTGAATATTGAGGCACTTGTCATAACGTGGCACCAGTTTTTGAATACCCTCCTCATAAAATTCTGCCGCCTGACTTGTTAACCACTGTATCACAACTGTTTTGACTTCGTTATCGTCTTGAAGACGCTGACCACCCAGGTGTTTCTTCAAGTGCAGGAACAAATGGTAGTCGCTGGGTGCCAGATCAGGGCTGTATGGAGGATGATCTAGAGTTTCCCATTTAAAAGATTTGATGAGATCTTTGGTCCGATTAGCCACATGTGGACGGGCATTGTCATGCAGCAAAACGATACCCATACTCAACTTGCCACGTCTTTTGTTCTGGATTGCACGACGCAGATTGTTCAATGTCTCACAATAAGACGCTGCATTGATTGTCTCATTACGAGGCAGAAACTCCACTAGCAATACTCCTTTTTTGTCCCAAAAAACTGTGCACATGATTTTCCGGGCAGAAATTGTTTGCTTAAACTTCACTCTTTTGGGTGATGATGAATGTCGCCATTCCATGGATTGTTGTTTTGATTCTGGTGTGACGTAGGCCACCCATGTTTCGTCACCAGTAACAATTTGGTCTAAAAAATCTTCACCTTCATTGTGGTACTGCTCAAGGAAAGTCAATGCACTGCCTAAACGTTGGGTTTTGTGCAAATCCGTCAACATTTTTGGAACCCAACGTGAACACAATTTCCGGTAATTCAAGTTCTCGGTCACAATGCGATACAAAACACTACGAGAATATTGAGAAAACCAGTCGCACATTGATGAAATTGTAAAGCGTCTGTTTTCTCTCACCTTTTCTTCCACTCTGCACCAAATCTTCATTAAAGACCGAAGGACGCCCACTCCGTTCTTCATCATGCACATTTGTGCGGCCATCTTTAAATGCTCTCACCCATTTCCTTACCATTCCATCACTCATAATGTTTTGTCCGTAAACTTCACAGATCTCACGATGAATATCGATCGGTTTTACGCCTTTAGCACTAAGAAATCGTATAACAGCCCGTACTTCACAATCGGCGGGACTCACGATTGTCGGAGGCATCTTAAACACTCAGTAAACAACGTATACAATGAAGAATCAGACTGTAATGGTGTCAGTGCGTAGACAAGAGATGTAGGTAACCAGCGCGCATGCGCGGAACGCCGACCGTAGCGCTGCGGCGGCGGAATCGCAAAACGGTACTTACATAAAAAACATGCCTCGTATTAGAAGGTAAATTTTTGTATACACCTCCTGATGATTTAACAAATTCATTACCTTCTATTCATTGTTATTCATTCTCTTTTTTAATTGGTTTTAATTCATACAGATATTTTTCTGTTTTCATTTTGCTGGCATCTATTTTCTTGATTTTTATCTAATAATCAAATGAATTCTTTTGTATGGATTTTGGGTGCTATACTATGTCTTTTAAATCTTTTATTTAACTTATAAATTTCATCTTATTTATATGCTGCAATTAGCACAATAATTAGATGTAATTTTAATGTACAGTTTTTAGTATTGTATTGTTAAACTAACTTGTGATACATACTTGGCATATAGGGTGTCCCAAAAAGATTGAAACGTTCTTTAATTCTTTACCTGCTGGAGATAAGTGAGCAATGTAAATTGCAAAAATGTTGAAAGTAAGGTAGGAAATAAGACTACGTTAAAGAAAAAGTCCTCCCATTAATTTTAAAAAAAGTTATACTTTTTAAATTTTTATACGACCACCTTAGACAAATTTGGTCAATCAGAAATTTTTTATTTTTAATGCAACAAGACCATTACAAAAAACTGCATATCTGTATCTTTAAAACTGAGTGAGTTATATTTAATTGAAAATTGAACATTGAGAATGGGGGCTAAATATCAAATTAGAAATGTAAATTTGTGACATATCACAAAAAATATAAAACTGGATGATAATACATAGGATACCCAACCGCGTAGTGAGTACCACTGTTTTATATGATCTCTGTCTGTGTAATGCTTTATTTAGATGCATTTGTGATAAAAAATTTTGACACATATTAAAGTATTTTTGATCTAAACAATTTCCATCGTTAATTTGTTTATGATCTCTATTTTCACTGATGAAACCTTTCATATGGTACGAAAAAGTGGCATAAGTCAGATTTTTTCCTTTATCATAATTCAGTTGATTTTAAAGATACAGATATGCGTGTCTTTTTAATGATCTTGTTGTATTAAAAATAAAAAATTTCTGATTGACCCAATTTGTCTAAGGGAGTCGTATAAAAATTTAAAAAGTGTAACTTTTTAAAAATTAATGGGAGGACTATTTCATTAATGTAGTCTTATTTCTTACCTTACTTTCAACATTTTTGTAATTTATATTGTCCACTTATATCCAAGAGGTAAAGAAAGCGTGTTTCAATCTTTTGGGGACACCCTGTATAATATTTAAATTCTTAACTCTTTGATTATTTAAATTTATATATATATATATATATATATATATATATATATATATATATATATATATATATATATATATATATAAAATCAATAAAAAGTTAGTACTAGTATTTCTCAAAAATAGATGATTTCTTGAGTGGCTGTTTGGTTACTTAATTAAATCTTTACAGGCTAACTATTAGAAGATGATAATGCTTTAAAAGGTAGGTCTTGTTTGGTCTTATTTTATTATTTTTATTTGTGTAAATATTATCGATATTTCTTGGCAGGCTGTCTTGCGAGATTTTACTCTCTAGACTGAAGGAAATCCTTGGTTTATAATTATCTGGATCATTACAGCCTAATTAGAAAAATAAATTAAATACTCTAAATTTCTAAATTTTATTGTTGACTTTGTCGGTTACCAATACCGATGCAAGACTTTCAAATGAACTACAACTTTCATGAAAATACAATTTGCCCAAAGTATCATGTAAGATAAAATTTAACAATGCAGATATTAAGTTGCACACATACACACCTGACTGTCAAGGCCCAGCATGAGTATCATGAAGAAAAAAAGAACAGCCCACAGGGGAGCCGCAGGCATTTGAGTAACTGCTTTCGGATAAGCTATGAAGGCTAAACCAGGGCCTGAAAAGTAAATACAACTTTATTAACTATACTAAGTTTATTTGTTTTTGGCAATGAAATCAGATAATTTTTATTTAATTTAAAAGACTGAAAAATCTAAATACAGTAGAACTTGGTTAATTTGAACCCAATATTATTTTCAATTGAATTACCATTCACATCAGTGTTAAAAAATATTTAATTGGACTTTTCAATGCGAAATTTAATTGATTCAAAGTTAGAACATCTGCTCATTTCTAAAGGACATCTTGAAAATCTTCCACTAATGACAATGAATAGATTTTCTATGACCACTATTTAAAATAATTGAATTGTGGTTTTGTTTGTATGACTATTTTACGACGTATCCTCTTGAATCGTGAGTGTACTTTCAGGATACTAAAAGGAATCCAATTTCTGGATAACTAACACTTTTTTAAAAGCACTAGTAAGTTTAAACAGGAACAATATACAGTGAATAGCTTGAGAACTATCTTACAGGATCACTAAACAACTGTCAGGTACAAGGAAACAGCAGATACTATTTTAAAAACACTGAAGAATCTCACAATTCAATTTAGCTTGTATCACATCAACTCTCTCAAACTGAAAAATGACTTCCTTATATACTTTCCATAGAATGTTCTAGAAAATGTTCAGTATCATCAAAACTAGTCAGTTTTTATCAAAGTTCTAGTGTATTTGAAAACTCGCCAAAAGTCACTAAGTTGACGATATTTTGCCGAATCTGACATGTTCCGACATGGTATGGCACCCCTACTTTCACATAATAGGAATGGTTGTTTTACATATTCGTAACACTATGACTTGCTTGTTAGCCAGAAAGTTTTTATCTTTGCATTTTTTACTATACCCATTTGCATAAAATATTAATAAGGTAAGAAACAATGTATGCTACATATGCAGTAATACTCCTACTTTTCAGATAAGAATTGTTCCATTATATGATTCAACCTTTTAAAAGAATTTTCATTAATATGTGTCTATTAATTGAAGGCAGAACCATGTTATTTGCTTGTCTCATTTCTGTACATATTTTTAAAAAAAAAATTTGCTTGGAATCATTTTCAACAAGCATAATGACTTATTTTCCAAAATTATAGACCTTGTCTTAATTTGCAGATATTAATTACATTATCTTAATACTTAAATGTAATTCAATATAACCATTAATGTTATGTCAGGGTTCATTCTAGGATTTAAAAAGGAAAGGGCATATCCCGAAAAAGGGCATATCACGTACTGAAAAGGGCACATATTTTTAAAAGGGGACCAATTATAAATTAAAAAAAATTACTTTGCCAAAAATACTGCCATTACTTTTGAGTGGCTTTAATAAATTATGAATGAGAAAAAACGTTGCACATTTCTCGGTGTTTTGAAAATTTGACAATATCTGGAGAAGTGTCATTTTATAAAGAAGGGTGACATTTTTTGATGCCAGGGCACAAAATTATAGTCCTGGGGCATGCAGGGCGGGTTTTCTAATTTCTAAGGGCAGCATGGCGGGCCGCCCTGCGAAAAACCCCTAGGATGAACCCTGGTTATATGGTAATGCATAAAAATAGGATGGCTGAATGATTGTTATTAAAATACTTATTCAAAATTGGATAATTTGGCTATTTTTGCACTTCCTCTGAAATTTGAATTTAGAAGTTTCACTGCAAGTGATATCAGAAGAATTCAATTGTTACCAGGAAATTGTGTAGCCCAGCATCAAATCATACAGAAATGAGGGAGGTGCTCTTGCATAAATAAAATTATTCAAATACATACCTGAATCTCTCTCTCTCTCTAATATGTTTGGGTGATTTTTTTTTTTTTTTTTTCAAAAATAAATAGTCTTTATTTACCTTTATACTTATGATATATGATAAATGCATCCATTTGCTGATAGTGAAACAATGAGATTTCTATATTTTACTATCAACAAATCAGCATGAATGTGTATTCATCCTTTTTTTTTTTTTTTAATTATTATTTCTTTGCATAAATGTTGAAAAAATAATAAAAATACACACCAAATTCCAGCATTTTGATCCCCAATACATACTAGTACACAAAAAAGGAGATAAAATGGAATTTAACAATGGTAGGTTCAAGTTTTAAAAACAGTTAATAAAATCTGGATACTACCACCTTTTGTTAATATGGCTAATAGAAAAGTAGGGTTTCTACTCTGGAGTTAAAATATATACAGGGGGTTCAGTGCTATCGGTGCCCAATGGCTATTTCCTCAACTGTTAGATAGAGTCTCACAGAGATATACTTCCAATTGCAAAAATGTTTTAAATTTTAAAATCTATTATCTGAGACAGTTTAAATCAATAAATTCATTTCTGAAAGAAATACGAAATATAAATTTTTATACAGTCCAATAATTTTTATAGTTTTTAATAAATAAATTTAGTAAATAAATTTTTATACAGTTTATACATTCCTACCAATTATATTTCGGAAAATCATCCTCACACAATTTCACGCAAAATAAAAAAAAATCTTCCTTTTACGACCAAAATTCACTGAGTTACGAAGTATTAAACTTTATGACTTAAGTAGCTTTTCTAGGCATAAAAATGTCCCGTTTCAGGCATCCAACCAATTAGGGACCGCATTGACCATTTCTCAGCACAAAAAGTGCTCCAACTTTAAACAGCTATAAGTCGATCAATTTTGGTCGCAAAAAGATGATTTTTTTTTTTATTTTGCATAAAATTGTATGAGGGCGATTTTCCTAAATACGAGGCATGTTTTTTAAGTAAGTACCGTTTTGGAATTAAAAAAAGACGTGCAAAGATATCGCAATAATTTTATTTCTACATGAAAGCCTGTACCTTAATCTACTTTTCTACATAATTTCCGTGAATATTGAGGCACTTGTCATAACGTGGCACCAGTTTTTGAATACCCTCCTCATAAAATTCTGCCGCCTGACTTGTTAACCACTGTATCACAACTGTTTTGACTTCGTTATCGTCTTGAAGACGCTGACCAACCAGGTGTTTCTTCAAGTGCAGGAACAAATGGTAGTCGCTGGGCGCCAGATCAGGGCTGTATGGAGGATGATCTAGAGTTTCCCATTTAAAAGATTTGATGAGATCTTTGGTCCGATTAGCCACATGTGGACGGGCATTGTCATGCAGCAAAACGATACCCTTACTCAACTTGCCACGTCTTTTGTTCTGGATTGCACGACGCAGATTGTTCAATGTCTCACAATAAGACGCTGCATTGATTGTCTCATTACGAGGCAGAAACTCCACTAGCAATACTTCTTTTTTGTCCCAAAAAACTGTGCACATGATTTTCCGGGCAGAAATTGTTTGCTTAAACTTCACTCTTTTGGGTGATGATGAATGTCGCCATTCCATGGATTGTTGTTTTGATTCTGGTGTGACGTAGGCCACCCATGTTTCGTCACCAGTAACAATTTGGTCTAAAAAATCTTCACCTTCATTGTGGTACCGCTCAAGGAAAGTCAATGCACTGCCTAAACATTGGGTTTTGTGCAAATCCGTCAACATTTTTGGAACCCAACGTGAACACAATTTCCGGTAATTCAAGTTCTCGGTCACAATGCGATACAAAACACTACGAGAATATTGAGAAAACCAGTCGCACATTGATGAAATTGTAAAGCGTCTGTTTTCTCTCACCTTTTCTTCCACTTTCTGCACCAAATCTTCATTAAAGACCGAAGGACGCCCACTCCGTTCTTCATCATGCACATTTGTGCGGCCATCTTTAAATGCTCTCACCCATTTCCTTACCATTCCATCACTCATAATGTTTCGTCCGTAAACTTCACAGATCTCACGATGAATATCGATCGGTTTTACGCCTTTAGCACTAAGAAATCGTATAACAGCCCGTACTTCACAATCGGCGGGACTCACGATTGTCGGAGGCATCTTAAACACTCAGTAAACAACGTATACAATGAAGAATCAGACTGTAATGGCGTCAGTGCGTAGACAAGAGATGTAGGTAACCAGCGCGCATGCGCGGAACGCCGACCGTAGCGCTGCGGCGGCGGAATCGCAAAACGGTACTTACATAAAAAACATGCCTCGTATAATTGGTAGGACCGGGGAAC
The DNA here is from genome assembly GCA_951213105.1 of Amaurobius ferox. Taxonomy (NCBI): domain Eukaryota; kingdom Metazoa; phylum Arthropoda; class Arachnida; order Araneae; family Amaurobiidae; genus Amaurobius; species Amaurobius ferox. Next base: position 115,302,553 of record OX578153.1, on the reverse strand, counting down.
TGTATAAAAATTTATATTTCATATTTCTTTCAGAAATGCATTTATTGATTTAAACTGTTTCTAAGATAATAGATTTTAAAATTTAAAACATTTTTGCAATTGGAAGTGTATCTTTGTGACTAACGGTTGAGGAAATAGCCATTGGGGGGGCACCGATAGCACTGGATACCCTGTATATATATATATATTTATATATATATATATATATATATATATATATATATAATATTGTAAATACCAAAGTACGAAACGTACCCGATTGTAAACTAATAGAAATTGCCAAGTCATATAGGCGCAATGCAGCTCTATTAATGTTTAAATATAATGGCAACGCATCGAATCGCTCGGCACTTTATATATGAATTGTTGAATGTTCTGTCATTCAGTTTAACTTCTTATTTCAACCTGTCTCAATCCAATTTTTTCTCCACTCGGTCCATGCATTCACTTCTGGTATACGTCTTTTGCTTTGACGTTCCAAGGAAATATGGCCACAGGCACGTAACGGCTCCAGGAGTGTCTCCTTAGGAGTAATAGCTGGCTATAACCGGGAACAAGGGGTCACAATCCCCCTTGGCCACTTGTTATTTCCCTGTTGGCACTTATATCACATCTGGATCTTTTTTGACCTTCTTATACATATATATATATATATATATATATATCAAGAAAAAGTAAAAATATGTAAAGGGGGGATGCCAGATAAATTGCATATAAATGGCTGAGAGGGATAGCGACCTCTCATTCCCGTTTAAAGTACTTTTATGTCTAGACAACGCCCACGGAAACCAATGCAATATAATGACAGGTCCCCGATATGTGCAAAATCGAAGGCACAAGAACGAAGACAGAATGGAATAATGAGAGGTTGAAATTTATAATGTCAATCTGACAACCATACAATCCGGAATGCATAAAACTCTTCCTTAAGTGAACTTTTTAACGCATGCGTACATCGTTATACACTGTTATGATGTCATATTACCTATGTCTTGTCTAAATGAGTATTCTTCTTTAAAGAAGGAATTATAATGATGTTTAAGAAAATTTATCGGGTAATATTTGTTATATGCTTCTCGCATGATTCTTTTGTTACTTATTATACAATCATTTTTGAAAGTATTATTGTGGAGATTTCTTCTGAGGTGTCCTGTGATGATATTACGGAAAATATTCTTAGTCAAATTTGAATTCCATTCTATGATTTGGTTAATCTTCATATCAAAATTGTCACGTTTGCTGTACAATACCGTATGAATTCCTTTTATATTTCCTTTTATATTCCCCCTCTTTACATATTTTTACTTTTTCTTGATATATCCTGCTTCGGATTATAGAGCCGCAATGCGCCTTATCCTAGGTAGAATCCTGGTAATTTGATGTAGAATTGTATACATAAATAGAGATTTCGTTTTGAATATATATATATATATATATTCTGAATTGCTTATATGGGTAATTGTCCTGTCTCCTGCTCTGACTCACTGGATGGGTCTGGGAGTGTTGCCGTGAACGTTTGTACTGCTTCCCTAGTTGTATTTCGACATGCTCATTCCGGTGCTTCTAGATATTTATTCTGCTGAGGTTGATTGCGTATACATATGGTGAAAGAAGAAGGGTTCATGCCACATGGTAATACAAATTTCCTTAATGTTTCTTCATTTTTTCATCTATTGATGCCTGTAGTCTGAGTTTGAGCATTTATAGTAATGTACTATTGCTCAATCTGAAACAGGCATTTGTTTGGGTTAATTAGAATTAAATACTCAGACCTGAAGATGAATTTAATTCTGATTAACCATTGAACTTGAGCCGGTGCTGTTCTTTTCTCTTATCGGCAATATGGCCATGGTTTTGCTTCTATGGTGATGTTAACATCACTTGAATTTTTATTATTACATTTTTCTATATATATATACACACACACATATATATATATATGTATATATATATATATATATATATATATATATATATATATTTAAGGACTTCTTAAGACCTATTTAAATTTTTTCCCAGGGACTTGCAGTACAAAACAGCTGGAGGGATGGGATAATATATAGGGGAAACTCTTGTATTTAGAGCCACCTATTTCCAAACTCTAATAACATAGCTGCCAACCTTGGAAAATGAAAATTAGGGAGATTTTAAAATATATGCAATTCGTGACAAAAGTCAAAAAATTGCACAGCACGATAACAATTTGTTTTTTTACAGAAAGCATAAAAGGGAATTTTCAAGACAGAATAGGGATTTTTTTCCCTCTACTACAAAACTGCACCATAAAAAATAGACAAATATGATAAACAATCTGTATTGTATCTATAAACACAATTTAATTTCAACGAATACAAAAGAATTAAAACATATTTTAAAAAATAAGCACATTCGTTAGAGTTATTCTCATCAGAGTCTATAACAATGTTCATTACACTGAATATGATGCATAAAGAAAAATGTCATTGGTTACTGTTTAATAATCATTCACATGTCTTTGATACAAAAACACTTCAAACACAAACATCCCATAATCATTATATCTTTATGCGATTCAGATAAAACTGAAGCAACACCATTTTTACTTCCAATCATGACATTAGCATTATCACAGCCAAACGCAATGGTATTTTCTGGAAGTATATTTTTAACAACTAAATTTTCAATTATAAGATTGCCAATATTCCAACTTGTAGAATTTCCTTTTAATGCTGGTGCACATAACAAATTACTTTCAACAAGTGAAGTAACATGATTAAAATATGTTACTACGATGGGATACAATTTTTCATCGTCATTATTTCCGTCAGTAGCAACAGCAAAAGGTTGTTTTTGCAAGCGTGATATTAACGTTGATTGATCTTCTAGCGCCATCAACCGCATTATAGCTGTGGTTTTCGTGCATGCTGAACCATATTTTTTTGCAGTTTCAGACTTTGGAAACATCTTTCTGAATAACAGACCCACATGGTCTGTACAGCTAAGAGGCATATTATGTTCCACAATAAAGGCCGTGAACAAACACTCAGCACGGGTAACACTGAAATCTTCAGATGGCGAGAAGAGAGTTTTAATTTTCAAATTCTTTTCCTGATGTTTGACGTCTTGATGCTTTTTTGATTTTATATGAGTCACAATATCACCTCTTCCGCCATGTGCAATGTTTATGTCAGTCCCACAATCAGAGCAAAAGGCAAAAGATGCTCCTTTTCTTGACCATTTGATGAATGAAAATTCAGTAGAATATGCATCTTTAAAACGTAAAAGATACTTTTTGCGAATTCATTCTAATTACAAATACTGGTTTTCAGAACCACAAATATAGAGCACGTGGCCACGAAATCAAATAATTTGCATTGCTCCCGAGTGTCAATCTTGATTTCAACAACAGTGGAACCGGAAAAGAAAAACAAACACTCGACGGTTACGATTTTCTCAAGTGGAGCTAACGATATACTTACTCTAGCCACTTCGCGACAGCTACTAGCAGAACAATAATATGATGTTATTTCCTCAGTTGAGGCTCATGGGAAATTTTATTTTTCGTTAACCTGTTCAAAATGCACAGCCACATTGAAAATGAGAACATTGCAGTGATTTTCTTACAAAAAGAAACATAGGGATTTTTTGCTAAAACATAGGGATTTTTTTAGGAAAATCCTTTTTGTAGGGATTTTTTCTAATTATTGTAAAAATTCGGGAGACTCCCGGAAAAATAAGGAGATTTGGCAGGTATGTAATAATATTCCTTAGAACAAGCTCTCAGTAACAAAAATAGTTTGTACTTGTTAAATCTTATATGCCCTTTGCACTAAAATCAGTTTAAGGCTTGATTTTATTTTTCTTTCTAAAAGATGTTAATTTATTTTTAATTTTACAAATGAGCCTAAGTACAATGGCAGTGTTGTACTTTGGGACAGTAAGCTTGTACCTGTGTTATTATTCAAAGAATGGACAGTGTTAAACATTACATGTTTGTGTAAAATAAGGGCATTTTAGGTCTAATGTATCTTGAAAGTAAATACTGAGTGCAGTTTAATCTAATATAAGCACTAACACTAATTTGCTTCAATTAGCCAAATGATGTCATGCAAAACTTCTAAACTCATTAAAATTTATTTATTCTTTCAACACAAAAAATCTGTTCAGCTCATTTTCATTTTTTTTTTATTAACTACACAATTGATAAAATTGCACCTATGGCAATATGTGACCTTAAGTACAAGGCATAGCTGCTATTTGTAAAATGGCTTCATTAACCCAAACTGTAAAGAAGTTCAGCTTTGTTAATATTCCATTCTTATGTATAACAAAAACTATCTGTGATACATCAAAACAAAATTTTACATTTACCTTCAAAAACTCAAAATCAAAATGATGTAGAAAATTCCAGTTTTGAACATCAAATCAAAAGTTATCCTTCTACTCTGCTGCTTCCCCTTCCCTTTCATTCAAAATGGTTGCTAAGATATCAAATTATGTTATCATTTACCTCAAAGAGTAATATTGCTGAAAAATATATATTTTGAAAATAAAGCTAGGTGGGTGGACATAGGTACATGAGTCTCCCCTATATATACAGGGTGTCCCAAAAAGATTGAAGCATGCTTTATTTCTTTACCTGTTGGAGATAAGTGTGCAACGTAAATTGCAAAAATGTTAAAAGTAAGATAGGAAATAAGACCACATAAATTTAATAGTCCTCCCATTAATTTTCAAAAAGTTACACTTTTTAAATTTTATACGACCCTCTTAGACAAATTTGGACAATCAGAAATTTTTATTTTTAATGCAACAAAATCATTAAAAAAACCCGCATATCTGTATCTTTAAAATCAACTGAATTATGACAGAGGAAAAAATGTGACTTATGTCACCTTTCCGTACCATGTGAAAGGCTGTTTCATCAGTGAAAATAGGGATCATAAACAAATTGACGATGGAAATTGTCTAGATCAAAAATACGTTAAACGTATGTGAAATTTCAGGCAAGTTTGGATATCACCATCCAAAATCCCAAGCAGTTTCTGCAGTCTTTTTATTACATGGAGCATAAATCATTGTTAATTCGAAAAACTCATTATTTGTTAAAAATACCATAATGCACAACCAGTTACATGTTCTTAATTCATCAATTTAGAACTAAACATGCTGACAATTTACCGAATGTTTTCTAATCTTCTTTATTTTGGTATAATATTTGAAAAAAGTTTAGTTGTATTGAATAGAAATAATACTGGAAATAAATACATAAATTAAGAAATAAATCGTCTGCATTTCGTTCTTCAGTTTTTTAAAATTATTTTACTATGAACATTTTAAAAGGGTTAAATTAGAGTTAAAGGAAAGAAAAAATAGTCTGTGAGTTCCATTCTTTGTTTTGAAAAATTATGTTAAATTTCAAAATCAAATACATACTTGCATTTGTTTACTTATTTATTTTAATTGTTTCAAATAAAAAATGGCATGTCTCAATGTGAAAAGTACTTAAGAATCCGTGATTGTATCGTGAGCCTACACGGAATTCGCAAAAATGTCTCCCATGTATTATCATCCAGTTTTGTGATATGTCACAAATTTACATTTCTAATTTGATATATGGTCCCCATTCCCAATGTTCAATTTTCAATTAAATATAACTTGCTCAATTTTAAAGATATAGATATGCAGGTTTTTTTAATGATCTTGTTGCATTAAAAAAAAAAATTTTTTTGATTGACCAAATTTGTCTAAGGGGATCGTATGAAAATTTAAAAAGTGTTAACTTTTTGAAAATTAATGGGAAGACTATTTCACACAGGGTTCATGCCCATTTTTCAAAATGAAATTCCCTGAGTTTTCTAGGTTTTCCCTGTTGTCTTCATCAAAATTCCAGGTACTACGTACTACTATTTTAATGCCAATTTCAAAAAATAATTTTAGATTTAACTGGTATTTACCGTGAATATATGAAAGTGGGGTGGGGTGGGGGTGAATTCAAAATTTTATATATTTGTATATGTTGTGACATGTCACAACCCGTTATATTTTATTATTCCAAAATTAACATTTTTTTATAATTAATAATTAAATATTTTTTATTTTAATTTTAATTATTTAATTTATTTTAATTTATTATTCTAAATTTATTTTATTCCAAATTTTATTATTCAAAATTATTTTATTAGAATCTTCCATTAAAACTCTACATTAATATTAAATAGCTTTCATTTTGGGTTCATGCTAAGTCGTGCAGATTCTATAAACCATAATAATCATCTGTCACTCACTATTTAATCTACCTGGTTAAGTACTTGTTTAGTTTTTATGGCATGCCAACTGAGTGTGTGGCTTCAGCCAATCACAGCGTACCAAGTTTGAGTGGGAAGTTCCCCTTGTTAGAGAGAGCGCGGGATTCAGTCTTCTAAAATTTTGTCGAAAATATAGGTTGTGTTTCCGGACAGGGGTGCCCTGGGCCCCTTGTCCAAGCCATTTTTTTTACATTGTTTGTGATTTTGTATAGATACTAACATCATAATGAATCCATAAAAGTTTTACTGAAAGATGGGTGAATTATTAAAACCTGTAAGAAGGAAATATCTTTTTAAAGTAATAAGGCATTATTTTTTTAGAAGATGAAGATTCAAATTATACATGATGCAATTGTTCTTACAAGGTAAAACATTTGAATTGGTGAAAAGTTATATACTCAAATTTATTGATGATGCATAGGTATTTTACAGTGTTGTGAAGGTAAAATAAAATATTGAATTGTTTTGTATTGATAAGGTGATTGATGTGTCAAAAGATTTTGCTTAATTACAATGAATTTTAAGAAAATGTGCATATAATGAAGTATTTATGCTGAATGATTTTATCCAAAATCTGCTCATGATGTTGCATACAGTGTATACATGATTCATATCAATTGAATTGTTTTGTATCGATAAGGTGATTGATGTGTAAAAAGATTTTGTTCAAATTGAACGAAATTTAAGAAGATGTGCATATAATGAAGCATTTATTCTGAATGATTTTATGCAAAATCTGCTCATGATGTTGCACATAGTGTATACGGTATCCATATCAATTGAATTGTTTTGTATCAATAATATAAAAGAAACTTTGTCTCCTTTTTGTGAAATTAACAATAATGATTATTAATAAAATGAAAATTTTCATAGATGAGATTCTGATATATTAACTATAAAGTTCATGATACCATAAAAACTATATTACAATTTGCACTTGAAGAATGTAGGTGATTCTGATAAACAAACAAACAAAAAAAATTTCAGTAGTGCTGTAAAATTAAGAACAGGAATTATAACAGTCTTGTGGAATATCATTTTGACACAATTCATTTTGTCACAATTTTCTTATTGCAGGTCAAGATTCAGGTAAGGATTTGGAAATGCAACTGAAACTTAATTAAAGCCTCTTATGTAATCAGTAATTATTAGGCACTCACATGCAGGATGGATTTTAATATAATTTATATTTTTACACAACGCATTGTACTTTCTTTCAAAATTCTTTTCCCATTATACGGTCCCATTCCATTAAAGTAATTAACTATTAATTAATTTTTCCCTTTTAATTGCATGTGAGTGCCCGATCCCCAATCAGTGTAATGGTACGACTGCTTAATTGATCTCATTATCATTAATCAGGTCATTGAGCAGTTGTATCACAACAGTATACAATTTTATCTGCATATATAGTACAACCTCAAAAATCTGGACTTTGACAATTTCAGATGTTAGAATTTTCCGGATTTAGAGAGTTTGGATAAAATTCAAACTTAATATCAACTAAATACACTATAAAACATTATGTTTAGTAAAAATAATGAAAAAAGTCAAGTTAACCCATTAAAAAATATTATTTAATACAAAACAAAATAAAAAATGGAACAAAAGAAATTAAAAAAAAATATGTACATACACAAGAAATTAAAAAAAAATATGGTTTATTTAAGGTTAAAATAAGGAACATAAAGTGAATTGCGTAATCGCGCTGTTTATGCGAAAATAATTAAAAAATTAAGTTTAATAATTAATCAGAATATCAAAATAAGCTAGTTTAGTTCAATCTAATATGCAATACTTAGAAGATAGAGATAGATGGAAAAAGATACTAATTGACTCTCGGCGATTCATGAGAACATAAACCAAATTGTGCAATTGCACTGTTTATGTGCAAATAATTATAATAAAATTAACCGTTCAGTGATTTATGTAAAATTTAGCAACTTTTAAGAAGTACATTTATTACTTCAATGAAAAAAAACGATCTTTTACATTCCACATAGAGATAAATCATCGTTGTCATGTTGAATTGATTGACTTTACCATGCACACGGTTATAAATCCCTATTGTAATGTTAATTTGATTAGCATTAAAGTCTATGCAGCCGTAAATCCCCATTGCTACATTGATTTGGTTAAAATTAGAGTGCACATGGCCGTAAATTTAAATTGGTTTTCACAGAAGGCGATATTCTATAGGAAACTAAGCAATTTCCATAATCCACAGCATGAGTTAGTTTCCCGTTGAAACTCCGAAGAATACGTAATAATCGGTTATCTTTGTGAGCAGATCAGCAAGTTGAAAATTCCTCGGTTTTTCCAGAATTCTGAATAAAAAATAAATTTCTATGAAATTTCCTTGACAGTTTAGTCCACTGTCAAATTCCATGTAAATTCCCGATTTCCAGAGTCTGCACAAACTCTGATTTCATTAACATAGTTTTATTTCCTATCTCACTTTCAACATTTTTGCAATTTACATTGCCCATTCCAACAGGTAAAGAAAGTGCATTTCAATCTTTTTGGGATACCCTGTATATATGTATATAAAAGCAGCACAAATATATATATATCACAGTTTTTCATCTCTTGTACCTCACATTAATTTTCAAAACAAAAAAAAAATGTTGGCTATAACACAAATTTCTTAACAGGTGAAATTAAAGAATTCAATCTCGCCACATGAGAGGTAGCAAGAGATCGCATGACATGATCACATGGCAAATTTTTAAAAATAAAAATTCTAGGACTTAAACCTTTTTTCAGTACTTCTTGGGTGCTCTCGAAAACAAACTAAAATCAAGTACTTCTTAAGGACTTTCAAGACCCATGGGAACCTTTTAAAGTTGGGATGGCTTGAAGAAAATTCATGGAAAGAGGCTTTTTTGCATATAAAATGAGAGAGTTTCTATTTTGGCACATTTCAAGTTGAATATAATGGTCATTATTTTAGACAATACAAATATTTTATGTTGAAAATAATTTTAAGGTTTTATTATACGATCAAAAAAATAAAAGTTTACAATAAGAAAAGAAGGTGGTTAGAAAATTATACCTTTTGAAAAATTTTTACAAAGTAACACACAGTTTCAGTCAGTATAAAATTATGAGGAAAGGAAAAGACACAAATTGAGGAATTTTGTCACTTATTTTTGAAGCACTCATATTTTTGGAACTTACCCGACTCAGCAACATAAGCAACATCCACTCCTAGCTCTGTTGCCATGAAACCAAGAACTGCGAAAATTGCAAAACCAGCATATAAGCTAGTCCCACTGTTCAGAAAAGCTATGAAGATGCACTGGCTGGTAAAAAAAAAAAAAGGTACAATAAGAAATGTAACAACTTAAGTGTGATATAAAAGAGTATTACAAAAGATATTATACCTGTAAAAATTATTGTGAAAATCATTGTAGCTGCCGAGAGCCGTCATGCAGCCTAGTGCAATGGCGTAGGAAAAGAAAATTTGAGTTCCTGCATCTATCCAAACCTGAAACAAACAACCACACATATAAACGATGCAATATTACACATATAGAAATTACTTTCATTATGAAAAAGGGTTTGGGTTATTTAATCAATCTATGGTTGTTTTATTCTGATGAGAGCTAAATAGACTAAAACCTATAGTTTAAATAGGATACTCAACTACAAACATACACATACTCAAATAAGCTTTTCTTCAAAATGAGCAGAAATATAAAAAGAAATAAATGCGGTATAATTCCTTTTTAATACTGCATATACTGAGTGTTTATTGAATTACAGCAACTTTAAACAAAATCAGACTCAATACTGGTATAAGAAGTAGGAAGACATAGCTTGTAAACTAAAGTGATGTAAAAAAGGAGGTTGATGGTTCTATTGAAAGCAAAGTTAAGGACATGATTGGTAAAATCAAAGATTTACCAGACTAAAAGCCAAATTGCAGGTGGCTTAGTGTGTACATTTTGGAAACAACAATTGGGAAGAGATATTGTTCAATGGTCTTCATAGTTAAAGTGCATCAAGAGTGATGTCAAAATAGTGAAATAATTAACAGGTAATACAATCGTTATGGAAGGAGGGTGAATTGATTTCAATGGTGAACTATGAGAGTCTTGTATAGCCCAATTAGCTTAGCACAGTTTCACAGCTGCTGATCCTATAGAATATGGGATAGTCAAAAACAATGTCATGTAATTTTGCATCAAACAAGAATACATATACCACATTATGTAGATTAAAGGGCAGAATATTAGTTATAAAAGTATGCTGGCCTAACAAATCATGATACTTATTCCTTTTTGTCAATGGTCATTTGGGTGGAGCGAAAAAATGAAAGTTGAAATCTTGTTTTGGAATACCTGCCAAAAGTTGCATATTTGTAATACAATACACGTGTAAAATATTATCAAGTTTGAACAACTCCTTGGGCCCTCTATCAAGGCTTGTTTTCTCTCCAAAAATTGTAACTTTATTGTTGGAAACTTGGTTCTGTTTTCGTCGCGATTTTCGTTATCGCGGGAACGTGTCTTAATTTTTTAGAATGGTTTTACCGTTCCCGTGAACGACTCGTGACAAGAACAGAACATGCCATTCATGCAAATCGCCTTCTCGCCGCGCGCGCATCCTGATTTGCATATAGTGAGGGCGCTGCCGTCAACGGTTGTGTTCTAGAGCGTACCCATCACGGTGTATATATGATAGGACACATTCTCAGTTATTCAGATCTTTATGTGGTATTCAGACCTTGACCTGACCTAGCTGACCTGAGGAGACCAGACGGATCTGATCGATAGGTTGATAGATAGACCTGATGCTTAGCAAATACTCAGTTTGAGTATGTTACGGTAATGCTAGCATTTTTAGATAAGTTGCTTAAACTAAGTAGGAGTCAAGTTCCGATGGTTATTTCGGAAAGTGCGATAAAATGTTTTCTAAAGTTTGGTTCTTTCAATTTTAAAGAGACCAGTTAATTTTTCGCGGTCTTTGACTCAAAGTAATGCCATGACGTGTGACCTGATGATGGTGGCTTCGTTAACGTGCACGGCATTTGTGGTAATGTAGCTGTTTTTCTACTTACCAATGTTATAGCAACTGGACGAGTAACTGAGAGTGTGTGCCTAGGCATAAACTGTTTACAAACCCTTTTTCATGAGCTTGCTAGCTCATATTGTATATACTTCTGCTTTGCAACGATTGTTACAGTAATTTTGTAACTTTAAATTATGCAATGGATCTCACAAGAATAAAAGTTGTGTTTGTGTTTTGACGAACTTGCTTTATTGAAATACACTTCACTACTGCATATCATCCTCTGCTATAAATTTCTACTCTGCTTATAGTCATACCAGCACGTCAGAAGGATAAGTAAAGGCCAAACAGCGCTAAAATTTCTAAATGACTTCCCAGTCGCTAGCATTTATTGTACTTTAATTGTACTTTTTGAATCAAACACAAAATTAATAATTTATTCATTATTTCATTGCATGCTAATATTTTAATTATTCATTAATTAATTTGTATTCATTGTATTCATTATTCAAAAATTAAAATATTAGCATACAATGTAGCATTAAGTAAATAGGTTATGACTGAATGTAAATAGGTCACGATTGATTTCTTTTCCAAACGGTAGATGGCACTATTGATCCGTTATCAGCGCAAAGTTCAGTTATCACATGGTTTTATTATTCGTTATTCGAGAGGTCGTTATTTGTTGTCTGTTTTTAGCATGACGAAGAGCTACTATTTCCCATTTGTTTTGATGATTATGGTGAAGAAGTACATTTGAAGAATATAGCAGAGTCGAGTAGTCGTGATACCAACAGGTATTAATTTTTTGAATTTTTTGTTTTGCAATATTAGCTGAATATTTGTTTACATTGTTTGCAATAATGGCTGGCGGTAGGAGTGGATGATCTGTTACCAGAAGTACAATTGAATGTCCCATTAGCGGTACCCCATCAGAACTTAAAAATACAGTTTTGCTAACTATTGAAGACACTATAAAAGGTTATTTGTATGTTAGGCATGAATTAAAACGTAAAAGATCTGGCCAAGAACCAAGCATTTCAGAAATATCCAAAAAGGTCAGACAGCAAATAGAAGAAATTTGGCAATGAGCTTCAATTCCCACAGTCTCACAGAAACACATCCTTCAAATGATTTGTAAACATTATAATATATATCTCAGCCTTATCCAATATTCCAAAATCAAAAGAAATGAAAACTACAACGTAAGAGTGGAAACTTTTAAAAATAAATCAATGAAGCTGTTTGATATCCCAGCTTGTAAATGCCAAATATTCACTTTCTGCTCTTGCCATAAGTCGCATAAGGTTCCAACTGAAGAACAGCCTTTCCTTCTGGATCAGAGATCAACCAGAAGAATGGTTATTGGAACGATCGATATAATGTAATAAATTAAGGAAGAAGTTTGAAAGGATAAAAGCAGAAATGAAACGGGAACGCCTTCATCTTCAATGGCAAGAACATGAATTTATTAAAAGCATTGAAACTGATAACATTGATGAGGGTCAACATAGCATCACTGCAATTTCAGAACTAGAAAAAGGTGTAACTGATATGTTCTCTGCAACGGAGCAATCAACATCAAAAGTGGGACAAATGAGGTTTTCACTTCCAACTCTCTCATGGGTGTGAGACCAGTACAACATTTCTGACAAATCTGCTGTAGCAATTGCTTCAGCAACATTACAGGACGTTGGTATTGTGGCAAAGGATGATTGCTCTAAAGTCGTTGATAGGAGTAAGATTTGATGAGAGAAACAGAAAACATATGCTTCACTTCAAAACCTGCAAACTGAAAGTGGAGGAGGCTTGAAAAGTATCTTTCTCGATAACAGAAAAGACAAAACTCTGTCACAGGAAATGGTTGGAGACAGATACCATAGAATAACTATAAGCGAAGAACATGTATCTATGATACAAGAACCAAATTTTCTTTATTTGGGGCATGTGACGCAGGCTTCTGGAATGGGGAAACAAGTAGTGACAGCAATATGTGATTTTTGCATTGAAAATGGACTAAGCCTCGACGAACTTTTAGTTGTTGGTTGTCACGGCACGGCCACGAATACCGAAAGAAAGAACGGTGCTATTGTGATCTTATAGAATAAAGTGGGACGTCCTTTGCAATGGTTAATCTGCCAACTGCATGTGAACGAGCTGCCTCTATGCCACTTATTCGCATTCCTTGATGGTGCAACTAGTGGTCCTCATGAATATTCGGGACCAACAGGTAAATTGCTAGAAAATTGTAAGCAAATGCCACCTGCCCAATTTGAAGCAATTACTTGCATCTTGCCGGAAATAGACCATCGATCTCAGTACCGACCAGAAATGCATGTATGAAATGTGTCAAGCAGTTTCGTCTGGCCAATGCTCCCTAAATCTGAGTATCCGTAATCCAGGAAAACTGTCGCACTCAAGATAGATTACAGCCACAAACAAAATGCTGAGGTTTTACATTGCAAGTGAGTGCCCATTTTCAAATTTGAAAATTCTGGCCTAGTACATAGTAAATGTTTATGCTCCAGTTTGGTTCCAGATAAATAAACAACCCCTTTGCTCAAATGGAGCAAGGAAAGTATTTAAGTCAATAACATAATCTCATTATCTAAGTGACGATCTCAAAAGAATTATTGATCCTGTCATTCAACGGAATGCATATTTTTGCCATCCGGAAAACATTCTGTTAGCAATGCTAACTGATGAACCAAGGCACATCAAAGAACTCGTTTTACGAAGAATTTTGAAGGCTAGAGAAGTGGCCTCTGTTCCCACAGAAGTAAGAGAATTCCATATTCTAAAGCTGAACTTCAGTGCCTCAGACTACATTGATGTTATCAACTGGCATGCGTGTGAAGTAACTGCACCCCCCATTCTAGCTGCAGTATTGAATGAAAGTCTCCAACAATCGATCAAAAGTACCGAAGCGGATTTGGAGTTCATTCAGTTCCCCTGTCATACTCGGGCAGTGGAACGCTGTGTTAAGATGGTGGCAAAGGCTTCTTCGTCCGTGATTGGCCAATCAGCTAGAGATGGCGCCATACAAGCAAAAATTAACTCTCGAAGCATCATGTCATCGTTCAAATTGAAAAAAGATTTCCAAGTGGTTTAATGATGGAACGGTGGCTATTCCTCATGGCTATAATAGACTGACTATTAAGGTTTCTTATCTAGTGAAATATATTGTTACTTATATTGTAGTTACTGTGTGCCTGTGTATTAACAACTCATATATAATGTTCGTCTCTTCACTTTATGGTTTCTTAGTACTAAATAAATCATTTTCCAATTTTACTTCTAATGTTAAATGAGTGATATATACGTATTATATACCCTGAGGGCAGGCGGACAAGAGGTAGACCAAAGTTAACTTGGAGACGGTTGGTGGAGAGTGAGAGAAACCAGGCGGGATGGGCGAGCTGGACTGAAGCGAGAGCTGCTGCACGCGATCACCGTGTTTGGAAATCTAAGCTGAAGGCCTTAAGTGCCACTTAGGCACGAAGAGAATGATGATACGTATTATACAACGTAAAACAATAAACTGCAAGGGTAACAAGAAAACTTGCTATGAGGTGCACTTTTGAGAACCTCTATAGTAATCAACAAAGTCATACAAGGCAGCTGGCTTAAAATTTAAAGAATATTGGGCTTACACTGTATAAGGCAGTAATGACCAGGTTCATATCAAGTTCTACCTGGCCAGTCCCTCTTGTAGCCTTGAAGCTAGTTGCAGATGAAAAACAATTTGGAAACACCCCCTATGACACTCTTTGTGACTTGCAGCCACATATTCTAAGCTCAATATATTTTTTCTTTTGAAGCTGGTTGTATGGTATGACTGACTTCATTAGTCACTATTAAGGTTTGCAAAATTAGGACATATTGCAAATTTTCTTACTACCAGTGCAGTTATTCAGTACTTTAACAAGTGTAAGACTTGTCCACTGATATTGGCTACTGCATTAGGAATACAATTTAAAGCTTTTGTAATACCTCTTACTGACAGATTTTGAAACTGTAACTTAAAAATAACTATATGCATTTTCATGTTGTCAAATAAACTATTTTTTTTTTACAAAAATATGATAACAAATGTATTATATATATATATATATATATTTTTTTTTAAAGCTAAGAAAATTGAACAAAATTATTCTACATGACCTTATTTCTACTAAAGGAAAAAAAATATGAAAATAAAATACTTCTTAAGGGGACGCTTCAATTAAAAAAAAATCTCCTTTCCCTTGAAAATTGCACCCGGTGGCTCAAGAGATGGGCAGTTCCTTTTTTCAAATGATTGACATTTGATGGGCCAATGAGAGTAGGTAAGGTGACGAAAGGCCCTTGGACCTCTATAGTTTATGACTTGATCATCTGTTTATGAGGATAAAGGGGGAATCTTAGAAGGGTGTGTGGCTTGGCAGATGAGGTGAAAGAATGAAAAAACGTAACTGGAGGCTTTTCCCACTTACTGAAAGGAAAGTTTCCTATCCATTCTATTTCTTGTCAAGCAATAACCAGAGTTCTTCTAACCGATTATAATATAATTCTAGTATATTATAATCAGTTATATATATATATATATATATATATATATATATATATATATATATATATTTGGAATAATGTATTATGAGTTACTACTTACATTCTAACATTGGATTTACAATTTTACATTTATATATATATATACATATATATATATATATGTATGTGTGTGTGTGTGGGACTTCAATGTGTGTTTTGGAGACTAATCCAGGTACAACATTAAAATGTCTATTAAAAAACTGGAATTAACAATAAAATTAATGATATTTCTATGCCTAGGAGTCCAGAGCAATGTTATAAAACTAATATTTATTTAGTCATTTTGAATATATTATTCTTTCCTTTTTTTAAATAGTATACATTAGAGTACATTGTATGAAATTTGAAGTTTGAAATGGACGACACAGCACTAAAAATATGCGATGCATGTATATATTTTACATACCGCATTTTTTAGCCTTACAGGATGTATTTGGAAATTATAGTGTTTAGCATGAAAATTCCTTGTGTGGAAAATGATTTGTCTCAACAGGGGTTAATCGGAACTCTCGGGTTCTGCACAGTAATGAATAGCAACGGCGGTCGCTTCTTCACAGGCACTGCGGAACTGCAATTCTATTCAGATAGCTAAACTCTGGTAGTGGTACTGCACTTTCCCAGTGTTTTTACAGAAAAATTATTTCATTTGTAGAGATAGGAACTCAATAAAGACCTATATAATAATTGTCCTGCATGTGTCTTGTTTTTACAAACCCTTCAAAAGCCCCGATGACCTAGAAGACTAAATCTTTGTACACTCGAAAATTCAACTTCGGGACAGAACTTAATACAGTCAGAATTTTGAGGGGGAAAAATTACTGGTTCACCGAATATTTTTACATACTATAAAAATTATTTACAAACAAGAAAGGAAACATGATTTTATTTATACAGATACAGTAATTCAATAATACCTATATAATAATTATTCTGTGTGTATTTGTCATTCCAAACCCTTTCGAAGCCTTTGGTGACCTAGAAGACTAAATCTTTGTACACTCATAAATTCAACTGTGGGACAGAACCTAACGCAGCAATAATTTTAATGGGAAAAACTAATTAATTTACCAAATAGTTATACACTAGCTGAATATCCACTGACATTCAACGGTCTTCCAATGACAAACCCCAAAAATACAATTTTTTTAAATAATTCAATTTTTTCAGTTGTCTTTTTCTAACTGTTCACCTGGGCACCAAATTTCAAATATATGTCTCACTTCAGACTGGGCATTTCTCATTTATTCAGCCAATTAAACATGTAAGTGTGCGGCATGGACGTATTTAAGGGAGGGGAGGGATTCAACCCCCCCTCGACATTAAAAAGTTTCAAAATACTTCCTAAACACACGTGATAAAAAATATCTACTCAATCCCCATTCAGTTTGTCATTCTGGAATCCTTGCACTAGAACCCGTTTTTATCTTCAATAAATAAATAAATAAATAAATAATGGGAATAAATAAGGAGTGTTTAGAATTTAAGAATTAATTTTTTCTTTTTTTTTTTTCCCTTCGTCGGAGCGGAAGCCATATCGACCATGAGCCCCTCTGGCAGCCCAATAAAAACCAGCCTTGTTATAAAAGAATTAAAAAAAAAAATGTGTTCCGACTACTGCGTCACTGCAATAAGGGGGAAATTATTTAAATTGGGAAAAATCCCAGTTCCTAGAGCCAGCAGAAGAAAAGGAAAAGTCAAAGATTAAAAGCCAGTTATTTAGAGACTAGAGGTCTGCATAGGTCTAATTTTAAAATTTTTCACGGCCCCAAAACGTCAAGATTTGACTCGGCCAAAGCCAGAGATTTTTTCAATGGAATTCATCTGAGCCTGATCCGTATCGAAAACACTTAAAGCCAACCCCCAAAGTGGTCAAGCCCGAATATTTTCAAATACATTCAAACCTGTTGGCTTGTATGCTGATTAAAATTTGCCATTTAAGGAATTAAACACAAGCTCATCACATATAGTATTAAATGGAAAGGAACTCAAATTTTAAAAATATGTACAAATCAAGAATGAGCATTACTATAAAGTGAGTTTTTATTTGTCATTTTGATTGAAGATGAAAAGGGATGACAAAAGACTGAGATTATGTTTTTAAAAAAAGCTTTCTTCAATTATAGTGAACAGTGCAATGACTCTAGTTAGAACTCATCAGCATTAAATATGTGTTGCAGTAGTAGCAAAACAAGCATGTCATATGCAACAATCGTGAGTGTTGTTAAAAACATTTCAATGTAATTAAACTTTCTATGTAAGTATAGATGGATAATATTTTCGTTAATTATGACATAGTTATGAATATTTTTAAAATTTAATAATTTTAGTAAAAGTGTAAGATGTTTGGAATAAATACATTCAAGGACAATAATTCATATTATATGTTAATTTCAAATTATAACAGTTTGCTCAGATAAATTTTTAATTTTTATACAATATTTGTTATAGGAAAGAATTGCCGGAACTGTGTTTAGGAATAAAATTTATTTAATTTTGATAATTTAGAAATATTCGAAATCTAAGAACTGAAATTAAAATCACAGAAGAAATTGAAAATAAAATATCAGTGATAAATTTTAAAGTAAACAGTATCTTGGTTTTCTTATTTTCATTTATTTATTGGATTTTATATTTCCACCACCAGACAAACAATCACAGTACAGAAGAGATTAAACTTTTTGCAACAAATTTAAAAATAAAACAAATTGAAACTCGCACTTGATCAATGATAATAACCTAATGATCATTTCCTCAAAAATAAAATTTGGAATGTATTTCTTCCCTATTCAATTTATAAATCATATGATGTTACGAAGCATGACAATTGGTGCATCGGTGTATATTTATACTGATGTATCCAGGCCAGAACATATTTTTTGCTCTTTTACCATAGCTTTAAACAATTTGAATGTTGTGAAGAGCAATGCTTTATTTTGACTTCGGAATGTCATGGAATAAAGAAGTCTTCAATTTCATATCCGAAATTATAATTTTTCTGTATCGGGTTCTAATTGACCCATCTGCATTCACCGTGCAGAATAAAATTTTATTACTTAACTAGCAGCATATCCGTTCTTCGTGCGTAGTATATAATATAAAGAAACTTAAAATTCACAATCATGTGCAAATTACTATAGTATACTAAATGACATAGTTAATTAAAAATATTCCACAATTCTTTTTTTTGTTTGTAACTTGAGCCAACTTTTTTTAAATTGGTAATATGCTTCGAATAATTGTTTTCTTTCTGGAGTAGATTGAGATTGTGATGAATTTGTTAATTTATATTTATTGGTTGTTATTTAGGGATCCTTTTAAAAGTTTCAAAATTTGTTTAGATTATTGGAATTCTTTGGTTGGTCCAAAGTTTCGTTAAAATTATTTGTTTTTTTTGTAACAGCTAATGATTTAGAGCTCTGTTTATTATTTTTCTACTACTTCTATTTGATGGCATATTTGTTGGAGCATTTTAAAAATGAATTGATGAACTTTTCATAGTATAGAGTTATAATGAAGTTGAAGAGTTTAATGTTGAATCTACATGTTTGTTTTAGAGTTGAGAAATTTGTGATCTGATATTATGAAAGTGTTTAGTGAAGTGATTATTTGATGTACTTATAAGGAATTTGATTTTTTATGTGGTTTATATGGCTCATGTTACAGATGCAGTTGAGATTTTGATTTTTTTTTCTTTTTTTTTCTCTTTCGTTTTGCGGATTTTGTCATGTGTTAGCTAAAATTTTTCATTTTTCAAATGAAAAATTTTTTTGGGGCGTTCAAAGGAGTTGTTGGGTTGTTACTTTTGGCAATTTAATAATTTTAGGAATTTTGTTTTTAATCTAAACGTGTTCAGGGGTCTTATTTACATAGTCATTCTGTTTTAGTTATTCATTTTCCAATTGTTTAGGTTTTTGATAATTCTTCTGTTCCAAATAGGTTCTTTTCAATAGGTTTTGTGTTAAAAACGGCGAAAGTTCGTTCTTTTTAGGTTTTAGCAATTTAAATTTATTTAAATTGGCTAATTTGCAACTCCATTTATTGCCTTTTTTATTCCCTTTAATTTAATTCCAGATTTATTGCTCTCGGTTAAAAATTCGTTAATTGATCGCGATTTTTCAGTTTTATTCTACTTTCAGCTTTTTAAATATTTCTTAGAATCTTTCATATTTAAATTGTTGCCGAATTCGTATATTCCAGATCGTTTCACTTCATTTCTTTTAATTTTTGTCTGCTTTGAAATTTCAGTTCTCTTCTTTAAAATTTCGAGTTTTCAATTTTGTTGATCGTAATATTAAAATCGTCTGTCACTAATTATTTCATCGTTCATTGATAATTTTGTTTACAATCTGCGGCAGCGATGTTTCGCAGTATATAAATAAATTTACGCTCTTTTTCATTCTTCTCTTCTCTTGATTGGAACTAAAATGTAGTCTTATTAAGTTGTTGTTTTTAGCGCCTCAGCGCGAGCCGAACGAAGTTCAAATGCGGCATGCGTTCTGAGGAACGAACGTTTTATTTCCCAGCCTGCTTTTAAATGTGTTATATCCTGATGGCAGAGAGTTATTTATTCAAAATAACATTGCGAGCGAAGTGGTTGATGTCTACTGAAGTATCGACAGCGCCTTTGGAATAATTGTTTAGTTTCGGAGGTCGAATTTGTTCTTTCATAATGAACCGAGTAGTTTAAATTTTCCGAATCCCAGGACCAGACCTCCAATTGTTTTCTTCTCGGTTTTTTAGATGGAGCCGTCTGTGCTTTTGTTCCGAGCGATGTCCACTGGCGCTCTGCTACTTTCGGCTGGGAATTTTATATGATGTGAAGGAGCTGCCCGTTTTTGTGCAGATCAAGTTTTGGGAGTGTCTTTTCGTGAAGTTTTGGAACACCACATTCCACTCGAATAGTTGGATTCACTTGATGTACCGATGCTTTACGGGAGGTACGTCTCCATTTGGCCTTTTCTGGACCAAAAAGGGACTGCACCCAAGCTGATGATGACTGACATCGATTTCGTCCTCCAGACTTTATTTCGGCTGTTCAGAGTCTTCCCGTTTATGGGTGATATCTTTTCATTAATTTTATTCTTTTACAGTATTTAAAGTTAGGGCGCGGTAGCCCATTGGTTAGCGCGCTGGAGTTGCACTCGGTAGGCCCGGGTTCGATTCCAGCCACTGCCAAAACTGCCGCCGTGTTCACGCGGAGTACGATCACGTTAAACATGTGGGTCCGTAAGTCCTTCCGAGAGGTTGGTGGTAGGGGAAGGAGGGTACGGTCCCTGTGAATGCCTCCCCCACTGGGTTCCGCTCTAAATTGGGTGGCACTTCCCGGCCGTCCAAACTGTTACCTTACACCTTTCTGGTAGGTCGGACGGTCTGGGTCTCAACAACAGTATTTAAAGTTAAATTAAATTAGCATGTCTAAGACCCCTCAACTTATATATTTTAAGTTCCGAATCCTGAATTCTTGTTAAGATGTTCTAAATTTCCCTTTTGGCTAACTGATGTTCTTTTTATTCGAAATTCTAGTTTCGCAAATAATTGTATAATTTTAACATTGTTAACTTTAAATTTAATATTCTAACGTTTTTGCTACCACTTTACGACCGGCCATTCAATTTATTTATTTATTTAAGATGTTTAATTTGATTTGCCTAGTTAATGAGATGTAAAATGGTTAGAAAATTCTTTAAAAATGAAGTTTAAATTTTAATAAACGTTAGATTTTTGAAAACCTAAATTTTGTGTTCTCTTGTTTACTTTAATGAATTTTTATATTTTTAGGAAAGTGCTAATTTTAATATTTTACAGGAGTACATATTTGCACACTTAGGGTAACTGGTCAATAGGTCCCACTTTGGTTTGTTTCTAGAATGTTTAGAGGTTTTAGAATTCTAGGAGAATCACAGGTGTTAGGAACTTTAGAACTCTTGCAAAATTTTTAAGTACTTTACAAGTTCAGAATGATTTAATGTTTTTTTGATACATCATAATGCGTTTCTCCTCTGAACACTAGTTCACCAAAATTTTATACATACTATAAAAAATTTATAATCCAGAAACCCCCCAGTGACCTACCTAAATGACTGCAATGAATATATTTACATTAAATAAGTATGGAACAAATATATGCAAGAAGAAAAACAGTAAACCAGCATGAGCCGAATTATCTGGACTGATACAACAAAATGTATCGCAATCAAGGACTTATTTTTCTTTGCTGGACTAAAGTCAAAAGACCCCTGCTAAACCCAACAAATATACCCCTTCATTCATTTCTCCGATACCAGGAAGCAAGCAATCAATCATCCACCCACCTCTCAAATCTCCACACCAAGAATTTTCACCCCGTTTTTCCCCTGGAAGGATAAGAGGTGTGACTAAAGTTGAAAATTGGAAGTTTCAGCAGTCGAAACACGATTTACTATTCAAATATACTAATCCCAAATTAATTCAAAAATAAAAAAAAAATCTTAAAAAGAAGCCAGAAGTATAAGTTATTGATTGCTGTTTGTCAAATTTTGAAATCTTTGATAGTTAATTTTTTACAATTAAGAAGGTGATGTTTTATCTAAAAAATTTTGACAAATTAACTCCATTTCAAGATATATTTAAAATAAAATTTAAAAAATTGATGAAAGGGGTCAATGTATTAAACTGTCTACAAGCATGTGCAAAAAAGAGAATTTTAAATTATTCATTTGCTAATGTGTAATTTGAGGAGAACTTCCCCCATAGGTTAACATGGGCATGAAAGCTAACTGAAGCGTCGCCTTAAAACTTCCTTTCTTTTCTTTACATTTATGTAAAATTATGGTATCAATAAAAAACAACTGATTATAGCTTAAATTATGATTTTGAGGTTTAGTAACCATTGGCTAGTACACTCCACACTTTTTACTATATTGGCTCATTACTAGTTACTTTCATTCAAAGTTATTAATATCACTTAAAAGGAATGTAAGCATTATACACTTACATAGAATAAGTGAAATAATCAATAAAGGAATAATTTGATACTTTTAATTAATATTTAAATGGTATATTTCACGGATAGCACACATACACACACAAAAAAAACTGATTTGGATGATATACATACTTAAAACATGAATAAATTATCAAATGTATACTTTTGTTTTGATTACAAAGATTAATCATGAATGACTAGATTCTATGATTTTGCCAGCCTTTTGACATCATTATGGTCATTGGGATTATTTAGTCAACTCATTTACTAGCCTTAGCAGCTATTAATACATAAATATTTACTAGCCAAATTTAAAAGTTATTGGCTAAGTGTTAGTTGATATCACATAATTTAAACTATCCAGCTGACCTGCCCATCCAAGAGCTTGCTGAAATCCGGTTTGAGATAGAAGATGATGCCTTTCATGGCTCCATTGAGGGTAACTCCACGAATGAGTAAGATGGTAAGCATTACATAAGGAAAGGTTGCAGTAAAGTAGACTACCTGGAAGATAAATAATACTAACATAAAGTTATGTAGCAGGGTTGGTCCAAAGTTAGGGTTTAAAATAAAACACGAATGATCAATCAAAGTAATGATTATGAAACACTTTCCAACTGCAATGCAATTTTATTTAAACATCTTTAAAATGAGATACATTCAGCTGTGATATTTATAAAATTATCACAATACTACAGTAATTTATTATATTTGAAAACTTCATCGAAGACAAATATCAAATAGCTTTATTCAAATAGCGTAATGGAAATATAAATTGCCTGACTCTCTATATAAAAGCAGTTTCATTCATAAACTTATTTCCATTCCTTTCATTCCGAGACGATATTTTCAAAATTATCACAATATTACAAAAATTTATTTTACTTAAAAACTTCAAATAATGGAGGTAAAAGTACTTTCTAACTCCATGCTTAAAATTTCATCGAAAAAGGCAATACTATAGAATCATCTGCTTCTCTATGTAAAATTAATGAATGTTTCATTTATATCAACCATATTGCAAACTCCAGAGCTAAATAATTTTGAGTTAAAGAAATTCAGCAATTCTTATACAACTCATCTTACAGCATGATGAGTTTACATTCTCCATACGTGAAAAGTAGGCTTCATTGTAGAAATAATCAAAGTTTGATCATCATTTAAACTAAAAAAGATTGCAATTGTGTTGGTGCAGTATATAGATGCACAGAAAAAAATAAACAAATAAACGGTTTTAGGATGGATGCAACACTAAGTATGAATTAGAAAGAACTTTAAAAATCACGATTTCGACACAAGATGGATACCATATTTTATTTTGAAGTGGGTTACGTGATCTCTTCATATAATATGGGAGCAATTGTTATTTAAGAAACTACCAAACATATTTTGCTAAAAAAATTTTTTATATATTTTATGGGATAATTTGAATATTTTTTTAATTTTCGAAGCAATTTGTGAATTTTAAATTTGCTTAAAAAATGCTTGAAAAATTAGGTCCCATAGGGTTCAATGTATTTCATTTTTTCAACCTGGTTCAATCCAAAACTAATGGGGTGATATTATTCATTTACATTTATATATGTCCAACAGACCGTTTCAACAACATACTAAAATTCCATTTTGATAAATTCCTTTTTATGGCAGTTAATGTGCAAACGGACAGATAGACAGGATGACCAAAGTCATAAGCACCTATCAACTATGTTGTAAAGTGTAAAAAAAAAGGCTATCCTTATGTTTGAAAGTGTATTTCTTGTGCTTGGTCCAAAAAATATTTTTATTTGTTCAAACCAAGAGTAACTAAAACAAATTAATGTGCATGCTGAATGGGGAAGAAAAAATAATAATTTAAAATAATAATTTATTCATAATTTTTTAATTATTATGTTTTATTTAATAATAATTAAAATAATTTAAAAAGAAAACAGATTGAGCATGCACTAAATAACACTGACACAGAAAATAAATAACTTCATTTGCAGGACAATAGGCACTCCTCTATGAATGAGGAGGAAAAATCAGATAAACAATGTTTATGTTGTAGGAGTGAAAATAGAGATAAAGCAATACAGTGTGATTGAAAAGTTACACACAAAATTTTATTCGGCCGTCCAAATAGATACTCAAGTCCTCAGGATGAGTCGGACGGTCTGGGTCTTTAACACAAAATTTTAAAATCATTATGTATCAAAACATTGAAACAATAGAATTTTTTCAGTTAGATGACACTAATATACCGCAGAAACATCAGAAATATAGTCTGCTGTTTTTAATATGGCAGACAATAATTTCAGATATATTTTTTATAAATCAAAAAACATACTGTTTTCCCAGAAAGAAAGAATTTTTATTCTAGAGCAATATTTCTCTAGCCATTTTTATAAGAGTGTTGAAGAAATACCCACACACTACAAGACCCCTAACAATTCAACATTTATGAGGTCAGTAAAGCAATTGAAGGCAAGCTGGAAGCAAGCCTACCTTCCATTTTAACTCAAGATAAACTGTCTGAACTACAAACTTTCTAAAGTGAATTTTTCAATGAGACTCTCATAAAAATGGCTTGAGAAACATCATACTAAAACAAATATCTCTCATTCTAGAAAAATGCCATGTTCTTCAAATGATAGAAAAGAGGTCTGTAATTATTATCTGCTGTATAAAAAACATCACATGATATTTTATATATCTTTTGGGGTATATTAATGTCCTTTAACTGAAAAAAAAAAATACTGGTTCAATTTCTCAGTATATTATACGATTTCAAAATGTTTGTGTTGAAAGCCCAGACCGTCTGGCTCACCCTTAGACATAGAGCAGCAAAATGGGCGGCCGGAAAATGTTTGTGTGCAACTTTTTGATTCCCCTGTATATTATATAGATGAATAATTTTATAAAATTTTGAAGAATAAAGGCTCAACTCACTTTTCCTGTCCACTTCACTCCTTTCCAAATACAGAAGTAGCATATTACCCATGCTAAGAACAGAGTTAAGGCAAGCTCCCACCGAATATTTCCAGGATCATGGATACCAGATGAGATTTGTAGCACCTTTCGTCTGCATTTACAATAAAAATGTAAGTAAAATGATGCATCATATATTAAAGCACATCAACATTTGCATGTGATTGTTACCCTATTAAAAAACACACTAAACTCCAATGCTTAAAATCCATACTCCTTACAAAGAGAACTCGAGTACATTGTAAGAAACTGTGAGTTAGCTTTTTAATGGGTTTGAAATATTAACATCATTTTAAAATATTAGACATGTGATTATTTTTGTTATTATCTATCTTCTATTTTATTTGCAGTAATATTATTACATTTTTTCCAATTGTTTACAATTCAGCTTATTAAAGGAAATTCCCTGAGTTATCCCAGTAAAATATCAAGTGTCTAGTATTTTAAAATGATGTTGGCTTGAGAGCATTCTAAGCCCATTATTTGTTCAACACTCCCATTGTAAATATCAGTATTCATGGACTAGTTTCATGCTTATATGTGCTCATCAGCATGGAATAGTTGATACCTGCAATGGCAGCAGAAAACTTGCTATAAGTCATAATTTTTAAAAACTTCTATGGGAACTGACAATTTCATTGCCAATTTCAATTGTCCTTCCATGTGACTAGCATAATTCACTTATAATTTAGCTCAGGCCACATGAAGCTGCAAAGACAAAGTTTATAAGCACAAAACCCACCAATATGGAGCATTCCCAAAATTCAGAAGACACTCTATAGATAACAGCATCAATGGACCAGTTTCATGCTTATGCACTCATCAGCATGGAAAAACTGATATCTGCAATGACAGCAAGAAACTTGTTATAAGCCACAATTTTTGCGTACTACTATGGGAACTCAAAATTTCAGTCCTTTCAGTACACAACCAGTCCATGGATGCTGATATCTGCAATGGTATGTGTCCTAAATTTTGGAAATTCCCCTTATAGGCAAGTTTTGTGTTTATGACCTTTGCAGCTTTGTGTGGCTAAATTGCAAATACATTTTATACTAGTTACGCGGCCAGACCGAATTGTCAGTTCCCATAGAAGTTAGCAAAAATTGTGGCTTATAACAAGTTTCTTGCTGTCATTGCAAATATTGGGTATTTCATGCTGAAGAGTGCACAATAAGTAAAGTAATACATATGGTTTAGTAAAATAGAAGATAGTTTTTGAAATACAAATAAAAAATATGCAGTGAGAAAAATTTGTGAAATTTTGGAAGAATGCAAAGGTTTTTGATTTTATTAAACAAAGCACTATATATTCTGGGCAATGATGAGTGTCTCAGCTAGTATATGAATATACAAAGCTTACACTGTCAGATCTAATAGTAGCCTAAAATACTTAATAGTAGCCTAAATTACTTTAGTAGTTTAAAATACCAGAAATAATTTCCAACTAGAAACAATGTAATAGAAGCCAGGGCTCAGTTTACAGATTTGGAGCCTTGAGATAAGGTGACCAGACGTCCTCAAATCATGAGGACAGTCTCAAATTATCTTGTCCTAAAAAAAAAAACCATAAAACTTTTTGGATACATAAATGTCTTCAAATTTAAATACATGTCCCTAAATACCTCCAAATTCTGCTTCATGCTTCTGAAAAGTACAAGTTATAAAATTTATTAAATACCCTAATGTGCATTAATTTAATATATAATGTACATTAATTTAATAATAATTAACCCAGAATGTGCATTAATTTAGACAAAGTCAAATACATTCATTTACTGTTTATGTTCAATTTCTGTTGTAGAAGATATGCATTTAATTGTATAACAAGAAATTAATATTTATCCACAATCTATAAAGAATAAATTTATTTTCATTTTTGAAATTCAAAATATATTGCACCAAAATCATGATTGCAATTAAAAATTTAATATGTCATTTGATAATGTTACATTGTTGGATTATTATAGCTAAAGTCACACTGTTGGTTCATATTAGTACAGTGATAATTTATTATGTAATTTAGATCATATTCTCCTTCATTTAGCCTTATTTAGTAAGATATACCTGTAAATTATTTTCTAGATTATTTACTTATTATATTTACCACTGTGCATGTAAAATTATATAAGTTGAATATCTGAATATTTGTAAGTTGTATGCCTTGATAATTTATACTTTTTTAAATTAAAAAAAAAATTGAAAAATACATAATATATACCTTAAAACAGACAAGATTAAGATAAATTTTTATAAAATGTATTATGGTAGGTGAAAATATGGATTTTCTTCTGTGACAAAATACAATTACTGCTTGATTCGGGAACACTTGTCCTCAAACAGTGTTTTAAAAATCTGGTTACCTTACCCCTTAAGAAACTCTTTTAGGAGTCTCTATGGCATCTTTATTTGTGCCCTCATACAGCATATTTTTTTTTTTTTTTTTTTTATTATTATTATTTTTTTTTATATATAAGGTTAACACAATACTGCTATCATATATCATTTATGTGTCCTTGCATTTATGATTTCTGTAATTTACAAATAAAGAGTATTAATTTATAATAGAAATATTCTTTTAAAAGTAAAAAAATAAATAAAATGAATGATATTTGAGTAATATATTTATAGTTTGTTTACTTTTGCATTTCAATAAAACATACTCACACACAGATTTTTTTTTTAATTTAACACAAAAGTTAGATTATTGAATAGAAACATTAAATATTCAATGCAAAAGAGCAAAACATGAAATAGTCCCTTTAAAGTTTGCTTATGTGAGGAGCAATCTTAGACTAACTTAATACATGAGAAGTTCAATATTTAGGAAATCAATAATTTAAGTTTTTGATTTTAAAGTTGAAACTATATTTGCATTATATAAAACACTAATACTCCATATTAAACAGTTTGGAAAGTATTGGTATTATCAAGTCTAAACAGCTCGGGAAAAAAAAAATGTATTGAGCAAAATTTTTATGCTGGATTCTTTTAAATGTGCAACACTGATGAGAGAAAATAAAAATAGCTGCCTATTTACAAAAGTAGTTATTTTCTGAAAAATAGTTGCTTTTTGAAATTTTTTACTTTTTGCTAGAAAGTCACCATAGTCAGCCCGAGTCAAAACTACTTCCATTTAACAGGATGTTAGTTGACAATGGTAGCCATTTAATGTAACCTAATAAGTCTAGTGTTTAAATATATTAAAATTTTTTATTTCATATACCCATTAAAATAAAACATATTTCAATGCTAATGTCTTAAGTTTTGGTGAGACTACTTGATGTGACCGGTAAAAAACTATTTAAAAATTGCCATCTATATTTTGTGCAAGAGTAACCTGTATTATTTGCAAAAACAATGAGCATCTTTAAATCCAATTTTTTTTTCTATTCATACACTTATTTAGTGAATTTCAATGTATATGGGTGCATTTCATGACTATGGTTGCCTACCATAGAAAGATTTATTTATGGATATAAATTTAGGAAATAAGAAATGCTTCATTATTATAATACAAAAAGCATGAGTAGAATCATAAATTTTAACTTTAACTGAAACTATTGATTTTATTAGAATTGTCACCTTTTAGAAGTAATTAGTAAGATTAACAACAATCCTAAAATGTTACAATTTGAAAAAAAAAATCATGCATCGATAAAAATTAAAACACATTTCAACTTGAAGACATTTTAAATACATAAATTCGAGGAGAAATAACAAAGTTTAAAAGCAAACACAAAAGTTAGATTAATATTACTTTATTGGCTACAGCCTTTTTGAATATGTATTTTCAATAATTTTTGTAGCTTTCGTAAATATCTTTTCAATTTTAATGAGCTAATAGAATTTTAACAACTCATTTTGTAATCAAAGTCTCAGTGCAGAAACCAGCATCGATGAACCATTCACTAATTCTGGTTGCTGCACTGACAGCATGATTCTCTGAACAAACTAAAATTCTGAATTGCAAGGGTAATTTGCTCATTCAAGTTCATTGATGCTTCAGCAAGTTCTTGGATACGCCTTCTTTAAGTCACACTTATTTAGTGCTCATCTTTAGAAAAAGTGTTTAGACAAAAATAGTCTTTTAAATTTCTGTACTTTGAAATTTTACCCTTTCTTATGAATGCCCTATATATATATTCCTAAATAAAGCAAAGACTATAAAGTACTTTAATCCAATTCTTTTAACACAATTATAAAATAATCAGATGCTACATTTTAACATAATAACAATATTCGTAATATACATTTATATCAAAATTAAAAATAATATTTAACTTAAGACTTACTCCCAAAATTCAGAAGCTGCATCTACTTTTGGGCTATCAGGACTTATAGTAGCATTTAAATTAGCGAGTGTAACATTTAGCTCTTTAACAGTCAAGCATGATTCTGTATTCCACTCATTGTCACATGTTGCCCATGGAAGAGTATAAGCAAAACTGTGATAAAGATACAGCAAGCCCCAGCTTAGCACCACAATGTAATATATGTTCAGAAAAAAGCATATTATTGTTGTTCCATAGCCAATGCCTGTAATATAAAAGACATAATGTACATTTTATATGCTATTATATAAATACTACATAAAAATTACAATAAACTGGAAAAAAAAAAAAAAAAAAACACAATTTTTTGGATTTCCTACAATTTAAGACTTGCAGTGATTTAAGTCATTGAAAAATTATAATACTGGGTCTAATTCTTTTAAAGCGGTAATGTGCAGCAGAAAACAATATCGATTATATATATAGTATTAAAATAATAACATCACCTAAATGCAACAATATTCTAAAAGTAAA
This sequence comes from Amaurobius ferox, assembly GCA_951213105.1. Classification (NCBI taxonomy): domain Eukaryota; kingdom Metazoa; phylum Arthropoda; class Arachnida; order Araneae; family Amaurobiidae; genus Amaurobius; species Amaurobius ferox. The sequence goes on along the minus strand of OX578153.1, from coordinate 115,271,921 downwards.
AAAAAACTAATATAAATATTATGCATTGGTTTGGTTAGTAATCAAAGTTACATTGTAGAAGTCAAAACAATTTCTCCAGTATTAAACATGGTCAAAAATTTGGTTTCCATCTGTTCCTTTAATGTATACTATTTTGTTTACCTTGGTAATAGTACCTATTGTCAAATGTTTACATCAAATATAGTAAATTTTTAACCATATATAGCTATCAGTGATAAAGCTAAATATTTCCATTTGAAGTGTGTGGAGTTCTCCTAGATTCTTATTCTCTACTGCTCAACAGTTTTGTTTTCATACAAAGTTCCCATTATCCCATTAATTATTGTATTAATACATAACATCTTTAGTATTAATACATAACATCTTTAGCATTTATATTCAAAGAGATGTATTATTTACAATAACATGACATATTTACAATAACATGATATTACAATAACATAATAAATATTTAAAATAAGGGCAACAAGAACCAGATTCATCAGGCTAAGTTCTAAAACTGAATTATTTGAGAAAATTGAATACAAAAATTAACTGAAAAATTTACATTTTTTTCTACAGTTACTGTTGGCAGTATGAATTTCCTTATTGCTATCTACTCAGTTTCAGTAAAACTGTTATTTCAGATTCATTTAAGTTTTTAAACTTTTTCTAATGTGGGTGTTTATAACCTCTATCAGTTTTTTTCATAAAACATTTTCTAAAACGATTCCATTAATTTGCTAATTTTTTTTTATACATCATGGTCACCAATTATGTTTTATAATTTTACCAATGCTTTCCTTTCAGGGATTTCCAGGTGCTTCATGATTTATTTTCCTATGATGTTCTGGAATTTTCCCAATGAAACAAAATTCTGATTATTTTTATTTTAATAATATTTTGATCATTTAGAATTTTTTCAGGCTTTATTATTAATTTTTTTTAATAAACAACAATTTTCAATTTTGCCTGCTATTACCAATTATGTTTTAATTTTTGTAATATCTCTCTCATTTTTTTTTTAACTATTCAAAGCTGATGAAGTATTTACCATTGCTTTTCACTAATCCAACAACTAATTTAGCATTAGTTGCAAGTGGGTTCACCTTTTTATAAAGGTATTTTACCCATTTATCACCATTCTCATTTTTTTATATATAACTCATTCTACAATTTTTCAATTATTGCAATCATGATATTTCTGTTACTTTTTAAAAAATATTTATAGGTCATTATCAAATCTGTACCGAAAGGTTGCTTAGGCCAGATCATAAAACACTTTATCACACTATAAGGGCTGATTCTAAATATCTCCGTTCTTTGATTCATTTCAGAAATATCAAAACATCCACAAAGCATTATAAATCTGTGTATTTTTATTCAAAAGCATGCATTAGCGCTGAAAATATTTGTTGAACAACGTAATAGCCATTTTAACAAAAACTCTGCGCCTAAGTGTTGGAATTAAAGCTTAAAACTCCATCCTTTTTTATCGCACACGAACGTAAATTAAAAAGGTAAAATTAATAATTTATATACAGAAACATAATTTCACATTGGGTAACAGATGAGCATAATTTAACATTTTTCAGCAGACGGCTTTGAGCATCATACACAGCCAAAACATAGTTATTTACAAAATTAAATTTAAAGTTAAATCATGAATTCATGATTTGATTTGAAGTTCACGAACGATCACCGAGTCGAAAGTTGCTTACAAAATAAATTTCCCTGATATTTAGCATTTTTATTTTTCCTCTTCAGTGTCGAGCAAAGGTAAGATCTACGCATTTTGATTGGGTAAAAGGGTTAGGTAATACGCCACCGACCAGGGAGGGTCAGAGATCAAAAGACCAGAATGCCGCTGTTGACAGTATTCCAGGCGGTGGATGTTATCGCCGTTCGTGACGTCACTCGTTTAGACGGAGAAGTGCCAGTTTAGCCGAGTAGTATTCAATTCTATGGGAAAACATAGACTGTGTCAGTCGTTCTTTTAATATAATTTGTAATTCTATCGTAAAAGTGAAGTTTAAGTGTAAATTTGTGTATTATAGATGTATATATATATTAGTATTTTCACGTATATAAAGTATAATTTTGATTAATTGTTGTATATAAATTGTGTTTTGTGAGCGCAAAAATGCCTGGTTGCTGCGCGGTTGCTTTGTGTTCAAATTATTATAAGAAGTCAATGGGATCTATCAATTTTCATAGATTTCCAAAAGATCCTGCACTCTAAAAATTAAGGATTATGAAGTGCAAAAGAGGGGATAAAATAACCATTGCTAACGCAACTGTCTGTTCGAGTCACTTTTCTGATGAAGATTTTGGGGCTAAATTTTTGAATTTGAAGCCGGTTAAACGATTAAAACAAGGAGCCAATGGCACAAAAGTCTTACATACCATTAATACCGCAGCTAAAAATAATGTTTTTAATATAGCAGTATAAAAAATACTTATGATTAACATGCTTCATTGATATGTAAAATAGGTAGGTGGTCCTCTAAGTAATCCAAAAAACAAAATTAATAAAATAAAATCGACTTCATATGCAGTATCTAAAATATATAAAAATAATTTATATTTCTGATACTAGCAATTATGGAGTTTTCTTTCTTTTTTTGGAGGGGGGGAGATATTAGCATTTTGTAAGCTAATTTACACAGTTTAGTTTATTGCAAAATGTATGTAAAGTTAATTTTAAATGCCTTAAGCATTTTACTTTGTTATTAATATACATAATCATAAAACGCAATTCTTTACTAATCATGATATTGACATTATATTTACATCATCTCAAGTTATGGGACATTTCGTTTTGATATGCAAAAAGCTTAGAATACAAAACTAAAATCATCAAAGTTGAAATATAATGCATAAAAATTTTATTTACAATAAAACTAAAAGCCAACGGCACATTTTCCAAAAGAAATAAAAAAGTGGGAGCATGCTTTCTTAGAAATGCATGGCGCATATATATCAAAAGAGAAATGCGTCATTAAGAACTTGCAGTCAAAGTTAGCAAACATCTCACTTTCTATATCACTAAAAGCCATAACTTTGTTTTCACGAACCAGAACATTCATTCGCATTAAACACTTAAATAAGACTTTCATGCAACAATTAGTAGTGAGAAAAAAGCAAAGAAAAGCCTCTAAATGGTGTAAAAGCAGTATCATGGCATAAAAATGATATGTATTGATTTATTATTTATGATCCATGTGAACAATGCTTTAAAATTTTAAAACTCTATAAAGTTTAATAACATCAATTTTGCATGCTTAAAATATCGTTGTGAAAACTGACATATCCAGTGGCTTATCCAAGAGTCAGAATATTCTACTAGCTCACAAAATGCATCGTCTTTTTGTTGGGTAAATAAAATAAATCTACTGCTATTGACCATCCATTCGACCGTCAACCCCCCCCCTTTTCCCACGCTTTTTAATAAAATATATAGTTATGTAACTAGTAGATTGATGATATTTCATAGTCATCAATATATGTTATATGTATGTGGGATTTTTTACGCAATTAGATATTTTTGAAATACATTTTTATATTACATGTAGAAAGTATTATCAATGTTTAAGGTAATAGATACTATATTTTTAAAAATCCGATGATTAGATATTTATTCATATCTGTATTAAAACACTTGAAATGTAATTTTTATATTTATTACACTTTTCACGATATATTTTAACTTTTATTATAAATAATATATGTATTATAATATTTTAATGATAGCCCTATGCATGTATGAGTAGAATCATTCAATTTCATTCTTCTAAAATTTTATTACGAATGACCTTATCTCCTTTTCGAATTATAAACGCGAACTTTCTAAACTTTATACACATATCTCTATGTCCCCTCTTCTTGACTTGTCATTGAAGTCAGTGACGTCACGCTTCTCCCGGTCGAAAAGCAACCCCCTTTCTCTGACCTACCTTATGTTTAAAGTACCTTGGCCACCGGCGTGTGTCGGCCGTTTCATGCGTTTCCGTCTGATCGCTGGATTGCGGGTTCGAATCCCGCCAGCGGGCATGGATGTTGTCATGTCGAGGCCAAGTCAGGTTTCCGCCCCTCGGGGAGCCTCTATAAAAGTGAAGCTGCAATTCTTCTCCCCTTCGCCATGGGATATCCTGGGATCTTTTGGACGTGGTGAGTAGGCGCTCCTTCACCACGGGGGAATTAGTAGCGAACTAACAAGTTATTGATCTATTTTCAGAAACGGTTTAGGCAACAAGGGGCCCTGTTGGGGAAACAGTCCAGTTGTTAGTGCACGGGGATTGCACTCGGATGACTCAAGTTTGATTCCCAGCTCTGCCCAAACTGTTTATGTTTTCATGCGGAGTACGGTAACGTTAAATATGTGGACCGTAAATTCTTCCGAAAGGCACAGTCCCTGTGAATGCTGCCCCCACTGGGTTCTGGTCTAAATTGAATGGCACTTCCCGGCCATTTAAACAGATACCTTACACCTTCGGGTAGGTCAGATGGTCTGGGTAAAAAAATGAAGCTCCCGAGCCCCTATGCAAAGTATTATTTTGCTTTACCTATCAGTGCCTCTGTACTAGGCTGCGGTTTAAGAGGTATACAATACTGTTAAGTAATTTTTCCGTAATAACTAAATTACAATTAAAATAAATTAATGACATTTACAAATTTATTGAAGTGAAACCCCGGTTTTGTAATACAAACATTATATGCAGGAAAACAAAATACACTGAAAAATCCATTTTAATTAGAATATAAAAATCAAGGAAAATATATAAGAAAATAAATAGACCACTTATCAAGTTTTACTTTTTAATTTGATAAAAATTTAACCAAGAAAAATTTCAAATGTGTATTCATATATTATATTCAAGATTGAATTGGTTTCCACAAGAATTTTTTACCTTGACCTTAATACATAGACTTGTAAATTTCTTTATTGTAAACAACTATGCTACTTCTAATTTATATAAAATAAATTGAAGCAAATAATAAATAAAAATCAAAGAATGTAAGGTGAAATTGAATAAATGAAAACGTCAGGATATTTGAGATGAATGTCTCATATTTTTTGTTGTTGTTTCTTATCCCACTTGACCGACAGCAACATCAGATCAAGTCCATGAACCAGTGAGTTTTCCAAAAATGAAGAACTACTCCAGGATGGAGTACAGCTGACTCCTCTGGCATCCAATACATGTCAAGGCATGGGCAGGAGAGGCCTGAGCTAAATTGCACTTCGGGCAAAGCCGATAAACATTAGAACCCAACACATGCCGAAGAGCACGAAGATGGCCGCTGCGAAGTCTGGGCAGAGCCGTCTGATCTCCCGTACTGCTTGCCCCAATCAAAGCAGCACCAGGGCGGCTGCAATCATACCACTCATGCACGGGGGCTTTCTTCCAGTGGAGTTGATTTCAAGTTTGACTCGTGAGGCAAGTTCCGAGAAAGAAAGACAGCCACCGTCAATAAAACTCTTAAGGCTGCCCTCCTTGGCCAGACCATCCGCAACCTCATTACCGTAAATGTCTACGTGAGATGGCACCCATTGAAAAAATATCCTATTATGGGCACACAAGTAACCCAAATGCTGAACAATATTCACTGTCGTTCCGTCACCATGTCTCCACATTCAGCCAGGTGCTGAATAGAACTACGGCTATCACTCAGGATCCAGATGTCTGTATTGACTCCCTCTTTGACACAATAACTCAAGGCCTCCTCAATGGCTATGAGTTCCGCCCGAAAAACTGAGCAGTAGTTGGGATTTCTCCTACATGTCCTAATGCCATTCCCCTGCTTGATGTAGACTCCGCTACCGGAGATGGCACCGTCACCCCTACTTCCATCAGTATAAATCTGCAACGCGTCACCGGGAATTTTATAAATAGTTTCCAAAGCGAGCTGTTTAAGATAACCTGGATGCTGCGTGCCTTTGTTAGTGTAATGAGCAGAGTTCAATCCTGAAAAAGACCCGATCATGAAACGAGGCAGTAACCTCCATACAGCAGAGCAGGGAAACATGTTCAACTTCGCTTTGCAGCCAACCCTTACTTTCAACGCGGCTAAGTGGACTTTCTCTCTTGAGACGACGATTGTTGCTCCAGCCACGCACATAATTAGAGGTTCTGTGCTGATCTCCATAACTGATGAGCTTTGCAAAATATTTGACCAGAAGAAACCTACTCCGAAGCCTGAGGGGTTGGAGGTCAGTTTCATACAGTACTATGTCCCTCGGACAGCTATTGCGGAGACCAGTTATATCTCTGGAAGCAGAAAGCTGAACCCTTTCCAGTTTATCTAGGTTGCTGACAGAGGCAGCCTGATAGACCTGAAAACCGTACTCCAGGATTGGTCGAATAAGAGCAGTGTATGTGTTTCTCGGGATCGGCGCATCCGCACCCCAATCTCTACCAGAAATATATTTCAAAATTCTGAGTCTCTGTTTACCTCTCAAAACCAAATTGTCTATATGAGCACGACTAAGTATCTCCTTGTTCAAAATAAACCCCAAATACTTAGGATGTTTTTCACAATTTAGTCTCCTACCCAGAAAGATGTCAGGCTCCAGGTTATACAGATGTCTATTGGTGGTAAATACACTGGAAACAGACTTGAGGGATTAAAAACGATCTTATGCTCCGCAGCGAAATTCTTGAAATCAAGGAGGGTAGAATTAATATTTTCCTGAGCAGAAGTGTTACTTGATTTGCTGCTCCAAATAATTATATCATCAGCATACAATCCCATGCAGTGATTGGCATTAGTCCCTGTCTCTATACCAGCAATAAAAAGAGAGAAAAGAGTAGGGCTAAGCACAGAGCCCTGGGTAATACCCTGACTCAGTCTGAATCTTCCAGAAACAATGTCTTTAAACTTCACTCTAATATACCTAGCTCTTAAAAGGTCAGCGAGCCACGGCAAGAACTTCCCCCTGATATTAAAGTTGCTATATAGTTTGCAAAGGAGTTTGTTTTTTCAAACCCTGTCGAAGGCCTTACACAGGTCAAGGAAGGCGGCCACAGTGTGATTTGCAAGCCTGCGATTTTGAGCGTCCCTGACCTTTTGACCAAACTATAAAACCTAATCCACCGTGCAGTGGCCCCTTCTAAAGCCATACTGTATATTTTTTAGTATATATTTCATACTGTATACTTTTCATATTTTTTAAAAATATTAATTCCAAATGTCGAGTTTTTAACTCTGAAAAATATCGAAATAACCCTATGATATCAAACCATCTATAATTTAGTAGATTTTCTATTAACTATTAAGAAAACAGCCACTTCCTTATAGCTTAGACATGCCTATCAAAGATCTGCTGTAGCTCGAAATTGTGTTGTTGTTGAGACCCAGACCGTCCGACCTACCAGAAAGGTGTAAGATAACCGTAGTATAAATTGTGTGCAAATTTTTTTTTCGTTCCATTTCCAATGGAATATCTTCCGACGTGGATAGAGAGAGAGAGAGAGAGATTCGTCTCCCCTGAAAATCCCGTTTGACGCTTAGCTTTACCAGACAAAGTCAAAATAATTCATTTATTTATATTTACACAGAGAATGTTTTATCCATTTCTTTTGGATAATATATAATTAAAATAAAAGTATCTTGATCTCAAATTATTTGGATAGACGCTATCTCCCTTGTCAGCCATAAAACCAAAATAAATAAAATATTTCTACAAAATTAACTCTTTATAAAAACTTAAAACAAAATTGTAACATGTTACATATATAAATGTACAAGGTTACCGAATTGATTTTTAAATGAAATGATGAAATCAGTGGCGTGCAGCGATATTTTGCTTTAGACAAGCACAACATTTAATTCCGGTTTATAAAAACAATAGGAAAAATCTGATGTGAGCAGCACATGACTTTCCTTATATAATACAATGAATTTACTACTTTTACAGTAAAAAAAAAAAGATTATTCTTATAGTAGATATTTATATTCTTTACAAGATATTGAATTTTCGTCAATGAGTTGTCATTTTCATTGATTTAGTTTCATTTTTATCTATTTGGCAAGTTTTTCGTTAATGTAGCAACATTTGAAAAAGTCATCAAGTTGGCGACATTCCACCAAATTCGTCAAGTTGCCGACATTCCACCAAATTCGCCACCAAAATCTCGTCAAGCGTTATGGATGGAGAAATAAGTTGTTCTTCCAGCAGATACATGACTATTGGCGTTCAAGTACAAAAGTATTACTCAAAGTATTTTTTTTTTGTGAATGGAACGAGCTAGATTCACGAGAATGATGCCACCAAATTTATCGTATGATATTACATATGAAAAGTGAACATGTTTCTCAATAAGACATGTTTTTTTTTATTTTATATGATTTTTTAATAATTTTTTTGAAAAATGTGCAATATCTCGAGAACGGTTCATGCTAGCGTTCCAAAATTTATGCCAATCGTTTTCTAATGAAAAATTACATAAGAAATGTCTATTTACGTAACTTTATTGGAGGTTTTGATTTTTTGATGATTTTTTCAAAATTTCACTAGAAAATTTAGGGGTTCTGAACATTCGATTACGTATAAAAACAATAGGCTTCCAGTATTCCCGGATTGTGATTTTTGTACCAAATTTCGTTCGAATTGGTCCATTCGTTCATCAGTTATCGTCTCCACAGACTCACTGACACACTTTCACGCATACACTTTCACTCACACATCACCTCAAAAAGGTCGATTCGTGATCAGAGATGCTTGAAAGGTGCTCTCCCGTCAAAAACTCGAATTCTAATTTTCGACCCCGTCACAATACTTTCCTTATACATTATTATATATAAGGAAAGTAAAAACATATTATAGTCAACCCTCCTATAAGGCGATGTTCTTATAATGCGGTTTTTATATAATGCGGAGCAAGAATTGCGATAGCCATCTCATAAGGCAATACTCATAAAACGCGGTAGTCTTATAACGCGGTTTCTCTATAACATTACTCAATCAGTTTAAGCAGTCTCCTTATAGCATGAATTTTTCTATTACACTTTTACAGTCAAAATGAATGGGGAATTCCGCTGTATTTTCATCCACGTACATCACCATATTTCAATTTCAGTTTTCAGGGAAATCCCCTGTAAAAAAATTAATACATTCACCTCAAATGCATTGGTAGACGAAAATATGGGTAAAAAATGGGTTTCAAATTTCAATTTAAGTGATGTGAAAAGGGAACTGGGTTTGGGTAAACAATTGGAAAATTACTTTATTGAAAATCATCCTTCATCAGTGCGAAGTGCAAAGTGTAAAAGAGAATTACAAAATGGCTTAGCTCCTTTTAGAGATTTTGGTAGAGTTACAAATTAAAACTACATTTGAAAGCAAAAATGAAGATATGCAAAGTGAAAAGGACATTAAAAGAATTGGGCCACTAATATTTAACAGCGATGATAAATATTAATAGGATTTTTGTTGGAAAAAAGTTATTAAGTTTATAATTCACATTGTTTTTTCAATTTTCTTATAAAGTCTTAATAAAAATAATTTGAAATATGTAAACATATATTTATTGCCTTTTGTATCTATAAACTTATATTTCATAACCATATTCATCATAACAAGGTACTCTAAAAATACAGTTTTATATAACGTAGAATGAATTAGCCTGATTTATATGTTTTGAATTCCATTTAATGCGGTTTTCGTATAACACGTTACGACTTTTTCTGTTTTGTACTAATTCTGAGTTTCTAATAACGCCATGTACGGTTTCCATATAACATGGTACGAATTAATCTGATTTGCACTAATTTGAGTTTTATATAACGCGGTAAGAATTAATCGCAGTACGGGAGGATTGACTGTACTGTTGCACCTATCTGTACATAAATTCCAATCTTCTACTGTTTTTGCAAACAAATTAATGACATTTTCGCGGGAATTAAGAGTTTTTATTTCTCATATTTGAAGAAAACATTTTAAGATACAAAAAAATTTGTATCTTTGCTATTAGATGATGCGTCATCACATATAAATAAATAATCTGATTGGGACTTTCTTTATATAATGCAATGGATTTATTGGTTTTACAGTAAAACCAATTGATTATTTTTATAGTAGATATTTATATTCTTTCCAAGATATTGAATTTTCGTCAATGAGTCGTCATTTTCATTGATTTAGCGTCATTTTTATCCATTTGGCGAGTTTATCGTTAATTTAACAACATTTAAAAAAGTCGTCAAGATGGCGACATTCAATCAAATTCGTCCCCAAAATCTCGCCAAGCGTTATGGACGGAGAAATAAGTTATTCTTACAGCAGATAAAGGACTATTGGCGTTCAAATACAGAAGTATTACTCAAAGTATCTTTTTTTATGAATAGAACGAGCTAGATCCATGAGAATGATGCCACCCAATTTATCGCATGGTATTACATATGAAAGATGAACATGTTTCTCAATAGGAAATATATTTTTTTTATTTTATATGACTTTTTGATAATTTTTTTGAAAAATGTGCAATATCTCGAGAACGGTTCACGTTAGCGTTCTAAAATTTATGTCAATCGTTTTCTAATTAAAAATTACATAAGAAATGGTTATTTGCGTAACTTTATTAGAGGTTTTGATTTTTTGACGATTTTTTCAAAATTTCACTCGAAAATTTTGAGGGTTCTGAACATTCGATAGCGTATAAAAACAATAGACTTCCAGTGTTTAAGGATTGGAAGGCCCAGACCACACGACCATTCGTTCGTCAGTTAACGTCTCCACAGACTCACACACAGACTCTCTCTCTCTCTCTCTCTCTCTCTCTCTCTCTCACACACACACACACACACACACACGCACACACACACAGACATGACTTCAAAAATGTTCGATTCGTGATCAGGGATGCTTGAAACGTGCTCTGCCATACGAATTTTCGACCCCGTCACAATACTTTCCTTATACATTAAAAGGAAAGTAAAAATTGACAAATTGCTTCTCTAATCAGATTATTACTTTCCTTAAATACATATTGTATAAGGAAAGTATTGTGACGGTTGTCGAAAATTCGAGTTCGAGTTTTCGTCGGGCGAGCACGTTTCAAGCATCCCTGATCACGAATCAAACATTTTTGAGGTGATCTCTCTCTGTGTGTGTGTGTGTGTGTGTGTGTGTGTGTGTGTGTGTGTGTGTGTGTGTGTGTGTGAGAGTCTGTGGAGACGATATCTCACGAACGAATGGAGTGATTCGAATGAAATATGATACAAAAATCACAATCCGTGAATACTGGAAGCCTGTTTTTAAACGCAATCGAATGTTCAGAACCCCCCTAAATTTTCGACTGAAATTTTGAAAAAATTATCAAAAAAGCAAAACCTTTAATTTAATTACGCAAATAGACATCTCTTATGTAATTTTCCTTAGAAAACGATTGACAAACTTTAGAAAACTAGCACGAACCGTTCTCGAGATATTGCACATTTTTCAAATACATTTATCAAAAAAATCCCATAAATTAAAAAAAATATGTTAAATGTTTAGAAACATGTTCACTTTTCACATGTAATATCATGTAATAAATTTGGTGACATCATTTTCGTGGATCTAGCTTGTTCCATTCATGAGAAAAGATACTTTGAGTAATACTTTTGTATTTGAACGCCAATAGTCATTTATCTGCTATAAGAATAACTTATTTCTCCTTCCATAACGCTTGGCGAGATTCTGGCAACAAATTTGGCTGAATACCGCCAACTAGGCAACTTTTTTAAGTGTTGCCAATTAACGAAAATTTCGCCAAATGGTTAAAAATGACGCTAAATCAATTAAAATGACGACTCATTGACGAAAATACAATATCTTGAAAAGAATATAAGTATTTGCTATAAGAATAATCTATTTTTTTACTGTAAAAGTAGTAAATTCATTGCATTATATAAGGAAAGTCACGTGCTGCCCACATCAGATTTCTTTTGTGCTAATTAGACTTTTCTGCTGGCGCTGACATTGTAAGCATGCAAAGCATTGATATCGGGAAGATTAATTTGAGATTGGTAACCAATGATCTATCATCAATTACAGTTTCACAAATTCTGCTGAAATATTATAGAAATTTTTTTTTATTTTTTTTAAACTGATGTTAGGTAAGCAATGCTTTTATGGACTGGGCAAACCACTGGGCAAAATCTAACTAAAACTGATAATATTTGGGAAGCATTTGAAAAGTTTCTACGACTGACAGATGACCACCAGTTATGACCAGAGCGTTTGAGAACTTTTCATAACTACTGCCATTTAAAAAAGTGTTTCACTCACAGTACAGTTATAACCAGAATGACCAAGGATTTTCTCCATCGATTTTATGTGGTCACATGATACACAGAATACGTGTTTTGCTTAAAATGCTGTCTAGAACAGTGCAGAATAACCATGCTGTTTTCCCCTCTGGTGAGTAACCTGATAACTGATAACAATTGTTAATGGAGATGACCATTCAGTTAACTTTTAAAACACACCCTTGACGTGCGCAAAAGTTATACAATAATATCAATGCACAACTCACTGAGTGTTTCAAAGCTGGACCAAGTCTTGTTTAACATAAATGATAACAGAAAATGAATATCGCAACAAAATTGCTTACTTCTACAAAAGAAAGCTTGTTGAATGAAAGTTTGTCCAAAAGTACATACAAAATTAGTTAAAATATATTTCTACATGTGTGTATGACTGCATTCTGTAACTATTAATTACCAGCCATGAGATGTTTTGTGTAAAAAGGTGCTGGTATGAATTGTAAGCATTTAATTTTTTAAAATTTTTAAATGAATAAACGATATATGAACATGCCCACGAAGTGTAAATTTCTGTCAAAATTTGTAATTACTGTACAATGCCCTCAACAATTTGAAGTGCGATTGTAATTGAGGTACGCAGTCTGACATGGAAACTTTGATGAGAAAATATACTAATGAGAAAGACACTGATTGCAATTAGTACACGACATGGTACTATAGCTATTTTATGCCTTTCGAGACTAATTTATCTGGACCTGCAGTTTAAAGTGCATTTTCAGCTATTAGAAACATCCGTTTATGACTTCTCCGTGATATCCGGGATTAGAACCCGACATCTATGATTCTAGACAGCTACTAATTATTGGGGGGGGGGGGGGGAGTGGGCTCAGTCCGTAAGGAAGGTCTTAAGTGTGATACATGGATGTGTTTTTGCTTCTGCTTTTTACAAGCTAGAAGTGTTGGGGCCGCTGGAAAACACCTTCTTTTATTATAGAATATAAAAAAACAACAACTTTCCATCAAACATAAAAGACTCAAACGCTTAGGTTTTAGAATTGAAAAATTTATCAATCCAGCTGGTTGTCGATTCCAGCAGTAAAAAATATGCCCTTTAGTGATGCAGGCTTATGTTTGTATATAAACAATGATCTGTTTCAAACTTCAGGTTTCAATTCGTACCTAGTGCCAGTTTGCAGCGCTACCTATAGCTATTAGGATTACAAATCGCTGTGTTAGACTGTATTTTTAACGCACACCTGTCATAACGATATACCCAATATTTATAGAAGTTTCAGTGATCAATTAGTGCAATTATCTACTTTAATTGGATTCTACTTACCTTTAAATATGGGACAAATGTCCCATACGGTAATACCACCTTGGCTAGTGAACTGTCCCAAGGCTATCTCGAGGATGAAAACTGGAGCACCGCCGGCTATAAGGCAGATAAGATAGGGAATCAGGAAGGCACCTGGAAGCATAGAAAGATTATATGCTTTAACTACGTAAACCAAAGAAACATATTACAAAAAATTTCATTTTCAACACAGTACAATATGTCTACTCCAGCCTCTACTCTACTCTACGTAGGCATTGAAACAACTATACTGTATCTTCCATTTTTTTCGTCCCAGACCATCCGACCTACCCGGAGGGGTAAGGTATTTGTTTAACCTTTTGCTTACGGGTGGGACAGCGCCAATCCCAAACGAAGAACCTCTCAAAAAGACAGGTATTTGACATACCCTATCCCAAACAGTTCGACCCCCCTTTGCAGGCATTGCCGTCCAAAGGCATTGGCGTTCCAAGCATTGAAATGACACGAATTATAGCAGATATCTCATGAATAAAGGGTTTTTGCAATTACTTACGAGCAGAATGACAGTGGGATTCACTATTAAAAATAAACATTACATGTATACAGGGTGTCCCAAAAAGATTGAAACTCTCTTTAATTCTTTACCTGTTGGAGATAAGTGGACCATGTAAACGGCAAAAATGTTGAAAATAAGGTAGGAAATAAGACTACGTTAATGAAATAATACCCCCATTAATTTTCAAAAAGTTACACTTTTTAAATTTTTATACCATCCCCTTCGACAAATTGGGTCAATCAGAAAATTTTTATTTTTAATGCAACAAGATCATTAAAAAAACCGCATATCTGTATCTTTAAAATTGAGCGAGTTATATTTAATTGTAAATTGTACATTGTGAATGGGGACCCTATATCAAATTAGAAATGTAAATGTGTGACCTATCACAAAAAAAGATAAAACTGGATGATAATACATAGGATACCCACCGAGCAGTGAGTACCACTTGTTTATACGATCTCTGTCTATGTAATGCTTTATTTAGATGCATTTGTGATCTCATTTCACCCTTCGAACGTTTTTCTGTGAAACACACCCATAAATAAACATTTTTGAAAAACTCTGTCTTGGTTTTCTTTATCAGATGATTGGCCCATATGCCAGATATCAAGGCTCTATTACATTTAAAAGGAAGCGTGCCTCATTTATTCGGAAAATCGAATATATTAGTGTGCGGCACCCCTTAAAGTAGCAAATATTAGAAATATGAAATTTTACACTTTTTCCTTTAAAGCCATCTACCCGTACACCAAATTTGAAGTCTCTATCCTATCGCAAAGCATGTTTTTCCTACCACTTCACCTTTCGAACGTTTTTCTGTGTAGCACCCCCTTAATGAACATTTCTGTCAAACCGTATTCATCTTCGGTTTTTTTATCAAATGGTTAATCCATATACTAAATTTCAAGCCTCACTCACATTGTAAAGGAGGCGTTTTTAATTTATTCGGCAAATCGAATATTTTAGTGAGCGGCACCCCCCCCCCCCCCCCCTACAATAGCAAATAGTGGAAAACTGAAATTGCACGCTTCCTTCCTTTCCAACTTTTTACCCGTACACCAAATTTGAAGTCTCTATCTCATCGCGAAGCATTCTTTTTCTATCATTTCACTTTTCGAATGTATTTGTGTAGAGTACCCACCCCCTTAAATATATATATTTGAAAAACTCTATTCTTCTTGTGTTTTCTAGCAGATGATTCGCCCATATACCAAATATCAAGCCTCTATCACGTTTTGAAAGGGGCGTTTCTCCTTTATTCCGAAAATCGAACATTTTAGTGTGCGGCTCCTCCTCAAGTAAAAAATATTGGAAATCTAAAATTGCACACTTTCCTCCTTTCGAACGATTTACCCACATATCAAATTTGAAGTTTCAAATTATGCTTTCCTATCATTTCACTTTTCAA
Organism: Amaurobius ferox; assembly: GCA_951213105.1. Taxonomy (NCBI): domain Eukaryota; kingdom Metazoa; phylum Arthropoda; class Arachnida; order Araneae; family Amaurobiidae; genus Amaurobius; species Amaurobius ferox. The sequence continues at coordinate 115,256,405 of OX578153.1, read as the reverse complement.
ACGTTTTGGTGTGGAATCTCCTCTAGAGAACGTTTGCGAAAAATTGGATTTTTCGAGGGATTTTATCGAACGACCGAGCTGTGTACCAAATTGCAAGTCTCTATCTATTCCGGAAGTGCCTAAAAAAAGCGTGACAGACGGACACTTGGCAATTAGTGTATACTAGCCCAATACTCCCCTAACAGCACTTTTTTTCACAGTGACGTAAGATTTACGTCACACTATGACTTCACAGAACGTCTGTGAAGTCATAGTCACAGAACGTCTCGTCACAGAACGTCTCGGCAATGTCATATTGAGGTCACAGCGAAGTCATTTTGGTCATTTTCATGGTCGTTTGTGACGTCGCAAAGTAACTTGTTTGTGACGTCACATTGTAATTGCCATTGTAATGACGTCACATTGTTACGTGTTAATTAAATTGTGTAAAGGTCACAGATTATAGTCGCAATGAAGTTACAAAGTTACTAATACGTAACGTCGCATAGAAGTCACACATATGATGTCACATTGTGACCCAGGTGCCACGTGACTACAACGTTACTGTCACACATGTGACGATCTCTGTTGTGAGGGCCGTTGAAAATCAACGATCTGGCAATAAGCATCCCTTGAATATTGTCATTTTTTTTTAATAATTCGCGTTTCACATTTATTCGGCAAATCGAATATTTTAGTGTGCAGAACCCCCTAAAGTAGAAAATATTGGAAAATTTAAATTGCGCACGTCTTCCTTTCGAACTATCTACCAGTACACCAAATTAAAATCTATCTCACCCCGAAGCATACTATTTTATCATTTCCCCTTTCGAATGTTTTTCTTTGGAGCACACCCATAAATGAATATTTTTGAAAAACTCCATTCGTGTTGGGAAATATTGGAAATATGAAATTTGCACACTTTCTTCCTTTCAAACTATCTACCATTACACCAAATTTGATGTCTCTATCCTACTGTGGAGCATATTTTTTCTATCACTTCATATTTCGAACGTTTTTCTGTGTTGCATCCCCTTACATAATCATTTTTGGAAAACCGTAATAATCTTTGGTTTTTTTATCATTAGTACATATACTACATTTCAAGCTTCTACCACACTCTAATGGAGGCATTTTTCAGTTGTTAGTCAAATCGAACATTTTAGTGTGCGGCACCCCTTAAAATAGCAAATGTTGGAAAACTGAAATTGCACACTTTCTTCCTTTCCAACTATCTACCCGTATACCAAATTTGAAGCCCCTACCTCACCGCGAAGCACACTTTTTCTACAATTTCACCCTTCGAATGTTTTTCTGTGGAGTACCCACCCCCCTTAAATATAAATTTTTGAAAAACTCCATTCTTCTTGGGTTTTCTATTAAATGATTCGCCCATATACAAAATATCAAGCCTCTATCACGTTCTAAAAGGGGTATTTCTACTTCGCTCCGAAACTCGAACATTTTTGTGTGCGACACCCCCTAAAGTAGAAAATATTGGAAAACTGAAATTGTATACTTCCTTCCTTCCAAACTATTTACCCGTACACCAAATTTCAAATCTCTAACTCATCCCGAAGTATGTTTTCTTATTAATTCACCTTTCGGACGTTTTTCTCTAGAGCACCTCCTTAAACGAACTTTTTGGAAAAACTATATTCGTCTTGGCTGTTTTCATCAAATGATTAGTCCATATACCTAATTTCAAGTCTCTATCAAATTTTAAAGGAGCTGTTTCTCATTTATTCGGTAAATCGAACATTTTGGTGTGCGGGCCCCCCTTATGTAGAAAATATTGGAAATTTGAAATTGCACACTTTCTTCCTTTCGAACGATTTACTCACACACCAAATTTGAAGTCTCAATCTTATGGTAAAGTATGCTTTCTATCATTTCACTTTACGAACGTTTTGGTGTGGAGCACCCCCTCTGGAGAACATTTTCGAAAAATTCGATCTTTCCATGGGATTTTATCGCACGACCGAGCCGTATACCAAACTGCAAGTCTCTAGCTCTTTGGGAAGTGCCTGAAAAAAGCGTGACAGACAGACAGACAGACGGATACTTGGCAATTAGTATATACTAGCCGAATACCCGTTGAAAATCAACTGTCTCGCAATAAGCAACCCCTGAATAATGTAATTTTTTTAATAATTCGCGTTTCACATTCATTCGACAAATCGGATATTCCAGTGTGCAGAACCCCCTAAAGAAGAAAATATTGGAAAATTTAAGATACGCATTTCTTCCTTTCGAATTATCTACCCGTACACTACATTAAAGTATCATCGCGAGGTACCCTATTTTATTATTTCTACTTTCGAACTTTTTCTGTGAAGCACACCCATAAATGCACTTTTTTAAAAACTCAGTCTTGGGTATTTTATAAGATGATTGGCTCGTATACCAAATATCAATTCTGAAAATCGAACATATTAGTGTGGGGCACCCCTTAAAGTAGCAAATATTGGAAATCTGAAATTTCACACTTTCTTCCTTTCAAACTATCTACCAGTACACCAAATTTGAAGCCTCTATCCTATCGGGAAGCATGTTTTATCTGTTACTTCACCTTTCGAACGTTTTTCTGTGTAGCACACTGTTAATGAACGTTTTTGTCAAACCGTATTCATCTTTGGTTTTTTTGTAAAATGGTTAGCCCATATACTAAATTTCAAGCCTCTATCACATTGTAAAGGAGGCGTTTTTCATTTGTTGCGCAAATCGAACAGTTTAGTGAGCGGCACCCCCTTACAATAGCAAATGTTGGAAAACTGAAATTGCACACTTTCTTCCTTTCCAACTTTTTACCTGTACACCAAATTTAAAGTCTCTATTTCATCGTGAAGCATGCTTTTCTTGCATTTCACCTTTCGAATGCTTTTGTGTGGAGTACGCACCCCCATAAATATAGATTTTTGAAAAACTCTATTCTTTTTGTGATTTCGAACAGATGATTCGCCCATATACCAAATTTCAAGCGTCTATCACGTTTCAAAAGGGGCGTTTCTCCTTTATTCCCAAAATCGAACATTTTGGTGTTGCGCACCCCCTAAAGTAGAAAATATTGGTAAACTGAAATTGTACACTTTCTTCCTTCCAAACTATCTACCCTTACGCCAAAATTTGATATCTCTATCTCATCCCGAAGTATGGTTTTTTGTCAATTCACTTTTCGAACGTTTTACTCTGGAGCACCCCCTTTAACGAACATTTTTGAAAAACTATATTCGTCTTGGGTATTTTCGTCAAATGATTAGCCCATATACCAAATTTCAAGCCTCTATCAAATTTTAAAGGAGCATTTTCTCATTTCTTCGGTAAATCGAGCATTTTGGTGTGCGGCACCCACTTAAGTAGAAAATATCGGCAATCTGAAATTGCACACTCTATGCCTTTCGGACGATTTACCCATACACCAAATTTGAAGTCTCTGTCTTAACGCAAAGCATGCTTTCCTATCATTTCACTTTTCGAACGTTTTGGTGTGGAGCACCCCCTCTAGAGAACGTTTTCGAAAAATTCGATTTTTCCAAGGGGGTTTCATGTAACGATCGAGCCGTGTACCAAATTGCAAGTCTCTATCTATTCGGGAAGTGCCTAAAAAAAGCGTGACAGACAGGCAGACAGACACTTGGCAATTAGTATATATATATCTATATTATATATATATATATATATATATATATATGTGTGTGTGTGTGTGTGTGTGTGTGTGTATATATGTATATATAGATAGATAGATAGATAGATAGATAGGCAGGATAGATATTATGAGATAAATTTGTTAACATCATTCTCGTGGATATAGTTCTTTCCTTTCACGAGAGAAGATACTTTATGTAATAGTTTTGTATTTCGACGCCTAAAATTCGCTTATATATAAGAAATATTTTTTTCTCCGTTTGTCTGTAACGCTTAGAGATAAATTTGACGAACTTTGCAACTCATTTAGCGAAATACCGCCAATATGGTGTTATTTCGCCCTAGAATGATGAAAATATCATTAAAATTGCAAAACTGACGCTAAGTTAACGAAAATGATGCCAAATGGATGAATAAATTATTAAAATATTTTAATACATGGATTTTATTCTTTATTGCTGATGCTATTAATATTGACCATTTAAATTTGCGTGAAATATAAGTTAATAGGGTACTTTGAAGTAGTTTTACAGGTTGTCATCAAGAAAAGAGTCCATTGTTCAATTCCTGTTAATCCTAGTCCATTGTCCATTGCTCAATTCCTGTTTGTTTAAAAACCTGCACCGTGGATCTAATACATCATATTTTCGCTGTGAAAAATGAAAATTCATTGCATTATATAGGAAAATCACGTGCCGTTGATATCAGATTATTTACAATTGGGATATTACCGAATTGCATTGCAATATTTTAATGCTTTATGTCCATTGGGAGGACTTTGGGCTGCACTGTATAGTTTGTTTCAAGATTCACTTCGTCAAGTCGAAGATCCTGATCTACCGCTGTTTAAAAAGAGGACAACTAATTGACATTTCAACAGATTAGACTTTTAAAATATAATTTAAGCAAGAAGTATTTTACTTTTGGCTGAAAACTTACAAAGAATACATAAAAGTGTCTGATCGAACAGTAAAAATTCTTATGTCCTTCGGTACCATGCTTTTGAACGAGTTTTGTGGACATATGTTAGCAATAAAAAGATAAAAGTTAGATTCAGAACACGAAACCTATTTTCCTAAATGTCTAGACTCTAGAATCGAAGAATATTTTCGAAACAGATAGTTCTAGTATATTCAAATTCGGCTACTTTATTTTTTTACATTAAAATATCATAAAGTGTTTATTACACGGCATGATATATTTAAGAATAATCAATTTTTTTAATCTTACTACAAGCCGATTAAAACTGCCGCTATTTTTGTAGTACAGACATTTCTTTTTTGGGAACACTTTAAAAATTATCAGTAACCGTTAAGACATACAATATAGAACGTGTTCCCAAAGACCTGACAGGGATTGGATACCTCTCGATCGCCAGGGCCCGACGAAGCTTTTCTGGAGCCTGGGGCTCAAGCAAGCATTCTGACCCCCCTCCCCCACTCATATTAGAGGACTGAGAATTTTATACATTTCTCCCACCCCACTGATATAAAACTAACATATAGGAATTATCATAATTTTTCATTTTATATTAGTATTAGAGTATACTAGTAACAAGAAAGATCAATCATGCTTAAAGCATTGATTATGAAACACTTTCCAACTTCAATGCAATTTTATTTAAAAAAGTCGAAAATGCAATACATTGCTCGGTAATATTTTAAAACTTATCACAATACTACATTGATTTATTATATTTGAAAACTTAAACCTTCATTGAAAAAAATGAACTTCATTCAAATGACGGCATTGAAATATAAATTGCGTCGTTTAAATATCTGTAAAATGCAATACATTCCACGGTAATATTTTTAAATCTATCATAATACTACGATAATTTATTATATTTGAAAACTTTATCGAAAACAACTGAAATTAATTCAAATGACGTCATAGAAAAAATAACACGCCTGGATCTCTCTATAAAAGCAGGATTTCATTCATCACAATACTATAATAATTTATTTTATTTAAAAATTAAGACCATGGAGCTACAATTCATAAACTTTATGCTTAAAACTTCATCGAAAAAAATCGTCCTTCTGTTTATAAAATCAATTAATATTTTATTCATATCAGCCATGCAGACTCCATGGACTGAATTATTTTGTGTTAAAGAAATACAGTAATTCTAATACAACTCATTCTACATATTTTGCTGTTTACATTTTACATAGGTGAAAAATAGGCTGAGTTGCAGAAATAATCAAATTTGAATGAGAATTTAAACTCAAATATATTGTCATTGTGTTGTTTTAGTATGTAGATGCACAGAATTTAAGCAGAAATAAAGTAGTTTTAGGATGGATACAACACTTAATATGAATTAGAAAGAACTTTAAAAAATTACGAATTTGAAACAAGATGGATGCCATATATCATTTTGAAGTGGGTCATGTGATCATTTCATATCATGCTCACGTGATCGTTTCATATAAGATGTGTAATTATTATTTTAATTTTTATTTAAAAAACTACTGAATATATTTAGCTGAATTTTTTTTTATATATTTTATGGAACAATTTGACTATTACCTAAAATTTTCGAAGCAATTTGTGAATTTTAAATCCGCTTAAAAAATGTTAGAAAAATTAGGTCCCATAGGGCTCAATGTATTTCATTTTTTCAACCCGGGTTCAATCCAAAACTAATTGTGTGATATTATTCATTTATATTCCCATAGGTCCTACAGACCGTCTGAACAACATACTAAAATTTCATTTTGATTAAGTCATTTTTACGGCAGTTATCGTGCTAACGGACAGACAGACAGACAGACAGAATGAACAAAGTCAAACACTTTTCAACTTTGTTGTAAAGTGTTAAAAATGACACTTCTCATATTGTTGCTGTCAAATATATATAAATATGCACTTTGCATACAATCTGAAATTATCATATGTTAAATACTGTTCAAACTACACACATTTTTTTTCGTTCTCGATACTTCGATATATTTAAACAAGAAAGATCAATCATGCATAAGCATTGATTATGAAACACTTTCCAACTGAAATGTAATTTCATTTAAAAATTTCTAAAATGTGATTCATTCAGTGGTAATATCTTTTACATTATCACAGTACTACAGTAATTTATTATACTTAAATATTTAAAACTGTATCGAAATATAAATCATCTGATTCTTTATGCAAAATCAATGAATATTTCATTCATATAACTTGTATTCCAGACTCCAGAGCTAAATAATTTTGTGTGAAAAAAATTCAGCAATTCTTATGTAATTCATCTTACAATCGCTTGAGGTATTTGCATTCTGCATATGTTAAAATTAGGCTTCCTTGAAGAAATAATAAAAGTTTAGGGATCATTTAAAATCACAACTATTGTAATTGCATAGGCACGGAATTTAGATACACAGATAATACACAGATAATATATGTGTGTATGTGTATGTACTCAAAGTATTGGAATCGTGCCGAAGATCGGAACTCGAATTTTCAAAGGATCTACACGTTTTGGGACTTCTAGAACACGAAAAAACTACTTTTAGGAAGACGTCTGTGTGTGTAAGGGTGTATCTGTGTATGTTTCTGTGTGTCTGTGTGGATATTACATCCGCTCTAATTGAAAAACTAATGGACCGAATTTCATACAATTTGGTAGGTATGTTTTTTGTGGGAAATCCTGATGTTCATTAGATTATAGTACGATTCGTAATAAAAGAATCTGCCTTCTTTGCGAAATGGCCGCAGAAATTGCCTTTATCCACTCTAGCTAAAAACTAATGAACCAAATTTAACAAAATTTTTAGTATAATATTTCAATAACCTACAAGTGATTTATATACCAAATTTAACAGAATTTTGTATATAAATCATTTGTAGGTTATTCTACTACGATTCGGGAAAAAGGAACGGGCTATTTTTGCGAAATGGCCAGCAAAAATCGTTATATATAAAAATAAAAGACTACGTGTGCTCAATTATATCAATTAAATTCCTATTTTATATGTGATTTTTGACAACAAAAAGAATAAGACTAACCCCATTACTCTAGGACTAGCCGTTCTTGAGATATTCTAGTTTTTTCGCGTTTTCGCTACGCCACCTTTGACAATAAGTCCAGCTATCAAATGAGAACCAAATTTAAGTTTAACGTGTAAATTCAATGTCATTTAAAATACTTATGTTGTGCAGATAAACTCAAATTATCATTGAATAAATAAAGAGAACGAATATGAGTCTGCAGGGAAAGACATGTGCTGTCCACATCAGAATTTTTAACAATATTACACCAATGATTTATAGAAGTGAACGGGGATTATTTTCAGGCCATTTCGAAAAAAATGTATGATCTATATTTAAAGATCCATCAAATTTTTGTCGAATAAAATGTTCAACAAATTTAAGCTGTGTACCAAATTTTAACTCTCTAGGACGTAGGAAAGTGCATTTAAAATGCCATCAATTCAATTTATCATGAAGAGTTATATAAAATTTTAAAAAAATGAAAAATTGTTATCTACCAAATTTATTTTAAAATATGAAGCCACTCCCATATGCAAGACGTTTAAACAAATGGAGAGATATTTATTATATAATATCTCTCTCTTTTCTTTCTGGAAGATATCCCAAAGTCAGAATTTAATTGAATTTGTTTTTTTCCCTATATTAAATAATTTTTTTAATTAAAAAACTACTTAACATATTTTACTGAATTTTTTTTTATATATTCTATGGGATAATGTGAATATTTCCTAAAAATTTCGAAGCAATTCGTGAATTTTAAATTTACTTAAAAAATGTTTGAAAAATTAGGTCCCATAGGGTTCAATGTATTTCATTTTTTCAACCCGGGTTCAATAAAAAACTAATTGGGTGATATTATTTATTTATATTCCCATAGGTCCTACAGACCGTCTGAACAACATACTAAAATTTCATTTTGATAAACTCATTTTTACGGCAATTATCGTGCTAACGGACAGACAGACAGACAGACAGACAGACAGACAGACAGAATGAACAAAGTCATAAACACTTTTCAACTTTGTTGTAAAGTGTTAAAAATAAATAAATAAATAAGAAGGAATTGTCTTACGGTTTCGGTTCAAAAATCGTTAAAAAGAAGGTTCTTCGATATTTTTGAATGATGTCAAAATGGAAACTCTGATAATATTTTTGATTGCTAAAGAACGGATTTGTATGAAAATCGAACAAGATAGTGCTTCAACATAAAATAACTAAAAACCTAATTCGAATTTTTAAAAAATCTTGTCGAGGTGTGTTGTACCGGGAGTTAAACACTAACCCAGTACCGAATGTTGCGGCTGTCCGAAGTTTAGATTTTATGCCCACTCCCCTATAAATAGAAAAGAAAACATCTTATTTTATTATGTAAGAGGAAGAGTAATAGTTTGGAATCAAATCAGTCAATTTCTAAAATAAATATTTAAAATTCTACTCTTTTTCTCGTTTCAATAAAAAAGGTTATTATAAATTGATATTCAAAAGAGAATCTGCCTCTATGGAAACTATCCACTCAATGTACACATAATGGGCGCATGAAAATAGGCAGCCATAACTGTGTCAGTAGGTATCAAGTTCAATTTGCTACAAGTCAATCCACGTGAGAAGTCGAAACCTCCGCAGTCTCACACAAAGAGTCAAAATAAACTGACATACAACTGCAAAGGTTAAAGAATAATCGATCCGACAACTTGCTTATTGATCTGCTCAAAACAAAAAGGAATGAAAAGCACGTAGCGGGATCAGCAGATGCTGCACAAACCTTCTTGCTGTCCTACCATCTCACGAATGTCTATATTCCGTGTGAAAATCGATGAATGTAAACGTGACAGTATTAGAGTCCCTTTATAGATATATTATTATAAAGGAACTCTTACAGCACGGGATTGAAACAGCAGATCGTATTTTGGAACCAAGCTTTCGAACAGAAGCTACTGAGAATCAAATCAATCAAGAGTCAAGGCGTAAAATTGGCGCCCCTCATACACATGCATGTAAAAAATGATACAGAAAAGTTGTGCAATATATAAAATTCGTATATATGCTATTTATTCTCATTAGAGAAATATCTTTTTAATGTTCTATAGTCAAAACAAGACCCCTATTGACGACTCCTTTGCCCATCTGTAAACCCTCAGGGCCGCCGAAATCTAAATTAAAAAACGACGCATGCACAAATATATTCATTAAATGCTTGTTTTATACGTAATTTTTAACGAAGAAAAGAATAAGACCAACCCCATTACACTAGGACTAGCCGTTCTCGAGATATTGCAGTTTTTTCGTATTTTCTCTACGCCACCATTGAAAATAAGTCCAGTTACCAAATGAGAACGAAAATTGAATTAAAAATCTGATGTGGGCAGCACATGACTTTCCCTGCAGACTTATATACACATTCTCTCATTTTAATTAAATTTAATTCACTATCAATTCAATTTTCGTTCTCATTTGGTAACTGAACTCATTATCAAAGGTGGTGTAGAGAAAAAAAAATCTCGAGAACAGCTAGTCCTAGTGTAATGGGGTTGGTCTTATTCTTTTCTTCGTTGAAAATTACGTATAAAACAAGCATTTAATGGATATATTTCAGCATACGTAGTTTTTTATTTTAGATTTTGTCGATTTTTGCGGGCCATTTTGCAAAAAGAGGCAGGTAATTTTTTTTTCCGAATCATACCAAAATTCAATCAGCACCAGAGTTACCCGCAAGCGACTTATCTACCAAATTTTGTGAAATTTGATCCATTAGATTTTGAGCTAGAGTGGATACAAGCTTTTGCGGGCCATTTCGCAAAAAAAAGGCGGGTTCTTTTACCCCGAATCGTACCCAAAACTAATCAGCACCAGATTCGCCCATAAGTGACTCACCTACCAAATTTTATGAAATTCGGTCAATTACTTTTTTAGTTAGAGTGGATACAAAATCTGCACAGACAGACACACACACCGACGTCAAACTAAAAATAGTTTTTTCATATTCTAGAGGTCTCGAAACGTGTAGATCCGTCGAAAACTCGAGTTGCGGCTTTCGGCATGATTCCAATACTTTCCCTATACATTACCATGTATTGCAGGGAAAGTAAAAATCTGATGTGGGCAGCACATGACATTCCCTGCAGACTTATATACACATTCTCTTATTTTAATTAAATTTAATTCACTTTTAATTCAATTTTCGTTCTCATTCGGTAACCGGACTTATTTTCAAAGGTGGCGTAGAGAAAATACGTAAAACTAAAATATCTCGAGAACGGCTGGTCCTAGTGTAATGGGTTTGGTCTTATTCCTTTCGTCGTTAAAAATTACGTATTAAACGTGCATTTAATGGATATATTTGAGTATACTTAGTTCTTTAGTTTAGAATTTGACGATTTTTGCGGGCCATTTTGCAAAAAAAGCAAGGTTATTTTTTTTTAATCATACCAAAATCTAATCAGCACCAGGGTAACCCACAAGTGACTCATCTACCAAATTTTGTGAAATTCGGTTCATTAGTTTTTGAGTTACAGTGGATACAAGCTTTTGCGGGCCATTTCGCAAAAAAAGGCGGGTTCTTTTATCCCGAATCGTACCCAAAACTAATCAGCACCAGAGTCGCCCACAAGTGACTTACCTATCAAATTTTATGAAATTCGGTCGATTACTTTTTTAGTTAGAGTGGATACAAAATCTGCACAGACAGACACACAGACAGACAGACAGACAGACAGACACACAAACACACACAGACGTCACGCTAAAAATGGTTTTTTCGTATTCTACAGGACTCGAAACGTGTAGATCCGTCGAAAACTCGAGTTGTGATTTTCGGCAAGATTCCAATACTTTCCCTATACATTACCATGTATTGCAGGGAAAGTAAAATGAAATAAATTTAATTAAAATAAAGGGAACGTGGATATAAGTCTATAGGGAAAGTCATGTGCTGCCCACATCAGATTTTTATTTTCCCTGCAATACATGGTAATGTATAGGGAAAGTATTGGAATCATACCGAAAATCGCAACTGGAGTTTTCGACGGATCTATGCGTTTCGGGACCTTTAGAATACGATAAAACCATTTTTAGCGTGACGTCTGTGTATGTCTGTCTGTCTGTGCAGATTTTGTATCCACTCTAACTAAAAAACTAATTAACCAAATTTCATAAAATTTGGTATGTAAGTCACTTGTGAGAGGTGCTGATTAGTTTTGGGTATGGTTCGGGATAAAAGAACCCGCCTATTTTGCGAAATGGCCCGCAAAAATTGCCTGTATCCACTCTAGCTGAAAAACTAATGGACTGAATTTCACAAAATTCGGTAGATAAGTCGCTTATGGATCACCTTGGTGCTGATTATATTTTGGTACGATTCGGAAAAAAATAACCTGCCCTTTTTTGCGAAATGGCCCGCAAAAATCGTCAAAATTTAAATAAAAACTACGTATGCTTAAATATATCCATTAAATGCTTGTTTTATACGCAATTTTTAACGATAAAAAGAATAAGACCAACCCCATTACACTAGAACTAGCCATTCTCAAGATATTTTAGTTTTTTCGTATTTTCTGTACGCCTCCTTTGAAAATAAGCCCAGTTACCAAATGAGAACGAAAATTGAATCAAAAGTGAATTAAATTTAATTAAAATAAAGAGAACGTGGATATAAGTCTGCAGGAAAAGTCATGTGCTGCTCACATCAGATGTTTACTTTCCCTGAAATACATGGTAATGTAAGGGAAAGTATTGGAATCACGTCGAAAATCGCAATTCGAGTTTTCGACGGATCTACACGTTTAGAAACCTCTAGAATACGATAAAACCATTTTTAGCGTGACGTCTGTTTGTGTGTGTGTGTGTGTGTGTGTCTGTCTGTCTGTCTGTGCTGATTTTGTATCCACTCTAACTCAAAAACTAATGGACCTAATTTCATAAAATTTGGTAGGTAAATCACTTGGGTATGACCCTGGTGCTGATTAGTTTTTGGTACGATTCGGCATAAAAGAACCCGCCTTTTTTTTGCGAAATGGCCAGCAAAATTTGCTGTATCCACTCTATCTGAAAAACTAATGGATCAAATTTTACAAAATTTGGTATATAAGTCTCTTATGAGTTACCCTGGTACTGATTAGATTTTGGTACGATTCGGAAAAAAATAACCTGCCTTTTTTTGCGAAATGATCCGTAAAAATCGGAAAAATCTAAAATAAAATACTACGTATGTTAAAATATATCAATTAAATGCTTGTTTTATACATAATCTTTAACAATGAAAAGAATGCGACCAACTACATTACACTAGGATTAGCCGTTCTCGAGATATTTTAGTTTTATCGCACTTTTGCTATGCCGATTTTGAGTCCATTATTAATGTGTGTTATTTAGTGCAATTAAACTAAATTTAATGAATTATTAATGAAATAAAGTGAGAATGAATTTGAGTCTGCAGGAAAAGTCAGGTGCTGCCCACATCAGATTTTTTTCAAGTACAGTAATATAACACATATAACAAGAAGTGCTATATTTGGTATTTGTTTATAATTGTTTTAAATGTTTACTTTTTCCAATACTAATTGCAAAAAAAAAAATGTTTTTCTTTAAATTGAAAATTTCGAAAACTGTTCATTAGCAATTTTGTTGCGCAATACGGCTTAAAAATGTGTTTATCTGCTTATAATTTTCATAAACTGTGATGAAATGTTGGACAAAAGGCGGAACTATTGAAAAGTTTTAATGAATTTTTATATTTATTAAATTACTGTTTGTTTATGCTATAATTTTATTGACTCATTGCACTCAGTAGCTTTTAACAAAGAGTTTAGTGCCAAAAATTTGAAAAGAAAAAAAAAATTGTAATTGTTGCCAAATTATCAAAAATCTCGCCAAATGGATAAAAATGATGCTAAATCAATGAAAATGACGACTCATTGAGGAAAATTCAATATCTTGGAAAGAATATAAGCATCTACTATAAGAATAACATTTTTTACTTTCCCTGCATCCCTACACGGTAACGTATAGGGAAACTATTGGAATCATGTCGAAAATCGCAACTCTAGTTTTCGACGGATCTAAACGCTTCGAGACCTCTAGAATACGAAAAAACTATTTTCAGCGTGACGTCTGTGTGTGTGTGTGTCTGTGCAATACATGTATCCACTCTAACTCAAAAACTTATGGACCGAATTTCAGAAAATTTGGTAGGTAAGTCACTTGGGTATGACTCTGGTGCTGATTAGTTTTTGGTACGGAAAAGAATACGGAAAACAGAACCCGCCTTTTTTTGCGAAATGACCCGCAAAAATTTTATGTATCCACTCTAGCTAAAATACTAATTGACCAAATTTCACAAAATTTGGTAGATAAGTTACTTGTGGGATACTCTGGTGCTGATTAGATTTTGGTATTATTTGGAAAAGAACAACAACCTGCCTTTTTTTACGAAATGGCCCTCAAAAATCGCCAAAATCTAAAAAAAATCTACGTATGTTCAAATATATCAATTAAATGCTTGTTTTATACGTAATTTTTGATAAGGAAAAGAATAAGAACAACTCTATTACTCTACGACTAACCGTTCTCGAGGTATTTGAGATTTTTCACATTTAGTTATGCCACTTTTGGAAAAGTGTCCAATTACCAAATAAAAACAAAAATTGAATTAAAAACGCAAATTTAGTATTATTTGGTTCAATTAAACTCAATCTAATGAATTATTAAAAAAATAAAGAACATATAAATTTGAGTCTGCAGGGAAAGTCATGTGCTGCCCACATCAGATCTGTTTAACTGTAAAAGTAGTAAATTCATTGCATTATATAAGGAAAGTCATGTGTTGCCCACATCAGATTTTTTCCAGTTGCATCATTACTTTCCTTATATACATAGTATAATGTATAAGGAAAGTATTGTGACGGGGTCGAAAATTCGAATTGGAATTTTCGACGGGAGAGCAAGTTTCAAGCATCCATGAACACGAATCAAACGTTTTTGAGGTGGTGTGTGTGCGCGCGCGCGCGCGTGTGTGTCAGTGAGTCTGTGGAGACGATATTTGGCGAAAAAATAGAGCGATTCGAACGAAATTTGTTACAAAAATTGCAATCCATGAATACTGGAAGCCTATTGTTTTAAAACGCAATCGAATGTTCAAAACTCCACTAAATTTTCGAGTGAAATTTTGAAAAAAATCATTAAAAAATCAAAACCTTTTATAAAGTTACGTAAATAGTCATTTCTTATGTAATTTTTTATTATAAAACGATTGACATAAACTTTAGAAAGCTAGCATGGATCGTTCTCGAGATATTGCACATTTTTCAAATAAATTAATCGAAAAATCACATGAAAAAATATTAACTATTGTGAAATATGTTCACTTGCATATGTAATATCATGCGTTAAATTTGGTGACATCATTCTCGTGGATCTAGCTCGTTCCATTCATGGGAAAAGATACTTTGAGAAATACTTTTGTAGTTGGACGCCAATAGTCATTTATCTGCTATGAGAATAACTTATTTCTCTGTCCATAACGCTTGGCGAGATTTTGACGACAAATTTAGCAAAATGTCGTCAACTTGGCAACTTTTTAAATATTGCTAAATTAAAGAAAATGTCGCCAAATTGATAAAAATTACGTTAAATCAAAGAAAATGACGACTAATTGACGAAAATTCAATATCTTGAAAACAATAAAAGAATAGACTATGAGCATAACCCATTTCTCCGTTCGTCTATCCGTAACGCTTGGTGAGATATTTAGCGGGACGTCGCCAACTTCGCAACTTTTTTAAATGTTGCCTAAGTGACAAATGTCGCCAAATTGATAAAAATGACGCCAAATGATGAGTAAAGTTTGGTAAATTCTGATTTCCGTCATATGACGAGCACACATTCTAGTATACAGGGTGTCCCAAAAAGATTGAAACGCGCTTTAATTCCTTACCTGTTGGAGATAAGTAGGCAATGTAACTTGCAAAAATGTTGAAAGTAAGGTAGGAAATAAGACTACGCTAATGAAATTGTCCTCCCATTCATTTTCAAAACGTTACACTTTTTAATTTTTATACGACCCCCTTAGACAAATTGGGTCAATCAGAAAATTTTTATTTTTAATGCAACAAGATCATTAAATAAAACCCCGCATACTTGTATTTTTAAAATCAACTGAATTACGCTAAAGGAAAAAATCTAACTTATGCCATTTTTCCGTACCATGTGAAAGGCTGTTTCATCAGTGAAAATAGGGATCATAAACAAATTGACGATGGAAATTGTTTAGATCAAAAATACATTAATATGTGTCAAATTTTTTTTTAATCAGAAATGCATCTAAATAAAGCATTACACAGACAGAGATCATATAAAGCAGTGATACTCACTACGCGGTTGGGTATCCTATGTAATATCATCCAGTTTTATCTTTTTTGATATGTCACAAGTTTACATTTCTAATTTGATATAGGGTCTCCATTCACAATGTTCAATTAAATATAACTCGCTCAATTTTAAAGATACACATATGCGGGGTTTTTTAATGATATTGTTGCATTAAAAATAAAAATTTTCTGATTGACCCAATTTGTCTGAGGGGGTCGTATAAAAATTTAAAAAGTGTAACTTTTTTAAAATGAATGGGAGGACTATTTCATTAACGTAGTCTTATTTCCAACATTTTTGCAGTTTCTTATCTCCAACAGGTAAAGAATTAAAGCGCGTTTCAACTTTTTTGGGATTTCACCCTGTATAGGAAATTCTTTTCTCTCCGCTTTTTTGTAACACTTGGTGAAGTATTTAGCAAACTTTGGTGAATAATCTAGCAAAGTATCGCCAACTTGGTGATATTTCGCCCCAGATTGACGCAAATTTTATCAAAATTGTAAAAATGATGTTAAATTAATAAAAATGACGCCTAATTGATGAATTAATTATTGGAATAATTTAATATGGACAATATCGCTTATTGATTATGCTATCAATATTGATAATTGTTAATGTAGAGTTGTGTGAAGTATAAGTTAATAGGGTACTTTGAAATAGTATTACATGTTGTCATTCGGAAAATTGCCCAATGTACAATTTAACGTTAAAAACACAATACCGTGGATCTTATACATTATTTTTTAACTGCATAAGAAGAAGTAAATTCATTGCATTATACAAGGAAAATCATGTGTTACCCACATCAAATGTTTTCTCATGTGCTTTTACGTTACCATCCTAAATCATCAAGGGATAAAGAAAGATAAATGGGCTGTTCACGTTCCTGAAATGAAGCATCATTATACCAGTGTTATATTAAGGAAGTTGCAGGAGAATTTATTAACTTGTTTGTGAGGTACTATTGTGCGCAAAAGAACATAACATCCTGTTTTGAGATAAATGCGGTTAATTTTCCAAAGTACAAATAATATAAAAATAAGGTTAAGTGTTTCGTATTTTAAATCGCGCTACAATTTTTGCGCAAACTGTTTAAAGCTAGCTAACACTTCTAGTTTTAGCACCGATTTCATATGGATACTCCGGCCATAGACTTCACAGCAAAATATCACATTATTTTACTAACTTGCTTGGCGGTATATAAATTAACCTTACACAATATATGTGACGAGATTTTAGATTCAGGTTAATATATAAACTTGCCTGGTGGCATACAAATACGTACTTGAATACGTATATTTCCATCTATTCTGTTCAAACCTCATCAATCATTAAACATCTTTATAATATCCAAGTACATTTAATTTCCTGATATTTTGAAAACAAAACCAAATATCGAGTACTTGTGCATCAACATTTCACCAAGGAGTAAATAAACTTATTGAGCTGCAACACTCGTGACATTTTATAATCCTTTGGAAAACCCAGACTGAAGTAGCTTCCACAAGATATTTAAGTTAGGTTTGCGGCAAGTGTAAAAATGTTTCGAAGGCGTAAGCCCACTTTTGCAGGTCAAGAATAGTGTTCACAAAGAGCACACAAAAAAGTCAAGAACACTCACAAATAGTTGTATCTTAGCGTTTATTATTGTCACGAGCACACTGTTTTTAATCTGGGGCTCAAAATGCTCTCGAAACATTTGTAGTTGCCTAATTTTCTTATGTTTACTTTCTTCAAGAAAATATTATAAAGTTATAAGATATAGTATTTATATTATTATTTTGAGAATTATTTATTTTGGTCACTTTTGCATCTCATTTATTATAACTACATTAAATAGAAGCTTTTAATAATTCGAATTAAATATTTTACTTTGATATAGACCCAACCACAAAAAGGTTTCCAGATCAAAGTCTTAATACACGAAATACTAAACTCTGTAAATCCTAAGGAAAAATTAAGCAATATAATAACACAAATTATAATGTAGCACGCAACTGTTTACAGGATACGTCAGATCTCTTTCGTCAACGCTCAATAGTCTTACAAATCCTAAATGAAAGAGACGAAATCGATCAAAGACTTGACTTCGAGTCAAGTTCAAGTTTCCTTTAAAGTTAAGCTTGTTAGGTCTGTTCAGAATTGACGAAGGGGGGACTTCAACGTATCTTCGAAGCAGTACTGCGTTGTGTAACGATATGCTTGTAATTGCGTTGTATTGTTCAACATTGGTTCGGTTCCAACTGGTATCCAAAAAATGCAAAGAGATTGAATGATTAGCAAATAAAAATAATTTCGCGCGCGTCGACACTGATTCAATAGCTGCCAAATACGGTACCTAATACGTCATCGAAATTTAAATAAAACGATAACACGTCACAAGACGAATGCGCATTCCACCGCAAACGCACTCTGTGCGGCAAGATTTGCTAGCCGATGCGGTAACACACCTGTCAGTCGGCCAACAGATCTGAACGACTTGGCAGGCACCGCAAGATGATTCTTGAATCGACGTCAAAATCAAATGCCAACCGAATGGGTAGAACTTGGATTAAAACGTCCCAATTAAAATGTGTGCCAGGATGATTAAAAAATCTGACGTACCTAACTCATCCCTTTCTTTACTCATCAAGCCACTTCGGTATTATGGGAAAATAATACAATTTGGAAAGCCTTCTTATAAATCAACACGGCCACATGCAGGATTTTTTACGGGGGGGGGGGGGTGCTGAAGTCGATTGTATTTGAGTTCTAGAGGTTAATGTGAACCTTTTTATTTTAAGATTCCGTAGTTAAAGAAACAGGAATCCCATTTACCTGTATCGTATCCATTCGAGGAGGGAAGAAGGCCTTTTCACTTCACGGTATCCATCTGTAACCCCATCCTCCTCAGTATTTCACATAGACAACCAACCTTAAAATCCCCCCTGTTTATTAAACCCCTTTTCATTAAACAATCTTATCATCAAACAACCTTAAAAAATGGTATGTTAAGTCATAAACACTTTTCAACTATGTTGTAAAGTGTTAATAAAAAATATTAAAATACCGAGTATGGGAAAGTAAGTCACCATTTTGTGGTGAATCTAATCATTTTTATTGCAGAAAATTAAACCCCATGGCTTCCTTTATTATGGCACCAAGTATGGAAACTATACGACTAGTATATTTTAAGAAGGGATTTAAAATGTGAACTTAAATCATAATCATCCTGTACAATAGATTTAGCACTCTATGAAAGACACATTCACCTGATCTGTTTTGCAGTAATGGGTTCCTACTGGAGTTCCCTTCTCTCCACGAATACAGTGCCTAGAAGTAATGAACTGTACTCGTGCCCTGTACAGTGCTTAGAAGTAAGGCATTCTTCTAAGCACTGTACCGAGCGCTCGCGAAAGAGAGAGCATTTATGGATGTAGCCAACTCCTCTAACTCAGTGAACTCCGTCACTCTTTAGAGTTAGAATATTAAACTTTCATGTTGCAGGACAAAATTTAATTTAATCTTTTAGAAAGAATAAAGGTTATTGAGATGTTTTGCTATAATGTGGAAACGCTCGGTTAGTTTCAAGCGTAGACGTAAAGATCTCGGGCTGGAATTCGTTTTGCAATACGGAATCTATTGAGAACTAATCTAATTATTCAGAAAATGGGGGATTTGACTCCCGCTCCTTTCTTACGCCACTTACAGTGTGTTGGTAGGGTGGGGGATTAGGCAGGGTATTAGACAGACGATTCATTACTGGATTGTTGTCGAGTTATTTCATTTTAGTGCGGAGGTTACCATTGCAAAGAATTACATGAATGGTGCATACTGAGGATCTGTGTTAATCTTTTGCTTACGGGTGGGACAGCGTCAATCCTAAACGAAAAACCCCTCGGACGCCAATGCCTGCAAGAAGGGGGGGGGGGGTCGAACTGATTGTGATATACGAACTGATTGGGTATGTCAAATACCTGCCTTTTTGAAAGGTTCTTCGTTTGGGATGGACGCTGCCCCACCCGTAAGGAAAAGGTTAAAGCCAAGTCAGAAGATACCGCCTGATGCCAAGGGTTTTTCTTCGTTATCTGCAGGACAAAACGTGGGGGGGGGGGGGGGAAACATCCTACTTATTTATGTATACCAGTGTGAATGATTGGAAAATATGTCTCACCTGGAAACATAACTCGGTTTTACGTCACCTGGAAGGAGGTTTCAAAGGCTGGATAGAGTCGTCGTTAAATGTCGTTGCTCGACAATGCTATCAGTTGCTTTTGTAAAAAAGATTGCATCGAATTATCTTGTACCACAGTGATAGATACATTATTAATACGAAAACTTAAAAATGACTAATCGATTTCAGCGACACGCCCGTTCGTGTTTTGAAAAGTTCCAAGACGTTTTCAATAAGCTGCGTAACCGCTACCGCTAACGATATGCACAGATATTGCTGAAATCGGACCAGTAGAAATGAAAATAGAGAAATAAATAGATCGGGCTGTTCCGTAGCGACGGGTTCATAGGCTGCTGTGTTCCAGTACATGTTCCCAGCTACGTGGAAAATACACAGTTAACGGTAGAGCTATATAAGAATTGCTCAAATGCTTAATACACATGGAATATGAATGTATATGAGAAAGGCGAGTGGAAATTCTAGTTGTGTACTAAAATAGCGAAAAACTATCTTTCAAATGCATATCAAAGTCATTGTTGAAACGTAGAAAAATCCGTCCTCTAGTTTACTTAATCTTCGGCTATTTCGCCAGACGCGCGCAGATAGCTTCGTTTGAGGTCTGTGAACTTCGACCCCTGCTTCCAGTTACTCCTTCAAAAAGGGCATACTACCTACTCTGCACTAGAGCAGCCCTACGCAACCACCCACTCCTCCGTTCGGCCGGGTCACAATTCTCCTTAACCTCACTGAAGAGTAAACACATTAGAGCGATAAACCATTACAAATTCTTAGAAATTGGTTTAAAGAAATTGACGTGGGTAGCTCACGACTCTCTAGGTGTATATTTGCTTCTCTCTCGTTATTTAAATAAATAAAAACAGTAGCGTACCGTCATGGAACGGGACGGAGGGTGCAGAACGAGGGAGGTGCACTTCTTGCGAAGAGCATATTTTGGCTTAAGGACCAACGACTATGCGCATTACAGGAAAGGGCGACCATACATTATTTATTTACTCCACTCAAGTTACGCCACTGAATAGAAATTCGCCTTTTACTGCGAAAAATTAATTTGTTTGGAATAGAATCAAGTTTGCAGATTTTATTTAATTCAATGTTTTTATTGGGTGACTTGGTTTTGGATGATGCCAAGATTCAAAATCGACAATATAAAGAAAGATTTATCGCAGCATAGTAAGTGCTGCGTTGTTGGTTTTTTTATAATTAAAAAATTACATAGAAAACAAACGTCTAAATAATATAAAAGGATTAACAGCTAAAATATTCTCTATTATTCTGTATAAAAACATAAAATCTGCATTTCTTTGTAGGAATTTAGGTATTTATGCAGACGCTTGTACTTTGCAAATCATTTTACAGAATTTATGTTTAATAATTTTTGATTTTCAGCAGAATTTATGAAGGCATTCGTGAGATTTTGCGTCTACAGACTCACGGACACACACACAGAAACCATCTCAGAAACGTTCGATTTGAATTCGGGGATGCTTAAAACGTGCTTTTCGAATTTGACTCAAAAACTCGAATTCGAATCTCGTCATTATACTATATATGCAGAAATATATTATACTATACCCTATACAGTGTATATAGGGAAAGTAAAAAAAAAAAACATGCCACATCAGTTGAACACGAATGATGCTTCCAACGAGGTAGATGCATTCTTAATTATTATTTTATTTATTTTTATGAAAAATAAGTTTTTAAAATTTTTGCTTTCAACAGCGTTCTTTTTGGAGAATAAAATTTTCTTACAATACTAAAAAGTTTTTCTATAGAAGCAGAAGAAGCAGTTTAGACAAAATTTAATAGCAATTTTAACATATATGGGAAAAGCTTCCATTATTTCCTTTTCAGAATTCTAATGGATTTAAATCTTCATCATCCAATGTCTCCTTAACTTCCTTCTTTAATATGATTATGCTGAATAGTAATTTCGGAATTAAGAATATAACCGCACAAAAACGTTTATTTCTGATTATGATTATTCAAGAAATCATTACTTCGGTTACGATTATGATTAATTAAGCAAGGAATTATTTTTTTACAAAGATTAGGATAACGCACGGAATTAATTTTCGATTACAATTATAATTACAACTTTCATTAAGAATTATTAAACGATTTTGATTACAGTAAGGATTAAGAGTCGCATATTTTAATCGATTAATTACCGCATATATTTAATCGATTAATAGATTACAATTACGTGATTTTGATTACTCATGGTTTGGAACTCATTTTGCGCACCATTTTGAAATACGTCTGCCTCTATGTTGTGAGAGAGCAAGGTATGCACACGGAAAGTTAAGGAAGAACTATGCAATTTAATGTGTTATGAGAAATATTATGAGTGTATACAAATGTACGAGAAGATCAACTAGTGACTCACACTTAGGTTTTTTTTTGTTAACATAGTAAAACTTACACGTTTGGGGCCAGCAAAATACTGCTTCCTTTCTGCTCTGATAGCAAGAAATTCGAGTTCTGCTCGTGTCAGCCGTGTTTTGATAAACATGCCCCCAATGGATCAGGTGAGGTGCCCGTTTTGCTGTCCTTGGCCGGAGCGCGGAAGTAGCGCTTGTCAATCCGCCAGGGAGTTATTTCTGGCCCTCTACCCCATAATCTGAGGGATGCGATCTTTAATAAGTAGGAGACTCAAAAGGACACGAAGAAACAGGCTGTAACAGTCAGGAATCAGGGTGCAACGCCGAAAAGTATATGTATGTTAATGATTTCTTCTACCCTATAGCATGAACACTTATAGAAGCAAGAAAGTGCTCACAACGGATAATCCATCATCAATAGTAGGCCATAATTTCGCGACCATTGCCGTTTGTCAGCGTGATGAGATGATCAACGAGCATAGAACACCAACGAACATAGAACTCCTTACGTGACGGTTTTTAGAATTGTCAAGGTACAAGTCATTAATTCGAACATCGTAATTTTGAGGACCTAGAATTTTGTAAACGGTAGGCGTGGCTAAAATAATGCCTTGCACCATTCCTGGGTTTCAAAACAAACATTTCTACTAGAAAAAATTCACAATCTTTGCTTTAAGGAGTTTTGTTCTCGGTGCTCATTGCTTATTCCGCGCTGATGAGTGGCACTTTCTTACGCTTATAGCATTAATGAAATGAGCTTTTTCTTTTGTTTATTTTTGTTATGAAAACATCCCAGAAAACAGATTTCGTGTAATGTCAATATGTCACGCTATTATAAAGTACATGCAATCTCTATATGGGCCATGATGCGAGAAAATTGGTAGGAATAGGATTGCGATATCTCCCGAACGAATGGAACCTTTTGAATGAAATTTGGTACAAATATTACAATCGGTGAATTCTGGAACAGTATTGATTTTAGACGCAATTAAATGTTTCTGTGTACGTGCGTGTGCATGAGTGTAAACACTGCATCTCAAGTAATGCAAGAACGGATTAACCATAGAATTTTATGCTTAGACACGTTATGTAAAAAGTTGAACTAGATATAATATTTAGTAACTCTCATGATAAAAATTGCAATCATTCAAATTTTAAAAATATTATTTCCGAGTAAAAACAACGATAATTCCCGGAACATTTATGGTACTACGGTTTCTATGGGGGAAGGGCTCATTTGAACTACGCTATGAATATTAATGGCATCAAAATAGTTTATACTGGCAATGCCCACGCACACCATCTACGCCCTGGTGTCTTTTAATGCTCAGTACCTGGTGGTAACTTACCACATAATCTCAAGAATGCGAGTCTTCATTCGACTTGTCCAAACATTAATATTCCATAGCATTTAGTTCTGTTTTTCTCATTATAAGAATGAAGGCACATTCCTAACATCCCCAGACACATGCGTATTCATTATTATACGACCCTTTAATGAAACACACAAACCTTATACTTATTTAAATTAACTTTGGCTCAAATAATATATAATTTGGAGTGCCGAATACGTTACAATAATTATGACAAAATCAAGCTCATAAAATGCACATAATTAAATAACCAGATACTTTCAAGTCTTCATTGTTGAGCAAAACAATCAATATAACTATTTGACAAAAACCTGAACAAAATAATCATTAAGTATAATCGGATATAACTTTCGATAAAGTTCTTTAACCATGGGGATAGTTCCCCTTTACTTCCACGTTATAAAAATGTAAGGCTATACTCGTTGGCATTCGGCAAAACGGTAATTGGGTCCTTTGTCGCGCAACTTATTTCAGTTAAATATATCAATTTGTACATATATACCAAATGCAGCCAATTCAACGGCATCACTAAAGCTGTTGCCAACTTGAAAAAAGCAACTTTGAAAAAATATTTACAAAATTAGCTTAGGTATAACGTCTGAAATGATAAAACTTTTTTTTCTTCACTTTTATAATAATTGTGATACATATGGAACTAAATTGATTGCGAATGTATGAGAATGTCGAGTGGAGACTTGAAGTCTAGATATTTAACGTAACTTAATCCTTCTACCACATTAGTTCAAGGCCTTCGAAATATTTATTTTCCCGTCGAGTGAATTGCTATGCAAGAACGCCCAATCCAAAAAGTCACTCACACCACTGATCCTTCCTCGATATCCAAAGGAGTTGTGTTGTAAACAAATATATTCCGAGATATGAGTGTTATATTTAGAGGGTGCTGTCGGCACTTCATTCGCACTTGATTAGGATTGGATAATTAAGTGGTGTGTGTGCGTCGCGAGGATCAGCAGGGGGTCACTGTTTAATTTTTTTTTATCGTCATGTAAGCTAAAATCTCCATCTCTTTAAATACCACGCCAATACTACCAAACGTGTTGAGTACTTTACGATAAAGGAGTTTCGAAACTGTTTTGAGAATTCGCAGTGGCCTTGTTCTTGCATCAGAGTGGTGCAAAATCATATTGCCGTGAAGAAGGTGGTAATACAGGAACTTCTATAACTGTTAATAGAGCATGGGCACGAACGTAAATAAACAGCCTGCGTAGTAGAATGCGCAGAAACGTAAGGGCCTTATTTTTACCATAGACTGTAAGGGTAAATGGACGATGATGGCCAATAAAAATTGAAACTAAACCTATTAAACATCGAAATGTATCTTTGTGGAGAAAATAAGTTATTTAGAATACTTGGATAACAATATATATTTAAAGATTTCTTTTGCTAAAATGCACTTTACGTGATTTTAAGTGAATGTACACTACCACTCATTTTTACAGTAGTCACTCACCACTAGCGTTCTAAAGATGTAAACATTGACTAGAAAATTCTGCAATGTATATGCGAACGAGAAGGGATAGATACATAACGATTTTTCTTAAAAAACAATACGTGTATATATTTTAATGAAAGTGAATATTTTATTTTCCGCTTAATTAAAAATATCCATTAAAGAAGATACATTTAGATTATCCTACTAAAATAAGAGGTTAAACGATTTTAAATTTCTAAAGTAACCGTTTTCAATACAGAAATAATGAAACATTCCATACTGCTAAGCAGAAGAGTATTTCGTTTTGAAAACGTAAGGGCAAAATTATTCGTGTGACGTCACGTGCCCATGCTCTATATGCGAGTGCCATCTAGCGGTGACTCTGCCAATCTATGTATTTAAAGTCCCACTTTAGTCACCCGACAGAACAGCCACTCAGTTTTGGTGAGTGGCGTCGGGACGAGAGGACAAAATTTGTTTTCACAGATATATCAGAGTTTTTATAAAGAAACCTTTTTACTTAGTTTTCTTTACTAAACAGATGGGGTAGCCGCAAAAATCAGCATTTTATATATATCACTTCAATTTTTGTTTAGAAGGAGCTGCTAAAATAGAAGTTGGTTTTGCAGACTTTTACTAAGGTAGTTTATGTTATAAGTGAACATGTTATTCCCACTTTAATTACCACCTAATTTTCTCAAACATACATAACATTGAAGTATTTCTTGTCTGCTAATTTTTATAATTTGGTACTTTGCACACATAAAGACAAAAGTTACATTAAAACAAAAACAGCGGTGGTTCCAATCCGACGAAGTTGAAATGTTTTTGCGTGAATAACGTCTTGTAAAATAAAATTCCAATATAGTTTAACAAGATTATTCGTTGTATACTGTCTTATAAGTTTCATTGACATTATACAATATAAGCCTATAGTAATTAGTAACTAAACAAAGATATATAATTGCATTCGTTTAATGCGAATATCAAGTCTTATAAGTTTGACTGTGCGTTGTAGATTTTACAGGATGTTATAACCACTCTATATTCGAAAACTAAGAACTCGATTCAAAATCCAATTATATATCCTTGATAATTTAAAGAGCTACAAATGACTCACCAATTATTTTGCTATATTTTTAGTTTTTCGATATATAAGCATTATAAACTTTAAAAACAGAAAATTTTCAATATTTTTCAGCAAGACGGTTGTACAAAAGCTTTAAGAGATGAGATAGTAAACGACAAAAATGTGTAGTAGGAAATCCAAGGTCGATAATTTGTTTTTAAAAACAAAAATTATTGACCTTGGATTTTCTACTACACATTTTTGTCACTTACTATTTATATCTATATTTTGTAGTTTATAAGATAGTTCGAGTGAAAGTGAACAAATTGAAGCAAAAATTCACCTAGACAAAAGCCTTTTATTTTTGATTTTAAGAAATTGCACAAAATATTAAAATTATTTTTGTATAAATAAATAAGGACACAACATCGTTAGATAGAAGGTCATTACGTTAGGACGTTAGATTTAATAAAAATATCCTAAAGACGTTCAAAGTTTTAAATGGCCTTGTTTTTAAAACTTTGTACGTCTTTAGGAAGGTTTTATTAAATGACCTTCTGTCTAACGATGCTGTGTCCTTAATTTATTTAGTGGAAACAGTCGTGATGTCAATTTGATTATTATATTTGTATGTTCATAAACGGTACCTTATTTCCAACAAAACAAATATAAATTGTTTTTAGTTTTATTTGTTAGGTTCGATAACAATTGCGTTAGTTGTTAATCGAACCAAATAGTAACTTGTTATCTATTAGGTTCGATAACAAGTATTTACAGTGTTCGTAATGCTCCGATTTCTGCCCGATACTACGACTATAGACGTCATTCCCTTCAAAAGCAGTATTATTACTCAATTTATTTTCCACGGATTACCCCCAGACCAGAACAGCCTAGAATTACGAAATTTTGCTAGTCAAACTTTTTTTCATCAGTTGACAATTTGGCTTCGACTATGAAACTGCGTTCAAAGACGATACTCAGGAGAAACTTGCCCTAAAAGACGATGGACACCAATACGCGTGTTCAAATGGAAGTAACAAAGCTATTTTCATCTTAAAAATAGTACATAATCTCCATTAGCTATATAAAGTATTGAGTACAATCATCTGGACATTTTTCCTGCGTAACATAACCATTTTAATCAAATTAATTAATCGTTTTTAATCATTTAAATTTTTAATATTTAAATAAAAGATAATTTGTGTGGAACATATAATGAGACACGATTTTTTTAATGTGATAGAGGATTAATATTTGGTATATGGGTCAATCATCTGAAAAAAAATCCAAGACGAACAGAGTTTTTCAAAAATGTTCATTTATGGGTATGTTCCACAGAAAATCGTTCGAAAGGGAAAATGATAAAATAGTATGCTTCGGAGTGGGATAGAGATTTTAATTTGGGGTACGGGCATATAGTTCAAAGGGAGAAGCGAGTAATTTAAATTTTCCAATATTTTACTTTTTAGAGGTTCTGCACACCAAAACATTCGATTTGCCAAATAAATGTGGAACGCAAATTATTCAAAAATTTACGTTATTCATGGCTTGTTTATTGCGAGTCCGTTGATTTTCAACGGGTATTCGGCTAGTATATAATAATTTCCAAGTGTCCGTCACGCTTTTTTAGGCACTTCCCGAATAGATAGACTTGCAATTTGGTACACGGGTCGATCGTTCCATAAAACTCCCTAGAAAAATCGAATTCTTCAAAAATGTTCTATAGAGGGGTTGCCCCACACCAAAACGTTCGAAAAGTGAAATGATAGAAAAGCATGCTTTGCGATGAGATAGAGACTTTAAATTTGGTGTACTGGTAAATCGTTCGAAAGGAAGAAAGTGTGCAATTTCAGATTTCCAATATATTCTACTATAGGGGGTGCCGCACACCAAAATGTTCGATCTGCCGAATAAATGAGTAACACCTTCTTTACATTTTGATAGAGGCTTGAAATTTGGTACATGGGCTAATCATTTAAAAACACCCAAGACGAATAGAATATCGCGAATAGAAAATATTCGAATAAGGGGGAGCTCTAGAGAAAAACGTTCGAAATGTAAAATGAAAAAAAAAAAAAACATCCGTATGAGATAGAAATTTCAAACACTAATTTGGAAACAAAAATTTGGAAGGAAAAATTAAACTCAGTTGGTCTTATCTCTAAAGGAAAACATACTTTATTTTATATTGGTTTAGAAAAATTTACTTAGCAGCTGAAAAATTTCATGGTCAATAACAGTGAGAGGCAATAATTCAACATGAGATGAGCCAAAAGCTTTTTATTCATATAAAAATCATTTTAATATATGTAACATTTATAATATTATATATATATACACTCACGGTCAATGAAAGTTGCGCACCAAAAAAGAAGTAAAGGATGGACCTGAAATTTTATTGATGGAAGGGTACAGATGAATGATATATATGATCACAAAAACAGCGCACCAGGACACGTAAAGAGGGAGCTGTGGTACACAGTCCATCTTCAATAGCGCGTCGTACCGCCTCATTCTGCGATACAAGCAGCAATACTGTCCGGCATGGTGCCTCACAGACGCCTGATGTTGTTCTGCGGCAGACGAGTCCACACCTGTTGGACGTTACGTTCCAAATCCCTAAGATTGCGGCAACGAGGCAGCTGGCGTTTCAACTGGTCCCACACATGCTCGATAGGGGACAGATCTGGGGAACGGGCAGGACATGGAAGTGTCTGGACATGACTCAGACAGGCCTGGGCGACTCGAGTCGTGTACGGCCGGGCATTATCCTGCTGGAAATGCGTACCTGGAATCCCAGCAACGAATGAGAACATATGGGACCGTAGAATCTCATCAACGTAACGCTGGCCCGTCAATCTTCCAGTCAAGGTACCACAACTACAACGGATCGGATGCCGTAGGCTATGGCTCCCCAGCCCATGATGCCTGCAGTGGGGCTTGTGTGGTGCTCGATAACGAGGTTGGGATTGTGGCGTTGTGCAGGAGACCTCTACACCCGAACCCGCTGATTATTGGTCCCCAAAACGCAGCTGCATTCATCGCTAAACACCACACATCGCCAATCTACGGAATTCTACGTTGCTCTAGCCCGGCACCACTGCAACCGGAGCCGCCGATGTTCCCGTGTTAACGGCAGCATACGTAAGGGGCGTTAGAATCGCAGATTCGCTTCCTTTGGGCGTCTAGATATGGTTCGTGGGCACACAGGAGCCGCTACGTGTGCCTGTGTCGCAAATCTGGTCTCCGTGGACTCTATAGGTGTCTGTCGCACGATCATTCGATCCTCTCTACTCGCGGTATGCCTAGTCCGTCCAGAGCTGGTCCTCCGTGTCTGAGTGGCCGCCCATGACCAGTGCTCTCTACATCGTCGGACGGTATAGTCCGAACGATCCATGTGACGGGCTATCCGGCGCACTGACCACCTCGCGGTTTTTAGCCTTATGATCAGGCCTCTTTCGAAGTCCATCAGTTGCGTATATCGAGGTTTCTGGCATCTAACCACCATTCTTTTCACTCCGTACTCGTGCTTGCGTCAGCCGAAGCTTCTCGCATTGATGGGGGCGACGACTACACGCCGGCTTATCAGACCGCTGGCTCATACTTGCAGCGCCACTCATGGGTGTACGGTCATGCGCATAAACACACCAGCCTGGGATCATTTGCATACCAGCCCGTCCTCTGACTATTTACATCATTTCGCGGTTGTACCATGTTTTCTTGGTGCACAACTTTCATTGTCCGTGAGTGTTGTTCATATAATATATATATATATATATATATATATATATATATATATATATATATATATATATATATATATATATATATATATATATATATTTACATACACTTGTAGCTTAGAAAGTTTTCCATAATATTTAATTTTAGACAGTATTTACCTATTTTGTGCTCAATTTTTCATTAGATATCCAATCAAACTTTTTTAACATTTTTATTGAATTCGTTATGGTCAATGGTTGTCTGTCTGGATGTCTGTTTCAACTTCCTTGATGGCAATTTTTACATACTTCCTTAAGTCCTAAGGGTCTGTATACAGCTTATTCTGAAGGAACATTTTAATGAATGAAAATTTGGCGGATCCTCGAAAAATAGAACTGGTATTTTTTTTGCTAAATGTCCCGCGAAAAATCTCTCTTGCTTTATACTATAATTCTACTGTTGTAAGATAGTTAAAAGGAGTTCAATATGCGGCGTCACTTCTATATATCACTATACCTCACTTTTATATATAATCGCATTGTTATAAGGTACATCGTTGTAAGCATGGAGGTAAAAGCAAGGAGTTAAAACTTCATACTACGAAAACGCCCATATCGTTTGAGACAATCATTCAGGTGGCACTGGGATAATATAAGTATCCCTATATTGTATGCATTTCTATGGTGAAAGGCCTAAAATATTTATTTAAACTGTCAATTTTGTAAAAATAAATTATGAGCGCAATGCAAAGTAGAACTGAAACAATAAAGAATATTCTTACGCATTTAAAATTATTTTACCTTTCAATTTATTTGTATCGCCATATATTCTGTACTCTATCGTACAATTATAAAAAAAAAATACTGGTTAATTATACTCATCATTAGAGAACTCTAAATTTAAAAATAATCAAAAGTACATATACTAAATACTACGCCTTTCTATTGTGATAACTAATAGTAGCAGCTACTTTACTAACACGAGCGACACCTAGATATCATTCTCAAAGCATTATGGCATTTTCAAGCGTTTCATCCACAGGAGTTTTATCTCCTTTCTAACTCCATGGTTGTAAGGCTTTTATTTCACTGAAAACGAGTTTTAGCGCTAACAGAGATTAATTTTAAAATGGCAAAAAAAAAAAAAATATTTTTTTTAATAGCACCAATGCAATAAAACTTTTATATGAGCATATAACCTCCCGATTTACTCATTTGGATACAAGCTACCGAAGTGCAAGCATCTTGGAGCGAATTAGCGGATCATTTTCTTGATGCAAGGCAGAAGTTGTAGATTTTGTCTTTAAAACTTATTATGCATTATAAAATCCAAGCTTATAAATAAGCAATATTTTATTTATTTTTTGCAACATGCGTATACAAATTATCGTCTAAAACCAGTTATTTCTTGTGTATATGAATGTGTTTAATGTTTTCGTAAATATACATTTGTTTAAACAGTAACATTCGTATACAGCAAGATAAACTATATTTGTTTAATATGTATTGCATATTACAAAAGTTGTAAACTTGATATATTTCTAATGGCGCAAATTATTTCTGATTAATAAATTTAAGTACACTCTTTTGCAAAAATGAACGAAGCACCCCTAAAAAATAATCCGATCATCTCGAAATTTCGCATGCAAATTTCTTTATACCAAGTATGCAAATGATTAAATTTGCAAGGCCAATGAGTGTTAACTTCGGTCATAGCGCGCGTTTCTACTGCGCAACTAGCATCCTATAAAACAAGTTAAAATATGGACGGTTTATCTTTGCTCGTTATCGGCTTTGCAGTTCCGCGGAGACACAATCAATAATGCCGTTGCGACGTTGTCGAAGACCTTATAAGTAATTAGACGAGTTCGAACATGATCGTATAGTCAGATACTTGAAGCTGGCTGGTCATACCGAGCAATAGGCTGCCACCTGCACCGAACGGACACTGCTATGCAAAGGTGCCGGTAGCAATGATTGCTGCAAGGAACTCATCCGCGGAATGAAGGCTCTGGAAGGCCAAGGTGCACAAATGCGAGGCAAGATCGGATGATTTGGCGACAAGCCCGACCTCGCATCATTGTCCGCCATCCAACGTGTTACATCCTTTTCCATACCATCCGTGGTACCTTCCACCATCTCACGGCGCTTGGTTGAGGTGAGGTTAAGCTCACGGCGGCCTTTAAGACGTCTGCTCATAACCCCACAACATCGACAGAGTCGTTTAGAGTGGTGTCGTAGCCGAGCATCATGGCTGCCAGCAGACTGGCGTCGCATAGTGTTCAGCGATGAATCACGCTCGTCTTTCAGCAGATGACCATCGGGTACGTGTGTGGAGGCGTCAGGGCCAGCGGTCTATATCAGCCGTTGTTTTACACAGGCACACAGCCCCGGTCACTCAATTTACTCCTCATACCTTCGGGTGAGTCGGGTAACTTGGGTCTTCAACAGGCACACAGCCATTACCCCTGGTGTGGGAGTGCTAACTCTTACAACAGCAGGTCGCCCCTAGTCAACCTGCATACAACTTTAACAGCTCAAAGATATGTTGATGAAATCCTTCGGCCGTTTGCGTTACCCTTCATTGAGGAATACCTTTTTAATGTATAGCATGATGACATTAGAAAACTTTATCGCTCCTTACCTAGACGTATACAAGTATGCATTGCCGCCAAGGGGGGGGGGGGGTCACCAAACATTCATTTGAAAATTCAATGTGTAATTGCTAACCATTTATGGGTATTGCGGCCTTGATTTTGTAATCATTTCATTACCTCTGTATGAGCTGTATGCATATTTAATTTCAATAAATACAGTCACTTTCTTCATGGTGCTTCGTTTCTTTTTTTGCAAAAGAGTGTATATACTTTTCAAAATTTAAATTAAACTGTTTTAAACTATTATTTATAATTTCTTAACTAAGAAAGTTTAAAACGGTTTGCGTCCTAATATATGTTGGCTCTGTTTTTCATGTGTTATTTTGTTGCTGGCAAAATCTCTTATTTATTTTATAACATATTTCTATAATGAAAATTTTTTTTTATAAACAAAACTTAAATGTTAATAAAAAAATAGATACTTTTCAAGTTTCGGAATGTAAGATTAATTTATAGTTGAGTCTGTTCTTTAAAAATATTATTTTATTACACGTTTGGTTACTGTTTTTATTTGATTGGTTATTTCTGAATTTTCGCATCTTTCTGAAACGGGTTAAAAATTTTAACAATTATTCATCCCATTTGATATTGGTTTAAAATATTAACCTTGATACCAACCGAAGTTCAGTGGAATGTGGCTTAACTCGACTTTTTCATACCAGAATCCATTTTTAATAATTCTTTTATTTTTCCAAATTTTATAAGAAAATTTTTGAAAAATCGGTATCGTGTGGGTCCAAATGATAATAATTATATCGTGTTGCACTTCACTGCAAAGGGCTTTAAAAATGTTTTGATTGATACTATACTTGACAATGTTGTCTGCACTGGGAGAGCAATCTTAATTTTGGGGATGCTTCATAGGCGGATGTGCGTATATAAATTACATTGTCTTCGAATGTAAAATGAATTTGTAGTCAGCTTCAGATTGGGGGGAAGGATTGCAGCTTTGGACTTTCAGTTATTACCTTGATGGAGCAAACACTTACTAGACTCACCTCACCTCGTTAAACAAACTAGTGAGATCCGTGGGCATTCTGCTCGATAAGTAATTTAAAAACAAATGTATTCATGGGATTTTTGTAATACTTATACCGATTTATTCATTTCAGTATAACCGTTACAGTGGAAAGAGCTTGAATGTTGAATATGTTAACGAAATGAGCATGACACTCCAGAGCTGTGTGGTATCTCAAATAAAAAATAACGAAGAACATAAGAATATACCATATTTACTTTAATCTTAAACTGTAAAAATATATTAATATTTTTAAATATCATACACTCTTTAAAGTTTTAATATATTAGTTTGAAGTAATATATTAAAACTTTAAAGTAATAGATGGGTTAGGTTTTCTACATGTAGAAGGAGTAGAAAACCCGAGGTTTTCTACGATGTATCAGTTTTCTCAACGTCAGTAGAGAACCATGTATTATACGTCAAATGTAGAATATATGTTATGCATGCCCAACCCTGCTCACAAATGACTTACCTACCAAGATTTGTGAAATTTGGTGAATTAGTTTTAGAGCTAGAGTTGTTACGAATGCCCTTGGTCAAGAAACCACCTAAACCAAGTCCAGAAGGTCATGTCGCGAAAGCCCTCCAGCCTTCCTGGTACCTCACCGAATGGAAGCTACATTTATCCCCCATCGCCATGAGATACACATACATGTATCCATTAAAAAGATTGAATTTGTGTTCTAGCGTGATTTCTGAAGGATCTGGAAAAACAAAAACACGTTAAATATGTTTGACAATAATATATTAGTAATGACTAATGAGAAAGTCGAGTGGAGAGTCACCACTTTAGATATTTTGTTGAAAATGCCTATTCGCGAGATTATTCCAAATTTTAATTTTCTGAACAAACGCAAGACCGATAATTGCATCCACTGCATATGCTTTGCTGCAACCAAACTGCTTCAACCGTGAAAATACATGTACAGGGGCAATCGAATAAAACAATTAGTTTCCCCGCAACAGCTCGCGCTCTAATCATACGATGAACACTGTCGAACTTGTATTCACATTAGATAAAAGGTATCATTTTGGCGGGCTGTAGCTCATTTGCCATCAGCACTTTTTGGATAAGAAATGGGACTTGATTAAATGGGGTGGTAGTCGATGTCTCGATCGATTAGGCGAATATTAAAATCCCTATGCTTCGGGAAAAGTGAACTTGGCAGTACAAAATTACATTGGAAAAACTGTAAGCATCCGCTAATTTCTATAGTCTATTGTATGCTGTTAATAACTAAAAACTACAATTTTCATACAAATACATATTGAGCTGACTGATTGGGTCGCATATCAAAATGATCGATCACTTCCACTATAGCTAGAATATCGATTTTGGTGTCATTCAATTTGTATTAGCTTCCAGACCCAGGCAAAAATCGAATATTTAGAATATTAGAATTAGGGATGACGGCGCGAAGTGATAATCAAAATACCCAAAAACACTTTTCAAAATAATCGAGCATGTCTACTCCAGCCAGAATATCGGTAATGGTCAAATTCCATCTGTTTCAGTTTCCATGTCAACAGAAAAATCATCTAATATTTCGAAATGAAATTAGGGGCGACGATGCAAAGGAAGGAATAATAATAAAAAAAAATTCAAAACCATTCGCTTGATTATCGAGCGGGGATGAAGCGCAGGGATATTTAAAAAAAAAAAAAAAAAAAAAATATATATATATATATTTAGTACTTCTATGCTAGTTAGGATCTTGCTTTGTTCTCTTTGGATCCATCTTGGCTTCCATATGAATGGGGGAAAAAATAAAAATTCGAATTAGGGATAATGATAAAGAAATTTTCAACGCACTTTCAGCTCTTTGCCTCTCAGAAGTAATAAAAACATAATTTTCGATCCTTTCGTTGCAATCAGAAAAAATTAAACAATTGAACCATTTTTTCGCGCGGACATAAGATTCAATATATTTTCTCATTGAACATGTTAACAGAATTATAAAATGTGTGATACTTTTATGCTTAAATTTGAAAAGGTATTTGATATTTAGGAAAGTTATCAACCACTTTTATTTGTGTAGGTGTCACATTCAATGCCATTTTGAAAGAGCAAAAAGCGGATGGTAATGACTAGCTACGTATAAAACCGATAGTTTGAGTTCAAATCAATCCATTTCTGAAATGTATATTTAAAAATTCTTCTTTTTGGAAATTTCAATAAAATAAAGTATTCAAAGCTGATATTACGAATATATTATGTTACTATAGTAACCATTTAGTCAGTGTACGCATGATTGGTATATGGACACGAAACTCAGAAAACAAACAGTGATTTCACATTACTTTCAATTTAGTTTTGCCCTAAACGCAAAGTGGCATGTGTTTTCGATTGCACCCTTTTCACAGTTGGCAGCAAATAGTTAGGTCTAATGATAATTCGTTCCTGGGGATATTCGGTTGTATCTTTGAAAACATTTCCCTATTTAGCTTTTGCTTTAAAATGAGAAGTTTGATAGCTCACTTAGAATAGTATTTAAAGGATTTGTGAAATAAATATTTAACACAATTACATTGCGATGTAAGTGATTATAGAAGCTTCATGATTTGCAGTTTCATTGGATAACAGGGGGGGGGGGATTCAAATTTTATCAGGTATCCTATTAAAGAAATAATAAGGGAAATTTGATTTGGGCAACATATGACTTTATACACATCGCTCTGAAAATTTTCACGTAAATTTAGAAAATATATTTATTTTCACTCGCTCATACCCACCTTCAAAAACCGTATCGTAGAGTGTTGCACGTTAAATAACTTTTTTGGCAAATCATAAATTATTTCTTTTACACTTAGATGCAAAAATCTCACCAAAATGCTATTATTTAA
This sequence comes from Amaurobius ferox, assembly GCA_951213105.1. Taxonomy (NCBI): domain Eukaryota; kingdom Metazoa; phylum Arthropoda; class Arachnida; order Araneae; family Amaurobiidae; genus Amaurobius; species Amaurobius ferox. Next base: position 115,219,730 of record OX578153.1, on the reverse strand, counting down.
TTAATCACGAGAAATGAATGAAATTTAGCCAATTAATTGGCGATAAAACATAAAATTATTCCAAAACGTGTCTTTTCTCGCAAACAAAAGAATATTTGTATAAGAATCATAACATATTTGTTTCGCAATATTATATTTGATAAGCTAATGGAATGTTTAACAAGATTTAATACATTTTAGAAGACATAACTGTTTTAGAAACTAAATAAAAACTAACAATATCTAGCGACGGTTACTAACGAGAACATTATAATAAGCAGTAGTATGCCCCAGACCAGAATCTCGCTGGTGCGTGGTGGTGGGAGGTAACTAAAATTTTGTCATTGGTTAACCGTTGAAGATAGTGGGGCTTATAGGGGATTCAGCCAATCTAGCCAATGAGGGTTATAACTCCTACCATCCCCTTTCTTAATTGATTTTATCGCTGTTACAAAAAGGCAACATTATGTTATGTCCCACTGCACCCATTTCCTTGATCCACCTGAAAAGAGGCAGTACGAGGCCAGAAACGTTTAATTCACGGTGATTGGGGGCTTGGCTACTTCCCAACGTCCTTCGCCTGGAATTTGCATTCAGCTACAGGTAGTGTGGCTGACTGATCTACCTTTTGTTGCTGCTTCTTTCCCATAGGCCACTATGAGTTGCGGTATTTAATCGCCTTTCTCTTCTAACTGTTGCCAAACAGGAGTTTTTTTTCTTTTAAGACTGGATCAGCTTATTCAACTTGATATAACGTAACCTTTACGGCAAGAATACGATGAAAGTACATTACATTAACTCAAGGATATTTAAACACGCAAAACTTCAAAATAAATCCGGCTTGGTAAGTTTTAACTTTTACCGATCGTGCCATTTCTATGTAGTATAATCAAAATGATACTCATTCGTATGACACTCAGTATCAAGAATAAAAAATATGGATCTTTCTAAGAATTTTCGTTTTCATGTTGTACTCTTAAAAAAACAGTGAGTAACTCTGTTACTCGTTATAGGTTAATGTGAAACCATCTCTTGTCACATATTTCGAATGGAAAAATATGAATATAAAGGAAAATATTCGATATGGATGTGTGTTGTGTGTGTACAAGGTGCCTGGGAAAATGTTTTGATATTTTACGTTATTTTTATTTATTTATTTTTAAATTATACAGTTTTGATAAATTAATAGAATGCAGTTGATTTAATCCGGATCGGACCATAAACGACGAAGTAATTGACGGCGAAACATTTGGATTAATGCTTGCAGTCACGTTGTTGGCGCAAGCAATAATCGCACAGTGGCGTATAGCTCAGATGTGGAAGCACATATGACGCAGATTTAAAATTTAAATTTTTTACACTTTTCTACCATTATTATTTTATAACACAGCTTAAAGGGTATATATAATCAGAAGAAAAATTATATATTGAGTTCTGCATTAAGTTCAGCATATTTCTCCATTCACATCACGTCAACAACCCAACTGAACGATGGCCGGCTTATACTATACCATATCTTCTGTGAAAAGTTCAGGAAGAACCACGTAACTCGGGAAATTCTTAGCCAATCCACAAAATTCCAAAAGTTCTTTTTTTGTTCTTTGGCGTGTTCTAAGAACTTTTACCGCGTCTGGGCCGCGCGGTAAAAGTTCTTAGAACACGTCAAAGAACAAAAAGTTAGCGGCAATTCTTCAAATTCGTTCCAAGGTCACCAAATTTGTCGTAAAGGTCAAACGGTCCAGAACTTCAAATTTTAACAATAGTTTCCTGTTACGCATTCGTAACAATATGATATCACTTCCGCAACATTTAAGTCATATTTCTTTTAAGATTTACTCTACTCCGCTCCCTAAGATATTTCAAATCGAAGCATATTAATTCTCTAAATATATATGATAATGATAACATACATAATTTAGGAGATGTACTAGCCGAATACCGGTTGAATATGAACGGTGTCACAATAAGCATGTCTTGCGAGAATTTAAATGTTACTTATTTTGTTGTTAACTTAGAACTACGGAATGTCTCTCATATCAAACTATTGCACTTGTACTAAATTTCAAGTTTCAACCTAAAATACTTTCTTAATTATTGAGCAGTGTACCATCTCATTCCATATTTCTAATTCATATAAAGGTGGCATATTTATGTATTCAGCAAACCGAAAATTTTGATGTGCGGCACCCCTAAAATAGCAAATATTGGAAAACGGAAATTATGCAAATTCTTCCCATCTAACGATCTACATTTGCACCCATTTTTAAATCTCTATCTCATCGGAAAGTACGTTTTACTATCATATCAGATTTTGAACGTTTTGGCGTGCAATACTCTCTTAAATAAACATTTTTGGAAAATTCGATATCTTTTAAAGGTTTCATCGAATCCGTGCATCATACTTCAAGTTTCTCTCTTTCATCTTATATTTCGAAAGTTTTGGCGTGAAGCAGCTCTTCAAATAAGCTTTAACTAAAAATCATATTTTTCTGATTTTTAATTAAAGCTTATTTGAAGTTTTACCGAATTCTGGAACCATGCACCAAATTTTAAGTCTACATCTTATTTAAAAGAGTTTCTAATGTGCGGCACCCCTTAAAGTAAGAAATATTGGACAAATGAAATTATACGCGTTCTTCCTTTTGAAACTATCTACCTTTACACCAAATTAAAAACCTCTATCTCGCCAAAGTTTATTTATTTATTTATTTATTTAGTGTGTGTGTGTGTGTGATTTCGCATTTAAAACATTTTGGAGTTGACCATCCTTCTCCACCTTTATAAACATTTAAAAGATACATGGATAAGGGATATTTAAAAAAATTGACCCATATACAAAAATGGCAAGTCGCTACCTCACCTCAAAAAAGCTTCCTTTATTTATTCGGCAAATAGAACATTTTGACGCGCAACACATCTGAAAGAGCAAATTATAAAAACTGAAATTGTACAATTTATTTTTTATCTCATTGAAGTATGATTTTCCATCATTTTATTTTTTGAACATTTTAGTATGGAACAAACACCCCGCCTCCTCGAATGGAAGATTTTCGTATACCAAATTGTAAGTCTATCTCACTAAAAATTAAAAAACATTTAAAAAAAAGGGAGTTCCCTCTCTCTCTCTCTTCTTTTTTTTTTTTTTTTTTTTTTTTTGTCAAATCGATTATTTTGGTATACGGCACCCCTAAAATAGCAAATATTTGTACACTGTAATTGTACACTTTCTTACGTTCAAACTATCTACTCATACACCAAATTTAACCCTGGAGGTCATGCGTGGGATACTGTGTTCCGCAGCTGTGGCAATTGTCGTTTTTCAGGAACTTACAACAGTCCTGTCCTAGTTTTTTTTTTTTTTTTTTTTTTTTTGTATAGCCGAGTTAAATGTTTTCTTTGTCAGATGATTCATGAATGGAATTTTCCGCAATATTTCTTTCTGAGTAATTGAAGGGTTTTCACGACTTGCAGAAGCAGGTAAAAATAAAATTTATTTGGCTGAAAACAATCTTGCATATCCTTTTGTTGAATTTTCAGTGTTGTATTTCATGGTATGTTTGTAGCATTTTAGTACAAAAGTTGCTGCATTTTCCCATATTTTTACGCAATCTCACAATTACTAAAACAAAAATTGAAAATGCTGACTCCGTATAAATATTATATATGTTTATACACGAAAGAGATACAATGTCTCACGTTAATACACAGTCCAGTCGCATTAATGTGACCACCAGCTAATATCCGGAATAACCGCCGTGTGCAGCACGGATAGCAAATAGACGGGCTGGTACTGACTCAGTAAGGTGCTGGAAGAAGGTATGTAGAGCCATGCTGACTGCAGTACATCTGGCAGTTGCTGGAGGTGGAAAATTCATAGAGAAAACAGCTCGATCGAGGTGGTCCCGCAGATGCTGAATTGAGTTTAAGTCTGGGGAATTAGGGGGCCCATTGAAGTACTTTGAAGTCTTCATTATGCTCCTCCAACTATTGTCGGACAGTTCTTGCCGTGTTACATTTCGCATTATCGTACTAGTAGGTCCCACCCGTTCCAGAGAAGTCAATCCGAATGCATGGGTGTAAGGGATCTACAAGGATGGATATATAATAAATTCGATTCGTAATGAGTGCCTTCCACAGGTATGAGTGGACCCAGAGAATGTCACGAAAACTTTCCCCAGACCATAAAACTGCCCCCACCGTCTTGTGTTTTCCCAGAAATGGTTGATAAGTGTTTGTTCTCCTATCTTTCACGCCAACGTCCATCCATCCGTTCGATGAAATAGAAAACGTGACTCATCGGAGAAAGCAATCTTTTACCATTCAGCGGAGGTCCAATTCCGATACTGCCGTGCAAATGTAAGCTTTCTTTGCCTATACACCTAGGTTAACATAGGTGTAGTGCGTTAGCATACGAAGCAGGGTTAGCTGAACTGTCGTTTGAGACACACTTCCGTTAGCCCCTGGTTCATTTGGCCACTGTAGAGCGGCGATCGGCCCACGAACCTTCGGAGCCTATGTTGGCCTCTCACTTCAATGGCGCCTGGCGCTCCGCAGTTTCCGCGTCGCTTACTCGCAATGGTACCATTTCTCCATTGACTTTAACCACAGCTATACACGAACAGTTCACAAACTGCAATGTTTCGGAAATACTGCCAACCTTGACCCGAAATACGATAATCATCCCTTTTTCCAAATATGATAAATCGCCCCTTTTAACCATGACAGCAACGAGTGTTATATTTTCAGAATGCCTACACCACACCTTATATACCCACCAAGCCAGCTTACGACACGTACTTTCTTTCATTGACTACGCGCTGTTGACATCAAAAGTAGGAGGTGGCCACAATAATGTGACTGGACCCTGTATTTTCTTAACTAACGCTTTACATTGAGAAACGCCACACTTATGGCGTTGAGGGCTCGGTAGCCCAGTGATTAGCGAGCGGGAATTGCACTCGATAGGCCCGGGTTCGATTCCCTCCGCTCTGCCAAAACTACCGCCGTGTTCACGCGGAGTACGATCACGTTAAACATGTAGGTCCGTAAGTCCTTCCGAGAGGTTGGTAGTAGGGGAAGGAGGGTACGGTCGTTGTGGATGCCTCCCCCGCTGGGTTCCGGTCTAAATTGGGTGGCTCTTCCCGGCCGTCCAAACAGTTACCTTACACCTTTCTGATGGCCTTGTAACCTCAATGTATATTTTTGAAACTTAAATAAACTTTGCCCCAGACCGTCGGACGTTGGCCCCCCGAGAGTTGGCTTCCGCTAACTCTTTTCCCGGCCGTCCAATTAGATACTCAAGTCCTCAGGATGAGTCGGACGGTCTGGGTCTTCTACACCTTTCTGATAGCCGACTACTCAACCAGCTGCTCATACCCTAAGGTGAGTCGGATGGCCTGGGTCTTCACACCTTTCTGATAGGTCGGGCGGTCTGGGTCTCAACAACAACATTTTTGGAGTTGGGATTCTGTATACCCTACATTTGAGTCAGCAGCGGAGGCTCGTGTCCTCCCAAGTTAAAGCCTCTATCTCATTGCAAAATATATATTTTGCTATTTTACCTTTAAAACGTTTTGGCGTGGAGCACCCCTTTAAATAAATCTTTTGAAAAACTCTATATCTTTCTGGGATTTTTATCAAATAATTTTTTCATATTTCAGATTTCAAGCCTCTATCACATTTTAATGGAAGCGTTTCTCATTTATTCGGTAAATCCAACATTGTGGTGTACGCTCCCCCCCCCCCCCCCCAAAGTAGCAAATATTAGAAAACTAAAATTGCATACTTTCTTCCTTTCAAACTATCTACTCATACACCAGATTTGAAATCTGCATCTCGTATGACTTTTTATCAAGTCACTTTTATAATATTTTGGTGTGGAACACCCCTATACTAAATATTTAAAAAAATATTTTTTAAGAGGGTTTTATCGAACGATTGACTCGTGTACTAAACTGAAAGTCAATCAATAAGGAAAGTGTCCAAAAATGGTATGCTAGACAGACGAACACTTCTTCGATCCGACCTATCCGAAGGTGTAAGGTATCTGTTTGGATAGCCAGGAAGTACTACCTAATTTAGACCGGAACCCACCTTCAAAAACCGTATCGTAGAGTGTTGCACGTTAAATAACTTTTTTGGCAAATCATAAATTATTTCTTTTACACTTAGATGCAAAAATCTCACCAAAATGCTATTATTTAATTAATCACGAGAAATGAATGAAATTTAGCCAATTAATTGGCGATAAAACATAAAATTATTCCAAAACGTGTCTTTTCTCGCAAACAAAAGAATATTTGTATAAGAATCATAACATATTTGTTTCGCAATATTATATTTGATAAGCTAATGGAATGTTTAACAAGATTTAATACATTTTAGAAGACATAACTGTTTTAGAAACTAAATAAAAACTAACAATATCTAGCGACGGTTACTAACGAGAACATTATAATAAGCAGTAGTATGCCCCAGACCAGAATCTCGCTGGTGCGTGGTGGTGGGAGGTAACTAAAATTTTGTCATTGGTTAACCGTTGAAGATAGTGGGGCTTATAGGGGATTCAGCCAATCTAGCCAATGAGGGTTATAACTCCTACCATCCCCTTTCTTAATTGATTTTATCGCTGTTACAAAAAGGCAACATTATGTTATGTCCCACTGCACCCATTTCCTTGATCCACCTGAAAAGAGGCAGTACGAGGCCAGAAACGTTTAATTCACGGTGATTGGGGGCTTGGCTACTTCCCAACGTCCTTCGCCTGGAATTTGCATTCAGCTACAGGTAGTGTGGCTGACTGATCTACCTTTTGTTGCTGCTTCTTTCCCATAGGCCACTATGAGTTGCGGTATTTAATCGCCTTTCTCTTCTAACTGTTGCCAAACAGGAGTTTTTTTTCTTTTAAGACTGGATCAGCTTATTCAACTTGATATAACGTAACCTTTACGGCAAGAATACGATGAAAGTACATTACATTAACTCAAGGATATTTAAACACGCAAAACTTCAAAATAAATCCGGCTTGGTAAGTTTTAACTTTTACCGATCGTGCCATTTCTATGTAGTATAATCAAAATGATACTCATTCGTATGACACTCAGTATCAAGAATAAAAAATATGGATCTTTCTAAGAATTTTCGTTTTCATGTTGTACTCTTAAAAAAACAGTGAGTAACTCTGTTACTCGTTATAGGTTAATGTGAAACCATCTCTTGTCACATATTTCGAATGGAAAAATATGAATATAAAGGAAAATATTCGATATGGATGTGTGTTGTGTGTGTACAAGGTGCCTGGGAAAATGTTTTGATATTTTACGTTATTTTTATTTATTTATTTTTAAATTATACAGTTTTGATAAATTAATAGAATGCAGTTGATTTAATCCGGATCGGACCATAAACGACGAAGTAATTGACGGCGAAACATTTGGATTAATGCTTGCAGTCACGTTGTTGGCGCAAGCAATAATCGCACAGTGGCGTATAGCTCAGATGTGGAAGCACATATGACGCAGATTTAAAATTTAAATTTTTTACACTTTTCTACCATTATTATTTTATAACACAGCTTAAAGGGTATATATAATCAGAAGAAAAATTATATATTGAGTTCTGCATTAAGTTCAGCATATTTCTCCATTCACATCACGTCAACAACCCAACTGAACGATGGCCGGCTTATACTATACCATATCTTCTGTGAAAAGTTCAGGAAGAACCACGTAACTCGGGAAATTCTTAGCCAATCCACAAAATTCCAAAAGTTCTTTTTTTGTTCTTTGGCGTGTTCTAAGAACTTTTACCGCGTCTGGGCCGCGCGGTAAAAGTTCTTAGAACACGTCAAAGAACAAAAAGTTAGCGGCAATTCTTCAAATTCGTTCCAAGGTCACCAAATTTGTCGTAAAGGTCAAACGGTCCAGAACTTCAAATTTTAACAATAGTTTCCTGTTACGCATTCGTAACAATATGATATCACTTCCGCAACATTTAAGTCATATTTCTTTTAAGATTTACTCTACTCCGCTCCCTAAGATATTTCAAATCGAAGCATATTAATTCTCTAAATATATATGATAATGATAACATACATAATTTAGGAGATGTACTAGCCGAATACCGGTTGAATATGAACGGTGTCACAATAAGCATGTCTTGCGAGAATTTAAATGTTACTTATTTTGTTGTTAACTTAGAACTACGGAATGTCTCTCATATCAAACTATTGCACTTGTACTAAATTTCAAGTTTCAACCTAAAATACTTTCTTAATTATTGAGCAGTGTACCATCTCATTCCATATTTCTAATTCATATAAAGGTGGCATATTTATGTATTCAGCAAACCGAAAATTTTGATGTGCGGCACCCCTAAAATAGCAAATATTGGAAAACGGAAATTATGCAAATTCTTCCCATCTAACGATCTACATTTGCACCCATTTTTAAATCTCTATCTCATCGGAAAGTACGTTTTACTATCATATCAGATTTTGAACGTTTTGGCGTGCAATACTCTCTTAAATAAACATTTTTGGAAAATTCGATATCTTTTAAAGGTTTCATCGAATCCGTGCATCATACTTCAAGTTTCTCTCTTTCATCTTATATTTCGAAAGTTTTGGCGTGAAGCAGCTCTTCAAATAAGCTTTAACTAAAAATCATATTTTTCTGATTTTTAATTAAAGCTTATTTGAAGTTTTACCGAATTCTGGAACCATGCACCAAATTTTAAGTCTACATCTTATTTAAAAGAGTTTCTAATGTGCGGCACCCCTTAAAGTAAGAAATATTGGACAAATGAAATTATACGCGTTCTTCCTTTTGAAACTATCTACCTTTACACCAAATTAAAAACCTCTATCTCGCCAAAGTTTATTTATTTATTTATTTATTTAGTGTGTGTGTGTGTGTGATTTCGCATTTAAAACATTTTGGAGTTGACCATCCTTCTCCACCTTTATAAACATTTAAAAGATACATGGATAAGGGATATTTAAAAAAATTGACCCATATACAAAAATGGCAAGTCGCTACCTCACCTCAAAAAAGCTTCCTTTATTTATTCGGCAAATAGAACATTTTGACGCGCAACACATCTGAAAGAGCAAATTATAAAAACTGAAATTGTACAATTTATTTTTTATCTCATTGAAGTATGATTTTCCATCATTTTATTTTTTGAACATTTTAGTATGGAACAAACACCCCGCCTCCTCGAATGGAAGATTTTCGTATACCAAATTGTAAGTCTATCTCACTAAAAATTAAAAAACATTTAAAAAAAAGGGAGTTCCCTCTCTCTCTCTCTTCTTTTTTTTTTTTTTTTTTTTTTTTTGTCAAATCGATTATTTTGGTATACGGCACCCCTAAAATAGCAAATATTTGTACACTGTAATTGTACACTTTCTTACGTTCAAACTATCTACTCATACACCAAATTTAACCCTGGAGGTCATGCGTGGGATACTGTGTTCCGCAGCTGTGGCAATTGTCGTTTTTCAGGAACTTACAACAGTCCTGTCCTAGTTTTTTTTTTTTTTTTTTTTTTTTTGTATAGCCGAGTTAAATGTTTTCTTTGTCAGATGATTCATGAATGGAATTTTCCGCAATATTTCTTTCTGAGTAATTGAAGGGTTTTCACGACTTGCAGAAGCAGGTAAAAATAAAATTTATTTGGCTGAAAACAATCTTGCATATCCTTTTGTTGAATTTTCAGTGTTGTATTTCATGGTATGTTTGTAGCATTTTAGTACAAAAGTTGCTGCATTTTCCCATATTTTTACGCAATCTCACAATTACTAAAACAAAAATTGAAAATGCTGACTCCGTATAAATATTATATATGTTTATACACGAAAGAGATACAATGTCTCACGTTAATACACAGTCCAGTCGCATTAATGTGACCACCAGCTAATATCCGGAATAACCGCCGTGTGCAGCACGGATAGCAAATAGACGGGCTGGTACTGACTCAGTAAGGTGCTGGAAGAAGGTATGTAGAGCCATGCTGACTGCAGTACATCTGGCAGTTGCTGGAGGTGGAAAATTCATAGAGAAAACAGCTCGATCGAGGTGGTCCCGCAGATGCTGAATTGAGTTTAAGTCTGGGGAATTAGGGGGCCCATTGAAGTACTTTGAAGTCTTCATTATGCTCCTCCAACTATTGTCGGACAGTTCTTGCCGTGTTACATTTCGCATTATCGTACTAGTAGGTCCCACCCGTTCCAGAGAAGTCAATCCGAATGCATGGGTGTAAGGGATCTACAAGGATGGATATATAATAAATTCGATTCGTAATGAGTGCCTTCCACAGGTATGAGTGGACCCAGAGAATGTCACGAAAACTTTCCCCAGACCATAAAACTGCCCCCACCGTCTTGTGTTTTCCCAGAAATGGTTGATAAGTGTTTGTTCTCCTATCTTTCACGCCAACGTCCATCCATCCGTTCGATGAAATAGAAAACGTGACTCATCGGAGAAAGCAATCTTTTACCATTCAGCGGAGGTCCAATTCCGATACTGCCGTGCAAATGTAAGCTTTCTTTGCCTATACACCTAGGTTAACATAGGTGTAGTGCGTTAGCATACGAAGCAGGGTTAGCTGAACTGTCGTTTGAGACACACTTCCGTTAGCCCCTGGTTCATTTGGCCACTGTAGAGCGGCGATCGGCCCACGAACCTTCGGAGCCTATGTTGGCCTCTCACTTCAATGGCGCCTGGCGCTCCGCAGTTTCCGCGTCGCTTACTCGCAATGGTACCATTTCTCCATTGACTTTAACCACAGCTATACACGAACAGTTCACAAACTGCAATGTTTCGGAAATACTGCCAACCTTGACCCGAAATACGATAATCATCCCTTTTTCCAAATATGATAAATCGCCCCTTTTAACCATGACAGCAACGAGTGTTATATTTTCAGAATGCCTACACCACACCTTATATACCCACCAAGCCAGCTTACGACACGTACTTTCTTTCATTGACTACGCGCTGTTGACATCAAAAGTAGGAGGTGGCCACAATAATGTGACTGGACCCTGTATTTTCTTAACTAACGCTTTACATTGAGAAACGCCACACTTATGGCGTTGAGGGCTCGGTAGCCCAGTGATTAGCGAGCGGGAATTGCACTCGATAGGCCCGGGTTCGATTCCCTCCGCTCTGCCAAAACTACCGCCGTGTTCACGCGGAGTACGATCACGTTAAACATGTAGGTCCGTAAGTCCTTCCGAGAGGTTGGTAGTAGGGGAAGGAGGGTACGGTCGTTGTGGATGCCTCCCCCGCTGGGTTCCGGTCTAAATTGGGTGGCTCTTCCCGGCCGTCCAAACAGTTACCTTACACCTTTCTGATGGCCTTGTAACCTCAATGTATATTTTTGAAACTTAAATAAACTTTGCCCCAGACCGTCGGACGTTGGCCCCCCGAGAGTTGGCTTCCGCTAACTCTTTTCCCGGCCGTCCAATTAGATACTCAAGTCCTCAGGATGAGTCGGACGGTCTGGGTCTTCTACACCTTTCTGATAGCCGACTACTCAACCAGCTGCTCATACCCTAAGGTGAGTCGGATGGCCTGGGTCTTCACACCTTTCTGATAGGTCGGGCGGTCTGGGTCTCAACAACAACATTTTTGGAGTTGGGATTCTGTATACCCTACATTTGAGTCAGCAGCGGAGGCTCGTGTCCTCCCAAGTTAAAGCCTCTATCTCATTGCAAAATATATATTTTGCTATTTTACCTTTAAAACGTTTTGGCGTGGAGCACCCCTTTAAATAAATCTTTTGAAAAACTCTATATCTTTCTGGGATTTTTATCAAATAATTTTTTCATATTTCAGATTTCAAGCCTCTATCACATTTTAATGGAAGCGTTTCTCATTTATTCGGTAAATCCAACATTGTGGTGTACGCTCCCCCCCCCCCCCCCCCCAAAGTAGCAAATATTAGAAAACTAAAATTGCATACTTTCTTCCTTTCAAACTATCTACTCATACACCAGATTTGAAATCTGCATCTCGTATGACTTTTTATCAAGTCACTTTTATAATATTTTGGTGTGGAACACCCCTATACTAAATATTTAAAAAAATATTTTTTAAGAGGGTTTTATCGAACGATTGACTCGTGTACTAAACTGAAAGTCAATCAATAAGGAAAGTGTCCAAAAATGGTATGCTAGACAGACGAACACTTCTTCGATCCGACCTATCCGAAGGTGTAAGGTATCTGTTTGGATAGCCAGGAAGTACTACCTAATTTAGACCGGAACCCAGTTTGGGTGGCATCCACAAGGACCTTACCGGAATCCAGAGGAGACGGCATGCACAGGGACCATACCCTTCTTCCACTGCCACCAACCTCTCGGAAGGACTTACGGATCCACATATTTAACGTGCCCTTACTCCGCGACAGAAAATGGGCAGGTTGGGTGGATCCGGGAATTAAACTCGGGTCGTTCGAGTGCAATCCCCGCGAGCTAGCCACTGGGCCGTCCCAACCCGGGGTGATTAATATATATATAGATCGATTCATGCTGGAAACCTTAACATTTATCACACATTCATTTTTTTGACGCGAGATGCAACTGTGAGCCGGAAACGTGATGGCTCGAAATAATCGTCTGATGGGATCGCCCAGTTCACTTAATTCTATTGCTCTCCCGACAGATAGATGCATCAATGGTTTCGGGACGGGGATGCAAGTGGCAAATTATTCTATACGATTCGAAATGTTCAGTCAGTAAAAAGATACAGAATGGCGATGGCGAAGAGGGTTCTCGAGTCATTTTCGCGAGAACATCAACTACGGATTGTCACAGCTATTTCGGACAAAGAAGTTCATAAATTAGGAAGCACGAAGGATGAGAAAGTTTATGCGCTTAGCATACTGTACAAGGAGAGTTTGATTTATGCAGTTAAAATGATGTATATTAATACAGATGCTGATGAAAATAAGAAAACTGTTTAGACTAGCTTCGGAATATAGGTAAGCACTAAATAGAGATTTGTAAAGGGGGCAATTTTTACAGGGTCGATTAAAATTTCTGTATCATATTGACAACAAGTTTATGTTGATATATTTATTACATTCATCTGATTTTTTGAAACACTGTTGGAATACCGTTAATACCCCCATTGTTCAATAAGTAATCCTCTTTCAGGAAATAATGCTATAAAAATATAAAATTTCGAATCATTCTAATTTTAATAATGCGAATAACAAAAAAATGTAAATAGTTCCGTGTTTTACACATGTATCTATATAATAATTGTCTAACGTGTATTTTGTTCAGTTCATCGGTATGTGTATGCGTGTGTGTGGGGGGGGGGGGATCTATGACCTAGCAGACCAAATCTGTGTACACTTACAGTATCGACCACGGGACACAAACTAGCGGAGCAGGATTTTCGGTTTTCTTCCCGTGGGTTCAGAAAACAGAAGCGTTTCAAAAAGCCATTGCAGACCATGCAGAAGCTCCCGTTCGGTGACCCAGAAATCTGAATCTTTGGGCATTTATAGTATCGCCAACGAGACAAAACTTAACTGAACCAGCTTTGAGTTTGTTTTCATAAAGACAAACAACATAGAAGAGGAGATGTCGAAAAGATTTTGCAGACCTTTCAGAGATTCTATCCCTCTGTGACCTAAAAAGATGAAACTTTACACTATTTTATAGAACACGGGGAAAAAACCTAACCGAGCCAATTTTCGACTAAGCCAACACATTTCTCTAAACATCATTAAACAAAATAAAACTTAAATTATCGTAACTTCATTTTTTAAGATTGTCATTTTCAGTCTTTGACAGATTTAAATGTTAGTCCATCTATAAAATGGATGGTACGTACATTCGTTTTTCAGTTACATTATCCATATTTTACATATTTACTCATATTCATCTTACTGAAAATGTTTGAAATATATACAGGAGATCTTAACCCGTTCTCTTACGTCAAAATCACAAACTCGGGAAAATGTTCAAGAAAACAGTATTTTTTTTTTTTCAGTATGACTTAAACGCAAAAAGAAAAGTTATGACATCATTTGAAATTTGTCTACTAAAAATATCGCTTGTATACCAATTCATGTAATGCAAATCGCTGCAAAGCAATAGCAAAGGCTAGTTACCACCTGGATCCGTATAAAACCGTTACAGTCGATATAAATTATGTGATGCATGTCCAAAGCATAGATTTAGAAGAAGAGAACTGGATGAATGTGTTGCAACAAGAAAGATCAATCATGCATAAAGCATTGATTATGAAACACTTTCCAACTGAAATGCAATTTTATTTTACCTGTTGCTTGAGGGTGGGACAGGACCCCGATGCCTGCAAAGGAGGATCGAACTCAGATAGGGTATGTCAAATACTTGTCTTTTTGAGAGGTTTCTCGTTTGGAATGGACGCTGTCCTACCGGTAAGCAAAAGGTTAAACATCTATAAAATGCCATGATATTTTTAAAATTATCTCAATACTACAATAATTTATTATATTTGAAAACTTAAAACTTCATCGGAAAAAAATTAACTTTATTTAAATGACGTCATCGAAATATAAATCGCCTGTCTCCTTATATAAAAGCAGTAAATATTTCATTTATAAACTTTTATTCCATTCTTTTCATTCAACGGTGATATTTTTTAAATTATCACAATACTACAATAATTCATTTTACTTAAAAACTTAAAACCATGAAGGTAAAAGCATTGTCTAACTCCAAGCTTAAAATTTCATCGAAAAAGGCAATACTATAAAACCGTCTGTTTCTCTATGCAAAATCAGTGAATGTTTCATTCATATCAGCTATATTCCAGACTCCAGAGCTAAATAATTTTACGTTTAAAAAATCAGCAATTCTTATACAACTCATCTTGCAGCTTGATGTGTTTACATTCTGCATACGTTAAAATTTGGCTTCGTTACAGAAATAATCAACGTTTGAAGATTATTTAAAACCGAAAAATATTGTATTTGCGTTGGCGCAGTATAAAGATCCACAGAAATTACGCAAAAATAAAGCGGTTTTAAGACGGATGCAACACTAAATATAAATTAAAAAGATTTTTGAAAATCACGATTTTGACACTTGGAAAAAAGATGGATGTCTTATTTTATTTTGAAGTAGGTCACATGATCTCTTCATGTAATATGGGTACATTATTACTACTTTCCTTATATACATAATGTATAAGGAAAGTATTGTGACGGGGTCGAAAATTCGAATTCGAGTTTTCGACGGGAGAGCACGTTTTAAGCATCCCTGATCTCGAATCGAACATTTTTGAGGTGATGTGTGTGTGTGTGTGCGCGTGAAAGTGTGTGTGTGTAAGTATGTGTGTGCGTGTGTGTGTGTGAGAAAGTGTATGTGTGAGAGTGTGTGTGTGTGAAAGTGTGTGTGTGAAAGTGTGTATGTGTGAGAGTGTGTGTATGTGTGTGTGTGTGTGTGTGTGTGTGTGTGAAAGTGTGTATGTGTGAGAGTATGTGTGAGAGTGTGTGTGAGAGTGTGTGTATGTGTGTGAATCTGTGGAGACGATATCTCACGAACGAATTGGAGCAATTCGAATGAAATTTGTTACAAAAATCACAACCCGTGAATACTGGAAGCCTATTGTTTTTAAACACAATCGAATGCTCAGAACCCCCCCTAAATTTTCGAGTGAAATTTTGAAAAAATCAAAATTTTTAATACAGTTACGCAAATAGACATTTCTTATGAAATTGTTTCTTAGAAAACGATTGCCATAAACTTTAGAACGCTAGCATGAACCGTTCTCGAGATATTGAATATTTTTCAAATAAATTTATCAAAAAATCCCATAAATTAAAAAAAAAATATTAACTGTTAAGAAAAATGTTCACTTTTTATATATAATATCATGCGATAAATTCGGTGACATCATTCTCGTAGATATAGCTCGTTACATTCATGAGAAAAGATAATTTGAGTAATACTTTTGTATTTGAACGCTAATAGTCATTTATCTGCTGTTAGATTAACTTATTTCTCCGTCCATAAAGCTTTGCGGATTTTGGCGACAAATCTGACGGAATGTCGCCAACTTGGCGACATTTTTAAATGTTGTCAAATTAACGAAAATCTCGCCAAATGGATAAAAATGTCGCCAAATCAATGAAAATGACGACTGATTGAAGAAAATTCACTATCTTGGAAAGAATATAAGTATCTACTATAAGAATAACCTATTTCTTTGCTGTAAAAGTAGTAAATTCATTGCATTATATGAGAAAAGTCACGTGCTGCCCACATCAGATTTTTTAAATTTTTATTTTAAAAACTACTGAGCATATTTTAGTGAAATTTTTTGTATATATTTTATGGGATAATTTGAATATTTCCTAACATTTTCGAAGCAATTTGTGAATTTTAAATTCTCTTAAATAATGTTTGAAAAATTAGGTTCCATAGGGTTTAATGTATTACATTTTTTCAACCGGAGGTCAATCCAAAACTAATTGGGTGATATTATTCATTTGCATACCCATATGTCTCAACAACATACTAAAATTTCATTTTGATAGCCATTTTTACGGCAGTTATTGTGCGAACGGATAAACAGACAGAATGAACAAAGTCCTAAACACTTTTCGACTGTAATGTAAAGTGTTACAAACGCTGTTGTGACCAGCAGACAATACTAATGTTAATTTTAAAAAGGATGGACAGTTGCCATGAAATGTAGCTATTCGAATGTATTGAGCTTATTGTATCAATCATTTGCAAGAAAATAAAGTAATCAAGAGTCATTCTTTATTTTGACATTTGAATTGATATGTGTATTAATTTATTTAAACTGTCAAGTTTGTAAAAATAATTTATTATCGCAATGCAAATAAGAACTTAAACAATAAATAATATTCCGATGTATTTAAAACTGTTTTACCTTCCAATTTATATTTATCTTCCTATATTCTGTCCTACAATTACGAGAAAATACTGATTAATTATACTCATAATTTGGGAATCCTTAATTTAAGAGTAATCAAAAATACATATACTACGAACTACACCTTTCTCTCATGTCAACTAATATTAGTCACACCTAGATATAGTTCACAAAACATTATAGCATTTTCAAGCTTTTCATCCATAGAAGTGTTATCGCCTTCTTTCTAACTCTGTGGTCTGATCTTCAATAGGTGTTTCGGCTGTTTTTGCGGGCAGCAAATGTTCGCAGTACTTAGAATGCCGTCCAGTTCGCTTCTCTAAATCCATGGTCCGGGGTGACATAACTCAATCGCTTTGTTCATCCTGCACTAACAGGTGTCCTTGGTTCAGATTTAATGTTTCCGCATCCACCAAAAGAACATCGAGGGACATTTGGCGCGTCAAAGAACATTCCTTGTAAATACCGGACATCATTCAGCCACAGACTCATAATCATGGTTGCGTAATAATTGGATTTAAAATGACTGGTGGCCATAAATCATGTACCAAAATATTTCTGATTTAAAATGCATGGTGTGTGCAGCACATAATTTTCCTAAAAAATGCAAAGACACAGCGAAATAATGATGTACAAGATCCACCTTAAAATGTTTTTGAAATTGGATTAATCTCACAAATTCAAATTGGCCATTTTACATTCGATTGGATCTTAGGGATGCTTAAAACGTTCTCTTCCATTGAAAATTCGAATTCGAATTTTCGACCCAGTCACAACACTTTCTTTTTATATTAAATATACTACGTACGTAGGGAAAGTCAAAAGTTTAGAAAATTATTTCTCTAATGAATAGATTTTACGGTCAAATATTCCACGAAAGAGCAGAAACTTTGTGTGGGTAACAGCTCATGATTTTCTTTACACAGTCATAGATTTACGTCTCATGTAGACATATAGTTTCACTTATTTATTTCTATATTCAAAACTCATATTATAGACTATTCAAATAAAGACAACCAATCATAGGTTTAAAAAGTCATTTAATAAAACCACCTTTCTTGACGTACATAAGTTTACAAAGCCAAAGCGCTTTCGGGCATCATCATGCGAATCATCAGTGGCGAAATGAATGTTCATCAGTGGCGAAATGAAATTTCGGCCGCCAAAAATGCAGACCACTTATTTTGAATTGAAGGCGAAAGAACCCAATTGTTATCGGCAAAATGTTTAACCACCTGCTGTAGTTAAGCGAGCGATTTCGTGCCATTGTCAGAGCTGCAAAATGAATTGAAATTTCTGAATTCTTTACTTATATATTTGAGATTTGAAATATAAGATGCTTTCATTACAATTAATCCAACGTTCAAAAATCTGATGCATTTAATCGAGATAGATTTCTTATGCCGGCTCCGTGGAAGGACTGCAATGATCAGTTCCCACAGAAGTTCGTAAAATTGCGACAAACAGTAAATTTTCTTGGTGCCACTACAGTATAGGTCAATCCATGCTGACGAGCACATAACTGCGAAACCGGTCTTACCACGGATACGGCTATCTGCAATGGGAGTGTTTTTCTTATTTTGGGGAACGCCCTTTTCTGGCAGGTTCTTGTGATTTTAATATCTAATGTGACGGAAAATTATGATTAGGAGTAAATAGGAGTGAGTTAAGATTTCATTCAACGAGAATTTATTTTAATTTTCTTGCGAGAGATAAGCGGGGATCTTTCTGCCTGTTTGGAATGGTGCTAGCTATAGTGAGCTATATGCGAGGCTGTATATGAAGGCTCAATGGATTGTATTAAAGTCAGAATATTTTATTTGGATTTTATTACGAGTCGCGAAAGAAACGGGTATTTTCTGTTCTACTGTCGTTAACCGTGACTGATAAAAAATTGGCCGCTGACTGCGCGCAAATAACATTTTCTTTTCTCTATACCAACGTCACCTCACAACACAAAATGTCCAATTACATTCTTTCCAACTGCATTTTTTTTTCAAGCGTATCTATATCACATACAATGAGTGAGATTCAGATTAACTACGATGAAGTACAGAAGTGATGAATTACACAGTCTAAACGGTTGAAAGTAGAAACTTTGCATACGCGTGAGACTTGATCTATAGATCTTGAAAAAAATATTTAAAATCTTGAAACTTTGTTCGAAAATTTTACATGCACAAAATTAATTTTTAAACCACCGTACACATAAAAAATAATCCTAAAATTTCTTAATTAACTCTGTGTCTGCAACTGACCATTCTCGAGATATTTAAATTTATCGTTATAGCAGACACATTTTTTAAATTGTATTTTCATAATTCAATTTCCATATAGTTTTTGATTCCATTTGTAACCATAGTAATATAGACCACAGTAACTCCAAATACTGAAATCGTCTGCTGGGTATTTTTATAATCAAACTATTGAAAACATAAATTAAACATTAATAATTGAGTTTTAGATTAAAATGTCTGAAAACTTTGAAAATAAGGCAGCATACACTGATCGGAGATGAAATATTGTTTTACATACCGTCATTTCCATGTTAACAGAGCTCTAAAATGTGCGCTATTTTTGTGCTTCAATTTGAAATGGTTTTTGATATTCAGAACTTTTATGACGTGTGTAGGCGTCATATTTAGTGACCACTAGCAACTTCGTTCCTTGCGAGGCATGGAAATGGCTAGTATAATCATATAATCGGTGCTCGGCTGTATAATACCCAAACTGCTTATCGATGAAGTGTCCAAACGATCTACACGTGTCGACGGATCGTTCCCAGATGTTCCATTTACAGAGATTATGGATTTTGTTTGAAAACACACACACCCAGCACAGCTGATGGATGGGCTTATGTTTCATCCATGGTAATACTGACGTGGCGAGTGGATGATAGAAGCAAAGCATTCTTAATAGAAAATATCCCCCTTTCCCTCGCAAGGCTGCAAAAGACGAACACATTTTATTTAATAGAGTGGACAATTCGATAGACTATTCAATTAAAGACAACCAACATAAGCTTATGTACGTCGAGAAAGGTGGATTTATTAAATGACTTTTTAAACCTATGTTGATTGTCTTTAATGCAAAATAGAAAATAATGTATAATGTAAATAAGATAGAATGGATACACATCATTAAAGTTGATGTGTATCCATCCTATTAATTCGATAGACTTTTCTGTCTAAAGAGGATATACAATTCCTAAATATTATATTCTTTAAAAAATGGGATATGTTCCACTTATATGTTATATCCGACTTACAGATAAACATACGTCGAGAACTAGACATTAAGCAAATTCCATGGAGAAATGCTTATAGTCATGTAAAGGATTCTCTTATCCGCCTGCTGATAGCGTTCCTAAAATTCCTGGACACACAACTATCCCGATTAATATTATCAACTAGAACGACTTACCCGACGTATTCCGGGTCTTAAATAAGCCACTTCTGTAATACCGCTCAGTTTCCAAATCGCAGAATCATTTCCAATCCAAATGACCACAGACTATGAAATCCTTAGTTTAGGCGAAAAGAGCATCGTTCCACAAATGTTGGAAGCTAATAATAATAATAAAATAGATGACCTCAGAAAGAATTCCTATAGGCGTAGTTAAAATCCAGTTGTCGGGTGGGCATACTATGAAGACGGTATGTCAAAAAATGCATGGAAATTTATTGCGGAACATCGAAAATCTTACAAGTTCGCTTGCTTCAAAAAAAGGACAAATATATAAATAATTTATAAAATAAAAAAAAATCGTTAGAATGCGAAGATATATACACAATTTTTTGCCAAGCTATAGAATTGTATTAATCTTAACTTATTGGATGCGGCGGGAAAAGTATCACATAACCTAAAAAAAAATCAAATTTCGATGAATTTAAAAATATAAATATGAAGAAATTGTCTTATGGATGCGATTTCAAACATCGTTAGAAAGAATATTTTCGATCTTTCTGGTGGTGTCAAGATAGAAACTCTATGAAAATATTTTCGGTCGTTAAGGAATCAATTTGTGTAACTATCGTCCAAAATCGTGCTAAAGCATAAAATAACTAAAAAACTTATTGGACGTAAAAAAAAAAATATCGCCAAGGTGCACTTTCCTGGGTCCTGAAGTATCCGCCCAAATTTTATGGCCGTAAGACGCTTAGATTTCCCGCGATAGACCATACATACACATAGACATACAGAAACACAGACATGTTTTTATTACGTAAGATTACTATAGGACATCCTAACAAAATATAACTTCTATAAGACTCTTTGACAAAACGTAATTATTTTACAACCTCCCCTCATCCCTAACAAAACACACATATACCACGAACAAAGAAATTCGTTATATTTTGATCCAAGAATATAAAATTAATAATTTACACAAAGCGACAAAGATTATCAACGAAATTAAATTTAATTTTCAGATATGTCGAATGATCGCTAGTTTTGTGAAATTTTCCCCCAATGTCGTCAATTTGACGATATTGCTTCAAATTAGTCATTGAACGAGTCAGAGATATTGACTTTTTCTAAGCATATATAGTTTAACAATAACACACATTATATTTCTTATTGCTAGTTTTTAACAACTGTCTGCAAAATGTTTACAACATTTTGGGTTTTATGCCCACTGGGGTCAAATTTACAAAAAGCATTAAAATTCTTTGGGTTTCAATTTTTTGATAACTTTAAAATTTAACTAACCTAAGTGATAAGGGCACACCTAAAAAGATGTGCCAAATACCCAAATTTTCTTAAGAAGTAACAGATTTAAATATTGTTGGAGAGCCATCTTATAACTCGATGAAATCGAAAATCAGATTTTATTCCATCAACGATTCAAATCAACACAATATAATCGAAATTGCTTGTTTCTCGCCAGAAAAATACAGGGTGTCTCAAAAAGATTGAAACGCGCTTTCATTCTTTACCTGTTGGAGATAAGTGGGCAATGTAAATTACAAAAATGTTGAAAGTAAGGTAGGAAATAAGACTACGTTAATAAAATAGTTCTCCCATTCATTTTCAAAAAGTTACACTTTTTAAATTTTCATACGACCCCAATACAGCAAGATCATTAAAAAAAACCGCATATCTGTATCTTTAAAATTGAGTGAGTTATATTTAATTGAAAATTGAACATTGTGAATGGGGACCCTATCTGAAATTAGAAATGTAAATTTGTAACATATCACAAAAAAGATAAAACTGTATGATAATACGAGGGTTATTACGAGGTCCGGCATTCTTTGAGCAGCACCATTTGCATTCACGGCGTCAGTCTATTCGCTTCGTATGCTTCGTTAAAATGTTTAAGAAAATCGAGCGCCCCGCCAACTGTGAAATACGGTCAGTCTTGTCATGTTTTTTAACAGCAAGAAACATGACATCTGCGGATATTCATCGTGAGATATGTGAAGTTTAGAGTGGCAATGCAATGAGTGACAGTAAAGTGAAAAAATGGGTGAAATTGTTCAAGGAAGGTCGGGAAAACGTCCGTGACGAATCGCGCTCTGGTCCGCCATCTGTAATCGCTGACGTTTTGGTGCAGGCAGTTGTCGCCAATATTCAATCAAACAGGAGATTCACAATTTCCAAGTTGTTATCGGAATGCCCACAAATTTCAAGGTCAGTTTTGTTTAAAATTGTGTCTATGAACTTAGAGCTCAAGAAATTATGCTGTCGATGGGTTCCTAAACTGCTGAGTGAGGAACACAAAAAGAAAAGATTGGCAAGTGCTCTAATATTTTTGACCCTCTTCAACGAGGAGGTGATGACTTTTTGAGTCATATCGTCACAGGAGATGAGGCATGGGTGTCCCACGTGACTCCTGAATCAAAACAACAATGGATGAAGTGGCGACACACATTATCGCCGGTCAAAGTGAAAGCAAAACAGACACTTTTAAAGCGCAAGATCATGGCAACTGTGACACGCAGGGTGTGTTGTTTGTGGACTTTTTGCCGCAAGAAACAACAATTAACTCAACTTCCTACTGTGAGACCTTAAGAAAGCTTCGTCGAGCAATCCAGAACAAACCACGTGGAATGCTGTTAGCCGGTGTCATACTGCTTCATGACAATGCAAGGCCACATGCTACGGCTCATACTCAAAATCTTATCGAATGTTTTGGCTGAGAGGTATTCGATCACCTGCCATACAGTCCAGACTTTGCGCCTAGCGACTACCACCTCTTCTGCCATCTGAAGACCTTCCTAGGTGGCAAGCGTTGAGACACTAATGAGGAAGTAAAAACGATCGTGAGTAACTGGCTATCATCACAAGCGGCAGAGTTCTATGACGACGGTATCCAAAAATCGGTATATCGTTTCGATAAATGTTTAAATCGGCAAGAACATTGTGTAGAAAAATAGAGAATTGAATGTAAATTCAGAAAATAAATGCTTTTTTTGAAATAAATATACTTACTTCGTTTTTATTGCAAAACGGACCTTACTTAAAAAATAACCCTCGTACATAGAATGCCCAACCGCGTAGTGAGTATCACTGCTTTATATGATCTCTGTCTGTGTAATGCTTTATTTAGATGCATTTGTGATAAAAAAATTTGACACATATTAGCGTATTTTTGATCTAAACAATTTCCAACGTCAATTTGTTTATGATACCTATTTTCACGGATGAAACACCCTTTCACATGGCACGGAAAAGTGACATAAGTCAGATTTTTTCCTTTATCATAATTCAGTTGATTTTAAAGATAGAGATATGCGTTTTTTTAATGATCTTGTTGCATTAAAAATAAAAATTTTCTGATTGACCCAATTTGTCTGAGCGGGTCGTATAAAAATTTAAAAGTGTAACTTTTTGAAAATTAATGGGAAGACTATTTTATGAACGTAGTCTTATTTCCTACCTTACTTTATTTTAATTAGGTAGGTAACTACCCTTTAATTTATTTTACATTTGCACTATGCGGACGATCTTCCATTGCATTGACGATTTTACATTTGCACTGTGCGGACGAATGGTGCTTCCTTTTACTTTTTCACACTATTGTAAAGAGAAAGTATTGTTTTCTAGACGATACTTGAATTCGAAGTTCTGATTAATAATCACATTTTAAGATCGCTTCAACTCGATTCGAACACTTCTGAAAAAATGTTTGTGTGTCTATACTGGAATTTGTGCGATAACTGAAGAAAATATCATTGGTTTCCATAGAAAACAATGTTATAAAATCTTAAAATTTGAATCATTCTAGTTCTAATCATGATAACGACTCAACATTTTGTATAGTTCTAGCTTTTCTTTCACATGACGTATCTACACATACCAACTTTTTAGCAATAAAAGCATTCGTTCTTGAGTTATCGTGTTTACACTTCACAGAGATACATATATACATACACACACAGACTGACATCTTTTCAAAAGTGTACGAATTGAATTTTGGGGGGTCTTAAATCCGTCAAAATATGGAATTCAAAAATTTTCTCGAAAACAATACTTTCTCTATATACAATAGTATCAAGAACTGAAATTTCACGTACTCTCATGCACTATATGAATATACTATTGTGTAATAAACTTGAAATAGACATACTTTTTAGTAATTAATATGAATAGAAAAAGAATTATTTAGAATTTAAGATTTTTATAGAATATTTTATATGAAAAAATAGGATAATTTTAGAAACAATAATGGCAGTGCAACCAATGCGTAAAAACGACAGTTTTAATTATGCTATAGATGTATAAGGTATAAAAATAACAATATAAATCAATCAAATGAATGCAATTCATCAGCTTGATAAACCAGTTGGAAACGAAAAGAAAAATAAATATTTTAAACGATTCGAAATCTATAAAATATGCATATTTTTCTGTATTCCGATAGGAATTATACAAGTGGAACTTTCACTATGAAATATGAATGAGACTAACACTTGAGATATTTTCATTAAAATTTGATTTTTCGTATGTTGTTGACTAACATCTACAAGGTAAGATCAAAAAGTTCGGATACTGTGCTGATATCTCCAACCCTGGTTGGAGGACAGGGGAACTATTTTACAGTGGCGTAGAGGCACATGTAACGCGAGATGTGAAAAGGAAGAAGTAGCTCCGCAGTGTAGGGTTTTTCCAGGCGATGCATGTCAGTGAACTGTAGTCGTTCGCGCTCATCGAAAACGGAAATGGCGTTTGAAGAACAACTTGCAAATATCAAATTCTGCTATAGCGTTTGGGGAAATCGCCAACTGAAACACTGCACCTGCTGCAGCAGGTGCAATGTTTCTATCGGCGATTTTCGCCGCATTTTTAATATTCGCGCGTTGTTCTTCAAACGCCATTTCCTTTTTCGACGAAAGCGAACGACTACAGTTCACCGACGCGCATTGTCTGGAAAAACACCTGCTTCTTCCTTTTCACATCTCGCGTCACGCATGTGCCTTTATGCCAAGGTAAAATAGTTCCCCTCTCCTCCAATGAGGGTTGGAGATATCAGCACAGTCTCCGAACTTATTGATCCTACCTTGTATAAGTACAGTGGATGTCGGTACTTGGTATGACCATTTGTTAAATCAGAGACTTCGTTTTTCAAAGAAATCCAGGAAACTGCAGTGTCCCGAGGAACCTTGACAATGCCCGTCAACGCCGATAAGAGAAGAGATCTTTTGCGGAAATTTTCTTTCAGCAGTTTAGAAAAATAAACACAGGGCAACTTAACACCCTCGGAAAGGAGAGGCGAATAAACAGGAGTTTGCTAAAATAATTTTGCTCTTTTGGATCCTAATTCACAATCTTTCACATTTCTCGATAACTTCTTTCAACTGTTTACACTTGGCGGTAACAAATAACATCTGGAAGTTGTCGTAACATTTTCGTCACATTCATATAGATAGAAAATGCGATAAAATCTAGCTATTACTTCGCGGTACATGGTACGTACAAATGAAATAAAATATTACGCTCTGGTTTTTATGTATTCACCCGTTTCGAGCATCCCTGAATATGAATCAACCATTTTTCAATGACATCTGTGAGTCCATTGTCACAATATCTTTCTAACAAATAAATAAAATAACACGGAATTTAGTACATTACAGTGGTACTTACTTATAGCGAGCTCGGATGCAGCGAAGTATCTGTAATTACGAATTTGTTTCTGTCACCTTGGATTTGCAATAATTTTATAACGTTAAATGTATCAATCATAGCGAATAATTAGATACTTGTACATCGGCTAATACAAGGTTTTTAGCGTGAACAAAGCAAAACAAACATTTTCAAGCAAATTCTTAGAGTAAAAACAAAATACGAGAAACAACAATTAGCTTGGTAACAAGGATTCATCGCCGCGTTCGTTGAACCGAAACACGTTCCTAAACACATCCCCAGATGCGTTGAGCCTAAACACATCCCCAGATGCGTTGAGCCTAAACACTTTCCTAAACATTATTTTAATTAACTTGGTTGATTTTAATTAACATTATTTTAATTAACCCGCGACTCTCGCTGAGTTCGCTTCGCGAGCACTTTAGTGCCACCTGCTACTCAGGCGTAATATGTCCGTTGGGCTCTAACCCCTGCTCGCTTCACGAACACTTTAGTGCCACCGGCTACACAGGCGCAATATGCAGGTTGGGGCAGGCATAATATGCCCGCTAGGCTCCGCCCTGTCTCGCTATGCTCGCCAATCCCCGTAATTAGCTGACGCTCGCTTCGAGAGCATTTTAGTGCCACCTTCTACTCAGGCGTAATACGCCCGTTAGGGACTGTCCCTTCTTCGACCCAGACCATCCGACCTACCCGAAAGTGTAAGGTATCTGTTTGCACGGGCGGGAAGTGCCACCTAATTTAGACTGGAAGCGAGTGGGGAAGGCGGGGACCGTACCCTTCTTCCCTTCCCCTACCACCAACCTCTCGAAAGGGCTTACGGACCCGTATGTTTACCGTGATCGTATTCCGCATGTACTATGCGATAGTTTAGACAGTGCTCGAACTCGGGTCGTCCGATTATAATCCCCGCACGATAACCACTGGGCTATCCCGCCCGGGGACAGTCGCTTATTAACTGACAGTCACCAGCCCTAGAACTCGCTTCGCGAGCTATTTCAACTCGAGTGGCTCACAGCAGGATATTACGAAACCATCCCAGACATTTTGAAAGCTATTTTTATCAAAGACCACCAAAACAAGATCTCCTTTCATTA
This sequence comes from Amaurobius ferox, assembly GCA_951213105.1. Classification (NCBI taxonomy): domain Eukaryota; kingdom Metazoa; phylum Arthropoda; class Arachnida; order Araneae; family Amaurobiidae; genus Amaurobius; species Amaurobius ferox. The sequence goes on along the minus strand of OX578153.1, from coordinate 115,192,651 downwards.
TAATCCTGTTACGAAACGAGCACGCATTAAAGTAAAGAACGAGTCAAGAGTAATTTTAGAAAAAGGAATGGCCCATGTACTGGGTTTTGATCCCATGGTGATTCAATCGGACTCTCATTTGGAAACCAGCGTGGAAGGACCCTACGTTGCAGGTGTAAACGCTCATTATCATGTGCTGTTTGTGTATTCCGACATTGTAGAACCCCAAATTGTGGGAGATGTACTAGCGCCCCTTTTACGCATAGTGAAAGTGGCCGTAAACGACGGTGGTTTGGTTTCCCTAACATTCGACTGCCCCCACTATTTACCTGTGAGTAGAAAGATGATCGACACTTTGGAAATCGTTATAAGGACGCACACAGGAGAACTCACGCCATTTGAACGCGGACGCTCGTACGTGAAGCTACACTTTCGCCAAAAGTATCTCTCATGATGCATGTGCCTTATGAATGTTGCCAGAAATCTTTTGAAGACTTGACTACTATCGTTAGCAAACCGGTAATAGATTGGATTACTATCAAGAATCTACATTTCAGAAAGGATATGGATTTGGGAGTTTGTTTCGCTCCTTTTTTAGAGCGGCTGTACCCATTCTCAAGTCAGGTGCCAAAGCCGTGGGAAAGCAAATATGGCAGAGTGGACTCAATGTGATGGGGGATGTATCCAGAGGGGAAGATTGAAAAGTGGCAGCCAAGCGCCATTTGAAGGAAGCAGGTCGTAATCTTACAGACAAGGCTGCAACCAAGATGAAGACTATGATTGGTTCTGGAAAAAGCAATAGAAAGAGAAAGCGATCCGAGAATCACTTCATTCCCACTTCGGCAAAGAAAGCGAGAGCACGGGATATTTTCTCCTAAAGATGTCTATCCATAAAGATTCTTCACCTTGTACCAAGAGCGAATTGGATTTATTCGTGACCCCATCTACTCAGACAGCTATAGAAAAAGGACACTTTATCGAATACCACCCCCCTCTCTAACATACGAGACGAAGGCCCTGTGGAATTTAACACATCTGGAAGCGGAGATGAATATATTGATCTGGGTTCTTCCTTTCTATACGTGAAAGCAAAGATTGGGAAATCGGATGGATGGCCTATATCCGACAAAGAACCTGTGGCCCCCGTGAACTTATTTCTGCATTCCCTGTTCTCCCAAGTGGATGTGACTTTGAATGACCGAGTTATTTCTTCAGCGACCAACACCTATCCCTACAGAGCCTACATAGAAACCCTCTTGAACTATGGAGCCGATGCCAAGAAAAGTTTACTTACCTGTGAATGTTTTTTTAAAAACATCTATCTGAGTAATACGAATCCTCTTGCAGAAAGGGATGCTAACGAAGGACTGAAACAAAGATATGAATTAAGCAAACAAAGCCAAACCGTGGATATGATTGGACAGATTCATTCAAACATGTTTCAACAGAATCGCCTTATATTGAACTTGGTGTACATGAAGATAAAGATTACTCGTCTCGTAGCAAATCTGACTTTTGTTTAGTGTCTAGTGCTGTCAAATCTGATTATAAAGTGATGATAGAACATGCCTCCATATTTATTTGGAAAGTGAAAGTGGGCCGCGGCGTGTTACTGGGACATATAAAAGCCCTGGAGAAGCACACGGCCAAGTATCCCATTGACCGCGTTCTGTGTAAGACGTATTCTCTTTCTAAAGGCAGTTTGTCTTTTATGCAGGATAATGCCTTTTTAGGTGTGATGCCTAAAAGAGTGGTCGTTGCCTGTTTGAACAATGCGGGCATGAATGGACAGTATGATTCGAACCCCTTCCTGCTAAGCCATTACAATGTAAATTTTCTATGTGTATACGTGGATGGACTTCCAGTATCCTGCAGACCCTTGGAATTGAACTTTAACCAAAACAACTATATCCGTGCCTATCACACCTTAATCCCTGGATTTAACCAAGACAAAGGAATTCATCTGACTCGAGACGAATTTGCAAAGGGATTTACCTTGTACGCATTTGATTTATCCCCTGATATGTGCGATGGCCCTCATATGAATCTTCAGCACCAGGGTAATTTACGATTGGAAATCAAGTTTTCGGAAGCCTTCAAGGAAACCATCTCCATTCTGCTGTATGAGGAATTTGAAAACGTGGTTGAAATTAACAAGTCTAGACATATTTTGTGTGATTTTGCCAATTAATCATGGAAAGCCAACAATTGGATAAAGCCCTCTCCAAGAATCCTATTACCAAGAACGCATTTCTGGGTGTTTTTCCGAGTGATTTACTACCCCCAAGACATTGTGACATTCCCAGCCTGTTTGGTTGCCAACGTGGGCGCCTCGACCGATCCAGGAAGCCATTGGGCAGCCTTCTACATGCAAGATAAAGACTCGATAGAATTCTTTGATTCTTACGAACACCCACCTACAGCCTTTGAAAGACCCTTCTCGGACTTTGTTTCTACGTTTCCACGCCAAGAGTACAACCCCATGCCTCTACAAAGCAATCAATGTAACAGCTGTTTGTGGACACTATTGTATCTACTATTTATATTCCCGATGTCGGGGATCTTCTTTGAAAGACTTTTTATTAACCTTTATACCCCACGATGTATGTAATGATGTTAAAGTATATAACTTTGTAACCGAGCTCTTTCACATAAGTGCACCTTTTTATCAATAAATACTGATGTGAACATACTGTTCTTGTTATTTATGATGGAGTTCCCATCCTTACAGCACCCCTTTACGATGGTTATTTCGGGTCCCACAGGGTGTGGGAAGAGTTTCTTTGTGCGGGATATGATTAAACACAGGCGGGATATGTTTTCGCCTCCTCCGGACAAAATCGTGTGGTTCTATGGGATCCATCAGAATTTATACGATGAAATCCCAAACGTTCTGTTAGTGGAAGGACTGCCTAAAAACTATCAAGAGTATTTGGGACTGAATACTCTCTTTATTATAGATGATTTAATGAGTGAATAAGGTAACGATAAGCGATTAACCCATTTGTTTACGAGAGGAAGTCATCATTTAAATCTAAGTGTGGTGTTTAAAATGCAAAATTTTTTTCATAAAGGGAAAGAAATGCGTGAAATTACTCTCAATGCCCATTATCTGCTACTCTGCAAGAATCGAAGAGAGTATAAACTGAGACATTAAGAATTTTTTTTTTTTTTAATGAAAAAATGGATACGCATGCGCAGTATTCTCTCAGTTGTGAAGATGGCACTCAACAACAGAAACAATTACGGCTGTTTCATTCTTGCCCTTCAAAACTACAAAAGAACTTGTTGGAAAAGATTCCTCCCTCCTCTATAAAAGCCATCTGTGAGTGTAGCCTGAATACATTAAAGGGTAATATCCCACTCACGAAGCATCAAAAGAGCAAACTTCGAGAGTACAAGACTGTTTTATGAGAGTTGGCAGACAAGCGTAAGCCACTCTACCTGAAACGCAAGCTTATTATTCAGAAAGGTGGTTTTCTGAACTTACTCATCCCAGCAGCCCTCAGTGTCATTACAACCCTTTTCAATGGAACACGCTGAAAGTATGCCTTGGGTCCTGAAGACTCTTTGTCTAAGCATGTTGCTACAGAAAAGTATAGAACCGATTTCGATAAGGAAATGGCTCGTATTCTAAACAGCTCTCTGAGTGAAAATGATAAAGTGAAGCTTTATTATGAACTTTTACAAAAGAAAATAAAGATGGATTCTTTCAACACACGTATACGAGTGTCTCACAAGGAACCTGTTCTGAACACACACGTATCGCATAAGGACCTTCTCGAGAATATGGAGATGGATACAGAGATGGAAATATCCGAAAATATCCTACTAAAGCCGCCAAAGCAGAAAGTCTCAAGATATGAAGATATTATTTTAAACAGTGTTCCCCGAACCATGAGAAACTATGCCAGCAATTTATTGGATATTATAAATGGCCACCCCGACATTCTTTCATGGGATGAAAAAGAACACATTTCGCATCATCAACAGTGGATTCCAAAGATTAATATTGGAGATTTATTTAATCTCATATTTGGCCAAAAGAAAAGAAATGTGGCAGGACAGTGTTTTTGACAGCTTTAGATGAACTGAATATACTTACCCACTTTGTAAAAAACAAGAATTTGTGTAATCAACCTTATACTCCTACTCCACCCAAAGTAGAACCTGTAACATCCCGTTATTTAAAATGGGATAATTATTAATAATCATGAATAAAATAATGGTTAATCATGATTACCTGTGTATTATTTCCATTCATAATAAGTTATGTATTGTTTCCATTCTTTTATCTAAACATGTGTTGTTATTGTATACTACCATTGTATTCTACCATTCATCGTATACTACCTATACGAAACAGTGATGTCACTGAACATGCCCGTTCTTTTCGAGCGGGGATCACGCATGCATGAGAACCGGATTGCAGGGGATTGGTAGAGTAGTTTCGTTAAGTCAGCATGAGGGAGGGGCGAAACACTAGTGGAGGGGTATTGCGCTTAAGATAGGTTACTTGCTCGTTAGATTCTATCCAGCCAAGTTGCTTTATTTCTTCAATCGCTACCAGGACTTCGTGGGATTTTGGCTTTTACGATTTTTCTTATTCTTTGAATGAGGATGTATATGATGGTGATGATGCTGATTATCTAACCATAGACGAGAATAAACATGTAAGTATTTGCTTTTAACATATTTCTATTAAGTAATTTTATTAAATCTTGCTTTTTTAGAATGTGTAAAAAGTACATTATTTTATATCATTCATAATAAATGAGGCGTTATGTAATAAATTGTTAAAGTGAATTTATATACCGATTATATTAAATTTCTGTCTTTCATCTTTTATAGGAATGTGCCATCTGAGGGAAAGTATATAAAAACATGTGGTGCCTTACTCAACATCTGATGGTTCATAAAGACATGTTATCCTTCGGCTGTGGAACGTGCGACCTGGGGTTCAACCAAGTACGGGAATTAATCCTGCACATTAAGGAACATCCTAAAGAAGATTCCCTGAAATATTATAAGTGTGACATGTGTGGAAAGGCCTTTAGCAAACCTGCAAATTTAAGTAAGCATGCCAAATTGCATTACCAACCACCTTCTACTAAAACCTATGATTGCAAAGTATGTGGAAACCACTACACTCAATCAGGCAGCCTTAACAGACATATGCCTATTCATTTAGAATCCAACACATGTTCTAAATGTGGTAGGTATGGGATTCGGACTTCACGAATATCTACTAAATCATCAGCGCATATTTCATACACCCCGAGACAGTGCTACAGAACCAAACCCTGTGGAAACTACCCCTGCAATACAGCTGCCATTCAAGAATAGACATGAAACGAGTGACGTCATTGCCTGAATACGTCACACGCCTTTGGTAACTTTTAAAGAGCAAATGCCCTGTATTGGTGATTTTTTAACCAGTTATACTACTTTTTGACGATTTTAAACAAGCCATACTAGTTTTTTGGCGAGATTACAACACATCTTCTGGCGAGTTTTTTAACAAGCACCCTTTACTTTCTGCTTGATACCCATAGAGAGAGGTCTACTATCATCGTTGCTAACCATGTCTTACAAACGTACTTTGTCAAATGCTAAGGATGCCTCAGCAACGAGAGTATGTTCTCAGCCAGAGCATATCACATTAGATTCATTACCTCCTACTCTGTTCCATCTGGGTGGTGATATATTTGCAAGTGTTGTATATCTTATCGGACAAACACGGATACATATTCGTAAATTCATATCAGATGTGGATGGAATCCTGAAATCCACAAAAGAGGGTGTTTCCCTATCTACCACCGCATGGTTCGCTCTTCATACTGAGTTGGGATCCCTAGTCAATCTCCTGAAAGAGGAAAGAGAGCTCTCTGTATATCCCGGCACACTGTCCAAGGAGAGCCCAAACTGACATTCCAGCGCCTCTTTTGGAAAAAAGATTCATCTTTTCAATCTGTTCCAGAACATGTGGTTCTAACCCCACCTGAAACTCTACAATTGTGTGATTACATCGATGACATTCAAGTCCAAGCGAGTGTGATTTCCGATACTTTGGACTATTTTGTGAAAAGATAACTTAATACTTATTCAGTGTCACCGATGGTTTCCAATGGGGATCCCGATAACCCCCGTGGATTTCATGAGCTCCAGTCTGCTTTATGCAGCCACTTAAAAAACTGTCTAGTGGAGAAAATATCCGAACTTTTTTAATGCTTCGGCTCGATAAATATAACCAATACGGACAACAGGCCCCGTATGCTTTAGATTGGTACCATGTCGCACATCAATTTACCATAAACAATTTAAACAATCCTCATTTTGGAGAACTTATCTTTATCCATGACTTTTTTCAAGTGATTCATATTGCTGAACTTTTTAAAACTATTCATAATCTATGTACAAAAGAAGAATAATGTCTTTAGCCAATATGTATATATTTATTTAATGCCCCTTTTTTGTATAAGAAGGGCATTAAAAATTAAATAACTCATTTACTAAATCGAAATTTAAAAAAAGGGGATCCTTCCTGCAAAAATTCTACTATGTAGGTACATGCCACCAAGAGTTCTTGTTATTGCTAGTCTGGCCAGGACGCGAACTAGTAGCACGAAAATTATTCCTTTGACTTTGGCTTTAAATATTTCCTAAAATAAATTTTAAATCGGAAAAAGGTTTATATTAGTGTGTTTCCCTAATATTTCTCTACAAATATACCAAATTTCATATTTTTGTATGCGATATATTTTGCGCTACGTGACAGAGAAACCTAAGAAACGCAAAATTTGTCAAACAGCAGCAGCTACTTTTTACTTACCCTGCAATACATGGTAATGTATAGAGAAAGTATTGGAATCATGCCGAAAATCGCAACTCGAGTTTTTGACGGATCTATACGTTTCGAAACCTCTAGAATACGAAAAAACTATTTTTAGCGTGACGTCTGTGTGTGTGTCTGTGGAGATTTTGTATCCACTTTAACTAAAAAAATAATTGACCGAAGTACATAAAATTTGGTAGGTATATAAGTCACTTGTGGGCGAAGCTGGTGCTAATTAGTTTTGGGTACGATTCGGGATAAAAGAACCCGCCTTTTTTTGCAAAATGGCCCGCAAAAATCGCCAAAATCTAAAATAAAAATCTAAGTATGCTCAAATATATCCATGAAATGCTTGTTTAATACGTAATTTCGAACGAAGAAAAGAATAAGACCATTACACTAGGTCTAGCCGTTCTAGAGATATTTGAGTTTTTTCGTATTTTCTCTACACCACCTTTGAAAAGAAGTCCAGTTATCAAATGAGAACGAAAATTGAATTAAAAGTGAATTAAATGTAAATAAAATAAGGAGAACGTGAATATAAGTCAGCAGAGAAAGTCATGTGCTGCCCACATCAGATTTTTACTTTCCCTGCAATACATGGTAATGTATAGGGAAAGTATTGAAATCATGTCGAAAATCGCAACTCGAGTTTTCGACGGATCGACACGTTTCAAGACCTCTAGAATACGAAAAAACCATTTTTAGCGTGACGTCTGTGCAGATTTTGTATCCACTCTAATTAAAAAACTAATTCACCGAATTTCATAAAATTTGATAGATAAATGGGCGAATCTGGTGCAAATTAGTTTTGGGTACGGTTCGGGATAAAAGAACCCGCCTTTTTTTGCGAAATGGCCCGCAAAAGCTTGTATCCAGTCTAGCTGCAAAACTAATGGACCGAATTCCATAAAATTCGGTAGATAAATCACTTATAGGACAGGACACCCTGGTGCTGATTAGATTTTGGTATGATTCGAAAAAAAAATAACTTGACTTTTTTTTCAATATGGCCCGCAAAAGTAGTCAAAATTTAAACTAAAGAACTACGTATGCTCAAATATATCCATTAAATGCTGGTTTAATACGTAATTTTTAGCGAAGAAAAGAATAAGACCAATCGCATTACATTAGGACTAGCCGTTCTCGAGAAATTTTAGTTTTCCTTATTTTCTCTACGCCACCTTTGAAAATAAGTCCGGTTACCGAATGAGAACGAAAATTGAATTAAAAGTGAAATAAATTTAATTAAAATACAGAGAACGTGGATATAAGACTGCAGGGAAAGTCATGTGCTGCCCACATCAGATTTTTACTTTCCCTGCTATACATGGTAATGTATAGGGAAAGTATTGCAATCATGTCGAAAATCGCAACTCGAGTTTTCGGCGGATCTACACGTTTCGAGACGTCTAGAATACGAAAAAAACTATTTTTAGCGTGACGTCTATGTGTGTGTGTGTGTCTGTCTGTGTGTGTGTGTATGTTCGTCTGTGTGTCTGTACAATGTATGTATCCACTGTAACTCAAAAATTAATGGACCGAATTTTATAAAATTTGGTAGGTGAGACTCCTGGGCGTGACGCTGGTGCTGATTAGTTTTCGGTACAATTCGGAAAAAAAGAACCCGCCTTTTTTTGCGAAATGGCCCGCAAAAATCTCATGTATCCACTCTAGCTGAAATACTAATTCACCAAATTTCAAAAAATTTGGTAGATAAATCACTTGTGGGATACTCTGGTGCTGATTAGATTTTGGTATGATTCGGAAAAGAACAACCTGCCCTTTTTTACGAAATGGTCCTTAAAAATCGACAATATCTAAAAAAAAAAAAAAACTACGTATGCTCAAATGTATCAATTAAATGCTTATTTTATATGTAATTTTTGACGAGGAAAAGAATAAGAACAACTCTATTACTCTAGGCCTAACCGTTCTCGAGATATTTCAGATTTTTTGCATTTTTGTTATGCCGCCTTTGAAAAAATGTCCAATTACCAAATAAAAGCAGAAATTGAATTAAAAATGAAAATTGTGTTGTTTTGTACAATTAAACTTAATTTAATGAGTTCTTAAAGAAATATAGAAAGAATGAATTCGCATCTGCAGGGAAAGTCATGTGCTGCCGACATCAGATTTTTTTAATATAGTGAGATAGCAGACACTTTTTAAATTTTATAATTCAATTTTTACTTTCCCTGCAATACATGGTAATGTATAGGGAAAGTATTGGAATCATGTCAAAAATCGCAACTCCAGTTTCCGACGGATCTACACGTTTAAAGACCTCTAGAATACGAAAAAACCATTTTTAGCGTGACATTTGAGTGTCTGTCTGTGCAGATTTTGTATCCACTCTAACTAAAAAACCAATTGACCGAATTTCATAAAATTTGATAGGTAAGTCACTTGTGGGCGAATCTGCTGCTGATTAGTTTTGGGTACGGTTCGGGATAAAAGAACCCGCCTTTATTTGCGAAAAGGCCCGCAAAAGCTTGTATCCACTCTAGCTGAAAAACTAATGGACTGAATTCCACAAAATTTGGTAGATAAATCAATTGTAGGACACCCTGGTGCTGATTAGATTTTGGTATGATTCGAAAAAAAAAAATAACCTTTTTTTTTTTTTTGCAAAATGGCCCGCAAAAATCGCCAAAATCTAAACTAAAAAACTGGATATACTCAAATATATCCATTAAATGCTTGTTTAATACGTACTTTTTAACGAAGAAAAAAATAAGACCAACCCCATTACATTAGGACTAGCCGTTCTCGAGACATTTTAGTTTTTTAGTATTTTCTCTACTCCACCTTTGAAAATAAGTCCAATTATCAAATGAGAACGAAAATTGAATTAAAAGTGAATTAAATTTAATTAAAATAAAGAGAACGTGAATATAAGTCTGCAGGGAAAGTTATGTGCTGCCCACATCAGATTTTTTATATTGTTTTTGATTACATTTCTAACCATAGTAACAGCTTTACTGTTACCCAAATCGTCTGTTGACTATTTTTCTGATCAAGTTATTGAAACAGTTTTTTTTTTTATTATTAATGATTGGTTTTTTAGATTAAAACGTCTGAAAAAGTTAAAAATAAGTTATTCATACTGCATAAGGCTTGTTATTTTGCTTGTTACTTAACTGCTATGAAGCGGCACTAAAAAACACAGGTTTGGAACCACATGGCAAAATTAAAACTTTTCAGGTTCACTTTCAAAAAATAATTTGATACTTACATTAGATGCCTTCAAACAAAATGACGGGTTTTGCTACATTGCCAAGTACCTACTGACTGTACCAACGATTGTTTATTCGGGAAACAACGCGGCTTTTTTCTTGTTTAAGTAAATGCTGTGGATCACAGACTGTTCCGAAGCTTGAACTTGGAGCTGTAAGTCACGAGGAGAAATGGCAGACAAGATGTCTTTGAGGGGCCTTCGAAAACTCAGTCGGTGCCCCCCCCCCCCCCTTTGCAAAAACAAAATAGCGAAGCTCTATTTTAAGTGAATGGAACACGTTCAAAAACACCAAAAAACGGCGAGCTAGGATCGTTAAAATGGAAGCTTCGGAAAAGTGCGAAGTTCAACGTCGAAGTTCTTTGAACCAAAATATCTGGAGAGTGAGTTTCCCCTCGACGTTCTCATCAATTCACATTTCATGTTTCCATCCATTTGTGTCGTAATCGGTATCAGAAAGAAAAAACAAGAAAGATCAATCATTCATGCATAAAGCATTCATTATGAAACACTTTCCGACTGAAATGCAATCCGCTAAGTAGATCGCATCTTTAAAATGCAATACATTCAGAAGAGATATTTTTTTAATTATCACAGAACTACAATCATTTATTTTACTTGAAAACTTCATCGAAAAAATTAACTTTATTCAAATAACGTCATCGAAATATAAATCGTCTGGCTCTCTATGTAAAAGCAGTTAATATTTCATTCATGCACTTTTAATTTACTACTTTTACATTAAAAAAATAGGTTTTTCTTATAGTAGATACTAATATTCTTTCCAAGATATTGAATTTTCGACAATTAGTCGTCATTTTCATTGATTTATCGTCATTTTTATCCATTTGGCGAGATTTTCGTTAATTTGGCAACATTTCAAAAAGTCGCCAAGTTGGCGACATTCCGTCAAATTCGTCGCCAAAATCTCGCCAAGCGTTATGGACGAAGAAATAAGTTGTTCTTACAGCAGATAAATGACTATTGGCATTCAAGTACAAAAGTATTACTCAAAATATATTTTTCCATGAATGGAACGAGCTAGATCCACGAGAATGATGTCACCCAATTTATCAATCATTCATGCATAAAGCATTCATTATGAAACACTTTCCGACTGAAATGCAATCCGCTAAGTAGATCGCATCTTTAAAATGCAATACATTCAGAAGAGATATTTTTTTAATTATCACAGAACTACAATAATTTATTTTACTTGAAAACTTCATCGAAAAAATTAACTTTATTCAAATAACGTCATCGAAATATAAATCGTCTGGCTCTCTATGTAAAAGCAGTTAATATTTCATTCATGCACTTTTATTCCAGACTCCAGAGTTAAATAATTTTGCGTGAAAAAAATTCAGAAATTCTTATACAACTCAACTTACACTCACTTGTTTACATTCTGCATCCAATAAAATTAAGCTTCGTTGTAGAAATAATCAAAGTTCGATAATCATTCAGACTCAAAAATATTGTAATTGCGTTGGCCCAGAATATAAATGCACAGAAAATACGCAAAAAAATCTGATGTGGGCAACACATGACTTTCCTTATATAATGTAATGAATTTACTACTTTTACATTAAAAAAATAGGTTTTTCTTATAGTAGATACTAATATTCTTTCCAAGATATTGAATTTTCGACAATTAGTCGTCATTTTCATTGATTTATCGTCATTTTTATCCATTTGGCGAGATTTTCGTTAATTTGGCAACATTTCAAAAAGTCGCCAAGTTGGCGACATTCCGCCAAATTCGTCGCCAAAATCTCGCCAAGCGTTATGGACGAAGAAATAAGTTGTTCTTACAGCAGATAAATGACTATTGGCATTCAAGTACAAAAGTATTACTCAAAATATATTTTTCCATGAATGGAACGAGCTAGATCCACGAGAATGATGTCACCCAATTTATCGCATGGTATTACATAAAGAGTGAACATGTTTCTCAATAGGAAAGATTTTTTTTTATTCTATATGACTTTTTAAAAAATTTTTTGAAAAATGTGCAATATCTCGAGAACGGTTCATGTTAGCGTTCTAAAATTTATGTCAATCGTTTTCTAAGGAAAAATGACATAAGAAATGTTTATTTGCGTAACTTTATTAGTGGTTTTGATTTTTTCAAAATTTTATTCGAAAATTTAGGGGGGGTTCTGAACATTCGATTACGTAAAAAAACAATAAGCTTCCAGTGTTTATGGATTGTGATTTTTGTACCACATTTGGTTCGAATCGGTCCATTCGTTCGTCAGTTATCATCCACACACACACACACACACACACACACCACTTCAAAAATGTTTGATTCGTGATCAGGGATGCTTGAAACGTGCTCTCCCGTCGAAAACTCGATTTCGAATTTTCGACCCCGTCATAATACTTTCCTTATACATTATGTATATAAAAAAAGTAATAAAGCAGTTTTAGGACGGATGCAACACTAAATATAAATTCAAAAGAACTTTAAAAATCATAATTTTCACTCTGGGAAAAAAGATGGATGCCATATTTTATTTTGAAGTGGGTCACGTGTTCTCTTCATATTATATGGGTGTCATTAATATTTTAATTTTTATTTAAAAAACTACCGAACATATTTTGCTGAAATTTTTTTCATATATTTTATGCGATAATTTGAATATTTTCTAATATTTTCGAAGCAATTTGTGAATTTTAACTTCAAAAATGTTTGAATAATTAGTTCCCATAGAGCTCAATGTATTTCATTTTTTCAACCCGGATTCAATCCAAACCTAATTGGGTGACATTATTCATTCACATAATCATATGCACCACAGACCGTCTCAACAACATACTAAAATTTCATTTTGATAAAATCATTTTTACGGCAGTTATCGTGCGAACGGACAGACAGACATGCGATTATAGCAAGTTGTATTAAATTAAATAGTATTGAGCTTCTCTGTATTAGTAAATATTTCAAATTTCGTCTGTTAGATCATATGTTAAAACAAATTGTGCCAAGAATAAGAAACAAAAAATGTGTTAATATCATTTAATGATTTAAGTGCAATACGATTTTGTGTGCAATAAAAATAAAACAAATAGTCAAATAAATATCACATGAAATTTTAATTAAATCAGTCTAATTAGAAACTGAAAATAAAGTTTAGAATGATTCGATTAAAAAGCCAATGATTTTGCTCCAATTTTGCGAGGAAAATTTATGAGTAGCCGCAAAGGCATTCAATTTTGTGACTTCAAAAAAATTCGTTTAATATTACATATTGATGGTTAAAAATGTCAATTAAACCTACAAACTCCACAAGCATATTGATAAAATGTTTTTAAGACTGTGCTATATCAACGAAATAAAAACAGTACAAATAAAAAGTATGCGTGACCTTTATTTTAATACTTAAATATGGAGATGGACCCCAAAGTCGCTCCCATTCCCCAGGTACCCATCGGAATCCATTGAAGTTCGTAGAAATTGTATTTGGTGAAATGGGAAATAATTTGATTACCAAAACTCCATGAAATTTTTTTTCTGGCTACGCCACTGATTTTAATGTTTCCAGAGAATTTGATGAAACTTCCTAAAATCCTTCATAAAACAAATCGTTCCTTTGAGCCCGGAGAAACAAAATGGAAACTGTAACACGTTCGGCGAGAACCAGAGCGATAAATAAATGGGAAAATGAAAACGCGTTCCAGAGACTTGTAGAGCAGAATCTCTGCTGGCAGTCATCCAGGATGTGGGAGAAGGGTTCAAAACGACCGCAAATGTGAACTTGAATGCATAAGAGCAAAAGGAAAATGAATGGCAACACTCCACTAATGGGGAGAAAAAGAAATCACTGGGATGGCAATCAAAACAGCAGTGCCTCTCCATTATGAACGTATAAGTTTCGAATAAAAAAAAATATATGCTTCTGCTCAGCAAAAATTTCTGATCTTTTTCATCTTCCCTACATACATAGCATAATGTTTTAGAAAAGCATTGTGACGGGGTCGAAAATTCGAATTCGCGTTCTCGATGGAAAAGTGCGTTCTAAGCATCCCTGAACTCAACTCATGCTTTTGAAGGGAAGTCTGTGTATGGGGGGGGGGGGGGACGTATGCATGTTAGTGTATATGTCCATGAGTCTGCGGATACGATATTTCACGAACGAATAGAACGTTTTAAATGAAATTTGGTACGATTATTACATTCATTGAATACTGGAACCCTATTAATTTCAAACTCATTCGAATGTCTGGAAAACCCTCTCAATTTTCGAATGAATTATTGAAAAAATCAGTAAAAATTAAAGATCTTCAATAATGATAAATAAATAATTTCAAACGAAATTTTTCATTAGAAAACGAATAACATTACTTTTAGAACGTTATGAACAGTTCTCGAGATATTGTACGATTTTCTAATAATTAAAAAAAAATTAAAAAATCAGGAACTTCAACATAAAAAAAAAATTAATCATTATTTAATAATATCAATAAATAATTAATCATTATTTAATACATTCTTTTTTATTAGAAAACGAATGATACAAAGTTTAGAACATTAACATGAACTGTTCCAGAGATCGTTTTTCATATAAGTTTTCACAAAATTTACTTAAAATTAGAAAAGGAGTAAGTATCATCCAATAGGTAAAACTTGAGCAACGCATATATGCACAAATAACACAGCATACAGCTGTTTCGAGGATACGCTGGATCCCCTTCTTCTGTAAAAGAGAACCAACAAAGGAAGGATGATGATGAATATAGAGGAAGGATGATGATGAATATAGAGGTAGGATGATGATGAATATACAGAATTTTCTATGAAAATATGTACTTAAAATCCCAAATAAAAATGTTTAAAAATATATGTTCTCGTTATACAAAATTATCTTCAAGTAAATCTAAAGGGTAAAATATTCTGGTCGTTTGTAAACCCATTTAAAAAAAAACTGATGCCCATTTACAAATAATAATATTTGAAGTTTATTAATCATATGTCAAAATAAAAAAGCTGAAATCGTAGCAAAATTCGTTCCACATTTTAGACCCCTTGAAACAATCACTTAAACACAATTGGAAATATAGGAATGTGAAAAAGTACCGCAAAAATAAAACAGACGTCAAAGTGAAAATATTAACAATTCCTGTAATCTTGTTTAATCTCGTGGCAGCAACTGATAAAAAAAAAGCAATCCAATAATACTGTTCTTTTATTAATTTTTTTTTCTATCAAATTCTTTATTATTCATATTGGATACATTAAATTAAAATCGTCTGCTTTATCAATATATTTGACATTGATTTACAGAATAAAAAGAATTAAGTCCGTTTCTAAGCAACAAGATATAGATTTCTTGAAATAAAGTTTCAGAAAAGTTGTCAGCAAACGTTATTCAGTATTCATTTTGTGTTCCAGATTGAATCTTGGGCTCAGATATTCAAGACATGGGTCCTATGGGTCCAGATACTCAAAACAAGGACGCGGTTGGCCGCAATAAAACATTTTATCGAATTATATTGTTGTTGAGACCCAGACCGTCCGACCTACCAGAAAGGTGTAAGGTAAATCCAGCGCGCAAACCACCGGGCTACCGCGCCCTAAATGTGCCAACAGCACGCGGTGTTCCCAGGTGGTCACCCAAGTACTAACCGCGCCCGATGCTGCTTGACTTCGGTGATCTAACGAGACCCAGTGTTTTCAGCACGGTAGGGCCGTTGGCCCAAATTATATTATGTGAAGGTAGAATGCCTGTCCGTAGCGATATTTTTCGTAGCCTTGACCCCAGATTTTGCGAAAAGACTTGTCGACTTTTGGAAGGCACTGGAGCTTTCTCGATGTTTACATTCGTTTCGAAGATACGACCTCTTTCTATCTGATTTACTTTCTACTTTATCAATATATTTGACATTTATTTACAAAATAAACGTCCGTTGCTAAGCTACAGGATATAGATTTCTTCAAATCAAGTTTTATACAAGTCTTCAGTGCAACGTTATTTCAGAATTCATTTTGTGTTTTTCATTGATATTTTGACAACCGCCGCCGCCGGCTCCAGAAACTCAAAACAAGGACGCGGAAACTACCCGCACTAAAACACTTTTATCAAATTTGAGAAAACATCCAAAACTGGATTTGTACAAGGAACAGAAAACTTTAAATCTATATAGTTTTTGAAATACAGCTAATGACGTAAAACGTTACCATACAACAAGGTGAGCATACAACTGTAAATATTGTTCAGAAATTGAAAAGCTTAAGTGTCCATCATAAGATATATTTCCGGTGGATACCGTTGCCCGTAGATATATATGGCAACAAAATTGCGGATGGATTGGCTAAGGAGGGTAGCTTTAAAACCTCCAGACAGTGGAGGCTTTTCTTTTACGGAACTTGCCTCCCAGGTGAAATTGGAAATCAACACTTTCTGGACAGCGGCTCCTCCACATGAGTGGTATGCTTGCAGCCTACCTGGTGCTACTGAGGTTAGGTCGAACAGCAGAGGCGACCAAACAGTTCCGGCCATATTCTGCAGTGGTCACCTGCGCACACTAAACTGTGTTTAAGGTCATAAGGATTATCCCCTGTGCCCGAAGTGTAACTTAGTACAGGCCACTCCGTCCCATGCTTTGTTATTAACAAAGCATGGGAATATTGGTTGTCAAAAAAGACAATTGTATTCCAGTCCTGGAAAGGTCCTGGACCTTTTGAAGTCTCACGAGATCATGGACTTAATCTGATGTTTCTGTCAGTCAAGTGGGAATGAGCAACAACAACGTTATTACAAAACAAAACTTACGATGCATAAGAGCTTGTTCGTATTCATTTGGGAAAAGAAAAATTTTAAATTGAGTTAATTTTGTCTTGTATATTCCTGGATCATCGCGATACAGCAATAATCGGCCATCATAGAATCAGTCTAAAAATCTTGATAACGATGCTCCATTAACGTTATGTTTTTGTGAAAACGTCTGTCTTGTTCGTCGCTCACATCTTCAAGACTCTTGGGAAAGAAATCTATACGGAAATGTAAAAAATGCATCTTTAAAGGCATTCGACATTCCACGTCCTGTTATGAATCTAACAATTTTTGAACAGGATTTTTTGTTGCCTAAGAAATTTTCGCAAACTCGTGTTAAGCTTTCCCAAGCTGCTCGTTCTTTTTCTGTCAGGGTTCTAAAAAAATTATCATCTTTCCCGATTTCGTGTATTTGCGGATCAACAAAAAGCCCTTTTTTACTTTCTCTGCAATACACGGTAATGTATAGGGAAAGTATTGGAATCATGTCGAAAATCGCAACTCGAGTTTTCGACGGATCTACACGTTTTGAGACCTCTAGAATACGGAAAAACTATTTTTAGCGTGACGTATGTGTGTGTGTCTGTGCAATGTATGTATCCACTCTAACTAAAAAACTAATGGACCGAATTTCATAAAATGTGGTAGGTAAGGCACTTGGATGAGACCCTGGTGCTGATTAGTTTTTGGTAGAAATCGTAAAAACAGAACCCGCCTCTTTTTGCGAAATGGCCCGTGAAAATTTCATGTATCCACTCTAGCTAAAATATTAATAGACTAAATTTCACAAAATTTGGTAGATAAGTTACTCGTAGGATGATCTGGTGCTGATTAGAACTTGATATGATTCGGAAAAGAAGAACCCGCCTTTCTTGCAAAATGGCCCGCAAAATTCGCCAAAATCTAAAAAAAAAAAAGACTACGTATGCTGAAATGTATCAATTAAATTCTTGTTTTATATGCAATTTTTGACGAGGAAAAGAATATAACACACTCCAGACTAACCGTGCTCAAGATATTTGAGATTTCTTGCATTTTTGTTACGCCGCTATCGGAAAAATGTCCAATTACCAAATAAAAACAAAAATTGAATTAAGAATGAAAATTTAGTGTTATTTGGTGCAATTAAACTCAATCTAACGAATTATTAAAGAAATAAAGAAAATATGAATTTAAGTCTGCAGGGAAAGTCATGTGCTGCCCACATCAGATTTTTACTTTCCCTGCAATACATGGTAATGTATAGGGAAAGTATAGGAATCATGTCGAAAATCACAACTCGAGTTTTCGACGAATCTACACGCTTCGAGACCTCTAGAATACGAAAAAACTATTTTCAGCGTGACGTCTGTCTCTGTGTGTGTCTGTGCAATGTATGTATCCACTCTAACTCAAAAACTTATGGACCGAATTTCATAAAATTTGGTAGGTAAGTCACTTGGTATGACCCTGGTGCTGATTAGTTTTTAGTACGATTCGCAAATACAGAACCCGCCTTTTTTTGCAAAATGGCCCGTAAAAATTTCATGTATCCACTCCAGCGAAAATACTAATTGACCAAATTTCACAAAATTTGGTAGATATGTTACTTGTACAATACTGTGGTGCTGATTAGATTTTAGTATTAATCGGAAAAGAACAGCCTGCCTTTTTTTACGAAATGGCCCGTAAAAATGTCATGTATCCACTCTAGCTAAAATACTAATTGACCAAATTTCACAAAATTTGGTAGATAAGTTACTTGTGGGATACTCTGGTGCTGATTAGATTATGGTATTATTTGGAAAAGAACAACCTGCCTTTTTTTACGAAATGGCCCTCAATAATCGCCAAAATCTAAAAAAAAGTTGCGTATGTTCAAATATATCAATTAAATGGTTGTTTTATACATAATTTTTGATGAGGAAAAGAATAAGAACAACTCTATTACTCTACGACTATCCGTTCTCGAAATATTTGATATTTTTCGCATTTAGTTATGCCACTTTTGGAAAAATGTCCAATTACCAAATAAAAACAAAAATTGAACTAAAAATGCAAATTTAGTGTTATTTGGTTCAATTAAACTCAATCTAATGAATTATTTAAAAAAAATAAAGAACATATGAATTTGAGTCTGTAGGGAAAGTCATGTGCTGCCCACAACAGATTTTTTAGTTTTGCAGAACTAAGTCTTGAAAATGTTTTGAAAAGATATTCAAATGCTTTTGAATTTGTGTTAACCGTAGCCTTTACTAAGTTCTTTATCAATTCAAGTTTTATGTGCAGTGGTGGAAGCAATATATTTTTTGAATCAACTAGTGGGATGTTTTGAACATTTTTTTTCCCAGGTTCATGTGTTTTCCTTGGTTCCCAGTTACGCCTCTTAAAATGCTTAGAAGTGCAGCGGCTATCCCAATGACACAAAAAGCAACAGAACTAACTAAACCATTCTTCCATACCAAATACTTTTAAAACAGATATACCACTGGCAGACATGATATTTAATTGCCTCACGTAGACATTTCATATTGTTGGAAGCTTCTTTTGGTGGGATGTACAGAATGAGCAATCGGAATGGATGACTTAAAATTTCCACAATGTAGGAGCGCTTTTAGACTTCTTTGCGAAGAGTCTATGAAAAATCTCTATTCTAACAGCTCATGTTTTTGTTTAATTTTTTAAAAATCTGATGTGAGCAGCACATGACTTTCCCTGCAGATTCAAATTCATTTTGTACTTTTATTTCATTATGCATTAAATTGAGTTTAATTGCAGAAAATTATATGGATTATTTTCTGATATTATATCCCATTCGTTTTTTATTGCATCTTCGTTTCGTTTGACAACTTAATTCACTTTAAATTCTTCAGGTCCTTAAAATTCCAAAAACTACAATATCTCGAGAACGGTTTTTCCTACAGTCATGGGGTCAGATATATTCGCTTAGTTGTCAAATTTTACATGTATAGAACAAGTACTTAATTAATATATTTCATCAATTTTAGTCATTTATTTCAGAGGTTCACTATCTTTCACATGTAGTATTTTATTTTAGATTGAATATGTATTAGATTTACGCGTCATTTTGCAAAAAGAAGGCAGATTCTCTTTTTGCGAATCGTATTAAACCCTAACCAGCATTACAGTATCCTACGAGCAGCTTATCCTAAATTTTGAGTAATTTGATCAATTAGTTTGTCAGCTGAAGTGGATACATACAATTTTTGCGGTCCATTTCGCAGTAAAGGCAGGTTCATTTATCTCAAATCGTACCGAAATCTAATCAGCACCAGGGTCGCCCGCAAGTGACTTATCAACCAAATTTTATGAAATTTGGTCGATTAGTTGAGTTAGAGTGGATATATACAATTTTTGCGGGCTATTTCGTAAAAAATTCAAGTTCTTCTTTTTTCAATCGTATCAAAATCTAATCAGCACCAGGATGACCTACAAGTGACTTATCTACCAAATTTAAAATTTCATCAATTAGTTTTTCAGTTAGAGTGGATACAGGCAATTTTTGCGGGCCATTTCGCAAAAAAAGGCGGGTTATTTTATCCTGAATCGTACCAAAAACTAATCATCACCAGGGCCATACACAAGTGACTTACCTACCAAATTTTATGAAATTCGTTCCATTAGTTTTTGAGTTAAAGTGGATACATACATTGTACAGATAGACACACACTAAAAATAGCTTTTTCGTATTCTAGAGGTCTCTAAACGTGTAAATCCGTCGAAAACACGAGTTGCAATTTTCGGTATGGTTCCAATACTTTTCCTATACATTATCATGTATTGCAGAGAAAGTGAAAAAGGCCACAGATATCACGGCAGAATACTATGAGACCATTCACTGTAAAAAACATTTTCAAGACATGATTAAGTGTTCGGCAATGTTGCAAATTGTAATATTAGCCTCACAAAGATTTCTTTCTTTCGACCTTGAGGCAAGAAGTTCTGCTTTGGCTTATGAAAGAGAAAGATCTGGAATAAGATCATTTAAGTCTTGTTGATTATTTTTTTTTTGTTCTCTATTGTTTTCCTTAGATACACAATCCTCATCATGACAGTGCTGTGCCTTCTCCGTATAGAGCCTTTGTCACATTCTAATTCTTCTAAAAAATTCAGGACCGTTCGCTGGAGGGTCTGGAACTAATAAAGTGTCATTATGATGGACTTGTCTCACTGCTGATCTTAAGTTTGGGTAGACAATTTTATGCTTAGTTTTTGACGAAAAGCCATAAACATTGACAACAAAAATAGCAATCGTATACATGATTTGTCAGTTTTTTTGCCTTATCACGGGGACTGCAAATGACATTGTTCTTTTCCTTCAGCCACGTGAGCGATTTGAAGATGATGTACAGCTCAGTGAAAAAAAAAAGCCCCACCCCTTGTCATTCGAGCACCGTACATAGTAGAGCAAATTTAAAAATACCATTCGATTAGAAATAGCGTACACTATAAATTAATGTGCGTAGAATTCTCATAAGGGGCCATCTTCATATTTAAATACGTACAAACTTCGAAATTTTCAATGGCAATGCCCTATTTGTGGACGTCATAAACACATTCTAGACCCCCAAATGAGTCCAAATATAAATTTTCGCACAATTCCTATCTTTATACCCGCAGATATTCAATATTCACTAATCTGCAATTTCCATGGGTCAGCTCTATTGCAAACCGCAATTTGAAAGGCGAGATTTCGTTGAGTGGCCACAACTGTTCTAATGAAGTGGGTCATTTGCTATTGCACTGAAAACCGTTACTGATTTATTCTGATATTTCATCTTGTATTTGAGAACTTTCTTCAACAATCATCTTATGGAATTTTAAAATGGTCAAATTAATGGACGAATGACGCGAATGATGGAATCAGCACATTGTATTACCATTTGAATATGTCAAAGTCGTGAGATTAGTTCATCGAATAGATATTTTTAACGATATCTAGCGGTTCTTGTGTTGTTGTAATAACTGTCATACTAAGCGACAAATATGAAAATTAGTCTTTGATGCAAAGCTACTACAGTTTTATAGTAATTAGCAAACAATTCTATTATTTATTATATTTTTATTATAAATTTTTATATATTTATTACTTCTTTTTTATACATATTTTATTATCATAAATTATCCCATAATTTTGTGGCCGATTTCAACTCGCATTAACTTCGTGACTATTAATCGTAGAGTAATTAAAAATAAATCATTAGATGGCTTATAAAGTCCCATTTATAACAATACAACTTTCAATCCTCCACCTCTACAGTTGCCGAATTACGTTAATTAGGTTGCATCTATACAACACTTTTTATACAAAATTTTTATTAAAACATGGCAAAAAGAAATGTCCGTTATATAAAATGACGATTTAATTTAAATTATAGCTTTTTCAAATTAACCGGTTTTTTTTCAACTAATATACGACACCTAAAATCATCCTGATGATTAATATTTAAACATAGTGAAAGAACTACAGAGAGGAAACTGCTGAAATTTTGCATACTCATATAAAAAGTCTTTATGAATTGATTTCCATCAAAATATGTCTAGGTTCCTATTCATATTTTTTTTTTCGACTATTAATTTCATAATTCCTATTTCATACAAAAAATTATTTGAAACAAAATGAAAATCACGTAATTGTGTTTGGGTTGCTTAGTAGTAAAGCAATACAAAAAAAAAACAAAAAAAAATTAACGCGAGAAGAAAATTATTACAGAAGATATCTGGGAAACTAATGTAACATTAGGAGCTCAAAACATTACGTAAAAAATGACTCAGAAACGCTTCATTCAAAAGACTCGAAATTTCCAACAGCCGAATCTGGATTTCTTATAAGTCGCTAGTTTTTATTTTAATACAGGCTTTTAAAAATCCCGCTGGAACCCATTCAGAACAAAGACATTTCCGATTTCATTCCCCTTTTATGCTTAACGCTTCGGTTGGCGTCAGAGAGCTGTCGCCCAATAAAATTACAAGTTTCTAATAAATTTTTATTTTACAGATAGAAATTTTAAATTTGAGATTGTAGAAATTATTGTATAATAAATATATTAATTAATTAAATATAAAGTAGTATTATAAGCATTCCCTGAAATAATCACGGTTTTTCAGTCAAAACTTGGACTTTTAGAGCTATTCATTAATTAGACTTCTCGAAGTCTCTTTCTGAAAAAGGATGCATCCCGTCTGCGATTCTCTAAGGATATTTTTTTTTTCAGTCGGGCTGTCAAAAATCTGTCGCCGCCGGTAGTGGGAATAAAATCACAGATTTCTAAAATCTCGAATTTTACATACTCGAGATAGAAATACAAAATTTGTAACGTTATTATAAGCATTGCAACGTTATTATAAGCATTCTCTGGGGGAAAAAAAATCATTGCTTTTTGGGTCGTCTTAATTTACAATCTTGGTTTTTAAAAAGTTGTGATGCTTGCTCCCATTTCAATGCAATTTTTTCGTTATATTTTCTACTCTCTGTGAGAGGGGGCAACTAGAGGCAAAGCCCGCTAGTGAAATATTAATGTTTGAAAAGTCGAAAGAAAACTCACTTTTTCCAGAGATTCGATAGTGTTATCAACAGATACTGCATTAAAAGATACTAGTGCGCAGGTGCTATGGGTGGGTACAGCTAGTATACTGAAATTATCAGTTCCCACATAAGTTTGCAAAAAGTGTGACTTATAGCAGGATTTTGCTGCTATTGCAGATATCGACTATTTCATGCTGACGAGTGCAAAAGCATAAAATCGGTCCATGGAAAGTTGTATCTGCAATGGGAGTGCTTTCCAAAGTTGGGGAACGACCCTTATAGTCTAGTTTCAATGATACCAATCACTTTCTAGAGTATATAAGAAAGTCATCACTCAGTTGGAGAGTAGTTGACGTGATACGAGCTAAGTTAAATTGAGATACTTTAGTGTTCTGAGAATTGTATTGGCTATTTTGTGAATTAACCGAGCATTTAGTTGCTGTTTTATTGTATCCGAAGGTTGTTTAGTGATCCTGTAAGACAATTATCGAGCTATTCGCTGTATGTTGTTCCTGTTTACGCTTATTAGAGCTTTTAAATAGAAGCGTTGGTTGATCAGAAATTTGGACTCATTTTCATCCTGAAAGTACGCCCACAGTGCAAGAGGACAGACACTTCGTAACAACACATTGCGTAGCAGGAAATCAATTTTCCTTGCTCTTTGTGATCAAGTTAGTCTCGCGTGAAGCATGGAGATTCCTTTTCGCGTGTTACTGCATTTACCTGTTGAAGCTACGCTGATGCACGTGTAGTTACGTTGCACTTTATATATTTTTGAGAGGAACGTGATACAGAAAATAAACCAAAAGAAGCGGTTTATCGCGAAAATGACTCACGAAATATTTAACGTATCTGTAAAGCGTGTTTTGCTCCGTCATGTGCAAATCCTTGCAATGTGACCTTTGTAATAACAAACATTAATAAGATCCATAGCACAATTTAAGTACCGACAAGATCCATGTAATGCAATGGTAAGATCCGTAGCTCAATGTTTCAATGTTGAATTGTACTGTAACACATGATACTTTTCTGATTGGCAACATGCAAAACTATTTCAAAGTATAAAATTCCTTGATATTTCGCGCAAATACAGTTTAAATATTAAACATATTGGTAGCAACCGCTAAGAAAGATATTCCATATATTACAAGATTTTAATGATCAATTCATAGATTTGGCATCATTTCCGTAATTTAGCACCATTTTTGATAATTTGGCGATATTTTGCCTCGATTGACACCATTCCAAAAAATGCCGTGTTGACAATATTTCGCCAAATTAGTCACCAAATTTATCACCAAGCGTTACAGACAGACAGGGGAGCGGGGCTTTTCTTATATAAGAATTAGATCCACGAGAATTATGTTATCGAATTTCAAGCACCGAGGATTTCAGTTTGTTGGAGTGCATGGGCTCGTAGAATACCAGCTTTTACTTCTTGCAAAAATGAAGAGGAATAGAGAAGAGATCTTTGAAAGTAGGGAGTAAGGAGAAACAAGCGCTCTTCATCAGTGTCTAATGCAACGCCTATTAAGAGTCTAAAAGTTTTGAGAAATGCTGTATTAAATGATGAATACAGAATTGGATAAAGATTAATGGGACGTGATGTGATTTTTCTTTGCAAACATTCTTGAGAAAATTCGATATCGTTTAAAACCAAGAAGGTTTCAGTAATCACTGAATACCTTTGAAATAAAAATCGAATACACACCATACTTTTGAAATAAAAATCACCCCCAAAGCATTTTATTCGAATTCAAGGATGCTTGAAACGGTTTCTTCTGTTGAAAACTCGAATTCGAGGAGAAGGAGTGGTCCGGGTGTGCTAACTGAATTGAACAAGACCTCATCAGGTAGTGTACCTTATAAACTCTATGAACATTGCACTATATAGTTAAAATTTTAAAGGTTTTTGAAAAGTAGTCCCACCACGTGCTCCCATTAGTCCTGGCATTACTTGTCACTTAATGAACAATAACAATTTAATTAATAATATTATATATAGAATAATTAATAATATTATATATAGAATAATTAATAATATTATATACAGAATAAAATTATATATAGAATAATATTAATATAGAATATTTGAAGAAATTGTAATAATTAACTATTTCATGTGACCTAATGATTATTTATAATTATGTAAAATGATTATGTTTCCTAAATAAATGTAGTTTTTTTGGATAAATTTTAGTAATCACTAAGGTGTAATTAGCATTCAAACCATTTGATCCCAATATGCCAATAATAGGTGGGTATTGTGCCCCCCCCCCCCTTTTAGCAATGAACTAACAATAACAATTTAACAATTGCAGAAATCTGCATAATTAATCAGTACGAGACTTAAAGAGATAAATTTATCGCAGTACGGAGAGAATGTCATGTGCCTTCGATTTATTACCGTAATTCTGAATCATGCAGACACACATCCAAACAAGCTATGTTCCATTAGCCGGATGAAAAAGGCTTTCAGCTGTGGCAAAATTAATTGGATGCAGTAAATTTCGACAGACCAGGAAAAAAAATCGATTTATATCGATTCGTAAGCTGCAAAGCACTCATTTTGAATTTTTTGCTTACTGTTCACATTACATACATTATATAATGTATGCAAATGCAGTACAATAAAAGAACTGATGTGCCCAATACATAATGTTCACTACAAATGAACCGATTTCAATATGGCGTGGAAATAAAAATGACTGTGACTCGATCCCGATAAAAATCAATTGGCTTTTTGTCGTTTTCTATTAAAATAAACATATTTAGTTTCATTCAAAGCGTTTGATTATTTTAAGAGATATCACGCACCTTGTGAGAAAAAAATGTCTAATATTCCCAGAAAGGTTCGTGATAACTTCTAAGCAATTTATTTCTGGTCAAAAGTAATTTCAAAGTACTTGTTCATTTGATAACAAGGATCCTATTTAAAATATTTATAGTTTCCATTTTAGACGTTAAAAAATATTCAGAATTTGGAGAAGGGAGCATATTATCGTCTTAAAATCGAATTATTCACTTTTAATAAAAAATACGTTTAAAATGGTTATTTAAGAATTTTCAACAATTTTTTTTGTGTGTTTTTAATTTTTAAAGAAATAAATCAAAAAGTTCGGAGCCTGTGCTGATATCTCCAACTCTGATTGGAGGAGAGGGAAACTATTTTACCGTGGCGTAGATAGGCACATGTGACGCGAAATGTGAAAAGGAAGAAGCGGGTGTTTTTTCCAGACGATGCGTATCAGTGAACTGTAGTCGTTCGCGTTCGTCGAAAACGGATATGGCGTTTGAAGAACAACGTGCGAATATCAAATTCTGCCAGCGTTTGAGAAAATCGCCGACAGAAACATTGCACCTGCTGCAGCCCGGCCACACATGAAACTGCCGTTAACCTCAGGGTTGGCTGTGTGGTCTGGGCTTTCAGCACCTGCTGCAGCATTTGCAATGTTTCTTTCGGTGATTTCCGATAAACCCTACACCATCATTCTAAGGTAAACTGTCCTCTTAGATACCCAAGTTTTTGGAATTTTAAGGAGTGGGATACGTTTTAAAATGCTTAAAATTGCCAAATGAAAAGTATGCATCAAAACAGCAAAATAGATATATTTTCAAATAAGTATATGTATCAGTTTGTGCAATTAAACTTAATTTAATGAATTATGAAAGAGAAAATGAATGAGAGTCTGTAGGGAAAGTCCTATGCTGCCCCATAAGCTATTTCTCACACCTTTTTCAGAAAAATTATAGAATAATTTCTTTATACGTTTTAGCCATCTCATCGCCCATCTGGGCTGGAAAATCTCCGAAATCATGATCCAAAGATGGTAAAAGGGTAACCAGGTGAGCACTTTGTCTATAGATAACGCCTTTTATAAGGGTAAATGTATAATAACTAGAAGGTATGCCCGTCATATGACGGAATTCAAAATTAGAAAAACATTACCTCCCATTTGGCGTCATTTTTATCAATTTGCAACATCCCGCCAAATTCTTTGCCAATTTTTTTGAAAAAACGTTACTGAATGACGAACAGAGAAATGGCTTTTCTTATAGTAGATTCTTATATTCTTTCCAAAATATTGAATTTTCATGGATTTGATGACATTTTCGTTAATTTTTGTGATATTTTGTTCAATTTTGAGACGTTTTAAAAAAACTCGCCAAAATTGTCGCCAAGTGGGACAGTTGGGCTGACAGACAAACGCTGCCGAAACATTATTACGATACTTTCCCTTTCAAAACACAATTTATTGATTTAACGACATTTTTATCAATTTGGTGCTATTTTTCTTGATTTGCCAACATTGTCGTTAATTTGGTGATATTTTAATCAATTTGGCGACATTTTAAGATTTCGCCAAATTTATTGCCAAGAAGGATGGTTGCCGAAATATCATTATAATACTATGCCTTTTCAAAACACAATTTCATTAATTTTGCGTCATACTCGTATTTATCAATTTGGCGACATTTTTACAATTTGGGAACATTTGATGAATTTGGCGACATTTTAAGTAGTTGCCAAATTTGTCGCCAAGAGGGATGTTTGGACTTGACAGACAAACGCTATCGAAACATCATTACAATACTATTCCATTTCAAAATGCAATTAATTTCATTCATTTGACGTATTTTTATCAATTTGACGACATTTTCATCAATTTCGCCACATCTAAAAAAAGTCGCCAAGTTGGCGATATCTCACCAAATTCGTCGCCATTATTTTCGCCAAGTGTTATCCAGAGATAAACAGATAAATCAAGGTTTTTATATTATTAATTGTAAATTTTCAGCTTCAGAAAATATTTTTTAACTTTATAGAAGCTTTCGCTTGCAATAAGTTCTTTAAAAAGTCTGCAGATTTTTAAGTGCACACAGCTGTTTAATATGATTAATGAAATTTTAATACATATTACGTCTCTGTGACGAAAATGACCGTGACAGGAATGATATATGGGGTTGTTTTCGTTCTTTACAAAAATTGAAACTAATATTGGAAAACAAAGTATGTGCTATGCCTAGACACAGGAAACATATTTTTAAATTGTTATTTATATTAATAGTAATTAAAATGCGGAAAGGATAGATAACTATACTCATTCAAAATGAGTAAATAAATTATGTCACTTATCCGTTAATGAAAAAAAAATTAAACTTCAGATGTACTGCAAAAATACAAATAATGTTCTTCAACTGAATGAAAATCACTGCTGCCGCCATCTGGTGGATGAAAAAGACGATTTTTTGGACAACATTGTAATGTCAAAAATTACACGACTTAAAATCCTAATTTCTTAATCTTTCCCCATTTCCTTCCATTATGTTTCATACAGATGTAATTAGGTAATAAAATCTGAACTTATCACTGAGGAGACAGTGAAAGAAATGACAAATTAGCATTTTATGAAGTCAAAACTACATTTAATATTATATAAATTAAATTTTTATTGAAAAATAAGTAAAACAGATTGCATTCTAAACAAATACTGCAAAAAATATCTATCTTAATTTTATTATACTAAAGCAGAACGGACTCAAAATTGACAATTATCAGATATTCAGCCATAAGGCAGAAGTTGCTTTACAGTTAAATAGCAGGATTATTCTGAAATAACTCACCGAGATACTCACGCCATAACGCTTGCAAAATGAACATTTCTATCACTTACCTGCAAAAAAAGAAAATTGTAAATTACTTTCTTATGCTTTAAAAATGGTTACAACACAATATTCACAAATACATCAGTAATGCAATGAATGCATAATAAAGATTTATATGAAATCGGGATCAAGCCTGGTTTGGCAAGGCCACAGGCCAGAACAGACGTCACAGAGTTGGGGTCTGGTTGGAACTAGGCTCAACTTAACAATTATTTTATGTGTCAGACACATGACTTTCTAGATTATCAGATTTACATATTGAAGAAGAACAATAAAATAAATGAGCTTTTACTATAAATGAGCTTTTACTATAAATGAGCTTTCTTATAACTTGATTTTATTATAAATAACGCTATAAATGAACTTTCTTATAACTTGATCTTATTATAAATAATACTATAAATGAGATTTCTTATAACTTGATCTTATTATAAACTAGCAGCATACCCGTTCTTCGTACGGAGTATATAATATGAAGAAACTTAAAATTCACAATCATGTGCGAATTCCTATAGTATACTAAATGACATTTTTAATCAAAATATTCTGTTAAAATATTTAATACAATGCTCCTAAAAAGAAGTATAAGGATCTCTGTACTCGCTATACAAAATTATCTTCACGTGCAGATCTGAAGAATAAAACATCCTGGCCCCTTTTGTAAGCAAATTAACAAAAAAAAAGAAGGAACTGAATCAATATATGCAGAATGAAAGCATTAAAATTGTATGGGATCCGTACTACATATACGCGAATATTAGAAGATATAACCTGTATTAGTACATGTATAAATTGAAAATATTAATAAACCCGTAATTGACTCCAATATATGCCAGAATGAAAGTACTAAAATTATATGGGAATATATATACAAGGTGTCCAGTGCTATCGGTGCCCAATGGTTATTTCCTCAATCGTTAGTCACAGAGATACACTTCAAATTGCAAAAATTTTCTAAATTTTAAAATCTATTATCTTAGAAACAGTTTAAATCAATAAATGCATTTCTGAAAAAAATACGAAATATAAATTTTTATACATTCCCCGGTCCTACCAATTATATTTAGGAAAATCATCCTCATACAATTTTATGCAAAATAAAAAAAAAAATCATCCTCTTACGACCAAAATTGACCGATTTATAGCTGTTTAAAGTTGGAGCACTTTTTGCGCTCAGAAATGGTGAATACGGTTCCTGATTGGTTGGTTGCCTGAAACGGGACATTTTTATGCGTGGAAAAGCAACTTAAGTCATAAAGTTTAATGCTTCATAACTCTGTGAATTTTGGTCGTAAAAGGAAGATTATTTTTTATTTTGCATCAAATTGTATGAGGATGATTCTCTTAATTTAATTGGTAGGACCAGAGGATTGTATAAAAATTTATATTTCGTATTTCTTTCAGAAATGTATTTATTGATTTAAACTGTTCTAAGATAATAGATTTTAAAATTTAAAACATTTTTGCAATTGGAATTATATCTCTGTGACAAACGGTTGAGGAAATAACCATTGGGTACCGATAGCACTGGACACCCTGTACATATATATCTCCGTACTATTTATATTGTCGCAGATTATAAAATATGCCAGTGTGTTAGTAGAAGATTACCCGTATTACAATATGAGTCTCAAAAATTTTTGCCAAAATAAAACAGATGACGTAATAAATTGAAAATATCAATAATCCCCGTAATTTTTATACCAGAAGGTCGTAATTGATTCCAATATATGCCATTATATATCAAAATGTATGCCAATATACCTGTACTACTTATATTCTCGTAGATTAGAAGATATACCCGTGCATTTGTAGAAGATTACTCGTACAGTATATGAGTTTAAACAATTTTTGTCATAATAAAACAACATAATAACTTGAAAATATCAATAATTTCTGAATCAATAATCCCCGAAAATATAAATAAAATTCTGATGTGGGCAACACATGACTTTCCTTATATAATGCAATTAATTTACTACTAACAGCAAAAACAATAGGTTATTCTTATAGTAGATATATTCTTTCCAAGATACTGAATTTTCGTCAATGAGTCGTCATTTTCATTAATTTAGCCTCATTTTTATCCATTTGGCGAGTTATTTAAACAAGTCGCCAAGTTGGCGACATTCTACCAATTTCGTCGCCAAAATCCCGCCAAGCGTTATGGAAGGAGAAATAAGTTATTCTTACAGCAGATAAATGACTATTGGCGTTCAAATACAAAAGTATTAAAGTATTAATCAAAGTATCTTTTTTTATAAATGGAACGAGCTAGATCCACGAGAATGATGTAATATCATGCGATAAATTGGGTGACATGTGAAAAGTGAACATGTTTCTCAATAAGCCATACTTTTTTTTATTTACATGATTTTTTGATAATTTTTTTTAAAAATGTGCAATATCTCGAGAAAGGTTCATGCTAGCGTTCTAAAATTTGTGTCGATCGTTTTCTAATGAAAAATTACATAAGAAATGTCTATTTGCGTAACTTTATTAAAGGTTTTGATTTTTTTCAAAATTTCACTCGAAAATTTAGGGGGGTTCTGTAAATTCGAATGCGTATAAAAACAATAGGCTTCCAGTATTCACGGATTGTGATTTTTGTACCAAATTTTGTTCGAATCGGCCCATTCATTCGTCAGTTATCGTCTCCACAGACTCACCGACACACACACACACACAGACGTCACCTCAAAAATGTTTTATTCATGATCAGGGATTCATGATCAGGGATTAATTTAATTGCGTTTCTGAACAACATGATATAAGATAGAATCTTCCTCATGAACTGTGAAATTAAATAACCATTTTGATTTCATTATACTTTTCATTGTTGAGTGAAAGCTTGTGAAAAATAAACCTTGGAGATAGATTTTCTATTTAAATTCATGTTTCAAACAATTCATGTTTTCAGAAAGTGACTAATTAGCGCAAAAAATCTCCCACCAAACTCAGAAATAAAGTTTTAATTCACTTTCAGACGATTGTCAACCTTTTCGTTTGGATAAACCACGGAGTTTGAGAGCAGAACTCCTAGGAAAAAGTTTCGTTTTTCATTAATATCTCGACAACTCCTGGTCTTAGAAACTCGAAACTTGAACTAAATTTATGGGGGCTATTTCAAGGCTATCCACAAAATTTCATTAATTTCGATTCGGCCGTTTTCCCGTGATGATGAGACAAACAAAAGTTTCGTTTTTTACTAATATCTCAAGATCCACTATTCGTAGAAACTCCTAACATAGACTAAATTTTAAGTGGGGCTATTTCTAGGCTACCCACAAAATTTTATCAAATTCGGTTCAGCCGTCCTCTCGTGATGGTGGACAGAGGGACAGACAGATTTTCAATTTTATTTATATAGATAATACTATAAATGAGCTTTCTTATGAGCTCTTCATTGAACTTGATCTTATTAAAAATGATAGTATAAATGAGCTTTAACGCGATTTCGTTAAAAACAATAATATATATGAGCTTTCTGATAACTCGATTTCGTTAAAAAAATAATAGTATAAATGAGCTTTCTTATAACTGAATCTCATTAAAACTCAAAAGGCATTTCATTGTGTAAATCCATCGAAATCCGGAAGTCGAATTTTTACTCTATTGTCATATTTTCTTTTTATCCATGCTGTATATTGTAGGGAATGTTAAAACTAGTCGGGTAGATGCAGGTAATATTTCATTATTCTGTAAAGAATTCCATGTGTTCAATTTTTCAGAAAACTGTTTCCTTCTGCAGAATAAAAGAAACAGAGCAACCACACTAGAAAAGACAAGATTCATAGTTGCTTTACGTGAAATCGTTATCAAACGAAAACTAAAAAAAAAAAAAATAATACGAATAAAGGAGAAACAAAATAACAGTAGAATAATTCAAAACAGTTTCTCGGTGAAAGACTACGACCTGAGTTAGTCTAAGCTACACGAGCACCATCAACAAACTTAAAAACATATGTGCAAAAGTTATTGTAAAAATACGTGTGAATAATAAACGAAAAGGAAATTATGTAGTATAAAACTAAAATTAAGGAAACAAGTTGTTTAAGAAGCTAAATGAACTAAATTCATCAAAACACTTTAAACATATTCCTATAAATTACTCGGGAAAATTCCAGTTTATAAGAGACTACGAAAATTAATGAAATAACAAAAAATAAAAAGAACAACCAGTTTTGGAAGACTACACAATCTGCTTCAACTTAATTTCAAATAATACTTCATCAAATTACATTTAAAATGTCAAAGACTGCGGAAAATATGACAAAAAACGAAGGAAACCACTGTTTCCGAAACTATATAAGTTAACTTCATGAATTAAGAAAAACTAAAAGTTGAGTTAAAAGTTAACTTAAAAAAACATTTGAATATACAATTATCTGCGAAAGAAATATAGAATAAATAAGCTGTATATAACGAAAATTAAAAGAAAAACCTGGTTCCAATATATTATAAGCCAACATTATGAAAACATTAGAACATACCATAAAAATATCTGTGAATAAAATAGCTCAGAATTAAAAGAAAAATATATAAATAACTAGCAGCATACCCGTTCTTCGTACGGAGTATATAATATAAAGAAACTTATAATTCGCAATCATGTGCAAATTCTGTTAAAATATTAAATTTATTGCTCATAATGGGAAGTTTAAGAATATCTGTTCTCACTATGCAAAATTATCTTCACAGACAGATCTGACGAATCAAACATCCCGACCCCTTTTGTAAGCAAATTTACAACAAAAAAAAAGGAATTGAATCATTATATGCAACCCCGTACTACTTATATTGTCGTAGATTAGAAAATATGCCAGTGTGTTAGTAGAAGATTACCCGTATTACAATACTAGCCGCCTTTGGCGACCAGCCTGTTCGCTACCCTTGAAAATTCTGACCGTGGCAAACTCGTTGGCGCGACCTACCAGAAAGGTGTAAGGTAACTGCTTGGAAGGCCAGGAAGTGCCACACAATTTAGACCGGAACCCAATGGGGGAGGCATCCAAAGAGACCGTACCCTCCTTCCCCTACCACAAACCTCTCGGAAGGACTTGCAGTCCCACACGTTTAACGTGATCGTACTCCGCGTGAACACGGCTGCAGTTTTGGCAATGGCGGGAATCGAACCCTGGCCTACCGAGTGAAATTCCCGCGCGCTGACCACTGGGCTACCGTGCCATCCGCGACAATCTCCATAACTTTATTTTTATTCGGCAATTTTGGGAATCGAACCCGGGCCTACCAAGTGCAAATCCCGCGCACTAACCACTGGGGTACTTCACCCTCCGCGATATTCTTCATAACTTATTTTTTATTCACCCAATTTAGACCGGAACCAAGTGGGAGAAGCATCCACAGGGACCGTACCCTTCTTCCCCTACCACCAACCTCTCGGAAGGACTTACAGACCCACATGTTTAACGTGATCGTACTCCGCGTAAACACGGCGGCAATTTTGGGAATCGAACTCGGGCCTACCGAGTGCAATTTCCGCGCGCTAACCATTGGGCTACTTTGCCCTACGCGACAATCTCCATAACTTTCTTTTTATTCATACAATTTAGACCGTACCCTCCTTCCCCTACCACCAACTTCTCGGAAGGACTCACGGACCCACATGTTTAACGTGCTCGTACTCCGCGTAAACACGGCGGCAATTTTGGGAATCGAACCCGGGCCTGGTAACTGGTTGGACGGCCAGGATGTGCCACCCAATTTAGACCGGAACCCAGTGGGGGAGGCATCCACAGGGAACGTACCCTCCTTCCCCTACCACCAACCTCTCGGAAAAACATACGGACCCATATGTTTAACGTGATCGTACTCCATGTCAGTGGCGGAAATCGAACCCGGGCCTACCGCGTGCAATTCCCGCGCGCTAACCACTGGGCTACTTCGCCCTCCGCGACAATCTCCATAACTTTCTTTTTATTCACCCAATTTAGACCGTACCCTCCTTCCCCTACCACCAACCTCTCGGAAGGACTCACGAACCCACATGTTTAACGTGATCGTACTCTGCGTGAACGTGGCGTAAGTTTGGCAGTGGCGGGAATCGAACCCGGGCCTACTGAGTGCAATTCCCGCGCGCTAACCACTGGGCTGCCGCGCCCTCCGCGACAATCTCCATAACTTTCTACATATTCACCCAATTTAGACGGGAACCCAGTGGGGGAGGCATCCACAGGGGCCGTATCCTCCTTCCCCTACCACCAACCTCTCGGAAGGACTTACGGACCCACATATTTAACGTGATCGTATTCCACGTAAACACGGCGGCAGTTTTGGCAGTGGCGGGAATCGAACCCGGGCCTACCGCTAACTTCCCGCGCGCTAATTTGCAATTTAAAATGACCATATGCTTAATTCCATCATCCTCATTCCATTGTTTCATTGTTCCATCATTTAAAATATCCATAAAATTAAAATATCCATTTAAAATATCCAAAAGTTAAAATATACATTTAAAAAATCCAGATCGTCCCATCATTTAAAATATAAATATAATAATTTATATAGAGCAAAGGCGCTCTATTCAGAACCGTGACGTCACCTCCACCTTGACGTCCCCACCCACCACCTTCCCTGCTTCAGCGGGGGAGAAACGAACGGAACGCCGAGAAATTTAAAATCATGACGTCTTTAAAATTGCGATCCTGAAGGCAATTTTCATTATTTCTGGACCAGATTAGACTTGTAAGAATGCCAGATATTTCAGCTTTCTAAAAATGTAAATTATTAGTCGAAATTATGAGTACTTTTTACTATGCGAGAATTTAAAAACCAAAAATCGTTTTTTTGAGTCAAAAGTGACTTTTGCTTTAAAATCATAAAAAAATATTAGAATTTATCTCTGAGATTTGAAATTGATATATTTTTACTCGAAATTCTCTGCTCTTTCCGATGGTGTGATTTGTTTTTTTCTACGATGTCTGGATCGAGGAGAAAAAAGGGCAAAAAGATAAAAAAAAGGTCGAAATCGCATAAAACATTAAATAAATAAAAAAATAATTAGAATTTTGAAAATCGGTTTTCACGTGTCCCCTTCCCACCCCCCAGGGTCTCCGATTGCCAAATTTCGTAACTCTACGACGCGCGGTCGCGAAACGTATAGTGTATAAGACAGACACACAGACATTGCCTTTTATTATATAGATGAGTCTCAAAAATATTTGCCAAAATAAAGAAGATGACGTAATAAATTGAAAATATCAATAATCCCCGTGATCTTTTACCAGAAAGTCGTAATTGATTCCAATATATGCCAATATATATCAAAATATATGCCAATATACCTGTACTACTTATATTCTCGTAAATCAGAAGATATAATGCATTTGTAGAAGATTACTCGTACAACGTACTATATGAATTTCAACAATTTTCGTCATAATAAAACAATGTCATAATAACTTGAAAATATCAATAATCCCTGAATCAAAAGTCCCCGAAAATATCAATAATAATAATGTTTAAACCTGAAGACCGTAATTGATATTATCCAGTCAAAAATGCAATGTCAATGAAATTTATTTTATATACATATCTTTATTATTCAAATCGGAAAAGATTTAATATAAAATCGTATGCCGCATAACATATTGGATCCGTTGCTAAGCGACATGATATCATTTGCTTCAAATAAATTGATGGAAATCATATCATCTGAATAATGCGACCTCCATGGAAGGTTTGGCAACATTTTAGTCAATTTAGAGATAACTTAAAAAATCGCCAAATTTATCGCCAAGTGGGACTGTAGAACAGATAGTCCCATTTTGCGACAAATTGACGAAACATCATCACAATACTATACCCTAACAAAACACAATTATTTTCATTTATTAAGCGCGATTTTATCAATTCTATGATATTTTTATGGACTCAAATATTTTAATCAATTTGGTGATATTAAAAAAATTCGTTAAATGTGTTACTAAGTAGGATGGATGGACTGTCCGACAAATGCTACCGAAACATCATTTCAGTACTCTATTCTAAAAAAACAAATCATTGATTTGCGTCATTTTTATAAATTTGGAAACATTTCCGCTAATTTGGTAAAGTTTAAGAAAAGTTACCAAGTTATTTAGAGATATTCCGCTAAACTCGTAGCTCTAAATTGGCAGATCTGCAGAATAAAATATTCTGATCCCGTTTGTATATACTAAATGAAAACACTAAAATTGTATTATAAGATACAGCCGTTCTACTCTTTTTCTGCTTCAACAATCGGCTAAATGAATTTATTGGGTAAACACAATATATGAGTTTATTAGCTAAACACAATATATGAGCTGGAAACCTCTTTGCTAAAATAAATGAAAATGATGTACGCAGTTCGCAATTTATATAATTAAAAGAACAACGAAACCTTTAATTTAAAAATATATTTTTGCATCCATTTATTTATTATTCAAATAGAAAAAAATAATAATAAATATTAACAACACATTTAATTTCATTCCGTTGCCGAGCAGCATGATATAAGATAGAATCTTCCTCACAAAATGTGAAATTAAATAGCCATTTTGATTTCTTTATACTTTTAATCGTTGAGTAAAAGCTTGTGAAATATCACCACGGAGGTAGATTTTTCCATTTAAATTCATGTTTCAAACAATTCGTGTTTTCCGATAGTGACTAATTAATGCAAAAATCCTGTACCAAACTCGGAAATAAAGTTTTATTTCATTTCGCCGTTTTAAACAAACGATTTTGATCCTTTCCATTTGAATAAACCACGGAGTTGGAGAGTATAACTCATAGTAAAAAGTTCCGTTTTTCATTAATATCTCGACAACCCCTGGTCTTAGAAACTCGAAACTTGGACTAAATTTATGGGGGGCTATTTCAAGGCTATCCACAAAATTTCATTAAATTCGGTTCAGCCCTTTTTCCGTGATGATGAGACAAACGAAAATTTCGTTTTCTGCTAATATCTCGAGAACCACTGGTCGTAGAAACTCAAAACACGGACTAAATTTTAAGTGGGGCTATTTCTAGGCTACCCACCAAATTTCATCAAATTCGGTTCAGCCGTTCTTCCGTGATGATGGGACAAACAGACAGACAGACAGACAGACAGATTTTCAATTTTATTTATATAGATTGAAGGAAAAAAACGGTTCTCAAAGCTTATATAAGCCAACTTAAAATATATTATACATAAACAAATATAAAATATAATTATCAATAAAACTGCATAAATATGTGAAGTACATTTGTGGAGTACAGTAAATGCAGATATGAATATTGTTACGAATACGCAAATTATCTTCACAGCTTGCCTCCAAGGGAAAACGGCATCTACAGGCAACTGTTATTGATTAAAGATCCGGGTCACTTGACCTTGGCGACAAATTTGGCGAAAAAACGTCGAGTCTTGAAAATTATCGAATTTTGTAATTTGATTAAGAAATTCACGATTCACTACTCTGATTATATTAATGTGTAAAATGGGGGGGGGGGGGTGCACTAACGAAATAAATCT
This sequence comes from Amaurobius ferox, assembly GCA_951213105.1. Taxonomy (NCBI): domain Eukaryota; kingdom Metazoa; phylum Arthropoda; class Arachnida; order Araneae; family Amaurobiidae; genus Amaurobius; species Amaurobius ferox. The sequence continues at coordinate 115,154,125 of OX578153.1, read as the reverse complement.
CAGAATAACAAGATAAATGGCACGCGAGTGTTGAATATTCGAGAAACACTGGGTTAAAGCAATACATAAATGAATGGTTAAAGGAAGATAGAGGCGACGGATTAAAATTGAATCTCGTTGAAAGTGAGAGGAAACATTTCAGACGCAATAACAAGATTAGCTGACAGACACGTCAATTCATTAGTCGGATTGGCGTATATTTCGGCCAGTGATAAATGGGAAAAGTCAGAACGTTTAAATATAACGGAACGCATTGTTCGTAACGGAAAGTATTCTTCGTTATTGAAACGTTTCTGAAGCATTTTTGAGGCATAGAATGTATATAAATAAAATTGAGCATCTGTCTGCATGAGTGTTTGTCTCATCATCACGGGAGAACGGCACGGCTGCATCAAATTGGATGAAGTATTCGGAGTAGACTTGGATGGAATAGCCCCACTTAAAATCTAGTTCCATGTTTCTAGGACCAGGGGTTATCGAGATATCTGTGGCATATACAAGTCTAATATGTCACCGAAATGACGTCAGCCTACTATGCGTACTGAACTCGACTACGGAGGCAGCTATAAATTCGCTGCACTTGTGAGTAAGGTGCGTCAATAAATGTGGTTGAGTTCCAGGTATCGTATTATTCTTTTCCTTCGTCACAAGAGCACAACAATATTAATAAACAAGAATGATCAATCATGCATAAAGTATTGATTATGAAACACTTTCCAAGTGAAATGCAAAATGCAATACATTCAGTGGTATTTTTTCAATTATCACAGAAGTACTATCATTTATTTTACTTGAAAACTTAAAACTTCATCGGAAACAATGAACTTTATTCAAATGACGTCATCGAAATGTAAATCGTCTGGCTCTCAATGTAAAAGCAGTGAACATTTCATTCAGCCACTTTCATTTCAAACTCCAGAGTTAAATAATTTTGCGTGAAAAAATTCAGCAATTCTTATACAACTCTTAATTATTTGTTTACATTCAACATCCATTAAAATTAAGCTTCGTTATAGAAATAATCAAAGTTTGATGATCATTCAAACTTAAAAATATTGTCATTGCGTCGGTGCAGAATATAGATGCACAAAAATTACGCAATAATAAAACTGTTTTAGGACGGATGTAACACGAAATATAAATTTAAAAGAATGTTTGAAAATCACGATTTTTACTCTGGGAAAAAGATGGATGCCATATTTTATTTTGAAGTGAGCCACGTGATCTCTTCATATTATTTTAAAATTCTTATTATTTTAATTTTTATTTAAAAAACTATCAAATATATTTTGCTGAATTTTTTTTTATATATTTTATGGGATAATTTGAATATTTCCTAAAAATTGAAGCAATTTGTGAATTTTAAATTCGCCTAAAAAATGTTTGAAAATTAGATCCCATAGAGTTCAACGTATTTCATTTTTTCAACCCGGGTTCAATCCAAAACTAATTGAGTGATATTATTCATTCACATTCCCATATGTCCCACAGACCGTCTTAACAACATACTAAAATTTCATTTCGATAAAGTCATTTTTACGGCAGTTATTTACGGAAGTTATCGTGCAAACGGGCAGACAGAGACATACATAATGAACAAAGTCATAAACACTTTTTAACTATGTTAATGTAAAGTGTTAAAAACGCACAATTACCCCCCCCCCCCCCTAGAAATAGTATTATGCAGACGATATTTTTTCCGCCAATTTATTTGAAGAAAAGTATATCATAGAAAGTCCTTTGGGACCTTGGATGGCCAGGGAGGGAACAAGTGCTCTCTTGCTCTCCTCTATATATGCCACGACATACTATGCTTAAGATATCTAAATAGTTAAAGTGAATATTTAAGTATTAAAATATTAAAAGTAAAATATAGAAAATGTAAAAACATTTTATTACACATTTGGAAGATGTATAATAGTTATAAAGAAGTCACGCAATCTAATAGTTATAAATAGAGGTCACGCAATCGATCGCATATTTCCGAATTTCCAGGAAATTATTAAGTTTAGCAGTTTCTAAAATTTGCGACAAAAATCTTGCCGATTATCCTTTCTGGTGATGTTTTAATACATATTCTTCGAATAATAACTTTGAAGAAAACATTCTTATTTTTAAGAATATGAAAATTTATAAAAATATATATGTATATTTTATTGAAATTCCTTTTTTATGTGATTTTTTACTGCATTCAATCTTCGATCTGTATTCAGCATTCAACGTATTGCGGTGCCGTTGGCCATATTATAGTTTGTACTTTCACACTAATGATTTGTAATTTTGCACTAATGGCGGCCCGGCCACTGAATCAGCTGCTCACACTCTTAGGTGAGTCGAATGGTCTGGTTTTTTAACACTAATGGCGGCGGGATTTCTAAATAGTACGTTTATGAATGAGTAATAGATAAATTAATGATTAAAATAATTTAATATATAGACTATATTGCTTATTGAGGATGCTATCAATATTGATAATTGTCAATTTAGAGTTACATGAAATATAAGTTAATGGGGTACTTCGAAATAGTTTTACATGTTGTCATCCGGAAAAACGTCCATGTACAATTCAATGTTACAAACACTGTGCCGCTGATATTATGCATCGTGCGTGTTCACTGTGAAAGAAGTAAATTCATAACACTGTATATATAAGGGAAATCATGTACTGCTCACATTAGTTTTTTTTTAATACAGATTGAATAATAATATCATTTCATACATTCATTAGCACTCTGGGGTGATTAAGTTGTTATTTGGTTTTAATATTTGATTAGTATCGAATCATGCCCAATGACTTCTACTTATTAACACACTTTTAAAATTATTTTGGTTATTCGGAATTCAATTTTGAAGTTTCGAAAACTAATAAAACAGAATTAATTTTTATTGGGAAAAACATTGGTCATTGAAGATTTCATTTGGTGATAATCCAAACCTATAAAAATCAGTCTCCTAGGAGAAAAATTAAACTTGTGGCTTCAGATATGTCTACAGAACATCTTATTTCGAATTTCCTAAACTATTTCTCAACACGTTCTGAGAATACTAATCCTTTCAGTTGCTATGGTGACATATCTTCCACGGCTTCCACAGTTAAGAAATTACATTGCATATGGAGTCGAAAATTCCGCGAAGACCTATCGCTATGACAACTGCCCGACGGATCGTCATTCAGGTGCCGTCTGTTCTCTACCGTTACGGTTGCAGAATTCTAATCGATAATCGGTTGCTTTGATCAAACCATTGGGGAATAAAAATAAGTATAAAATTATTCTGTATGAAATCTCAGCATAATTTCATTAGCTTTCATTTAATATAATTCTTTCTTTGACATTAAATATACCTTGAACTAAAATTTAAGTTGAAGTATAGTTTATTTCAGAGTATTCCTCTAACATCTCTCTACAATTGTACCAATTTTATATTTTTATATGTTACACTTTTTGAGGTGCGAGAAAGACACGGATTATGTCAAACAGCGGCGACGGCGTTATCTACCTTTTTAAATATATAAATTAAAATGAAATTATTCGAAAACTCTAAAACGATTCTAAAATGACAAGTTTTCGGACGAAAGTAGTTCAGAGTCTTATTTTCCATTCGTGAGTCTTTATTGTAAAAGAAATTTTTACATACTCCTGTATTCGTTGCCATTGCGAAATCAACTTAAATACATATAAAGACATGAGGTTTTTAAGAATTGTGATTTTTTTAACGTATAAAATAAATTTAGGCTGTTTCCTTATATAATCATCCATGAAAGGTTTGTTTATTTCTCTTTAAAATGCGACCATATGTCTTCTTATGTCTTTATATGTTCTTATGTCACACAGACGTGGACACAGGAGTTTTAGAGGTTATATCCCGCACTGGCGAAAACGTTAAATAAGTTGCTTCATACTAAAAAATAAGGGGTCCATACTAAAAACTAAAATTAAGTACTGAAACCTTCCCATCCAGTAATATTCCCACCCTACACTTTCGCGATCTTGGGTGCGTCTCTGCGTAAGTCAGATAAATGTCTTTGCTTTCTTATGTTTGGTTTTACTTTACCCACATGGAAAGTATAAATAACGTATAGTAAAAGCATTGTGATAGGATCAGACGTTAGAATTCAAATTTTAGACAAATTTAAAAGTTCTGAGAATGTAAACGATCATTGCATTCGAATTGGATAGTTTGGAAGGGAAAGGATGTTTGTGCGTGTGTGTGGGTGAGTGTGTTATTGTTGAAACCCAGACCGTCCGATTTACCAGAAAGGTGTTGAAAACCCAGGCCGTCCGGCTCGTCAACAAGGACTTGAGCATCCATTTGGACGGCCGGGAAGGAGTTAGCCGAAACCAACTCCCAACTTCCATGGCTTTCGTCCGACGGTCCAGCAACGTTTATTTTGAGAATCAAAAATTTACAGGAGAGTTTACATAATATGTTTCATATTTTGAAACAATATAAAGTTTAAACAGTGAAAGACACATTAAAACGGATTACAATAATTCTTGAACAATTGTTACTTCAACTGGTGCACAATGAGAAATAATACAACAAAAACAACAACGAAGACAAAAACAAAAACTAAACCAAACCAACTAAAACTAAACCAACCAAAAACAAAAACTAAACCAAGACAAACAGCAACAAACGGGGCACAATCAAAACACAGCAAAACACAGACAAAACAAAGACAAAAACAAAACACAGACAAAACAAGGCAACCAAACAAAGAGAGGGTAACACCTCCAGGGAAAAGGACAACAGGGGACCACCGACCAAAAGGGCGAAAAGGGAGAGGCTCACAAGCTGATCAGGAAATTTGATTAGAGATGTCTCTAGCAATGAGAACACAGTTTTTAATTTTATCTATAGAAGATTTATTTGAACTGACTCTCGAGAACCAGGCTGCGCAATTGGCAGGGGAGGGTTTTGTAAGATGAAAATTTTTTGTATGGGGACAAGAAAAAACAAAATGGTCGGCATCGCCGAAAGAACCGCAGGTGCAACAAGAGGTGGATTTATGTTTAAAATAATGGAGATAATCTAGAAATGGGCCATGCCCAGTTAAAAAATATATTAAATATTTGTTAGTAATTTGGAGAGAGGGATTGACCAGAGGGAGGAAGGAAGAAATCCGGGCCGGATCATGAGTCCGGGGGGAAATATAAGAGTTAAGAAAGATTTGCCAATGATGAGAAATATTTTGTTTACAAAATTTTTTAAGGAGGGAAAACGGGAAGGGAAGGGAAAAGGGAGAACCCGAGGAGGTAGCAAGTTTGGCGTACTTATCCGCAGTCTCATTTCCCGAGATATCAGAGTGGGCCTTAACCCAACGAATATTAATAAGATTTTTGTTTGCTAAAGCATTAAGTTTAATTTTTGAAAGATAAGAGGATTTATTTTTAATGGAATTTAGAGCCGAAAGAGAAGAAAAACTATCTGTGAAAATATTAATTTTAGTATTATTAGTTGAGGCCCAATTAATAGCAAAATTAATGGCGGCAATTTCTGCCTGAAAAACCGCGTTCCCATTAGCTAGTTTAAAAGTGAATGTTTCTTGAAGCGTATCATGATTGAATATACAGACAGCAAAACCAGTGTTTCCATCAATGGAAGAGCCATCTGTATAAACATTGAATTTAGAAAAAGAGGAGGGAGGGAGGGGGACAAGATTAGCAATACGATTAGAAGGAGGGATAGTAGAAACCGGGCAGTTTGAGTCGAAAAGGGAAGGGTCCGGGACGGGCAAATTAGAGAAGAGATTTAAACGATGTTTCCAAAAAGCATATTTTATATAGTTGGTGTTAATTACTATATGGATAGGGGGAATACCAGTAATGGAGTAAAGAGAAATGTTAGAAGTGGTCCGAAAACCAGAAGAAATTTTTAAAAGAAAAATCCTTTGAAGGGAGAGAAGTTTTTTGACCTGATCCCCCGTCAATGCTTGACCCCAGATTCCCGCACCATAAATTAAAGACTTTTCTATTACCGATAGGTACCAGATTTTTAAAAAGGATTTGTCTACCCCCCAATTATTGCCAGACACCCGCCCAAAGGTGTTGGCGATCTTATAACATTTCTCCTTTAGGTTAAATATATGTGTACTCCATTTGAGATTATCATCTATTGTTATTCCTAGGAAGATAAGAGAACGGGAGGTAGGAATTTTATAGTTCAAAATTTTAAAAGAGGGCCTATTACGAATTTTAGATCTGTTTTTGTTAAAGATTATGGCTCTACATTTATCAGGAGAGATCGTAAGTTTAAGATTTGAAAGGGAGGAGGAAACAAGATTTAGCAGGTTATTTGTATTGTTACGAAGGGTCATCAGATTGACACCGTAAGTAACCACAGCAAGATCATCTGCGAAGGCTTGGATATGAAAAAGGTTATTAAGTTTGAGGATGTCATTAAAATAAATGCTCCACAGGGTAGGGGAGATAACCGAACCCTGTGGAGCTCCCATAGATATTGTTTTATTAAATGTAATAGAATTATCGGTAAAAGAAATTTGTCTGTTGCTTAAGTAGGAATATATAAAAGATTGAAAAGTTGGCGGTAGGTTTATGTTTGATAAAGTTTGAGGTAAGATACTCCAGTTAAGGCTATCAAAAGCCCCGCAGATGTCCACGGTGGTTAACGAAACAAAATTTTTTGATTTGTGTACTGTTATAGATTCAATCAGCCTGTGAGCAGCATCTTCACAACAGGTGAGTTCTCTAAATCCGAACTGAAGGGGATGCAGAGTCCCCTCAGTCGACAACCAGAAGTTGAGTTTATGTATAAAAATTTTTTCAAGTATTTTACCAAAAGTTGGGAGGAGGGAAATAGGCCGAAAGGAGGAACAAAGGGAAGGGTTTTTACCCGGTTTATTAAAAAATAAAATATTTGCATTTTTGAGGCAGGAGGGGAAATGACAAAATTTAAAACATAAGTTAATAGACTTTAAAACATAAGTTAATAAGTTAATAGACCAGAAAGGTGTAAGGTAACTGTTTGGACGGTCGGGAAGTGCCACCCAATTTAGACCGAAACCCAGTGGGGGAGGCATCCAAAGGGACCGTACCCTCCTTCCCCTACCACCAACCTCTCGGAAGGTGGGTGAGTGTGTTGAAGACCCAGACCGCCCGACTCATCCTGAGGACTTGAGCAACTATTTGGACGGCCGGGAATGTGGGTGAGTGTGTGTAAAAACAAGTAGGACACGATATCTTTTGAACAAATCGGCAAGTAGTTAAGTCACTTATTCTTTAACTTAGTGCTGTATTGATTTTGGTACTATTGAGAAAAGCAGAACCTGCCTTTTTGGTTTTTAAATAGCCCACAAAAATCTTAAATGAAAGACTAATGCATTCATTGATTGCTTGTTTTACACATAACTAGAAAATGAACCCGGCGTTATAGAATTTTTTATTGGATACGGGGGGGGGGGGGGGGGGGGGTGACACACACACTCCACGCTAAAAATAGCGAATTCGTGTTTCAGAGTGCCCGAAACATGTAAATTCGGCGAAAATTCGAGATCCAATTTTAGACAGAAATTCAATGCTTTACCTATACATTACCATGTATTGTAGGAAAAGTAATAACAGATCGAATTTCCCCCTTCGCCTTAGTTCGTTTTTCCAAGAAAACGTTTGACACATTTTACGTTTTTCAAGGAAAGGAGATAAGAGAGACGCTAACAGTTTGGCCTCAGTTTGGCAGATTGCCGAAATGATGAAAGAGCATTTTACAAGTAGTTTTCCTCGCAAATCAAATTTTTCTCAAGCGCCGCATTTATGTCAGTCGCTTTCTTTGGTGAGAGAAGGTGACAATAGTCTCACTCTCCCCAATTCTTTTGTTTGATTGCATTTCGGGGCAAGAATCGCCCTAGAGTCTATATTAAAACTAGGCCATTTAATGGGACGCCTACACATCTAATAAAAGTGGTTCATAACTTTTCTGAATATCAAAAACCCTTTCACATTTAAGCTTAAAAATGTACACACACACATTTTAGAATTCTGTGTACGCGTTAAACGAGAAAATATACTGAATCTTATTTCCGCTTGCGACAAAATGATTTAATCGTTTAATTTTAACTTTCCCTGCAGTACATGGGAATGTATAGGGAAAGTATCGGAATCGTGTCAAAAATCGCGACACGAGTTTACGACGGTTCTGCCCGTTTTGGGACCCCTAGAACATGAAAAAAATATTTTTAGCGGGACGTGTGTGTGTGCACTTTCGATTCCAGTTCAAGGATGCTTAAGATGAACTCTTCCGTCGAAAACTCTGACATTCAATATTTTGACGTCGTCACTATAATTTCTCGCTATATAGTACAACTGCGTTGATAGATCTGATTTAAGTAAGGTCGCGCTTCCTATCGGTCCTAAAAAGGAAGATTTATTTGTCTTTGAAACCGGTAGATCAGTTTTACTTTTGTATATTTGCTGTATTTGCAAAGTTTTAATTGCAACAGTTTTTGAGAAATTATTTGATTATACTATTTATGCAGGGAAAGTAAACATATCTGCTGTTACGTAACTCAGTAGTGCACCGTCATGGAGCGGAACGAAGCGATCGCTTCAGGGTATATTTCTATTTTAAGAATAAAATACTATGCTTTATGGGAATGGGTGCCTTGAAATTATTTGCGCCAAAAGTTTAGCTGCACCACTGGTGAAAGTGCAACATTCCTTGCTTAAATGTATTTTTTATTTTAATGGCAAAAGGGCTTGACAAATACTATATCAAAACGCACAAATAACAATATCAAAATAAAGAAAAAATTATTGCCTCAATCAGCTTCTAGTCTCCCAATAGCACTCCACGGAGTGTTTTGCAATGGAGAGTGTGGTCATTCACAGGGCGATTTCCTCTATAGAGAAGACAGCACGGATTAGAAACACCAATAAGGAAAAGATGCTCTGCAAAGCAGTCATATCCAGTAAAAAGAAGGAAGATCTCAACAGCCTCTGTGCGGAGACAATAAGGCACAGTTTTGTGCTCCAATGTCTTCTAGATTTTTGATGAGGTGCAAATTTTAAATTCTTTATGTTCCATGCAAAGAGTTGGTTCTCTTTATGAGACGTTTTGCTGCGGAAAGCCGAAATCTGCACTTTGGAATCGGTAGAATCTCTGCACCTTTTTCCGCTAATTTGTCAGTCTGCTCATTTCTACAAAAAAATCCCACATTGCCTCTTTAATGCTCTTTTCGTATCATGCTCTGCGGTATTCCGAAAGTTTTCTTTAGTAACACAAAGCACCATTTTGATTTATGTTTTCCAGTTGGTTTTTGATAGCTGTAGACCTCCTACATTCAAAAGTCGTTCAGCTGAACGGATGCTCGTCGAAACGGCAGAGTTACTGCATTCTGGACATAATTTCTATTCGTAGTCATGCGGTTTTATTCAGGATCAGTGTACTTTTGACGGCAACGGATGTCGGAACGAATTACAATATTTCAAGCGTGACGAGTCATACATTTTAAGATATAGCGTGAGTCATTTCGTCAAATCTGTATATTTACTCATACTATTATATGCACTTCAAAATGATTAGAACTCAGGATTTTGACGGCACACTCGAGTTAAAACACACACTTTTGAATATTTTCGAGAAGATATCCATCTGTATGGGACAGAGGAATTTGTATATTCTCAACTCTAGAACGAAAGCACAAACCGACATGGAAATATACACACACACATATATATATATATATATATATATATATATATATATATATATATATATATATATATAATAGTTTGAAAGTCCAATGATAGAAAAGTGAGAAGCTGCAACTCGAAAAACCTAACTTTATAACAATCCTACAAAATAAAAGTATAAAACAGCAAATCTTCAATCAAATGGAAAAAATACAAATTTCGAGTCATCAAGTTAAAGATAATCAACAAATATCAATGGTATGGAATCGATAATAGAGAAACATAAAATCTAATGCTATAAAATCTAATGCATAAAATTAATGCTATACACGTGGACAAGGGCTAGGCCTAAGTAATGGAATTGTTCACTTCGTCAAAACTCTTCATCAGGTCCAAGTATTTTGTCGAAGCAAACCCAAAATATGTAAATTTCTGAAGAATATAGTTAGTACACAATATATATATAAATATATATATATACATTGGGGGAAAATAAAATCCCAACACCAAGAAGGAGTTGTGCTAGATAAACAAAATTTGGGAGGCTCGTTTGCACATATGAAAGATGACTCCTATTCAAATTTCGAACTAGACGAATAAGAGTGGCGCTAGTAGCGCCACTATGATTATGCAAATCACGTATGCTTTAAATACTCTGTGTAAACTTCGTGAACGTTATTTATCTTCTAGACTGGGCGTTGTGAGCTAGGTTTGAGTCAAGAATACCTTTAAAGAGACTAAGAAGGCAGTATCAGCAGCTTAGTGAGTTTGAACGAGGCCGTATAATAGGGCTACGAGAAGGTGGATTTTCTTTCCGCGATATTGCAGAAAGACTTGGCAGGGATGTATCCACTGTGCATGATTGTTGTCAGCAGTGGTCACGGGAAGGCATGTCTCAAGAAGACTGGGGTCCGGCCACACGCGGGCCACTACTGAGAGGGAAGACCGCCGTATTCGCCGCGTGGCTGTGGCGGGTCGTACTGCATCTGCAGCAGCAATTAGAGCTTCTGTTGGCCTCAGAGTAACACAGCGAACTGTAAGAAATCGATTACTTGGGGGACAGCTCCGAGACAGGCGGCCTGTAGCGTTCATACCACTAACTCCGAATCACTGCCATCTGCGACATCAGTGGTATGAATCTAGAGCTCATTGGAGGGCATAGTGGAGATCTGTTGTATTCTCAGATGAGAACTGTTTCTGTCTTGGTGCCAGTGATGGTCGTATGTTGGTGAGAAGGGGGCCACGTGAGCGCTTGGAAACAAGCTGTCTGCGGGGTAGACACTCTGGGCCTACACCAGGAGTTATGGTCTGGGGTGTCGTTTCCTATGACAGCAGGAGCACTCTCGTCGTTATCCCAAGCACACTGGAAGCAAATTTGTACATCAGACTGGTGATTGAACCGGTTGTGCTGCCTTTCATGAGCAGTATTCAAGAGGGTATTTTCCAACAGTATAAAGCTCGTCCTCATACCGCTGCTGTCACCCAACGTGCTCTACAGAGTGTCGACATGTTGCCTTGGCCTGCGAAATCACCAGATTTTTCTCCCATCGAGCACGTATGGGACATTATTGGAATTGTCATCCACAACCAGCATTAACAGTTGCTGATTTGGCTGACCAAGTGCAACAGGCATGGAACTCCATCCCACAAAATGACATACGGCACCTGTGCAACACAATGCATGCACGTTTGCATGCTTGCATTCAAAATCGTGGCGACTACAGCGGTTATTAATGTACCACCATTTCACATTTGAAATGACTCTTCTTACGCATACTTTAACCTGTGACCTTGAAACTTTAATCAAATAAGTATGTTACCTACACAATTGCTTTGCCTAAATTCCATTCCTCTGAACTTATTTCTTCTTGGTGTTGGGATTTTATTTTTCGCCAGTATATATATATATAATATACATATATATATATACATATATATACATATATATATATACATATATATATATACATATATATACATTATATATATATATATATATACATTATATATATATATATACATTATATATATATATATATATATATATACATTATATATATATATATATATATATATATATATATTACCAGTAAAATGTATCAATATCCTGCATATTTAGTCAATAGTATAGTTAATAAGTTTCGATTAGTATAAAATTCTCATATTCTCCCCTTATTATCTTATTTTAGCCGTACTTCTTCATTCTCCTGCAATTATATTTTCATCTTTTTATCTCGAAGCTTTAACAGTTGAATAACTCATTTTATTGCTATTGCGCAGTACTGTTTTTATTACTCTCTTTGGCAACAGCAAATCACATCTTTTCATTTTGGCATATGGCAACGATGATCCAGTCATATTTTGCTCGTCATGGTTGCGCTGAAGAGGTGCGTTTTGAGGTATTTATGTTTCCTTTATTGTTCCAATCTTTATGCTTGTCGTCCATATAACACAAGTTTATAGATAAAATCTATCTTGTGTTTCAGAAACAAGCATTTTTGTGTTCATTTCGAAAAGATATATGGACCCGATGAGAATTTTTTCGAAATGAACTTTTCGTAAGCCTAATCTCGTAAGCCTAAATCTCCTCCATGTGCAAGCTTTTTTGCTTGATTTTTTTGTTTTCTTATTTGCATTCCTCATTTTTGAAATTTGTTGATTGTCTTTGTCCTTATGACTTGCATTATGCTTTATTATTTCCTCTTTTTGTCTTAATTTCTTTGTATTTGTAGAAAATTTTGGAATAGTGTATTATGAGTTACTACATACATTCTAACTTTGGATTTAATAATTTATTTATATATATATATATATATATATATATATATTAACTATCGAAATAACCAACAACCCAGGTAAGATAATGTTTTAACCAAGGTAACCGAAGATTTATACAATATATAAACATGGAAAATATTATTTAGTACTATCTATATGAAAGGACAAAGAGTGCAGTCTATTAGTTAACTAGAGAATAACGCTACTCTAGCATTAACGACATTAATTTAATAAACATATCTAAAACATATGCAACAAATTATCAAAGAGGGACAAAATATTCGTATGAAATAAGAAAATTGGCCAATAAAGGAGGGAGGGGGCAAAGGAAATTTAAAAACATATAAAAAAATACTTGCAAAGCGAAACGAACTAGGCGTATAGCCGATTATATATATCTGTATAAATAAAATTGAAAATATGTCTATCTGTCCCGTCATCACGGGAGAACGGCTGAACCGAATTTCATGAAATTTTGTGGGTAGCCTGAAAATAGTCCCATTTAAAATTTAATCCATGTTTAAAGTTTTTATGATCAGTGGTTCTCGAGATATTAGTAAAAAACAAAATTTTCGTTTGTCTCATCATCACGGGAGAACGGCTGAACCGAATTTGATGAAATTTTGTGGATAGCCTTGAAATAGCCACTCATAAATTTAGCCTAAGTTTCGAGTTTTTAAGAGCAGGGGTTGTCGAGATATTAATGAAATGGGGAATTTTTCCTAGGAATTCTACTCTCTAACTTCGTGGTTTATCCAAATGAAAAACTTGAAAATCGTTTGAAAGTGAATTAAAACTTTATCTTTGAGTTTGATGGGAGATTTTTTGCGCTAATTAATCACTTTCTGAAAACATGAATTGTTTGGAACATGATTTAAATGGGAAATTTATCTCCATGGTTTATTTCACAAGCTTTTACTGAACAAAAGTATAAAGAAATCAAAATTGTTATTTAATTTCGCAGTTCATGAGGAAGATTCTATCTTATATCATGTTGCTCAGAAAAGCAATTAAATTAAATCTGTCTGTTAATTTTAATTATTATTTTTTCAATTTGAATAATAAACAAATGGATATAAAAAAATATTTTAGAAAAGAACGATTTGATTTTTCTTATAGCATTTTTGACTGGATAATATCAATTACGGTCTTCAGGTTTAAACGTTATTATTATTGATATTTTCGGGGATTATTGATTCAGGGATTATTGATATTTTCAAGTTATTATGCCATTATTTTATTATGACAAAAATTGTTTAAACTCATATATTGTACATTGTACGAGTAATCTTCTACAAATACATGGGTATATCTTCTAATCTACGAGAATATAGTCTGTTTCAAAATTATAAGACCACTCAAAATTCCACCCTTTTTCAACAAAGACAACATTGAATGTGAATTTCAAAGAAGGTGTATGAAACGAAGCAATTTTGCAGTGTTGATTTAACTTAGAAAAAAAACAGATCGAATATTATTTTCGTGCCAAACGATTTTTCGAAATCACGGTGTTACATAAATATAGGACCACTTTAGATTTTCTAATAATGCAGACCATTTTTGTTTAACTTCGAAGTTTAACTGTAACCTAAACCATCTGGAAAGGTTGGAAAGAAGGAAATAATACAAGAAAGATCAATCATGCTTAAAGCATTGATTATGAAACACTTTCCAACTCCAATGCATTTTTATTTAAAAAAGTCGAAAATGCAATACATTCCTCGGTAATATTTTAAAACTTATCACAATACTGCATTGATTTATTATATTTTTGAAAACTTAAACCTTCATTGAAAAAAATGAACTTCATTCAAATGACGGCATTGAAATATAAATTGCCTGGATTAAATATCTCTAAAATGCAATACATTCCACGGTAATATTTTTAAAACTATCATAATATTACGATAATTTATTATATTTGAAAACTTCATCGAAAACAACTGAGATAAATTCAAATGACGTCATAGAAAAAATAACACGCCTCGATCTCTCTGTAAAAGCAGGATTTCATTCATAACTTTTTCCCATAATTCATAAACTCTATGTTTAAAACTTCATCGAAAAAAATCGTCCTTCTGTTTATAAAATCAATTAATATTTCATTTATATCAGCCATGCAGACTCCATGGACTGAATTATTTTGTGTTAAAGAAATACAGGAATTCTAATACAACTCATTCTACATATTTTGCTGTTTACATTTTACATAGGTGAAAAATAGGCTTCGTTGTAGAAATAATCAAATTTGGATAATCATTTAAACTCAAATATATTGTATTTACGTTATTTCAGTATGTAGATACACAGAATTTAAGCAAAATTAAAGTAGTTTTAGGACGGATACAACATTCAATATGAATTAAAAAGAACTTAAAAAATAACGATTTTGAAACAAGATGGATGCCATATATCATTTTGAAGTGGGTCATGTGATCGTTTCATATCATGGTCACGTGATCGTTTCATATAAGATGTGTAATTATTATTTTAATTTTTATTTTAAAAACTACTGAATATATTTCGCTGAATTTTTTTTTATATATTTTATGGAACAATTTGACTATTACCTAAAATTTTCGAAGCAATTTATGAATTTTAAATCCGTTTAAAAAATGTTTGAAAAATTAGGTCCCATAGGGCTCAATGTATTTCATTTTTTCAACCCGGGTTCAATCCAAAACTAATTGGGTGATATTATTCATTTATATTCCCATAGGTTCTACAGACCGTCTGAACAACATACTAAAATTTCATTTTGATTAAGTCATTTTTACGGCAGTTATCGTGCTAACGGACAGACAGACAGAATGAATGAACAAAGTCATAAACTCTTTTCAACTTTGTTGTAAAGTGTTAATAAAAAGGCAGAAATTCAGAATTGAACTGTTTGATTCGTTGGATTATTAAAATGCCTCATGGAATTGATTTGTCTGAAGTGGAAGTGCGAAAAGTTTGGTTCTACAATGGAAAAGGAAAGTTGGAACGTGAAATAAGTAAGATTTTTAATCGTTCTAAAACGGCCATTCACAATGTTTTGAGTAAAAAAGAATTGTATGGAAAGTAGAAAAGATCTGGCCGCAGAAATCAATTATCAGCTCGTGATAATAGGCAAATTTTCAAGCTTGCAACAAAAAACTACCAGTCCACTCTTAAAATAACACAGCAAACAACAAGTGTCTCATGTAACTGTGTTGTTGTTGAAACCCAGACCGTCCGACCTACCAGAAAGGTATAAGGTCGGGACGGTCGGGAAGTGCCACCCAATTTAGACCGAAACCCAGTGGGGGAGGCATCCACAGGGACCGTACCCTCCTTCCCCTGCCACCAACCTCTCGGAAGGACTTTCGGACCCACATGTTTAACGTGATCGCACTCAGCATGAACACGGCGGCAGTTTTGGCAGAGGCTGGAATCGAACTCGGGCCTACCGAGTGCAACTCCAGCGCGCTAACCAATGGGCTATCATGTAACTGTGTGGCGAACTTTGAAGTCGAATGTTGGTGTTAAACTTCCAAAACTAAGAAGCAAACCACAACTTCTTAAACACCATAATGCTCCCAGTCATGCATCTAAATCAACAAAAGCACGGTTCAAAAGAGAAAAGATTGATGTTATATCTTGGCCGAGCCTTAACCCTGACCTAAACCCCCATAGAAAACCTGTGGGGTTATTTGTCTCGCCAAGTATATGAAAACAACAAACAATATCATTCGGCATATGAATTTGAAGTCGCCATTAAGGAGAAATGGGACAATGTTCCGGAATCTGTCCTTAAAAATTTAGTTAAATCGATGCCAAACCGTGTGTTTCAAGTTATTCAGAAAAATGGTGGAGCAACAACTTACTAAATTTGCGAAAACTTTCTTTTTCCACATGTGGTCTTATAATTTTGTAACAGGTATTTGTTCCACTTTTTGTTATATTGCTGTTATATTTTTTCTAAATGAATTTCGCACATGTAAGTTGCTAAATTTTATTTAAAACTTGTTCTGACATGGAGTAGTTTTGATTTTGAATAAAAAAATATGTCATTAATTACCTAAATAACAAAAACTTTCGTGGTCTTATACTTTTGTAATAGACTGTATAAGTAGTACAGGTATATTGGCATATGTTTTAATATATATTGGCATATATTGGAATCAATTACGACCTTCTGGTATAAAGATTACGGAGATTATTAATATTTTCAATTTATTACGTCATCTCTTTTATTTTGGCAAAGATTTTTGAGACTCATATTGTAATACGGGTAATCTTCTAATGTACTAATACAGGTTATATCTTCTAATATTCGCGTAGATAAATAGTACGGGTCCTATACAATTTTAATGCTTTCATTTTGCATATATTGATTCAATTCCTTTTTTTCTGTAAATTTGCTTACAAAAGGGGCCAGGATGTTTTACTCTTCAGATTTGTCCGTGAAGATAATTTTCCATAGTGAGAACATATATTCTTAAATTTCTCTTTAGGAGCAATACATTTGATATTTTAACAGAATTTGCACATGATCGCGAATTATAAGCTTCTTCATATTATATACTCCGTACGAAGACGGGTATGCTGTTAGTGTGTATATATATATATATATATATATATACTGCAGGACAATTGCTAAGGACGGATCACAAATTGCAATGTAGCACAAAATTAAGCGGGGGTGGAGACCCAGCAGGATAAAATATTGTTGGCCCACTGTTCGGACATTTTAGAATAAAGATCATTTATTGTTCTGGAAAATACAGAAGGTTTTGAAACATCTGAAAGGAAAACAAGAAAGATCAATCACGCTTAAAGCATTGATTATGAAACACTTTCCAACTTCAATGCAATTTTATTTAAACAAGTCTAAAATGCAATACATTCCTCGGTCATATTTTGAAACTTATCACAATACTGCATTAATTTATTATATTTGAAAACCTAAACCTTCATCGAAAAAAATGAACTTCATTCAAATGACGGCATTGAAATATAAATTGCTTGGTTTAAACATCTCTAAAATGTTATACATTCCTCGGTAATAGTTTTAGAATTATCATAATACTACGATAATTTATTATATTTGAAAACTTCATCGAAAACAACTGAAATTAATTCAAATGACGTCATAGAAAAAATAACACGCCTGGACCTCTCTATAAAAACAGGATTTCATTTATAACTTTCTCCCATTCATTTCATTCATCACAATACTATAATAATTTATTTTATTTAAACATTTTATTTAAGACCATGGAGCTACAAATAATTAAACTCTATGCTTAAAACTTCAACGAAAAAAAATCGTCCTTCTCTTTATATAATCAATTAATATTTCTTCATATCAGCCATGCAGACTCCATGGACTAAATTATTTTGTTAAAAAAATACAGGAATTCTAATACAACTCATTCTACATATTTTGCTGTTTACATTTTACATAGGTGAAAAATAGGCTTAGTTGTAGAAATAATCAAATTTAGATGAGCATTTAAACTCAAATATATTGTCATTGCGTTGTTTCAGTATGTAGATGCACAGAATTCGAGCAAAAATAGAGTAGTTTTAGGACGGATACAACACTCAATATGAATTAAAAAGAACTTAAAAAAATCACGATTTTGAAACAAGATGGATGCCATATATCATTTTGAAGAGGGTCATGTGATCGTTTCATATCATGGACACGTGATCGCTTCATATAAGAGGTGTTATTATTATTTTAATTTTTATTTAAAAAACAACTGAATATATTTCGCTGAATTTTTTTTTATATATTTTATGGAACAATTTGAATATTGCCTAAAATTTTCGAAGTAATTTGGGAATTTTAAATCCGCTTAAAAAATGCTTGAAAAATTATGTCCCATAGGGCTCAATGTATTCCATTTTTTCAACCCGGGTTCAATCCAAAACTAATTGGGTGATATTATTCATTTATATTCCCATAGGCCCTATAGACCGTCTGAACATCATACTAAAATTTCATTTTGATTAAGTCATTTTTACGGCAGTTATCGTGCTAACGGACAGACAGACAGACAGAATGAACAAAGTCATAAACACTTTTCAACTTTGTTGTAAAGTGTTAAAAATGTTCATTTGATGCTGTGTACGGAGAAATGGAAAAATGCATATGAACGACAACAGGTACCTTTGAGAAAGGTATCAGTATGGTATATGTCCACCGTGGAGTGCGATGCAACATTCCACATGCCGTGTTATGCTTTTCATAACATTATCTAGCAGCTGTTGACGCAAGTTATCCCACTCCCCTGTCAGTGCACGGATGAGGGTGTTCTTGTTTGTTGGAAGATATTTTCGACCAGCAAGTCTCCTCCCCAAAGTATCCCAAACATTTCCAATGGGGTTTAGATCTGGAGAACGTGTTGGCCATACGAGGCATTGAATACCCTCGCTGACTAGACAACCCTGAACAGCGAGTGTTCGATGACATGGTGCGTTGTCGTCCATGAAAACAAATTTATCATCGACAGCACCACGGAAAAGGCGAACACGAGGCAGTAGAACTTCATCAATGTATCGTTGGCCGGTCATATTCCCAGTTGCAACCACATGTAGGGGCGTGCGGCCATTGATCATGATGCCGGCCCATACCATGGTACTGCATGTCGGATGTCGGTCTTTTTCCTGGATATTTTCTGGACGGTAAGCAGTACCACTCTCACGCCAGATCAGTTGGCGTCTACAGTCCGATAACAGACTTAACCTACTCTCATCTGAGAATAGTACGCAAGCTCAGTCCTGTTCGGTCCAATTGCGATGCTCTCGACACCATTGCAAACGGGCGGTACGGTGCAGTCTGGACAATGGGACACACACAACAGGTCTGCGGGCGTATAGTCCTAATTCTCCGAAACATCTGGCTGCAGTCTTTCGGGAGATCCGCTGTCTTGTGGTAGCAAGAAACTGATTTGCCACCTGCTGAGCTGTGGTGCGCAGGTCCTTTTTGCCGATAGGACAGATTAAAGCCCCATGGCGAGACGACCTGAGGGTTTGCGCCTATAAACCGCTATGGAACGGACTATCTAATATTCCAGCGAAACCAATTCCGAGGGAGCAGGCGGGCGGGTCCAGCAAGGAAGACGACCCAACATTTATTACAAGTAAAACAATAAAGTATGAGGGTATTACATGGGGGTTACATAGGCCCACCGGCCTGCTCCGCTCAGCGGCATATCTTTGTGCAGGTTTAACATATAATAAATTTTAACAGTGCAAAACAGTCGGAGGATTATAACAGCAAGTAATTGTTTTTCTCGTGAAATAGTTCAAGCAGAACCTAGAACTCATTAAGTTGATCAGTCTTTCTAGATGATGTAATTAGTATTGAACCAAAGTCTGAGATAAGGTCTGTCTAGAATCACATAAGGAGATCAGGCAAGCTGTTTTCACATGTAGGTGAACTCAAGTGCAGTAAGAGTTAAGGTGTATCACCGGATAGTACAAGTTCATCAAGATGAAACAAATCTCTGCAAGATGAAACAGATTAGCAATCTAAGTTTGCAGTGGAGATACGTTTTTTCTGTTTCAGTTCATTTTGAGCACTAAAATCTCTATTTCACCTTTCACTAAGTTGTCTTTTTGAACAATTGCTGTTGTACCCCGTGAACACAAAATTCTTAAATGAACCATTCACAAATCTGGCAAAGCACTATAAATGTGGAAGCTTTAGTCATTTAGATTTCAACTTTTCACCAATTATTACAGATGATTGTTATAGCTTTGGAAACTTAGAAATCTACTATTCACCAATCACTGTATGTAGTGACAATTCTTACCTTTTCAGTGCCAGCCGATAGGACAATGTAGTACTCGTCTCCTGCAGCCGTCGTACTTCTAACATGGCCTCCCTCGTGACGCTTGCTACACATTCCAATTGTTTTAAATGCCTGCCACAGCCGTGAAACAGTGCTGTGGGCGATGTCGAACTCCCTGGCAACACCTGTTATTTTTCGTCCATCTTCGATCTTTCCAATAATACGGCCACGCGTAAAATCATCCAAGTGTTATCGGGAAAAGATGCAGAAAATTTCAAGTTCGTCAATTAAATCTTTCCTTAAAACTCTCACTTGGAACTACAACTGTCCACACACGTCAAATCCTCTAAATCTCTTATTAGTGCTATCACGTGAAGAACAAGATTGTAAATGAAAAATCTGCATACCCACACCTCTTCTTACTATATCCCGCACTTATTCTAATTATCCACATTTTGTTTCCTTTCATTTTGTGATTGCTATGAGTTATAGTGCCATCCGTCCTTAGCAATTGTCCAGCAGTATATATATATATATATATATATATATATAGTTTGAAATTCCAATGATAGAATAGAGAGAAGTTGCAACTCAAATATCCTAACTTTAAATAAAACCTACATAATAAAAAGAAGTATTAAATTGCAAATCATCAAGAAAATGGAAAAAAATGCAAATTTAGAGTCATCAAGCTAAAGATAAGCAACAAATATCAAAGTTATGGAATCGATAATAGAAAAACAAATAAATTCCAAATATTAATGCTATGCACGTGGACAAGGACTAGTCTTAAATAATTGAATTCTTCATTTCGAAAAACTCTTCTTCGGGTCCAAGTATTTAATCAAAATGAACACAAAATATGTATGTTTCTGAATAAATAGATAGATTATATCTATAAACTATTTCTACTTGGACAACACACATAAAGATAGAACAATTATAAAGGAAACAAGAATACCTGGATTATAAAACACTAAAAATGTGCTAACCATAGGAGCCGAAAATGAAGAGACCAGTGTTGCAAATCGCAAAATTGAAAAGTAGAGACCCGCCGTTGCAGTCGTGTGCAACAAATAACAGTAATGCGAAAAGCAATAAAAGGTGATATTCTACAGTAAGAGCTACAAAATAATGGGGCGTATAAATGAAAACAGTGAGGATAATATATAAGGGGATGTAATTAAAATGCAATGTTAAAACAAGAGAAAGTTGATGTCTGGCAAATATAAGATACTAAGAAGAAAATTCGTGAAAATTCATATAATCTAAACTTTTCAACAATACCATTAACTAAATATGCTGGATATTTGTATAATTTGCTGGTAATTTTTAGATTATTTATATGCATACCACGAAATTTTTTATCTGATAAGCTATAAATTCTAAAAAGTTGATTAAAGATATTATTTCTAAACAATTGAATCGAGTTGCAGGAATTAAATGGTAATATTTTATTAATGTCGAAATTAAAAAAAAAAATTATCATATAAATTAGTAACTATACAATTAGTAGGATCAATAATTATATATATTTTTTTTTCAAATGGCAGAGAACAAGACATACATTATGCAAACAAAATAAATATCCCGAACATATAACACGAGCAGTCAATGTCTCCTAAACAATGGCCAGAGCCGTGAACCTGTTAGCCGTCACATGACGTTGCCCCAGCTCCCAAGAGGGGGTCGGAACACACTTCGCCCAACATCACAACATCCATGTTCGCAGGTGGGACTCGAACCCACAACCCAAGGAAACGCCTGCCCTTGACCGCTTGACCACCGCGTCGACTCAATAATTATATTTAAATCCAAAAAATTAATATTATTACTAATAGTACCTTCATTAGGAATTAATTCCAAATTGTCGGGATAGAAATCTAAATCAAAGACACAATTTTCAGTACGTACTAAGCAAATCAGATCAACATATCTGTATATTGTATAATCTATTGAAATAAAAGGCTGTTCATAATAATAAAGGTATAAATTAGCTAACATACTACTACTGCATCCACCTTGTGGAACCCCTGAGACTTGTAGGTATAATTTTATTTCCTTGAAAAATATAATTATTGAAAAGAACAAAGTGTAGAAGTTTAGAAAAGTATATGTATTAGAATATATATATATATATATATATATATATATATATATATATATATATATATATATATATATATATATAACACCACCACACGTAATTAATTACATCACATGTAATTATTTTTTCAATTGCTTACCTTATATATGGAACAGGGAAAGAGGGGTATTTCATACCTAGCATCTGTTTTATTTATAATGTTCTATTTATAATTTTCACAAACTAATTGTAGAGTCAATTTTGATTTCAAAGTTTAACTTCAAACCATTTTGTTTTCACATTTGCTCTACAGACCATTTTCAATAAATGATCAATCTGTGGTATTTATAATACAAGTTATCCTATTTCATGTCCAGCACATATTGCAACTATATTAAATTCTATCCCGAGCCACTAATATTAACAAAATCTGCCAGAACTTCCTCTTTCCCTCGACCATACCATATTTGTTCACTAATCTTAATCTCTACTTAAACTTTATCATATGAAACTACTTCCCAATCACATTTTTAAAGCCTAAAGACCGCGAAGGCAGCATCTTTCCCATACCGCCATATTCCTCCCCACTCTGCTGTAACTGTACATTATGTAAAACGACGCAGACGGCATTGAGATTTCTTGAGAGAGAGATATGGTTGCCGGAGTTCGGCCGGCCTATGTAATTAAGTATATTTTATGAGTGTCATATAATAAAGGAGATTTTGATAACGTAAAATGTTTCTTCCCTGGATTATTGTAGCCTATATTGCATATATATATATATATATATATATATATATATATATATATATATATATATATATATATATATATATATATATATATATATATATATTAACATCTCTTAGAAAAATAATAGGATTTCAAACTTTTGATTTTAAAGATCTTTTTAATAATATTAAGATATCTGATCTATATGATGTAATTTTAGCTCTATATAATGCTTATATTACACCTCTTTCAAATCAAATTAAATTTAAAAATTTTCCTAAACTTCTTCACTTTGTTATTTTCAATAATTATATTTTTCAAGGAAATAAATTATACTTACAAGTCTCAGGAGTTCCACAGGGTGGCTGTAGTAGCAGTATGCTAGCTAATTTATACCTTTATCATTATGAAATGTCATTTACTTCAATAGATTATACTTTTTACAGATATGTTGATGATCTGATTTGCTTAGTACATACAGAAAATTATCTCATAGATATAGATTACTATCCAGACAATTTGGAATTAATACCTAATGAAGCTACTATTAATAAAAATGTTAATTTTTTGGATTTAAATCTTTTTATTGATCCTTCTAATAGAATTGTTACAAATTTATATGATAAAAAAGACTTTTATAATTTTAATATTAATAAAATCTTACCTTTTAATTCCTGTAACTCGATTCAATTGTTTAGAAATATTATACTCAATCAGCTTTTTAGAATTTATAGATTATCTGATAAAAAATTTCATGCTATGCATATCAATAATCTCAAAATTACTAGTAATTTATATAAATATCCCACTTATTTAGTAAATAGTATTGTTAAAAAATTTAAAATAGCTGGATTTTTATAATTCTTTCCATAGTATCATATAATTCTATTCATAGTATCTTATATTAGCCAGTCATCTCCATTTTTTTTTTTTTTTTTTTTTTTTTCATTCACTTCCCACTTCAGCATTACCTTTATTTGCCCCTCTTTTTAGTAGCTCTTTTTGTATATTAATACTTTTTCTTTACATTTCGCTTCACAGTTTTTCAATTCTTATGAATGGCAACAGTAAATGGTTTTTATTTTTTCTTTACGAATGGCAACACTGGTCTCTTCTATCAGTGTTCCCTCGATCCCTGTAATGAATCGTCTGTACACATGCTGTGCTTTTTCCAGGTATTCATTTTTTCTTTTTTATTCCATCTTTATGTATGTCGTCCAAGTAGAAATAGTTCATAGATTTAATCTATCTATTTCTTCAGAAACATACATTTTTGAGTTTGCTTCTACAAAAAACTTGGACATGATTAGATTTTTGTAGAGGTTAACAATTCATGATTTAGGCTTAGAGCCTCGTCCACGTGTAAGGCGTTTGTGCTTGATTTCGTTTGTTATACTTATTTCGATTCCATACCTTTGTATTATATTTTTCATTGACTTGTTGATTCGATATTAATTTTTTTATTTTTTCCATATGCTTGAGGATTAATTGATTTTTACATTTGTTTTGTACGCCAGTTAGATAGTTGAATTTAGTTTAAGTTTTTCTTTTTTTGTTTCCATACCTTTTAATTTGGTTGATTTTCTGTAACTTGATAGCTAGTGTTTTGTATTTTTAATCCATTTTATTGATGATTTGCTGTATTATATTTTATTCTGTGGGTGTTTTTAAAAAGTTAGGTTTATCGTGTTACATCTTCTTACTTTTCGTTCATTGGATTTTCAAACTTCTATTATTATATATATATATATATATATATATATATATATATATATATATATATATATATATGCATATATATATATGTATGTACAATGTATTAGCCATTTCTACTCTCTATTGGCGAAATCGAAATGGCTAATGGTTACTAAATGTGATCATTATACCTATACACTTAATAACAGGCAAAGGGGTGTATGTGTTTGAAAAATCACTTTATCGTCACCCGAATTTGGTATGTCGTATGTTTTAATATTTCTTTTGTATATTTTAATTCTTTGGATTTTTAACCTTATCGGGACTAGTTCGTCCTGGTTACACTATAGATCGCTATTTGCTTTTACTTGTATTTTTTTTTTATTTATACCAATTATTATACAATTAGAACTAAACATGAAATGTATTACATAGGCATGAAATGAAATGCATTGTATTTTTTCGCTTGGAATAATAAAGATAATTTGATATAAAACACTGTGGAATACGAATATATGAGAAACTTTACTGAAGCTTCATACGATAGATATTTATGCAGTCTAACCTGTTTGAAACGGAAGCTGTCGGAAACGGAATACTGTAGTAAGCGGAAACTTATTACAGTATTAGCCCCGTCCCAAAACATAGGAAATTCATGTCATTTTCCCCTGCGTGAAACGAAACCTGCACAATGCAAAAACGGACGGCAATTTAAAATATTTTGTTAATGAAAAGCACCTGTTGTAACTGAGAATGGAAAAAATCACCCAACTAGTTTAGCCATTTATTTGAATGAGAACCATTTTTCACAGAACTTTCTATTAAATTATATCACGATTTTCTGAAAGCCATTTCAGAACTTCAAAATGTTTCCGCTAATCAGGGAAATACTAATCAATGCACGCTTTTTAACTGAAAGTCGCATCATTAGTAAGACGCATGTCCAAGAAACCATGTTGGATTATTTTGAAAGTTCATCTCATATTTTCTTTTAATTTATTTATTTTTGTTTTATGGTAGGCAGTCATATTTTGCCTGTAAGTCAATTGATCCAGGTTTTAAGGTATGGTAATAAGCTAACAGTTAAGGACATGGGGTGCACTATATATTTTACTTACATATACTCCTGTGATCGCAGCATGCAAAAATGTACGTATATATACCGGGTGGTCAGAATTAAAACACCCCTACTCTGAGCTCTCTATAGATCGAACTATTCAGTGTAAAGGCTCCAAAATTGTTGAACATATTATTCAAGACATGGGGAAAGGGTTTACGCGAAAAAAAATTAGTTTCAGAAACACCGATAGGTGGCGCTGTACAACAGAAAATATACTGAAAAGACACAAAATACACATTCATAACACATTTTATTCGAACGTACCAAACATTCATACCACAAGAACCTTATCGATGCAGGGAATACTTCTCAATATGGTTCCCTTCTTCAAGATGTAAAATCTGCAGTCTGTGGACAGCTTGTTCAACTGCGAATCGTAATGGGTCGATTGAGATGCTTCTCACCTGAAGAGTGATACTGTCTTTCAAATCTGCCAGACGTCCTCGATAAACAAGACTTTTTAAGTATCCCCACAGCCAAAAATCACAGGGATTAAGATCTGGAGAACAAGATGGCCAGGTTGTCGGAAACGCACCACTAATTACTCTACCATTAGTAAAATGTTGCCGAAGAAACTGCTGTACACAGAGTCCAATGTGTGGAGGCGCTCCATCTTGCATAAAGTTAATTGAATCAAGACATTGGTGCTGTTGCAGTTGGGGTACAACAAAATTTTCGAGCATGTTTTTGTACCTCCTGGCCGTCACGGTGCATGTCACAGGGCCATTGGGAGTAGCCTCTTCGAAAAAGAAAGGTCCAAGAATGAATGTGGCTGTGAATCCACACCAGAATGTACCTTTCGGTGACTGAAGTGGAATCTCTTGGAAGTACGAGGGTTTATTTTGTGTCTTTTCAGCATATTTTCTGTTGTACAGCGCCACCTATCGGTGTTTCTGGAACTAATTTTTTTTTCGCGTAATCCCTTTCCCCATACCTTGAATAGTAGGTTCAACAATTTTGGAGCCTTTACACCGAGTAGTTCGATGTATAGAGAGCTCATAGTAGGGGTGTTTTAATTCTGACCACCCGGTACATTTAAAAAAATTAAATTAGCTGTTTTGCTAAAATATAGTATTAATTGGATTTATCTAAATATACTTTTCAGAATTTTTAAAGTCTGATGTATAGATGAACAATTACCTATGAACTATCAGCATTTCCAGCTAAACTTAGCTTTTCCTGAAATGACCTGCATGAAACGGAAATATTTTCAAGACGGGAACCTCTTATTGGTCTCCTAAATTCCGTTTGAGGCAGATTCGATTGTATCACGTATTCTCAACATATCGGCTCTATCTATTAAATTCGGGATTTTCAGACGTATAGAAAGCGGATTGGAAAACAAACCACTAGCAGTCAGCGACGATCACACTAATGTACATAAAATGCCCAATGGGTGTACTACAATAATGACGTAAAATACACATTGGTGTGCCACATCGACGCCAACATATTAAGCTACACAGAAACTGATCCGCAAAGTGATTGAAATTCTATTTGAGTGTGTGTGTGTGTGGGGGGGGGGGGGGGAATAAATCGTGCTTTCAGCGACTCGAATTCAGAGCCATCCAAAATGCCATCCTGTCATCGAGACTGACATCCTCATTACACACGGCGACCGATTTTGAGTCAGAAATGGCCAGCCCGAACACCATTTAAAGAGATTGGGGAATTTTTAATGCGGAAACGGTTACAGAAGGAAATGGGGAAATGAACGAGGTTAGGTTAACGTTTCGTTTAAAATCTTCAATGGACGATTTCAGAGAAAAAAAAAATCTTCACTTTCCCAGAAATGCTTAGTAAATGTAAAGAAAAAGCATTGGGATGAGGACAGAAATCAAACTCTCTGTTGGAAAAAATATTTGCAGAACTGGATTTTGTTTATCATAGTATATCAAGTTCAAATGTCTAACGTAGAACTTATGTAATATTTTGTTTAATAAGTCACTTAAACTCAGTGTGGTGTATATGATCCCCAATTTCCCACACTAATGCCACTATAAAAAAATACAATTATTAAAATTATTAGGTACAATATATAGGTACAATTGTTTCAATTGGTAAATGTAAGTCTTCGATTTTAAGAGAGGTCTAACGAGAGTAAACCCATATTTTTTACCCTTTTTTTTCAAAAATTTCAAAAAACATTACAAAAAATAAATGGAATAGATACTCGTCAACTTTAATAAACTTTTGAAGTTAAAGACAACGAAAATAGGTTTAAAAAGTCATTTAATTAAAACTCATTTCGTCGAAGTACATAAATTTATAAAGCTAAAGCGTTTTCGGGTATCACCATGCTCTTCATCAGTGACGAAGTAGACTTCGTCACTGATGAAGGGCATAGTGATGCCCGAAAGCGCTTTGGATTTATAAATTTATGTACTTCGAGGAAATGAGTTTTTATTAAATGGCTTTTTAAACCTATTTTGGTTGTCTTTAATTTCAAAAGATTACAAAAAATCTTTATAAATTATCAAGTTCAGTTCTGTAATTCTATTTATGTATTATTTTATTATAAATGACCATCAGATGTGGAAATGTCTTACCGTGAAATCTACATTATAACAAATATCGGCAAAACAAGAGTTAACATACAATAACTTGATTGCAATAACATGTGGAATCTCAATGTCACAGATATGGCTCTACATGCCCTTCCTCGCCTTGCTCTGGAAATTGCATTCGCTGCCCAATACATTCAACAGTAAAATTCAACTGACATGCTTTGAGTTGGGCCCAATATGCAAATTACTGGGACGGCAGCGCCCTATTTTAGCCCTAGAGGCCGAAAGATAAATAATTTTTCCTTCAGAAATCGAAACCGCATGCTCAGGAAAGTATGCGTATGTTTTAAATAGTGCGCATTAATAAAAATCATCTAATGCATCGGCTTGACTGACATATTGCCAAATTAAAACAAGAAAGATCAATCATGCTTAAAGCATTGATTATGAAACACTTTCCAACTTCAATGCAATTTTATTTAAACATGTCTAAAATGAAATACATTCCTCGGTAATATTTTAAAACTTATCACAATACTACATTAATTTATTATATTTGAAACCTTAAACCTTCATAAAAAAAAAATTAACTTCAGTCAAATGACGGCATTAAAGTATAAATTGCCTGGTTTAAACATCTCTAAAATGTGATACATTCCTCGGTAATAATTTTAGAATTGTCATAATACTACGATAATTTATTATATTTGAAAACTTCATCGAAAACAACTGAAATCCATTCAAATGACGTCATAGAAAAAATAACACGCCTGGCTTTCTCTATAAAAGCAACATTTCATTCATAAATAATTCCCCCATTCATGACATTCATCACAATACTATAATAATTTATTTTATTTAAAAATTAAGACCATGGAGCTACAAGTAATTAAACTATATGCGTAAAACTTCATCGAAAAATATCGTCCTTCTCTTTCTAAAATCAATGAATATTTCATTCATATCAGCTAAGCAGACTCCATGGACTAAATGATTTTATGTTAAAGAATTACAGCAATTCTAATACAACTCATTCTTCATATTTTGCTGTTTACATTTTACATAGGTGAAAAATAGGCTTAGTTGTAGAAATAATCAAATTTGGGATGAGCATTTAAACACAAATATATTGTTATTGCGTTGTTTCAGTATGTAGATGCACAGAATTTGGGCAAAAATAAAGTAGTTTTAGGACGGATACAACACTCAATATGAATTAAAAAGAACTTTAAAAATCATGATTTTGAGACAAGATGGATGCCATATATCATTTTGAAGTATGTCACGTGATCGTTTCATATCATGGTCACGTGATTGCTTCATGTAAGAGGTGCTATTATTTTTTTAATTTTTATTTAAAAAACTACTGAATATATTTCGTTGAATTTTTTTTTATATATTTTATGGAACAATTTGAATATTGCCTAAAAATTTCGAAGCAATTTGTGATTTTCAAATCCGCTTAAAAAATGAGGTCCCATAGGGCTCAATGTATTTCATTTTTTCTACCCGGGTTCAATCCAAAACCAATTGGGTGATATTATTCATTTATATTCCCATAGGTCCTACAGACCGTCTGAACAACATACTAAAATTTCATTTTGATTAAGTCATTTTTACGGCAGTTATCGTGCTAACGGACAGACAGACAGACAGAATGAACAAAGTCATAAACACTTTTCAACTTTGTTGTAAAGTGTTAAAAAATGCATAAACCTTTAAAAACTAAAAACAACTTACAAACTAATGATCAGGATGATAAGTTTTACAAGACTGATTCCGGCACAGTTCGAAGGGAAAGGCCGAAAGACGAATGCATGAAAGTCGAAGGGAGAGTCACAATCCGAATATTAACTTCCCTACATAAGAAATAGGAAAATAATATCGTGATAGGGGTCGACGAAAGAGCACGTTTCAAGCATCCCTATACTCGAATCAACCGTTGGCGGTGTGTGCATGAGCGTGTCTATGAGGCTGTGGACGCGAAATTTAACGAACAAATTGAAAATAATTTGGTACTATTATTATAATTAGTGAATACTGTAATCCTATTCATTTTAAACGCAAATGAATGTGCTGCCCCCTTCCCGTCCCAATTTTCGAATGAATTATTGAAAAAATTAGGATTTTCAATATGTTTAACCTTTTGCTTACGGGTGGGATAGCGTCAATCCCTAACGAAGAACCTCTAAAAAAAAACAGGTGTTTGACATATCCTATTCCAAACAGTTCGATCCCCTTTTGCAGGCATTGGCGTCCATGGACGCCATGGATACTCCTTTTCAGGCATAGATCTCTCTTTGCAGGCATGGATCCCCCTTTGCAGGCATTGGCGCCTATGGACGACAATGCCTGCAAAGGGGGATCGAACTGTTTGGGATAAGATATGTCAAATACCTGTCTTTTTTACAAGTTCTTTGTTAGGGATTGACGCTGTCCCACCCGTAAGCAAAAGGTTAAATGTTTCAACCTACCTAAAGCCTGCCCAATTAGTAGACAATTGTTTCAACAGATTTTTCTAATTTGTTTGTCAGAAGAGCAAGGTCAGTGGATGAACCCCTCTGTCCGTCACCTCCGAAAGCAGAGGCCGGAGCACTAATTTTTGACGTCTTGGCTTGTAGGCCCACTGCGAGTAGGTCTTCCAGATCGCGATCGAAGCTTTTGCTATTTGTTTCCCTTTTAATTCTCTGTTCGATGTAAAGGAATCATAATTTATCAGTAAAGAAAATAATATTCATGAAATTTGGAAGTATTTTCGATAATGTTCATTAAAATGGGTGATTTAAAATCTTAATATTGCTGTACATTTCCTTAAAATAAAATATTTATAATGACTCATTCACTGTAGGAACAAAGATGAAAGGATTCCATTCAGTCAGTGTTTTAATAAAAGTTTGAAAAAGAACCCTGTATATTTATTGCTTAATCAGGCATTTTATTTGAATAATTCTTCAGTACATTCAGCTAAAGTATGCGTACTTACAGATAAAGTATGCAGAAACTAAAATGATTACTGAATACTATATCTTTAAATATCATAAGATAATCATTAAAAAGAAACTCAGAATTTAACTTTTAATATGCTTACGTGTTTATTTATTTTTATTTCATTTTATTTTATTCATTTTTTGTTGTTATAAATTGTAAAATGATTTAGAATTAAGATAAAATACTAGTTGAATGTCATTCATTAACCTATGCACTATAAATTGTAGAAGTTCAGGTTTTCTAATATAGCACATCTTATATTCCCTTTTTTACTACCAGACATTAACAAATTGTAAACAATTTTGCTTAATTATAGAGTTTGAAATACCTCAGGGGCTTTGAAAATTTAATAAAGCTGTATAATAAAACTTTTTGGTATTAATATTTCATTTACAATTCCATTGAAGTGAAAATGTAAGAAAGATTAAATTAGCTTTGTATTATTAAAATAACATTAACTATAATATAATGAAATATACAATGGTAACTTGAAATTGTAAGTTAGTTACTTTGCTTTTTTCCAAGTTATTTTAACAATTTTCAATAACATAATAACTCGCTACATAAAAAATAAAATGTGCCCAACCTAAACACAAATGACTTCCTAACCTATTCTTCTAAAATTTCAGCATGCCATAACAAATAATAAAAAATATACGTGCAATATATTAAGATACTATATCTTTTATATGCAATTACTTATCAAACAGTTAAAATATGTTATTTGATGTGTGAAATATTCCATTTTACATTATTTTACTTTCATAACTTTAGTGTAGCATTTTTATTGCTACGATTTCTTACTATTGACAATATCTTAAAAAGAGAATGACATTTTTTTATCTATATAAATAAAATTGAAAATACATGTATCTGTCTGTGTATTTATCTATCTCATCATCACGGTAGAACTGCTGCATCGAATTTCATGAACATTCTGTGGGTAGCTTTGAAATAGCCCTACTTAAAATTTAGTCCATGTTTCGAGTTTCTAGGACCAGGGATTGTCGAGATATGAATAAAAATCCCACAATTAAACCTTCCATAAAAATAGAATTATGCAGATGATATATTTTCCACAAATTTATTAAGAAAATTATATCATGATGCTTAGCAACGCAATTAAATCAAATGTGTTTATTAGGCAGACGATTATTAAATTTTTTAAGATTTAAATAATAAAGAAATCAATATAAAACAAAATTTTATAACCATTTTTATACAATTTTAGCGCTTTTATTACTTTCCCTGCAATACATGGTAATGTATAGGGAAAGTATTGGAATCATACCGAAAATCACAACTGGAGTTTTCGACGGATCTACACGTTTCGAGACCTCTAGAATACGAAAAAACCATTTTTAGCGTGACGTCTGTGTGTGTGTCTGTCTGTCTGTCTGTGTGTCTGTCTGTGCAGATTTTGTATCCACTCTAAGTAAATAACTAATGGTCCGAATTTCACAAAATTTTGTAGGTAAGTCACTTGTGGTCGGGGCTAATGCTGATTAGTTTTGGGTACGATTCGGAATAAAAGAACCCGCTTTTTTTGTGAAATGGCCCGCAAAATCTTGTATCCACTCTAACTGAAAAACTAATGGACGGAATTTCACAAAATTTGGTGGATAAGTCGCTTGTAGGCCAATCTGGTGCTGATTAGATTTTGGTACGATTCGGAAAAAAATAACCTGCCTTTTTTTGCAAAATGGCCCGCAAAAATCGTCAAAATCTAAACTAAAGAACTAGGTATACTCAAATATATCCATTAAATGCTCGTTTAATACGTAATTTTTAACGACGAAAATAATACGACCAACCCCATTACACTAGGACTAGCCGTTCTCGAGATATTTTAGTTTTTCGTATTTTCTCTACACCACCTTTGAAAACAAGTCCGGTTACCGAATGAGAACGGAAATTGAATTAAAAGTGAAATGAATTTAATTAAAATAAAGAGAACGTGGATATAAGTCTGCAGGGAAAGTCATGTGCTGCCCACATCAGATTTTTTTAGTTTATATTGATCCAATTTCATATATATTTTATAATTTGTTTTCAAACGAGAATGTTTTATTCAGATCTGCTTGAAGATAATTTTGTATAGAAAACACAGAAAGGAGAATTAAATGAAATATTTTAATAGAATGTTTTGAGTAAGAATGTCATTTAGAATACTGCAGGAATTTGCACATATATTAAATCATGGGCAATGTCGGGTATATCTGCTATTAACAGTATACATAAAATTGTATGTTGTACATCTATCTGTCTGTTTATTATCTCAGCACGGTAGAGATCACCTATTTTCATTTCATTAGAATTATTATAAAATTTCAAAAATTGAGACTCTAAATATTAAAACTTCACATCAAATTCTGAATTTTAGGTTTCTTGTATTATATGGTCAGTATGAAGAACGGACATGCTGCTAGTCTATTATAAAATATTACACAACTAACAACATTATTAAAGTAATTTTAAAATATTTGCAGGAGACTGTATAATTTATGTATAATGACACATGTATAATAGCTGTATAATGACACAAGCTAACTTGATAAAATATACATTTTAAACATTGAATGATTTTAAATACTTTACAATTACTTAGCAAAGCTTAATTTTACAAGTACCTGGGCAGTTCTTAATTAATATGACAACAATAAAATTTTAAAACAAACTAAGAAAACTCTAAAAGGTTTGTTGACGTTATAATTAGCAACAAAACAATTTAGAATCCAGTTAGCGTTAATTGAATAGCAATAATTTGATTGCCATATATTTAAAATTCTATATAATTTTAAATGACATGATAATAAGCAAAAAATGGTAAGCACTTACTTCTAAATAGCATTTTTCGTTTTTCACATTACAGAAATAAGGTAATTAGTAATCCAATGTTATAAGGTATGTAGTCGAAGGTATGCTGGTCAAAATGTTTATTAAATGATGAACTAACATATAAGACATTCAAAAATACGATAAAAAGACCGTTATGCATCCACACGCGCGAGCCCACGTACTGCACTGCACATACGATACTTCTTTGTGTGGGCTACTCTACTAGGGGAGAACTTTCCAGAAAAGTTGAGACGGAGGAATTCGAATTCGAAGGCCAGAATTGGGCCTACAGCTAATACGTCACGAGGTACAGGGGGGGAAAGTAGTTCGGCCTTTTCTACCGGGGGTGACGCTCTGTCCCCCCTCGCCGTATAAAAATACAATTTAGAACAGCCACCATTCTATTCCACATCACTCTTGACAAGATCGACAGACGAAGATCAAAAAGAGGTTAGCAATTGTAAAACGTAGAACAGGTTCAGGTAGCCTAGCAAAAGTTTGAGCGAGTGGAGATGCTTATTTCGGGAGACTGGGTCTGGGGTAAGTATGACAGGGGAGGTAAACAGGGTTGCGATGAGACAATGAGCAGACGATTTTACGAGATGAACCAAAGATTGTATTCACCGAAATGTTTTGGAGTTGTTGATTCTGTAATTTATATCGCATATATTGAAAAGTTTTGGAATCATCGATTGGATAATTTATATTGCATTCGTCGTCGTTCTCAGTGTGCAATCAGATTTAAAAAAATAAATTTCCGTCAAAACCTCGAAATTAAACATTTTTGGGAAAGCAAATTTTATTTTCCAAGTTTTGTCGCACAAAATAATGCATAAAACTTACTGAAAATTATACTGAATTAGCAGTTAAGAAACCATTTCCTTTAAACTGAGCAATATAATGTGTTTTAAAATATAACAGAAATTCAGCAAACTGAAATATCACCTCAACGGTTTATTCTAGCGTAGCAAGCGTTTCATTCGTTTTGTCATAAAAAAATTATGTACAAAAGAATAATTTAATCAATATATTTAATCCCATTGAGTCTTATCTTAGTTTTCGTAATTCTTATGCGCTATTTCGAACAAAAGTGCCCTTTCTATTTTACCAATCGTACAAAAATCTAATTTGCACCAAGGTCATTTACTTGACGGACGTATAGATTTGAAACTAGAGTGGATTCATGCAGTACAAAAGACACCATATATATATACACACTGCTTACTTGTCATAAGATTCTTTTCTACTTAATTGTGCACTATTTAGTAAACAAATGTCGTCAGAAATGGTTACTATTATTCTCCCATAGCTTTGTAATTCATTTTATTGAATTCTGAAAATGGTTATCATTCAAATTACTTTAATTTCTGGGGCCATATGTTGGATTTATCTAACAGAGCAGAGATGGTGTTCCTGGAAGTAAAAATCAGAAGTAAGGTAAATTATTTTGCTATTGTTAACTTTGGACTGTTTTATGGTTTCTAAGTGTATTAGTATTTTATGCGAGTGTACTTTGGACCTGGGGTCCCCACTCGATCCCGATGCTGTACAATTTAATTTCAAAAAGTTTCTTGTGTAGCTATTTCATCTTTACACTACAGAAAGAATGAGGACCTGGTACGACGTCAAAGTTAATAAAAGACATTTCCAGGAAGGCGACAAAACTTGGCTCTTCAATCCTCGACGGCAAGAAGGATTTTCACCGAAACTGCCGTACAAGTGGGAAAGATCCTACGTCATAATGAAGAATATAAACAGTGCTATTTATCCGAATACAGAAACCGTCTTCAACCAATCCCAAAGTCTTTCTTATTGACAATTAGTCCCATATTCTGAACCACAGTAAGCTGATACTTTCCGAGACGTAAGGAGAGGGCGCGAATACATAAAATACTTTTGCGGCATATTGCCTATCTCAAAGATAAAACAATCTTTACAGGCAACCATTGTTATGTGAAAAAAAGAGTTGCCTGATCGTAGCGACATTTTCGTTACCTTGGCCTCAAATTTAGCGAAATATCACCAACTTGGCGACTTTTACTAAACATTGAAACTTTCTCGCTATCTCCATAACTTTCAAAGATACGCCCTTTTTCTAGATATTTCTATGGAGAGTATAGAAGGAAGTCATCAATCAGTTGGACAGAATTGACGTAATACGAGCCAAAGTGAATTGTGAAATACATCAGTGCTTTGAGAACAGAATATGCTGTTTTATGAATTAGTGGAGCATTTATTTGTTGTTTTATTGTGCTCGACAGTTGTTTTGTGATCTTGTAAGATAACTATAATGTTATTACTATATATCGGTCTTGTCTAAGCCTATTGATGGTTTTAAATAAATGCGTTAGTTATTCAGAAATTCGAACTCATTTTTATATCCGAGGGTATACCTACGATTTGAGAGGATACGCCACAACAGTGCAAATTTTTCAAATCGCTCCATTCGCTTATGAGATATCGCTTTCACACAGTCGCACATTACCTCAAAAACGTTCGATTCGATTCAAGTTCAGGGATGCTTGGAACATGCTTGCGTCGAAAACTCGAATTCAAATGTTCGACTCGATCACAACACTTTCTCTATACATTATACTATGTATAGAGTCATTATTGCTACGTTTTGAAAGTAACGAATAAGGTCCCAGTTATTCACTCAGTTACTGCCCAACCCTGCTCACCATCTCCTTGTAAAACGAATTCCGCGTTCTTCTCTGGATTCGTCCCACTTTTTCTATCTGAAATCACAGAACCGGGTCAGTGTGTACACAGCTCCGGTAATATTAGGCGGAGCAGTCGAATGGATCAATATCTCCGTTGACCTTAGCTCGGTAACGTACAAGTTCGATCCAAAGAGGAGTAGCGGAAGGAAGGAGTGGCAACGCACGGATCTCCCGGTTGCCATGGGAACGGGATGGGCCCGGCGATGCTGCGCTCCAGATAACCTGGAGATTGGAGGGAGAGCTGTTGGAATCTGTTTAAGAGAAATCGGATGTAAAGGTTGGGTGAAGAGAAAACGCGACATGACAGGTTGACAACCATGTAGAATTTTTATGACAGGGATGTGGAATCACTAAATATACAGGGTGAATTGCACCTGATCTGCCAAACGAAGGGGGTTGATAGAAGAACCCATGTGCAGTATAAAACACCATAGCAACCCTGTCCTACCTCTAACCGTTTCTGAGTTATGGTGGATAGAAGGAAAGTGCGTCAAGTCTGGAAAAAC
The DNA here is from genome assembly GCA_951213105.1 of Amaurobius ferox. Taxonomy (NCBI): domain Eukaryota; kingdom Metazoa; phylum Arthropoda; class Arachnida; order Araneae; family Amaurobiidae; genus Amaurobius; species Amaurobius ferox. Next base: position 115,116,733 of record OX578153.1, on the reverse strand, counting down.
CCAAATTTGTGTAGTTTTTGAAAGGTCTATACGCAAAATAAGTACATAATTGGAAAGAGCAGAAAAAGTCCTATAAGATGACACCATGTGTTTTGACACCAGGATATCTGGATTTAACGGCGAGCTACAGGCGCTGAAACATTGTCGAAGTGTAAAATCGAAATGTTGTCAAAATCTGTATCCGGCTATATCGCAAAAACACTTCTAGCTACAATCGGTCAAATTTACCAAAAACTTTTCCATTCCACCAGCTTTCGAATGAGCCTACAATAAACCATATCGGTGTTTTAGTTCAGGAGAAATTTAGCTTTTTGTTCGCAATACATCACTGAAATGGGCGTTCGTCGAAATAGACATTCGACGAACATGCGGCAAACGAAACGATGGTGCATAAATGGAAGGTATAGAAATCCGTCACTATCTGTGTATCTGTCGAATATGCAGATGTCGGGAACCTCACAAATTTGGGGTTTTTTTAAGACTTGACGCACTTTCCTTTTATCCACCACAACTGGGAAACGGTCAGAGATACGTGATGTATTGCAAACATAAAGCTATATTTCTCCTGAACTAAAATACCGATATGGTTTATTCGAAATGGTTTATTCGTTATGGCTCATTCGAAAGCCGGTGGAATGAAAAAGGTTTTGGTAAATTTGACCGACTGTAGCTAGAAGGGTTTTTGAAAGATAGCCGGATACAGATATTGACCACATTTCGATTTTGCACTTCGCCAATGCTTCAGAGCTTGTAGCTCGCCGTTAAATCCAGATATTCCGATGGAAATGGTGTCATCTTATAGAATTTTTTCTGCCTGCTCTTTCCAATTATGTGCTTATTTTGGGTGTAGACAGTACAGAAACCTCACAAATTTGAATTTTTCAGACTTGACGCACTTTCCTTCTCTCCACCATAACTCGGAAACGGTTAGAGATAGGACAGGGTTGCTATGGTGTTTTATACTGCACATGGACTCTTCTATTCCCCCCTTCCGTTTGGCAGATTAGGGGCAATTCACTCTGTATATCTAACGCGCTTTTGTCTTTCCAGACTCCCTCCCCGTTGACCCAAAAGGTTGAATCTTCGTACTTATAATATCGATCATCGAACTGAACTTAGCGTTGCCTGAATTATGATTTACTCCCTGGGGACACAAAAAATGAGATTCCTTTCAGACCCTCCAGAAGACCCCTGGTGAACCAGAAGGCTGAATCTTTCCGCACTTATGAACCATCGGACGGAACCTTATATAGTCTGATTTTCAACTCCCTCCCTCTCCCCGTCCGGGATAGAGATTGTGGGGCTTTCACAAATGTTTTTTCAGACCCTGAAGCACAAGTGGTTTAGAAAGCTGAATTTTTGCATACTTATAGAATCGACAATTGGAGCGAACCTAACGGAGCTGAATTTTCGATTTGTCTCTCGGAGTGTACAAAAAGGAGGGGAAGAGGAGGGGTAAAATCACCCAGAACTCTCCCAAAGTTGAAGACCCCACCCTCCATAAAAGCTGAAACTCAAACACAGGGCAGAGCCTAACTGGACCAATTTCCAATTGAGCCAACTATTACGCTAAACACCATATATTGTCTCTATATTTAAAAAAATCTAATATGGGCAACACATGACTTTCCTTATATAATGCAATGAATTTACTACTTTTACAGTAATAAAGTAGGTTATTTTTATAGTAGATAGTTATATTCTTTCCAAGATATTGAATGTTCGTCAATGAGTCGTCATTTTCATTGACTTAGTGTTATTTTTATCCATTTGGCAAGATTTTCGTTAATTTTGCAGCATTTAAAGAAGTCACCAAGTTGGCGACATTCCGCCAAATTCGTCGCCAAAATCTCGACAAGTGTTATAAACGGAGAAATAAGTTATTCTTATAGCAGATAAATGACTATTGGCGTTCAAATACAAAAGTATTACTCAAAGTACTTTTGTCATGAATGGAACGAGCTAGATCCAAGAGAGTGATGTCACTCAATGTATCGTATGATATTACATATGAAAAGTGAACATGTTTCTTAATAGGTACTATTTTTTTTATTTTATATCATTTTTTGATAATTCTTTTGAAAAATGTGCAATATCTCGAGAATGGTTCATGCTAGCGTTCTAAAATTTATGTTAATCGTTTTCTAATGAAAAATTACATAGGAAATGTCTATTTGCGTGACTTTATTAGAGGTTTTGATTTTTTGATGATTTTTTCAAATTTCACTCGAAAATTTAGAGAGGTTCTGAACATTCGGTTGCGTATAAAAACAATAGACTTCCAGTATTCACGGATTGTAATTTTTGTACCAAATTTTGTTCGGCAGTTATCGTCTTCATGATATTTTTACTGGTATTTTCACTGGCCATTTCGCAAATAAAGGCGGGTTCTGTTTTTCCGAATCGTACCAAAAACTAATCAGCACCGGGGTCACGCCCATGTGACTTACCTATCAAACAAATTTTATAAAATTCAGTCCATTTGTTTTTAAGTTAACGTGGATACATACATTAGACAGACAGATAGACATACACACATACAGACAGACAGACAGACACACATACACACACACAGACGTCACGCCAAAAATAGTTTGTTCGTATTCTAGAGGTCTCGAAACGTGTAGATCCGTCAAAAACCAGAGTTGCGATTTTCGGCAAAATTCCAATTCTTCCCCTATACATTACCATGTATTGCAGGGAAAGTAAAAAATCTGATGTGGGCAGCACATGACTTTCCCTGCAGACTCAAATTCATTTATTCTTTATTTCTTTAATATTTCATTAAATTGAGTTCAATTGCACAAAATAATACCAAATTTGCATTTTTAATTCAATTTCTGTTTTTATTTGGTAATCAGACATATTTCCGAAAGCGGCGTAATAAAAATGTAAGAAATCTCAAATATCTAGAGAACGGTTAGTCCTAAAATAATGGAGTTATATTCTTTTCCTCGTCAAAAACTGCATATAAAACAAGAATTTAATTGATACATTTGAGCATACGTAGTCTTTTTTTTTTTAATTTTGGCGATTTTTGCGGACCATATCGTAAAAAAGGCAGGTTGTTCTTTTCCAAATTGTACCAAAATCTAATCAGCACCAGAGTATCCCACGAGTAACTTATCTACCAAATTTTGTGAAATTTGGTCGATTAGTATTTCTGCTAGAGTAGATATATGAGATTTCCACGCGCCATTTCGCAAAAAAAGGCGGGTTCTGTCTTTCCGAATCGTATCAATAACTAATCAGCGCACACCCAAGTGACTTACTTACCAACTTTTATGAATTCGGTGAATTAGAATGGATACATACATTGCGCGCGCGCGCGCGCGCACACACACACACACAGACGTTACACTAAAAACTGTTTAGTAGATATTTGGCGACTTAATAGATATTTGAAAAACTAAACTGTCTCGAGAACGACTAGTCTTAGAGTTGGTATTTTTCAGTCAAAAATTACACACAAATTGAGCAGGGCGCGGTAGCCCATTGGTTAGCGCGCTGGAGTTGCACTCGGTAGGCCCGGGTTCGATTCCAGCCGCTGCCAAAACTGCCGCCGTGTTCATGCGGAGTACGATCACGTTAAACATGTGGGTCCGAAAGTCCTTCCGAGAGGTTGGTGGTAGGGGAAGGAGGGTACGGTCCCTGTGGATGCCTCCCCCACTGGGTTCCGGTCTAAATTGGGTGGCACTTCCCGACCGTCCAAACTGTTACCTTACACCTTTCTGGTAGGTCGGACGGTCTGGGTGTCAACAACACAAATTGAGCATAAGTAGTCTTTTGTTTTAGATTTTGACGATTTCGCAAAAAAGGCAGATTCTTTTTTTCCCGTATCGTACCAAAATCTAGTCAGAACCAGAGTCTTGCACAAGTGACTTATAAAAGTTTTATGAAATTTGGTCAATTTTAGAGTTAGAGTGGATACATGCATTTCACAGACACACTGCACTACCTGACATAGAAAATGCAACACCATGAAGTTTTGGACGTATAATTATGTAAATTGCGAGACTAACGCAGCTGGCCGGTGTATGCAAATGATCTGAAATGCAAGTAGGTCATATGATTAGAGCGCGGGATAAAAGGGATGGTAGCGGCAGATGAGCCAAGAGTTGTTGTTCTTTGTCGCTTACGGAAACCTGTTTTCCGTTTCAGAAGACACGTGTTTTTGAAGAGATACCTGGCCAACAACACAGAATTCCGTAACCACATTTGGAAGACCATGCGATGCGATTTAGGCCTACGTACGGCTGGGTGGTCGCACCGCCGCTGAAACACGCGTAAATACGTCCATTGTGTAAAGAATTTACAGAAGATGGAGTGAAGAAAGACATGTGAATCGTTGAAGTGGTACAGCTCCATCCCGACGCACGTCATCCCGAGTTGATCGACGCATTCGAAGGCATGCGGTGGCGACCTCACAAACAACGACTGTCGACATTCTGCAGAATTTGCAGGGTACATTGGATGTTCCAATATCAGCGAGAACAGTTTCTCAACGATTGTCCAAAAGCGGCTTGCACTCAAACCGTCCTTTACAAGGACTAACATTAACGACAAGACACAGACGTGAGAAATTGTGATGGTGCCTGGCTCGATCCTCTTGGACGACTGAATGGGACAAGGTAGTATTGAGTGACGAGTCTAGGTTCTGTTTGTCAAAGGACAGTCACCGTGTGAGAGTCTGGAGCGAAGTGGAAAAATATCCAATCTTGCTGAGACTGTTGAACGCCATACTATTCGACAACGCGGCATCATGGTTTGGGACTCTACCGGCTTCGATAGCCGGTCACCTCTGGTTTATATGAGAGAGACAATGACGGCACGATGATATGTGGATGAGGTGCTGCGACAGGTTCCACTGCCCCACCTACAGCAGTTTCAAAATGTTGTTTTCCAGCAAGATAATGCGCGACCGCACACAGCAACCATCAGCAGACAAACCTCGCAAGGTATCCAGGTGCTTCCTTGGTCCCCGCTGTCTTCAGACCTCTCCCCATCGATCATGTATGGGATGTGATTGGCCGTCATCTGACTGCCCTGCTCCCGCCTCAAATAGAAGACGACCTGTGGAGGCATATGGCCATCCATACCACAGGAAACTATCTGCACACTTATCGCATCTGTTCCTTGAAGGGTTGCTGCCTGTATCGTCGCAAGAGGTTGTCTTACTACCTACTGATCACCCTGTCTATGCCATTACTGTATTGCATCGTCCTTCTGGAATTAACATCACTTATTTGTACATGCCATCTCTGCGTGTGTCATCACACTATTCCTTTTCATAGTGTTGCATTTTTTGTGTCGCGTAGTGTATGTCAGGCTAAAAATAGCTTTTTTGTGTTCTAGAGGGCCTAAAGCGTGTAAATCCGTCGAAGACTTGAGTTGTGATTTTCGACACGATTTCAATACTTTATAAATTACCATGTATTGGAAAGAAATATAATGTTTCTTCTTTTTAAGTTTAGTTTTTTTAATGAATACATTATACTACATATGTCGAAATAAGAATGAATAACTGTTTCTATCAAACTATCTACATTTGCTGCGTATAATGTTATATAATACTAAGTTACTTTTCTTATATACATAATGTATAAGGAAAGTATTGTGACGAGGTCGAAAATTCGAATTCGAGTTTTCGACGGGAGAGCGCGTTTCAAGCATCCCTGATCACGAATCAAGCATTTTTGAAGTGATGTCTGAGTGTGTGTGTGTCAGTGAGTCTGTGGAGACGATAACTGACGAACGAATGGATCGATTCGAACAAAATTTGGTATAAAAATCACAATCCATAAACACTGGAAGCCTATTGTTTTTATACGCAATCGAATGTTCAGAACCTCCCTAAATTTTCGAATGAAATTTTGAAAAAATCGTCAAAAAATCAAAACCTCTAATAAAGTTACGCAAATAGACATTTCTTATGTCATTTTTCATTAGAAAACGATTGACATAAATTTTAGAACGCTAACATGAACCGTTCTCGAGATATTATACATTTTTCAAAACAATTATCAAAAAGTCATAAAATAAAAAAAAAATATTTCTTATTGAGAAACATGTTCACTTTTCATATGTAATACCATGCGATAGATTGGGTGACATCATTCTCGTGGATCTAGCTCGTTCCATTCATGAAAAAGATACTTTAAGTAATACTTTTGTATTTGAACGCCAATAGTCATTTATCTGCTGTAAGAATAACTTATTTCTTCGTCCATAACGCTTGGCGAGAATTTGGCTACGAATTTGGCGGAATGTCGTCAACTTGGCGACTTTTTGAAATCTCGCCAAATGGATAAAAATGACTCTAAATCAATGAAAATGACGACTAATTGTCGAAAATTCAATATCTTGGAAAAAATATTAGTATCTACTATAAGAAAAACCTATTTTCTTTTACTGTAAAAGTAGTAAATTCATTACATTATATAAGGAAAGTCATGTGTTGCCCACATCAGATTTTTTATACTTGCTGCGATAAAAATAATCCTTATCGAGAAATCTCCGTAATAAGTGATCGCACAAGAATTCTCAAATTGGAAAATCCCCCACCCCCACCCCCCCAAAAAATGTCCCTCGTAAATGCAAGAAGTCGCCTCAAACTGCCGGAAAATTTTATGAATTATTCTAAAAATATGCTGCTTTGCCAAAAATGTTCCTATTTATAGATGCAGTTTCGGTAGTCTGTATTCGCCTCACGGGCGATGCTTTCACGCTTGTGTGTTTCTCGTTAACCGCAGACAATTCTTTATAGCTCCACAAGAAAGTATAAATAATAATATGAATAATTTGCCAGTTTATGCTTTTTTACCTTACAGACCCTATCGTATTACATCTTTTTTTTTTATCTTAAACGATGAAATTCATAAAAAGTAAATATTACTAATATCAAATAATTAAATCACAATATAAAATGTTGCGTAAATTAAATTTCGTAAGCAGATAATCGTTTCGAAATCGTTTCAAATTTTTTGTTCTTTAGTGAGAATAAGTCTGGAGCTGAATACCGCATGGCAGCTTGACTCTGTCGCATTTCATTGTCTTTTTTGCCTAGTTTTGCTTCTCTTTCGTATCACTAAGCGACGCTACCACACTGTGTTCTGTAATTTAGCCATTTTGCATGCACGGCATTGTTATTCATTAATTTATCATTCACTTCTTTGTTTAACGTTGAAGAAAGAATTCAAGAATGATCGTCTGCTCTCCGCATTTTACGTTGTGATCTGGAGTTATTTATTGTTTTGCGCAAAGCCACGTTCTCTTATTACTTTTGTCTAAAACACATATGTGTATATGTAGTTTTAACTCTATTACCACCATTATTTATGATCTCAAAGAATTCTAAATTTTACTTTTCTTACAAATGCTACGAATTGACTATTGGGATTAAAAAATTGAAGTATCTAGGGCAACTCAGTCAATATGCAATTACAAAGTGCCTCTTGGTTTTCAAAGATCTAATCTCAATGACTCCAATTACTCAAAATTATCATTGTTTCTTCACAGTAAACAATCTTATCAAGATTTTAAATTACTAATAAATATTATTCTAACTATGAAAATTAAAAAAAAAACTTAAAATAAAATAACGCGTGTTTATTGCATGCAAAATGATGTTGCATGTTCGGCCATAGATGAGCCTTGTAGCTCGTAGAATATCTATATTTGCTACTTTAGGGAATCTTCCGTTAAGAAGTTTCTTGGCTTGGAAAGCTATGTGTTTCTAAAAGAAACTAACCAAATATATTTTACCATAAAAAATATCAAAGAAACTGTTTAGTGTAATTTTCATAGAACTGTAACCGTAAATTATTCTATTCGGCTCTGTATAAAAGCATAACTGGGTACAACACTAAATTTCCACCGTAAAATTCTAAATATCTCACATTGAACAATACAATTTTTTCTTTTACGATTTTTTATTAAAATGGCCTATTCTAAAAGCTTTGGAAATAAATTTATTGACTACTCAACTGAAACTCTATAAGGTCATGTTTCCAATTCGGCATTCAATTTTCAAACATTTCATTGGATGAAATTAGTTCAAGGGTACATGTCATGTCGTCACATCCTCGCTCAGTTCCACAATTAGCAACAGGTGAATAAATAACTCCTTACTCATAAGAGGCACTAAACATTTTTAATTTTATAAGTTATCCTCATTTTAAGAATATAAATATTTAAAAATGTCACTTGAGGGAAAGTGAGTGAGTGAAATGAGAATTTAGCTCATTCCTGCTCCTTAAATTAGAATCATTTTTTCGCATACAGTTAAATTCATTTTTACCCGCTGTACTTTCCCCAAGTGCGTTAGCTCTGCATATCTTTCGATCGTGGAACTCCGCCAGGTCCTTAGTCCAAAATACAAGAAGTGCGTTAAAATTAGAGCTACAACTACACCATTCACATCTAATGGTGCAGAAAAGTCAGATGTCAAACCCCTTCCTGTATATACAGGGTGATCGGAAAGTCGTGCACATAAAAATTTTAAAATAATATACTGTACTGCAAGTTAAAATATAATTTTTTTTTCTGTTAGGTATCACCCATATAGCCTCAAAAATATATCAGAAATATTCGTCTGTTGATTTTATACGTTAGACCAGTGGTTCTCAACTAGTGATACAAGTACCACTGGTGATACGTGGATAATTTGTGCAATGTACAGCATAAAAATTTTACACTCTTCTGAAGAACCCCTAACTTTCTTGAATGATTGGAACATTTTTTAAAGCAGAAGCAACACCTATTTTACAGCTAAATTGCGTTTCAAATATCAGTCTTGCAATATGCACGCGCCATTGAAATAGCACAAGCAGACGATAACTGATTGGAGCCGTTTGGAGCACAGACTACTATGACGATGTCCAAATGACGATTGCGTCAGCATGTATATTTAGGAGCCTTACCTGTACCTGAGAACATGTGACGTCACGACAGAGATCTGATGACAGTTTTCGCAAAAAGCATGGCAGAAACCTCGTCTTTTAGATTTCGTTTATGTGTTGCTTTCTGTCTCCAAAAATTTTAGCCATGTGGATAGTGGACTATTAATTAACGTATGATTGGACATCAGTCCGTGTGAAATAGGTATGTACAAAATAAGCAGAGCAATATCTCGAAGGCCCCCGCTTCGTAAATCAGCATAGAGGTTTGCAAAACTGTGGCATAGAAAGTTTTCTTGCTGCTATTGCAAATATGGCTGTTCCATACCGATGAGCGCATCATACACGCGAAACAGGTACATAAATACTGTTATCTACAATATCCCTGCAATTCTAACCAGTAACGTCGCCAGGAAAATATTGAGGAGGGGACGGAGGGGGGGGGGGTAGTCAAATATGTTGTTTTCCATTTCTCTATCATTTCTTCGGACTTCAATGGGCTCCAGTGGTTCTGACCCCCAAATTACCCACCCCTTGGTGACGCTACTGAGCTCAACTATGTAATGCTAAAAGTAGCATTATCAACATTGTTATCCTCGTATTCGTGGCATCATGTATTCAGGATAAAAGAAAAGACAGACGCCGTTTAATCAGTGTTTATGCAGAAGGCTTTGCATTGCAGAAAGTAATCCCCACTCCGTTCTCTGCTCACGATTTGCATCAAGACGCGAAGAAAATATTTCTCTGCGCCAGTCGTCAAAAGCATAAGAAAATGGAAATGCCTGACGTGACAGGATTTCGCCTTCATCATACATTCCTTATACAAGTAATTTCCAACCTTTATTGTTTGAAAGAACCCTTGATGTATTTCGTAAGATCTGAGAGGAGGGTAGGGGTACCCTTACCTAATTAACACAAATAAGGTTCGACATTGGTAAAATACTAAATTCAAGTGCAATGCAGTAGAATTATTAAGTAGTGATTGATTAATATTTTTGAATGAAATATTGCAAGAGTATTTATTGTCTATTTCGAAGTGAAACTTCTATGGGCGCAACTCTGCACGATACTGTTACGGAAGTCCGTCAGATCAACCGGTCACGGAAGTGGAAGTATGTAAGACATCCTATTGGTACGAATACATAACAGAAAACCATTGTTATAATCTGCTATATCGGTAGAACTCCTTACAGAATTCAATATATGTATTTATAAAATATTTTCGGTAAAAAAAATGTTATACAAAAATAGTGCTAAACTGATCAGATTACTTTGAAATGTCAAGATTTGTTAAAATTAGTATGGTTTTACTTATCACTTCTGCCACGTGGTCCTCAGGATGCATATTTTTTAACACTTTACAACATAGTTGAAAAGTGTTTATGACTTTGTTCGCTCTGTCTGTCCGTTAGCACGATAACTGCCGTAAAAATGACTATCAAAATGAAATTTTAGTTATTCAGATGGTCTATGGGACTTATGGGAATATAAATGAATAATATTACCCAATTAATTTTGGATTGAACGTGGGTTGAAAAAATGAAATACATTTGAACCCTATGGGGCCTAATTTTTTCAAACATTTTTTAAGCGAATTTAAAATTCCCAAATTCCTTCGAAAGTTTTAGGAAATATTCAAATTATACCATAAAATATATAAAAAAAAATTTCAGTAAAATATGTTAGGTAGTTTTTTAAATAAAAATTTTTTAATATAGAAGAGTAAAACAAATTCAATTAAATTCTGACTCTTACTATATTCTCCAGAAAGAAAAAAGAGATATATTTTATAATAAATATCTTTCCGAGAGTTTAATTACTTTCTATATATGTTATATAGAAAGTAGGTTTCATATTTTAAAATAAATATGGTAGATAACAATTTTTAAAAAACATTTTTTAATTTTATAGAACTCCTCATGATTGATGGTCGTCTGTCATGTTATACTTCTTTGGTGGCATTTTTAATGCACTTTGCTACGTCCCAGAGAGTTGAAATTTGGTACTCAGCTTATATTTGTAGAACATTTTATTCTAAAAAAATTTGGTGGATCCTCAAATATAGATCCTACATTTTTTTCGAAATGGCCTGCAAAAAATCCCCGTTCACTTCTATGAATCATTGTTGTAAGATTGTTAAAAATTCTGATTCAAGCAGCACATGACTTTCTCGACAGACTAATATTCACGTTTCCTTTATTTCTTTAATAATCATTTGAGTTTATCTGCAAAAAATAACAACCACGACTATTTTAAATGACACTGAATTTACACGTTAAATTTAAATTTCGTTCTCATTTGGTAGCTGGACTTATTTTCAAAAGTGTCGTAGATAAAACGCGAAAAAACTAAAATATCTCAAGAACGGCTAGACCTAGAGTAATAATTACGTATAAAATAAGTATTTGATTGATATAATTGAGCATACGTAGTCTTTTATTTCCAGATTCAACTATTTTTGCGGCCCATTTCGTGAAAACGGCAGGTTCCTTTTTCCCAAATTGTACCATAATCTAATCATCACCAGAATAACCTACAAGTGATTTATATACCAAATTTTGTTAAATTTGGTCTATTAATATTTCAGCTATAGTGGATAAAAACAATTTTTGCCGGCCATTTCGCAAAAAAGGCAGGTTCTTTTATTACGAATCTAAAATCAAATGTACATCAGGGTTTCCCACAAAAAACTTACCTACCAAATTTTATGAAATTCAGTCCAGTAGTTTTTCAGTTAGAGTGGATACAATATCCTCACACACACACACACACACCCTCACACACACAGACGTCACGCTAAAAATAGTTTTTCCGTGTTCTAGAAATCCCAAAACGTGTAGATCTTTCGAAAGTTCGAGTTCTGGCACGATTCCAATACTTTGAATATACATATACACACCCACACACTTATATTATCTGTGTATGTGTATTAGCTGTCTATCTAAATTTCGTACCTACGCAATTACAATATTTGTGATTTTAAATGATCACTAGACTTATCGGACCTATCGGAAAGATATTTATTTCTACAACGAAGCCCAATTCTAATTTATGCATAATGCAAATAAATCAAGCGACTGTAAGATGAGTTATATAAGAATTGCTGAATTATTTTAACGCAAAATTATTTAGCTCTGGAGTCTGGAATACAAGTGATACGAATGAAATATTCATTGATTTTATATAGAGAAGGAGACGATTTATATTTCGATGAAGTTTTTAGTGTTTTGGTATAATAAATTACTGTACCGTGATAACGTAAAAGATATCAGCACTGAATGTATCACATTTTAGAGATGTTTAAATAAAATTGCATTTCAGTTGGAAAGTGTTTCATAATCAATGCTTATGCATGATTGATCTTTCTTGTTTTAATTATTAACGTCGTTTAATAGATAAGCACTATAACTTCGACGCCGCTTCAAGTGTTTCATACACCTATCTACCGCGCTTTTTCCGATATACAGTTCAAACTAATGTAAAACTAGTATTTTTAACACACGTTCAACTTTTAGTGACACTTTTCCAGCAAAGAATCACGGCCGTTTGATTCCTTTTCATATATCATATACTTATTTATATTAGTATTTTATTTTCGACAACGAAAAAATTCGTGATAATGATTTAGCTACAAAAGCCATCTCCATTAATTCCGTAATTTTGTTGCATAAAAGATTGATATCAGTGGTTTCTATGACTTAAAATGGTGGAGAAACTTGAGTATTTCTTCATGACTGCTGCGGAAGCGATTGCTTTCGGTGCTTTAGACAATGCTATAACTAATATAATTGAGTCATTTCATGTTTCAATAATGTGTGTCGCCAGCTCTTCCGAGTTATTTCCCCCTGTCCAAAATAAGGCAAGTGTTAATGACTTCTCAGAGTATGATTCGGATAGAAGTCCACTTAAGGAATCAGGAGAACCTTCCGAGGAAAATAATTCTAAATTCTTAGAAAATGCTGGGCAGGAGGAAAGTGCTTCGACACCTTTTGCTCGATTCAAGTCATCCATTCAACCACCAACCATATCAAAGACAGAACCATATCAAAGACAGAACCAGTGGCAAGTGCTTTATCAAGTTCGATTTTTTCAGTTAGGGCTAAAACGGGTCATAACCACAATATACATGAGGCAGCATTTTCGAGTAGTGACCAAGTCTCATTAAGAGGAAATCGCTGAAGAGTTTCCCGGCAACAAGGCAAGCGGAATTTAACAAGATTTTAAAGTCATTTCGGAGAATAGAAGCCAGCCTCGTCCCGTTCGTAAGTACCGCTTGGTGAATCCTGCTGATGCTTACCGTTCTAGAAAGAAAGCCCAAAGGAAAACAAGAAAGATCAATCATGCTTAAAGCATTGATTATGAAACACTTTCCAACTTCAATGCAATTTTATTTAAACATGTCTAAAATGCAATACATTCCTCGGTAATATTTTGAAACTTATCACAATACTACAATGATTTATTATATTTGAAAACGTAAACCTTCGTCGAAAAAAATGAACTTCATTCAAATGACGGCATTGAAATATAAATTGCTTGGTTTAAACATCTCTAAAATGCGATACATTCCTCGGTAATAATTTTAGAATTATCATAATACTACGATAATTTATTATATTTGAAAACTTCATCGAAAACAACTGAAATTCATTCAAATGACATCATAGAAAAAATAACACGCCTGGCTCTCTCTATAAAAGCAGCATTTCATTCATAAACAATTTCCTATTCATTTCATTCATCACAATACTATAATAATTTATTTTATTCAAAAATTAAGACCATGGAGCTACAAGTAATTAAACTCTATGCTTAAGACTTCATCGAAAAAAATCGTCCTTCTCTTTGGAAAATCAATGAATATTTCATTCACATCAGCTATGCAGACTCCATGAGCTAAATAATTTTGTGTTAAAGAAATACAGCAATTCTAATACAACTCATTTTACATATTTTGCTGTTTACATTTTACATAGGTGAAAAATAGGCTTCGTTGTAGAAATAATCAAATTTGGATAATCATTTAAACTCAAATATATTGTATTTGCGTTATTTCAGTATGTATATGCACAGAATTTAAGCAAAATTAAAGTAGTTTTAGGACGGATACAACATTCAATATGAATTAAAAAGAACTTAAAAAATAACGATTTTGAAACAAGATGGATGCCATATATCATTTTGAAGTGGGTCATGTGATCTTTTCATATCATGGTCACGTGATTGTTTCATATAAGAGGTGTAATTATTATTTTAATTTTTATTTAAAAAACTACTGAATATATTTCGCTGAACTATTTTTTTTTTATATATTTTATGGAACAATTTGAATATCACCTAAACTTTTCGAAGCAATTTGTGAATTTTAAATCCGCTTAAAAAATGTTTGAAAAATTAGGTCCCATAGGGCTCAATGTATTTCATTTTTTCAACCCGGGTTTAATCCAAAACTAATTGGGTGATATTGATTCATTTTTATTGATTGATTCATTTTTACGGCAGTTATCGTGCTAACGGACAGACAGACAGACAGAATGAACAAAGCCATAAACACTTTTCAGCTTTGTTGTAAAGTGTTGAAAAGAGCAACTTCTGTTGAATAACCATAAGTATTACATTAAATCATTTTGTTAATCAATAATCAAATTGCTAATATTTATAAAGTTTTTCTTCCTTTTTATTTTCCTTGCAATACATGGTAATGATTAGGGAGAGTATTGAAATCATGTTGAAAATAGCAACTCACGGACAACGGATTTACACGTTTCGGGATATCTAGAATACAAAAAAATATTTTTAGAGTAAAATCTGTGTATATGTGTGTGTTATAGCTGGATTTAACTTTTATAGTATGCTAAACGTTCCAAAATGTAGCTAAATATATGTAAAAAAACTTCACCCACAACAGGAATAAAGTATCTGATAGATAAATAATTCTTTAGGCAACATCATATAAAGTTTGAATAAAGTATCACCGGTTTCAAAGGCAAAAAAGAGTATTTTATTTTCGTCAGGATAAATTAGACCGAGTACCAATACCAACAAAGGGCAAGTGCTCATCTGTCTTGGGGATGCGTGCTTGACCTCATTAATGCCTTTACGACGTATCTCTCAAATCCTGGGTGTGCTCTTAGGTTACAAAAATAAGTTCGACTTTATAGATAAGTAACGCTTTTATTTAAAATCACCAATAAGCGTAAACGAAAAAAGAAACACAGCAAATAGCTTCATAACTATCTTATAAAATCACTAAATTATCAAGTATAATATAACAGCAATTAAATGCTCCACTAGTTCACAAAACAACTGATTATATTCTCACAATTCACTTTGAATCGTATCACGTCCTCTCCATATAAATATCTAGAAAGTGGTGAAAAAAATGTAAACTAATGGAGATTTCGAGATAGTGCTAGTGGATTCAAAAAGTCACCAAGTTGGTGATATTTCGCCAAATCTGGTACCCAGATCATGAAAAAGTCGCCCAGGTCTAGTAACCTTGCTTTCATGTAATAGCGATGGCTGCCTGTAAAGATTGTTTTACCTTGAAGACAGGCGAAATGCCGCAAAAGCATTTTATGTATTCGTAACAATACTGATGCTCTGCCTGATTTATCCTGACGGAAAATACCACTTTTTTTTGCTTGGAAACTTATTACATTATTCAACTTTTTATGCTGCTGACTAACAAAGTATATATTTTTTTTCAGAGTGGCTAAATCTACCCATAAAATGACGAAATTGACAACTCCACCTTTGGGTCATGCTTTCGCCTCGCTTCAGTCAGGAGTAATTGATGAGATAGTCAGAGAGTACATCGCCAATAGGGAGGGGTTGCCCTATGAAAAGGTATAAATCCAGCACTTAGTGCAGGAACAAGTATCCGTAGGCCGGTTTCGCTCGTTTTAGCACTCTTCCGCACAGAACAGATAACTCCATCCGCAGGAAGAAAGCATCATTCTATGCACTGCCAATTTACGAATTTCAGTTGTGGCCGATAAAGATAATCAGACGACACAGATGGATTCAAATTTGAATATTGAGGTCAGACAGCACAAGGGTTCAATGGCCAAATTCATAGTGGCATTATCGGCTATTATATGCAAAATAGTGCTAAAAAGCCTAAAACTAGTCAAGGTATGCAGTGGTAGCCAGATTACTTTTTACCAGCGAGTCCAGAGTATTATTTCAGCCACATTTACCGTTAATAAAACTGAGCACTCGGGGGTAACAGTGAAACTTGGATTTTTCTCGAAAATAAATAAGACTAAAATAATGTCCTGGCCTGCAGCTAACTGGGAGTACTTATAACTTTCTAATACTTCTTTAAAAAAAGAAGGCATTAGACAATTAGGCGATTACAATTGCTTGAGCCTTTTCATCAGGTCAAAAACTGTGTGTGCTCTTAATAACCATAAGAAAGCACACTGTTTTTGACCTGAGGAAGCGAGCTCAAAAAGTTTTCGAAACAAATATAATCACCCAACTGTCCTATTACTACTTTCTTAAAGGAAGTATTAGAGAGTTATAATCTCACGCTTTATTTATTGTGGAAATACTTACTTCAAAACTTCCAGCAGGATCCAATCTTTAAATGACACTCTCTATTTTGTCTATATTTCTTCGGTTTAAGAATATCGTGTAAGAAAAATAAATACGCAATATCCAGAGAAATGCTCATTATAAAGATTAGATAAAACGAGAGTTCTGGAATATTTGCGAATGGAATAATTAGCTACAGCAAAAGACCTTTACTTCTACTAAACTCAAGCGATATCAATCAATCTATTTAAAGATAGTGGATGGAAAGTATAAATAAAACACGAAATCCTTACTCGTCCTTGCTCGAAAGAGCTCGTTAATTAAGAGTAATCACCGCTTTTTGCAACAACTCATAACGTACAAAACACATTGTTTTTCATTCATTCGATTCTATTTAGGAAATCATCCTCCGATTAGAAATATATTCCCTAAAAATACATTTAATAATAGCCCCAATTTAATAATCCCAGCTGTGTTGCGCCAAATATAGATGCTAAAAAGGGACAGGTTTGCGTTTTGTAAAAAATCCATAAAAGAATTAGAGATACCTTTAATACTCGTAAGCTTGCTTTTCAAGAACAATTAAAATATTATTTTATCGAATACATTTATTTTATTTTTGAAAATCTTAAACGTTCCTCTTTTCAGCATCTATGCTTGGGCCCAAAACAGCAGGATACCCCAAACTAAAAGAGCCATTTTTATCCCCACACATCAGCATGCGAAAACTGAAACGCCTGTGCAGGGTGCATTCATTTTCTCTTAAATATATTTAATCCGAGACCGTTCAATAGCTTTCTTAAGATTCGTCTTAAGGTAAATCGGTTGCATTAATCTACCTAGAGTGTGTCATCACACGACTTTTCATGCGTTCATATTCCATAGCGTTTAATTCTACTTAGATTGCAATCGCCATAAGACTGAAAAAAAAATGATCTGATATGGGTAGCACCTGACTTTCAAAATTCAGTGACCTTTCACAGAGAAATAATGGCACACGGCACAATGGATTTGGCATTAAATTAACATCGCTTAAACTGAAATGGGTCATCAACTTATGAATCCAATCAAAATGACTCTTTGATATCCACGTGCCAAATCCTTATCAAAATGCAATTGACATTTCATTAATATCCCGCGAAAAAAAATTACTATTGACAAATTTTTGGTGTCAAAATACAAAACTGTTATCCACGTTCTCTTTATTTCAATTAAATTTATTCCGCTTTTAATTCAATTTTAGTTCTCATTCGGTAACCGGATTTATTTTCAAAGGTGGCGTAGAGAAAATACGAAAAACTAAAATATCTCGAGAATGAATAGTCCTAGTGTAATGGGGTTGGTCTTATTCTTTTCTTCGTTAAAAATTACGTAAACAAGCATTTAATGGATATATTTGAGCATACGTAGTTCTTTAGTTTAGATATTGACGATTTTTAGGGCCATTTTGCAAAAAAAGGCAGGTTATTATTTTCCGAATCGTACCAAAATCTAATCAGCACCAGAGTGACCCACAAGTGACTCATCTACCGAATTTTGTAAAATTCGGTCCATTAGTTTTTCAGTTAGAGTGAATACAAGCTTTTGCGGGCCATTTCGCAAAAATAAGCGGGTTTTTTTTATCCCGAAATGTACCCAAAACTAATCAGCATCATATTCGTCAACAAATGACTTACCTGCCAAATTCTATGAAATTCGGTCAATTACTTCTTTAGTTAGAGTTGATACAAAATCTGCACAGACAGACAGACACACACACAGACGTCACGCTAAAAATAGTTTTTTCGTATTCTAGAGGTCTCGAAACGTGTAGATCCGTCGAAAACTCGAGTTGCGATTTTCGACATGATTCCAATACTTTCCCTATACATTACCATGTATTGCAGGGAAAGTAAAAATAGTAATTTTATGTAATATTTCTTATAAATTTATTTGAAAAACGTGTAATATCTTGTTCGTATTAGCGTTCTAAAACTTATATCATTAGTAATATAATAAAAAAATACGTATAAAATTATTCATTATTTAACATTGTAGAAAGTCCTGATTTTTTCAAAATTTCATTGGGAGTTTTCCATACATTCGATCCCATTTACAATCAACAGTATGAAGAATTTAATTGAATTATTGTACCAAATTTTATTCAAAATGCTCCTTTTGTTCGTGAGATATCGAATACACAGACTCACGGATATACACACACAGACACCGCCTCAAAAGCGTTGATTCGAGCTCAGGGATGGTTGAAACGTTCTTTTCCTTCAAAAACCCGGATTCGATCTCTACTTTTCCTATTCATTATACTATGTATGTAGGAAAGTAATAATAGTTCGATCTTTAACAGTGCAACTGATAAACTTAACGTTTAACAAATTATAATAACTTGTCAACATAGCTTTGAGAACAAGCAGCTCTTCTTTTCCGAGTTATGTCACTTTTGAAGCAAAGGTGCGTTATTTATATACCGCACCTTTGTTATCATATAAAGGATCTATCATATAAGAGATCATGCCTATTAGACTGTCATATAAGGGATCTGCAAATTCTTTTAAATTACTGAGGGGTAAATCTTAATTTTAAACATTTTGATTACTGGCCCAAAAAGTTGCCGGCCAAAAATATTGTCACTAGCTCTAATTTCAAACTCGAGATTAGATCTTCAATGGTTCTATTTAATCTGCAAAGTGCCTGTTTTCTTTAACACACAGAAAAAAAATTATTTGAAGTAAAAGTTGAGAATATAGGAAATACATTTATATGCAAGTTGTTCAATAAATATTGTAAGGCGTACATTTCTATTATAAGATAAAAACTTGTCTCAATTAATATATTACTGTCCAGGTAGGGATCTGTGGTTTGAATACTGGTTAGGCTTAGGAAGTAAGTTCTTTGCAATATTTTAAATTATTTACGATAACTTCACTCAAAATTATTTACACCATTTACATGATCAGTGGATAAAACCAACAACTTCTAATACAAGACCTAATTTAGCAGTAAAAATTAAAATTTGATATTCACATTAAACCTCATTAAATGCCTTTTTCCCTAAACGTACGTAATTAGTCTTAAATTTCAATATGAAATTTAAGACTAATTACACAAGTTCTGGGAGAAAAATTGAATATACGCAAAATTTGTAGAAAGTGGCGATTAGTGAATCGTACAATTTAAAGCCGGCGATATATTTGATTTTCCTGCAAAACAATATACTCGTCCATTTTGTGGAGTTTTGCGTATTTTTTACCAACCATTTTTTTAAAGTTACTCGCCAATTGGCGTGTGGCAAGTGTTAATCTGAGGCTCTACTAAAGGGTCCTTGAGTTCAAAAGTTTGGGAACCACTGCATAAAACTATTGGTGAACAGGAACAACCGGAACTGTCATACCGATTGATTATATAATTTCCTTATATCGTAAAAGTAAAAGGGAAGTGTTGCGATGGGATCAAAATTCAAGACTCTCGAATTTCAATGGCGTTCTGATATTTCAGAATAGGAATCAACTAATTTTCTGTAAATCAGTCGAATAATTTGAGCCAATCGGATGTAATTTGATACCATTAATTCAATTGATGATCGTGAGAGATATAGCAATCCGACAAGGTAAAAGCTTTCAATTTCACAAACATTTTCATTTTAGAGAATGGAAATATAAAACTAGTTATGTTAAAAATGTGAAACGGATATACAGGGTGTCTCAAAAAGATTGAAACGCGCTTTAATTCTTTACCTGTTGGAGATAAATGGGCAATGTCAATTGCAAAAATGTTAAAAGTAAGATAGGAAATAAGACTACGTTAATGAAATAGTCCTCCCATTCATTTTCAAAAAGTTACACTTTTTAAATTTTTATACTACCCCTTTAGACAAATTGGGCCAATCAGATTTTTTTTATTTTTAATGCAACACGATCATTAAAAAAACTGCATATCTGTATCTTTAAAATCAACTGAATTATGATATAGGAAAAAAATCTGACTTATGCCAATTTTCCGTACCATGTGAAAGGCTGATTCATCAGTGAAAATAGGGATCATTAACAAATTGATGATGGAAATTGTTTAGATAAAAAAAAGTACAGTTATTGAAAAGTACTTAAGAATCCGTGATTGCATCGTGAGCCTCCGCGGAATTCGCAAAAATGTCTCCTATGTATTATCATACAGTTTTATTTTTTTGTGATATGTCACAAATTTGCATTTCTAATTTGATATAGGATCCCCATTCACAATGTTCAATTTTCAATTAAATATAACTCGCTCAATTTTAAAGATACAGATATGCGGTTTTTTAATGACTGTGTTGCATTAAAAATAAAAGATTTTCTGATTGACACAATTTGTCTAAGAGGGTCGTATAAAAATTAAAAAAATGTAACTTTTTTAAAATGAATGAAAGGACTATTTCATTAACGTAGTCTTATTTACTACCTTACTTTCAACATTTTTGCAATTTACATTGCCCACTTATCTCCAATAGATAAAGAATTAAAGCGCGTTTCAATGGTTTTGGGACACCCTGTACAGCCATTCATACAAATAAAAATTAATAAAACCATATAAACATTAAATAAGTTTCCTATTATCAAATGTGTCAATACTTTGCATTTTCTTCTGACCAGAAATAAATGAGCAACAATGTCTTGGGCAGAGCAGAACACTTGGGTGGTGACCCCATATGGAGTTGCAAGGCTTTTTTAAGGTCTTGCCGAAATTTTTTATAGAAGACAGAGAGGATACGGAAAACATAGCGTTTACTTTTTATGTCAATATACAGGTTTAAGCTCAAATTTCACATTGGAACTGTGAAACATTTTGTGCAATCTTTTTTTAGTCAATAACTTTTTTCTTATTTCAAAAACATCCTACATACTATTTCTAGCTAAATGAAGCATTTTGACATTTTTAACTGCTAAATGTAACTAATACTGGCGAATGTAAAATATATGCCTTTGTAAAATTGTATCTTAAATTATACTTTCTAAATCCTTACTTTAATTGCAATGTTTGATGGGATCCGCTAAATAAAATACTTCAATTGAGTCACGCCCCCCCCCCCCCCCCCCAAAAAAAAAAATTGATACTCACTACTGGTCTAGAGGAGTTATCTCAAAATATAAAATTATTTACTTTCCTTACATGAAGTGTTATATAGCAGCTCGAAAAAATAAGACAACTTCTATAATATTAAACATGCTTATTTTAACCGGTAACAAACGTATTTATTTGAAAACATCCACCTCCTCCTTGAAAGAATTAACCATCTTGGAAAAAAGTGCACTTTGCAATGGATTCCGGCTCGTGTCGGCATTGGAGGCAATGAAAAAGGCGACAATTTGGCCAAAGAAACCAGGCAAAGATAGCAAATCATATCACCCCCCTAAGACACAAATGCAATTGGAAGATACAGGGTAAGAGAACAAACAATCCATTAAAAATCTGTCCAGATCTGTGAAATTAGTAAAGACAGATGAATTACCAAAACGATTAAGAGATTAAGAACGCGTCATCACAGAGGATTGAAAATTAACAGCGACGGAACAAGAACTCATGGTTATTGTATAAACTGCCCAGAGACGGAACTATCGCCATAACATATCTTCACCTCTCCTGCCATTATAGCGACATTGCAGAATATTGATGAATCCCACAGGAAAACTATACTCAAATTTGATCGTTCAAGCTGCAGAGGCTGTCATATCTGTTCACGGATCTATTAACCTGACTCAAATGGAAACGCCACCATACCAACCAATTACCTTTTTTTTTTCAAAGAGACCAAGTCACGAAAAAGCTTGAATTTGAGTTTGTTTTCTAATATTACAGAAATTCGATAATTTGTAATCAAGTCATTTGTTGTGTGGCGAAAACCTCTTGCACCATTCCAACATGCGATCGACTAGCGAGAATTCTAAAACGCTTTTTTCGAATTAGATAGTAAGACCATAGTAGAAAACTTTTGATCTAACCGTTTAGTCTGGAGCTATCACGCGATAAGCTGTAGGCTCTGTCTCATCCGACTGCCAGTTAGATCCATCAGATTTATTTAAGTAGAGAAACCTCATATCCCAATATTTCATTGCATTGACGGCATCTTTAAATACGTTACAAATCGGATGTGTCCAGCTCAACACTTTCCTTAATAATGAGCACATTTCGATATCATGCGCCAAAAATGGAGAGGGGGGGGGGGGGGACCCAGCCTTCTTGACACCTGACCTCATTAAAAATCAATAGGCTAATTGTTAATTATAAAAATAAATGTACCCAAATTTAGGGAAATCGATTGTTTCTTTTGAGATATTAACGATTTCTGTGGGAAAGGGATAATCTGGAGAGCATTTAGTGATAACACCAAAAAATTGTTCACTCTTCATTACCAGTTTAAAATATTCATGAAGTACCCGCTGATTTGATATTTGTAGCTCTATTTAATTTTATATGCCCCCCCCCCCTTCCGTTAAGATATAAAAAACGTGTATAATTTAAGAAAATTGCACAAATGAGCGCTCTGTCAACGATGATCTACCTTTTAAGAAGTAACACATCATATATAAAATGGCCGTTTCCGTAACATATTTTAACATTATAAATTTAAAAAAAAAGGTTTGAAAAATTAAGAACCTTCCCTTTGTATGTTCACATCGAAAATCAATAGGCATATGTATGAAATTCATAGATTGAAATAACCTTCACCAATATTATTAGATTTGCTTAAATTATTCGTGAGTTAGCCCACAGAGTAAATCAGATACACAGACCCTATTTAACACTAGAACCACGGAAGCGGTCATTTTGACCGCATAACTACTTTGAGAAACGATTCCTCCAAAACGGCGAATCCCAGCTCATTGAAATTTTATGACTTTTCTTAAAGTTATTGAAAACACACAGAAAAATATTCTAGGTTTTATAATAAGAGAACAAATCAACAATCTCCCTAGAACGACGGCAGCGGTCAACTTAGTTATGCGGTCAAAATGACCGCTTCCGTCGTTCTAGTGTTAAAGTGACAGATTCGTATTCAAGGACCATCAAAATCCGAGTGTCGAATTTTCAACTGCATCACAATACTTTCCCTTTACTTATATTATATCTTATAAGGAAAGTATATAAATTGCAAGTCATCAAGTGCTTGTATTTGTCCCGTTTACACATTATACGCGATTGTTCCTGTTTCACATCATTGTAACATGAATGATTCACAGATTTTAACTATAGATTTTATGCTAATATGAATTTACGAAAATCAAAAGAAATCTAACGTATGTCGACTAAAATAATTGCACCCAATTTCATTCTATTTGGGTAAAAAATTGACACATTTCCACAAATCAAGTCATACAAATATTAGACAAATCGAGTGAGAATAAAATATAATTTGTAGTTTTAATTTGTGAGATTGCCGTACAGAGGTCAGAAATCCTTAGCATGGCAAAAACTCTGAAGTTTAACAGGCGAATTCGTCTTCTGACTAATGCATTTCAACATTGAAGAACACAATAACACGAATAAAGGTTTTATAATTCATTTCTGCTGTAAATCTGTAGACTTTTGGTGCCACTTATTAAAATAGGAACACCCAATAACATAAAAATCGTTTGATTCCTGAGAGAGATATCGCCCTCGCTACGGAAACGTTTTAAAAATCCTGAGGTTGGTTCATCCTAACTCTTCAATAAGAGTTCATATTTATTTTTTGCAAAAAGTACTCTCAATGCATTCACGAATTTAACAATTACGAACATATTAATTTATTATTTTTACTTTCCCTACTACACGGTAATGTATAAGGAAAGTATCGGAATCGTGTCGAAAATCGCAACAAGAATTTTTTACGGATTTACATATTTCAAGCATTCTAGAACCCTGAAAAACAATTTTTAGCGTTAGATCTGTGTGTGTCTGCGTCTGAGCAATGTATGTATCCACTCTAGCTGAAAAACGAATCTACCCAATTTCACATAATTGAGTGGATAAGTCACTAGTGGGTGACTCTGGTGCAATTAGATTTGGGTACGATTCGGAAAGAAAGAACCTGCCTTTGTTTCCGAAAGGGTGAGCAGAAATCGTCAAAATCTAAAGTAAAAGACTGTGTATGCTCAAATGTATCAATTAAAGGTCTCTTTTATACGCAATATTCGACAACAAACAGAATAAGGCCAACCTCATAACTTCAAGATGAATAGTCCTCGAGATATTTTAGGTTTTCGCATTTTTACTATACATCACCTTTGAAAATGCGTCCAGTCTCCTAATGAAAAAAAGAATTGAATTAAAACTACAAATTCGGTGTAATTTAAAATAATTATCCGAAATTCTATAAAATACTTTGTGAAATTAAACTCAGTTTAAATAATTGTGAAAGAAAGAAAGCGAATGAATTTGTGTCTGTAGGGAAAATCATGTGTTGCCCACATCAGATTTCTTTCATTTCAAATGAAAAACGTATAATAGCTGGAAAACGGCAAGTATGAATGCTATCGAGATATAGGAAGATTGATATATAATGTTATTCCCTTTCAAAGTAAAAATTTAATCTAAAATGAATCCTTCTTTAATAATTTGAAACACAAGTATTTTATAGAAAATAAATCAATTTTCCAAAATAGTCGAAGATTGAAGGTTTGCACGAAAATCATTAGAAACCTAACGTATATCGCTAAAATAATTGCACCCAATTTCATTCTATTTGCTCTATCCGTTTGTAAGATTGTCCTATCGAGACATTTTTATAAATGTTGATTCCTGTTCAGGGATGCTCGAAACATGCAGATCCATCTAAATCCAAATCACACATCCGATCAATACTTTCCCTTTCCGATGCAATGCAAATTTGGTAATTATGTTCGATGCTCAAAATAGCTTTTTCATATAAACTATATTTTAGCTACAACACCTTAAGTATGACATCTATTTTATCTGAGGCATGAGTACAAATTTAAAACAGATATTATAAAAGGACTCTTAAAAGTAAAAACTGATAAGATATATTTCACTCAATAGTTAATGAATTGTATTTTGTGAAGGAAACGAGATGTATATATCAGTAATAACATTGCCATTTCTGGATTACAATTGTGTTTTTTAGATTATTCAGAATTTCGACAACTTCATTCGATCTTATTAAATATTATTCTAACATATTTTTGACACTTACCTCCACCGTTCTTGTAGCACAGGTAGGGGAACCTCCACACATTGCCGAGGCCGATGCAGAAACCCATACACGAGAGGACGAACTCGATCTTGTTGCTCCATTTTTCTCGCTCCCTGAATTTGGGGGAGTCTTTTGTGGGAGACCCTGGGGGACTGGTCGGCACCCTGTTCATGGTCACCGCGCTTTCTGTAGTCATTTTTTTTAAATTCTTATTATTAATCGCACGAGGATACTATTAGCTCTCTGGGCATCGAAGCTAAGCTGAAGAGTGGATCGCTTTGATGAAGACGCTCAAAATAAATGATGGTCGGGAGCAGCGCCATCTGGTGCAGGAAATTGGAATTGCTGCACATGATCTTGCGGTAATTAAGGTGATTGAGTATATTTTTGTGTATATATTTTAATGTATTGTAAAGAAAACCTAGGCAAATACAAAAATACTGCTTCAATGGCTATATTGCTTATCCTCTCAAAAGCTTTTTGCTCGCAGTTTGCTCTGCAATTTCAGACCTGATTTTCCCAATCCGGTTTCAGTTCGGACTTGATTTTTCTGATCCGGTTCCAGGTCGAACCGGAGTCCAGCTTTGTTTTTCTTAATTCACTTTCGGCAGAGCACGAAAGCGAATTAAGAAAAACTAATTTTGAGAAATATGTAACTGAAATTTAATAAAGTACGTGAAATTCATGTGTTCATTTCAGTTAGGTAAAAATAAAACTTTTCTCATAATTCTTCGTACAAAAATTACATAAATGTATGTGCTTGACACATTTGATTAAACATTCTTTCGGGACGAATTAAGCGACTCAAGTGCTTTCGAGCAGAGCCAGGATCGGGTTTTAAATTCGAAAATTTCTTTGGTTCGAGCACTGATACTGTCGAGCAGACCGGGTAAAAACCTGACATTTAAATCCGAACAGACATCTTGTATTTAAAGAAATTTCCGCTTCGAGAAGTTGAGGTAAATCAGCACTGCACAGATAAAGCTTCCAGGAAGGGGTAAGGGAGGACTTGTCCACTGTAATGGAGACGAAATTCCAAATTTTGTCATATATGTTTTTTTTTTAATTCAACACCCTTGAGTTTTATTTTTCTCGTGAAACTATAAAAGTCATAAGTTTGTGAACATGAATACAGGAGATTTTTTACAGCTTGCTCTATATTAATAAAATATCTGATGTGGGCAGCACATGACTTTCCCTATATAATGCAATGACTTTACTTCTTTGGCAGCGAAATTGGTTCCTTTTGGCAACTTACTAGTTAAAAAACAAAATGACTTATTCATACTCATGAACAAAATATTCATCAAAATGCAATTGACATTAATATCGCATGAAATAAATGACTATTGCCTAATTATTTGGTGTTAAAATGCGAAACTATTACAAAAAGTAAAGTCTTTCATGACTGGAACGAAGCAGATCTACGAGAATGGTGTTAACAGATTTGCTATACAATATATAGTATTTGGAAAGTGCAGTCGTTTTCTAATAAAAAATTAAATGCGAATTGATCATTTATTTATCAGTATTGAATGTTCTGATTTTTAAACAAGTCTTTCAAAAATTCATTAGAAATCGTGCAATATCTCAAGAACAGTTAATGTTAACGTTCTAAAATGTGTTATTCGTTTTCTAATAAAAATTTATTCATGAAAGAATTATACATTTATCAATATTGAAAGCCTTGATTTTTTTAATAACTTTTTCAAAAATTCCTTTAACAATTATAACGGGTGGGGGCTCAAACATTATATCGCGTTTAAAATCAATAGGGTTCCATTATTCACTGAATGTAATAATTGTACCAAATTACTTTCGAAACCCTTCGTTCGTGATATATCGCATCTAATGACTCACAGACACACACACAAGCATACATAAACGCACACACTAACATACATATACACACATACATACATGCATGCATATATATATATATATATATATATATATATATATATATATATATATATATATATATATATATATATATATATATATATATATATATATAAAGATATACTAACCAAATCAAGTAATACCGAAATATTAAAATCAACAAAACAGTTAAACCGCGGCCGCAATGCCGAAAAAAGAAATATACAGCACTGGTTTAATTTTGAAGATTAATTAGACTAGAATCTTTTTCAAGTCTGTGCATAATATTTCGTTATTACTTGATTTGATCATTATATCATTCTACATATTTACCCATATACTTGTCTGCAGCATTATGCGCGTATTGTAGTATTTTGGAAATTTTGTGTTATGTCATGTAGTTTACGGATTTCCGTATATATATATATATATATATATATATATATATATATATATATAATTTTTACATCCTCTTAAACATAAGCCTTACTATTATTAGCCCCAGTTTTTTGTAGCTCTTTTTGTATATTATTACTTTTTCTTACCTTTTCGCATTATTGTTTTTTATTTTTTACGAATGGCAACAGTAGATCATTTCTTTTTTCTTCCCGAATGGCAACACTGGTCTCTTCATTCAGGGTTCCAGGGTTTGACTGGTTCGGGCATATGCAGTGTTTGTTCCAGGTATTCAAGTTTTCTTTTATTTTTCCTTCTTTATGTATGTTGTCCAAGTAGAAATAGTTTATAGATATAATCTATCTATTTCTTCCGAAACATACATACTTTTTGTTTGCTTCGTCAAAATACTTGGACCCGAAGAAGAGTTTTGCGAAGTGAACAAGTCCATTTTTTAAAGCCTAGCCCTTGTTCAAGTGTATAGTAATAATGCTTGATTTTTTTATGTTTTTCTATTATCGTTTCCATACCATTGAAATTTGTTGATTTTCTTTAACTTGATGACTCGTAATTTGTATTTTTTTGCATTTGATTGAAGATTTGCTGTTTTATACTTTTATTTTGTAGATGTTTTAGAAAGTTAGGTTTTTCGAGTTGCAGTTTCTCACTTTTCTTTCATTGGATATATATATATATATATATATATATATATATATATATATATATATATAATAAAAGTTTAAAAATCCCATGAAAGAATAGAGAGAATTTTCAACTCAAAAAACCCCAACATTACAAAATGCCTTACAAATAAAAGTATCAAACAGAGAACAAACAATCAAATGGAAAATATAAATGCAAACCTTTAGTCATCAAGCTGAAGACAAACAAAAAATATTAATGGAAAGGAATCGATAAAATAATATCAAATAAAATCCAAGCATGAAAGCTTTACACGTGGACAAGCCCTAGGCCTAATAATGAATTGTTCATTTCGATAAAACTCTTTATCAAGTCCAGATATTTCGTAAAAATGAACACAAAACGCATGTTTCTGATATCAGTGATAGATTATATCTATAAACTTAGATAACCTGGACAACACGCATAAAGATTGAAAAATAATAGGAAACAAGAATACCTGAAAAAACACTGCATACGTCTGATTCATTGTTAGCCTTGAATAAAGAGACCAATGTTGCCAATCTCAAAAAATAAAACGTTGAGAACTGCTGTTGCCAATCGTGAAAAATAAATAACCGTAATGCGAAAAGACGATAAAAGGTGATATTCAACAGTAAGAACATGTAAATACATGGTAATGCTTATTCAAAAGAAAGTGGATGTCAGGCTAAAATAAGATACTAAGAAGAGAATTTAAGTATAATCTACCATTCCAAACTTCTAACTATACTATGTACTAAATAAGCTGGATATTTATATAATTTGCTAGTAATTTTTAGTTCATTAATATGCATAGCATGAAATTTTTTATCAGATAATCTATAAATTCTAAAGAGTTGATTATGTATAACATTTCTAAACAATTGAATCGAGTAACAGGAATTAAAAAGTAATAATTTATTAATGTTAAAGTTAAAAAAGTCTTTTTTATATCATATAAATTAGTAATTATCCTATTAGTAGGTTCAATAATAAGATTTAAGTCCAAAAAATTAATGCTATTACTAATAGTGGCTTCATTAGGAATTAGTTCCAAATTATCCGGATAGAAATCTATATCTATGACACCGTTGTCTGTAAAGACCAAACAAATCAGATCATCAACATATCTGTAAATTTTATAATCTGTGGAAATAAAAGATTTTTCATAATGATAAAGGTATAAATTAGCTAATATACTGCTACTACAGCCACCTTGTGGAACTAATGAAGCCACTATTAGTAATAACAATCCTAATGAATCCTAATGAATGAATATATATATATATATATATACATAATAATGATAATAATAATAGTTTGAAAATGTAATGAAAGAAAGGTGAGAAGCTGCAACTCGAAAAACCTAACTTTCTAAAACACCTACAAAATAAAAGTATAAAACAGCAAATCTTCAATCAAATGGAAAAAAATACAAATTACGAGTCATCAAGTTAAAGAAAATCAACAAATTTCAATGGTATGGAAACGATAATAGAAAAACATAAAAAATTAATCATTATTGCTATGCACGTGGACAAGGGCTACGCCTTAAAAAATGGACTTGTTCACTTCGCAAAACTCTTCTTCGGGTCCGTCCAAGTATTTTGACGAAGCAAACACAAAATATGTATGTTTCTGAAGAAATAGATAGATTATATCTATGAACTATTTCTACTTGGACAACATACATAAAGAAGGAAAAATAAAAGAAAACATGAATACCTGGAAAAAACACTGCATATGTCCTAACCAGTCGAACCCTGGAACCACAGACTATTATAGTATTCTGTGCCTGGAACCCTGAATGAAGAAACCAGTGTTGCCATTCGCAAAAAAAAAGAAATGATCTACTGTTGCCATTCGTAAGAAATGAAAAACAGTAATACGAAAAGGTAAGAAAAAGTAATAATATACAAAAAGAGCTACAAAAAAACTGGGGCTAATAATAGTAAAGCTTATGTTTAAGAGGATGTAAAAATAAAAGTATTATTAATACAAGAGAAAGGTGATGTCTGGCTAATATAAGATACTTTGAATAGAATTCATGAAAATCCAGCTAATCTAAACTTTTCAACTATACCATTTACTAAATAAGAGGGATATTTATATAAATTGCTGAGGGATATTTATATAAATATTTATATAATTTAGCTGCATTTGAACAATAAATTAAATGTATTTTGAATTGTCATTCTTTTAATATTTTTACTTAATATCTTTACATATTCAGTAATTTATATATATATATATATATATATATATAAATATAAATTAGTAAATCCAATGTTAGAATGTATGTAGTAACTCATAAAACACTATTCCAAAATTTTCTACAAAATACAAAGAAATAAAAGAAATTAAGACATAAAGAGGAAATAATAAAGCGTAATGCAGGTCATAAAGACAAAGACAATCAACAAATTTCAAAAATGAGGAATCAAAATAGGAAAACTAAAAAATCAAGCAAAAAAGCTTGCACATGGAAGAACTTTAGGCTTAAGATAAGTTCATTTCGAAAAAATTCTCGTCAAGTCCATATATCCCTTCGAAATGAACACAAAAATGCTTGTTTCTGAAACACAAGATAGATTTTATCTATAAACTTGTGTTATATGGACGACAAGCATATAGATTGGAACAATAAAGGAAACATAAATACCTTAAAATACACTTCATTAGTGCAACCATGACGAGCAAAATATGACTAGACCAGTGTTGCCATATGCAGAAATGAAAAGATGTGATTTGCTGTTGCCAAAGAGAGTAATAAAAACTGTACTGCGTAAAAGCAATAAAATGAGATATTCAACAGTTAAAGCTTCAAGATAAAAAGATGAAAATATAATTTCAAGTGAATGAAGAAGTACGGCTAAAATAAGATAATAAGGGGAGAATATGAGAATTTTAGGCTAATCGAAACTTATTAACTATACCATTTACTAAATATGCAGGATATTTATACATTTTACTGGTAATTTTGAGGTTATTAATGTGCAAAGCATGAAATTTTTTATCTGATAATCTATAAATTCTAAAAAGTTGATTAAGTATAATATTTCTAAACAATTGAATCGAGTTGCAGGAATTAAAAGGTAATAATTTATTAATATTAAATTGAAAAAAATCTTTTTTATCATATAAATTAGTAACTATCCCATGAGCAGGTTCTATAATTATATTTAAATCCAAATAATAAATATTATTACTAATAGAAGTTTCATTAGGTATTAATTCCAAATTATCCGGATAGAAATCTATATCTATGACATAGTTATCAGTAAATACAAGACAAATCAGATCATCTCTCTCTCTCTACATATCTGTAAATTTTATAATCTGTTGAAGTAAAGAATTTTTCATATTGATATAGGTATAAATTAGCTAACATACTGCTACTACAGCCACCTTGTGGAACACCTGAGACTTGTAAGTATAATTTATTACCTTGAAAGACATAATTATTGAAAAGAACAAAATGGAGAAGCTTAGGAAAATTGGTAAATTTAGTAAGATGAGAATGATTAGTAATATAAGCATTATATAAAGCTAAAATGACATCATATAGATCAGTGATCTTAATATTATTAAATAGATCTTTAAAATCAAAAGTTTGAAATCCTATTATTTTACCAAGTGTTTTTAATTTATTTTTCAATTCTTTACTGTTATTTAGAATAATGTAGTTATCACTAGAATCTCGTAAATTACTATTTAGTACATTTAAATAATTTAGTAATAATTTACTAGCAGTAGTAGAGTATGAATTATGACCACTAGTAACAGTTCTAAATTTAATAGGATTTTTATGAAATTTAGGTATAAGCACAATATATGGAAATGTCAAAAATTTATTATTAATATCTAAATCACTATACATATTGATAATTTTCAATTTGATACTATTAAGAAAGTGTAAATCAATTTTAAATAGACTATTATTTTTTAAATAATCAAGCAGATATTGAATATAGAATTTTTTACAAATAATAGCATAATTATTAGAGGCTTTATCAACATAAGTAATAACAAAAGATCTATGTAAATCATTAACAGAGTGCTTTATATTATCCATATTATATATAGATCTAGATAAATTAATACTACAAATGGCATTTTTAATAGATCTTAAAATAGTAAATTTCCACATATTAAATGCCTCTAAAGGCTGAGCATATTTAGAAGCTAATCCATAAATAAATTTATCAAGGTCCAGATTGATTGACTTTAAGACTTGTTTAGAATTATTACATGAAGGTAACCTGAATTTAGTGCCAAATGACATTATAGTTCTTAAAGATTGATCTTTTACAATGGCTAAGTCTCCAGTAACTATATGACCCAAGGGTGGATTTATAAATTCAGCATAATTATCAACACTACAAATACATTCACCATCTACATTTGTTAAGGAATCTATGTCGACTGAGAGAGATTTTGAAATTGCATTGTAATTAAAAATGGTTCTTCCAATAGGCTTGTTATATTTAAAAGTTTTAAAAGTTTCAAATCCTTTACAAGCAATAAATGATGAAAATGATTAAATAAATTCTTAAAGTTCATGGAATTATAAATAGGATGCTTAAATGATATTACACAATAAGAATTAGAACAGTTATTATTATGAAATTGATTAAGTTTTATTTTTAAATATTTTAATCTAGTAATGAGCAAATCATAGAAAATATGATTAAAATGTTCATTAGTAAGATTTAACTTTAAGAAAATAGCATAAACTGTATTTAATTGCTTTTTTTAACTGCAAATACCCATGATTTAATAAATTTCCATTGAAATGTGTTATTGAATTGTTGATGCATACTTTTAATCTCCGCTTTAAAATCATGTTGGGAGGAGCTTCCTTTACCGCGTTTAAATCTTTTGAGTTTAGCCAATTTACTATTATGTAAAAGAGGATTAAAAAAAAGGTGATTAAAAATAGAATATTTATTATCTACAAAATTATTCTTAACAATATTACCATTGAGATATAATTTATTTAATCCATATGGAAACAGAGTACATTGTGATTTAATATAGAAGTGTTCAAAGAATAATCTATCAGCAGTATTTGTTTTAATGATGTCCAAAATATGTTTAGTTATATTTTCAAAACCATGATGAGCAAAGTGTTTATATTCGATTTTATTAGAAGTAGGAAGAAAATTATTATTGTGGATATATTTTTTAACATGATCTCTATGTACATTCATACGTAGATGAATAGGATTACTGGTCTGTCCTATATAAGATAAATTACAAATATTACAAGATAATTTGTAGATGCAATTAAAAATTTTACAGAAAGTCTTATGACTATTTAGATTAGTTATTTGTGAGTTAGAAGCAAATGGGCAGGTTTTACAATTTTTATTCTTACATTTATTGAAGTTATAATTTTTAGCTGGGCAATTATTATATCCAAAACAATCCATGGCACACTGTTGGTAAATTGATATCGGTCTAAACAATTCCCAACAAAATTGAAAATCCCGGGCAATATTTATCAAATTATATAATAACAAGAATAAATATATTTGCCAGTGACTAAATCAAATAAGATGTAAAATTCATAATAGTTTAAGTAATATAAAGAGTATGACATTAACACATATAAATAATATAAATAAAAATAAAATAATTGCTTATATATAAATATATACAACTAAGTCCATGTAAAACCTAATAAAATATAGTAAGGAGGATATTACAAGATAAAAAGAAATGATTAACAATATAAATATAATCAATTCTAAACTAGATTAATTAAAACACAAGGTATAATAAAATATATATACTGTGTAAATCTTGAATTCACATGGAATCCTGTCCAAAAAGTAATAAAAAGATTGTACTAAAAAATACAGTTTATAAAAGGTATCAATAACACCAATACAAAAATCCCAAAGGCAGTTACCCAGTCATAAAATCACAAAACCAATAAAATAGTAAGAAATAATAACGATAGATGGCAGCACTAGAATGAGAAACTTCTAATATTTAATAACTAATAGCAAAGAAAATTTGCAGTAAGATTTAAAAAACGATAGATGGCAGCACTAGAATAAGAAACTTCTAATATTAAATTACTAATAGCTAAAGAATAATTGCAATACATATATTTACCAAATAATAAAACAGAAAGGAAGACAATAATTAATAATACTTTAAGCAAAAATATAATAAGTAACCTAAGCAAATAAAAGAAAAGAATAAAATAGGAGAATGAGCCACATTAAACTACAAGTAACATTGGAAGAAAGTAGAGATAGTAATACATAATAAATAAAAATTAAAATAAATTCTATTACTAAATTTAGCGCAAATGCAGCATAAATTTGAATAGATAGCAAATAGAATGTTTCTTTAATACGAAACATACAAAAGCAATTAGGAATAAGGATAGTTCATAAATGAAAAGTTAGATAAACTAAACAGCGTAGTATAAGAAAGTGAATGACAATGCAATATACATTTAATTTATTGCGCAAATGCAGCTAATAAATAAAATGTTTTCAATAAAAATATAAATTAGTAAATATATATATATATATATATATATATATTTATGGGTATATATATATACATATATATATATATATATATATATATATATATATATATTTACTAATTTATATTTTTATTGAAAACATTTTATTTATTAGCTGTATTTGCGCAATAAATTAAATGTATATTGCATTGTCATTCACTTTCTTATATATATATATATATGTGTATATAATCTATCTCGGTCTTCAGAAACAAGCCTTTTCTATTTATTTTGAATAGATACTTGGGTCTGAAGACGAATCTGTTCAAAATTAATTACTTTTTAAGCCTAAAGCTTTTCCTCGTGTATGACTTTAATGCTTAGTTATTTTTTGTTTTTATATTTTCTAAATCTCACCATAGATATATGTTGATTTTATTTAGCTTGTTGACTAGATATATTCATTTTATTCTCCTCTTGATTGATTAATCTCTATTTTTTACATCTTTTTACGTTGTTAGCATATTTTAAGTTATGGTTATATGAATTACAACTTCTCTCTAATCTATCATTGGAATTTTATATAATATTCTAATATATATATATATATATATATATATATATATATATATATATTTATTGTGATTGATAGTTACTGATTTTATTTAAGACTTTCCACAAAACTATTCCCAAATTTCGAAACTTTCTGAAAGTTTGACCGCGTTTAATCTCAACCACAGTATCTACCAGTAACAAGATCTTGATATTCTTGCAAGTATGGTACAAATGAAGCAAGTGGCAAGTATGATACAATTGAAGATATCCGTAGGATCGACAAAAATAATTATAGAACAAAAACACTTTTAAACTAGATTATTTTTACATTATCTATATCTATAAATCTATTTCCTACGGGTGTGTGTTAACACGTATGCAATTACTCCTCGATTACAACCGGCACTATTGAATGTGTAACTACTAAAACCAGCTTCACGTTTGGTCCTTTTGAATACTCAATCGCACGCAAAAGCAATAGAATTCTAATATTCACAAATTGTATATAATAATTACTTTCCGTACATGCATATTATATTAATTAGGAAGCATTTAAAATCTTCAATTCAAGTTTTCGACAGATTCACACGTTTTAAGAATCCCTGAACACGAATCAAACGTATTTGAGATGGTGGATATAGGTGTATGTGTGTGTCAGTATGATGTGTACGTATGTAAACCTGTGAAAATGACATACCAAGAACTAACTGAATGCATGTGGTTCGATTACCACAGCCTGTTAATACTGGAACAAATTCTGCTGAATATAAAAACTTTAGATGATTTTCTTTAATCATATAACACCAACTCAGAAGAGTTATTCTTATTAAACAAAACAAGAAAGATCAATCATGCATAAATCATTGATTATGAAACACGTTCCAACTTTAATGAAGTTTTATTTAAACATCTCTAAAATGCGATACATTCCTCGGTAATATTTTTTAAATTACCACAATACTACATTAATTTATTATATTTGAAAACTTGAAACTTCATCGAAAACAATTAACTTTATCAAATGACGTCATTGAAATATAAATTGCCTGGTTTAAACAATCTCTAAAATGCCATACATTCAGGGGTAATATTTTTAAAATTATCGCAATACTACAATAATTTATTATATTCGAAAACTTCATCGAAAACAAATGAACTTTATTCAAATGACGTCATCGAAATATAAATCGCCTGGTTCTCTCTATAAAAGCAGCATTTCATTAATTTACTTTTTTCCATTCTTTTCATTCATCAAATACTACAATAATTTTTTTTTTAAACTTAAAACCAGTGAGGTACAAGTAATTGAACTCTATGCTTAAAACTTCGTCGAAAAAATCGTTTGCTTCTCTATGCAAAATCAACAAATGTTTCATTTATATCAGCTGTATTGCAGACTCTAGAGCTAAATAATTTTTCATTAAAGAAATGCAGCAATTCTTATACAATTCATTCTACATCTTTCGGTATTTACATTCTCCATAAAGGAAAATTAGGTTTCGTTGTAGAAATAATCAAAGTTTGATGATCATTTGAACTCAAATATATTATAAGTGCGTTGTTTTAGAATGTAGATGCACAGAATTTAAGCAAAAATAAAGCCGTTTTAAGACGGATACAATACTAAATATAAATTAAAAATGACTTTAAAGATCACGATTTTAACACAAGATGGATACCATATTTTATTTCGAAGTGGGTCACATGATCTATTCATATAACGGTGTGGCGTAGTGGGTAGCATGGGTTTATAGTCACAGCCAAATAACTCTCGAGTGACTTCAATTCTTTATTTGTTTACAGCAATTCAGTAATATACGGATTAGGTTACAAAGGTACCCAAATCTGAAGTGAGGCGAATAGTCCGCTGAGGTCAATCTGACGTGTTCAAGAAAATGTCCAAATCAATTTCCCGTGGAAAGTCTATGAGAGGTGATTCTCTGGCGAGGTTTCAAGATGAACTCTCTCGCGAATCTTCGGGATGAAGCTGACGTAAGTCCACGATGCGGTGACGTCCTGTCACTGCAAATGTTAGACCCAGGTGGTCTAAATTTTAGACTACTGGTAGTCTATATGGATCGTGTCCTACAGGACACTCGATCTTTCTTCCGTTCCCGTACTTAGGTCAGGAACTGTCGCAGAAGGCTTCTGCTCAAAAAACAATAGTACAGGGCCTATGCCCGAGAAGCACTCTCTTTCCAAAAAGACGAGCTCTCTTGTCGAAGATCAGATCTTATCTCCTCTCGAAAACTCTGCTCCGGTCGCCCTCAGAAAAAGAGCCACCAGGGGACAATTTTCTCTCTATTTTTTTTATTGGATCTTAATATCCGTGATGTCATTTTTCTTGAGTCTCATTTGTCCGGAGACTCGTGCCAGTAAGTCTAAGGGACCCTCTCCTCACGTCTGAAAGCTCACATCCACGCGATCACTCAAGGCGGTTCATGCCAGCTTAGTCTTTCTTTTAAACTGTCAATTTTCTAGACTTGGTGGCGCGGGATTCGCGACGTCCATTGTTCTGGTGACCTCTGCCATGTTTGACATTCAAAGGGTCATAGGTGTGCCCGGTCTGGAATTTCCAAGCCCCAATTCCATTTCGGGGGGGGGGAGATTTAATTACAGTTTCATTTGGTGAATTAATTTAATTCGGCTCAATCCCTCCCCCTTTAGGGAGATTTTGTCTAGCAGGCAAAATCTGTAAGGCAAAGGGTTAGACATGGTTCACCTGACAACATCATTGGAGGCAACAAGGATTAAAAAAAAAAAAAAAAATTAATATATACACAACACAATTCCTACAAAAATTATAAAAATATATACAGCACAATGCAATACAGTTTTTTTTCCCTAATCTGGCAGCATTCTGCTCAGACAGTCTGCATGTCCGATCTCCTTTCCAGCCCGGTGAATTATCTGATAGTTAAAAGGCTGTAGAGCTAGGGCCCATCTCATCAATCTAGGGTTCTGACCAGAATTTGTCTTAAGGAACACTAATGGATCGGTTTCGATTGTGAACTTTTGGCCACCAAGGTAATGTCGCAGCCTTTTTATTGCAAAAATTATGCCTGCGCATTCCTTCTCCGTGGTTCCAAATCTTTGTTCAGTTGTCGTAAATTTCCTATTCAAATATAATATTGGGTGGTCAGTATTATCCGCCCCTTCTGAGCCATTATTACGCCCAGCCCTTTTAAAGACGCGTCAGTTTGAAGGATAAACTCCTTAGTGAAATCGGGTGCGTATAACACAGGCTTTTTTGTCAGTTTTGTTTTAAGCTCGTTGAAAGCGCTCTCGCACTCTACCGTCCATACTACCTCCTCCTTCCTGTTCTTTCTTTTCAGTGCCCGAGTCAAGGGTTCGGCAATAATTGCGTAATTACGTATATAGCGTGCGTAATAACAACTGAGGCCTAAAAACTGCCTGATTTGGGTTTTATTTCGGGGCGTCCGAAAATCTAACACCGCTTTAATTTTCGCCTCGGTCGGCGCCTTTGACCGTTCCCTACCATGTGTCCTAAGTATTTAACACAACTCTGTCCAAATTTGCATTTGGCAGGTTTTACCGTTAGTTTGGCAGAAGCAATTTTCCTCAAAAAAACATCCAGGTGTTTTAAATGTTCACCCCAGGTCTCTGAGAAAATGGCAACGTCGTCCAGGTACGGGACACAAAACTCCCCACAACCCTGTAACAATTGTGCCATGAACTTGGAGAAACAATAGGGGGCGTTGACTAAACCGAACGGAAGCACTAACGGTCGGTACGTTCCGAAGGTCGTGACGAACGCAGCTAACCTTTGAGCCCTAGGGCTCAAGGGGATCTGCCAGTACCCCTTGGTCAGATCAATTACCGTAATGAACTTCGCTGACGACACCTTCTCTATCCTATCATCCATGTTAGGTAGCTGATAATATTCTGTGCGAATAATTGAATTTAACCGCCTGTAATCGACACATAATCTCGGGTCCTTCCCTGGACTTTCCACCAGGATTATGGGTGAAGTATAATCTGACTCCCCAACCTCAATGATTTTTAATTCCAGCATTCTCTTAATCTCCCGTTTCACAATATCG
Organism: Amaurobius ferox; assembly: GCA_951213105.1. Lineage (NCBI taxonomy): Eukaryota > Metazoa > Arthropoda > Arachnida > Araneae > Amaurobiidae > Amaurobius > Amaurobius ferox. Next base: position 115,077,085 of record OX578153.1, on the reverse strand, counting down.
TTCTGTCTCGGGGACGTCCTATACGGTTTAGAGCGCACGGGTTTATTACTTATAAGTTCGATATCGTGCTCTATTAAATGCGTTCTGACTGGATCATTTGAAAATAGATTTCCATGCGTTTTCAATAATTTCCTCAACTCTTCAATCTGTTCTGAAGTGCAGTTTTCTCGTAACGCACTGTCTGTGACGATTTCCTCGAAATCAAAAATGTTGGGATTAGATACGGGATATGAAATATCCAACTCCGAATCCTTCGTTTCCTCTGCAACATTTTCGCTTATTAAAACATTTACGCACTCCACGCGCTGGTGGTATGGTTTTAATAAATTTACGTGGTACACTTGTACCTTTTCTGATTTCCCTGGCATCCTTACAGTGTAATTTGTCTCGGATAATTGTCTCTCAATAGTCCCGGGATCTATCCACTTAACAGCTAATTTATTCGGCCGGTGCGTCGCCAAAACCAAAACCTGATTCCCTGCCTTAAATTCTCTTTTAACGAATCCCTTATCATAATACCCCTTTCGTTTTATTTTTTTATCTGTCTCCGTTTCCGAAGCCAGCTGTTGACAATGCCTTAATCGGTTTAAAAGGTCAAATACATAATCCGTGACCACGTCATCTGTTATCGGCTCGCGCGCCCACTGCTCGAACAATAGAGTCTCCGGCGTCCGAAGGTTCCTGCCGTGAACTAACTCGGACGGACTAAATCCAGTAGATTCGTGGGTGACATTGCGTAATGCCAGCAAGACTGAGGGGAAATGTCGCTCCCATTCAGTACCGGTTTCGGCGCACATTGCACGCAAAAGTCTTTTAATCGTTCGGTGAAATCTCTCGACTGGATTTGACTGGGGGTGATAAATAGAACTATGGGTGGTTTTCACTCCAAACTTTTCGAAGAACGTCGTAGTCAAGTTGCTAGTGAAATAGCTTCCATTGTCCAATTGGACTTCCCTCGGGTACCCAATGCGGCTAAATAACAACAGGGCATCCGTTACGTTCTGAGAGCTTACCGTAGATAAGGGTATAGCTTCAGGATATTTAGAGGCTATGTCAATACAAGTTAGGAGGTACCTATTATTTTTCGAAGATACCGGCAGCGGCCCTACGGTATCTATGTTTATTTTTGAAAATATTTCTGAAATCACAGGCACAAGTTTAAGTGGGGCTTTTTTCTTTTCTAATGATTTCCCCACCCGCTGACATGCATCGCAAGTTTTTACCATTTCTTCGACGTTTTTAAAGCATTGAGGCCAAAAATAGTGTCTCAAAAGCTTATCCTTGGTCTTAGTAGTTCCCATGTGCGAACCAAAACCTTCATGACAAAGACTTAATATTTTTGATCTATACTTAGTGGGAATCAACAGCTGTTTCCTAACTAACCCTCGGTGATCTGTCGATTTTCTGAACAGTAATTCGCGTTCAATTACAAATTCCGACGTTTTATTTTGCTCTACCTTTTCCCAGAGAGACTTTAAATTTGGGCATTTTTTCTGTTCCTCTAAGAATTCAGTAGCGTCTACGTTTATTAATTCTTGCGTAGGGTGTGGTTCATCCGGAGGTAAATCAATCGGTTCTTCTTCCCCCTGTATTAATTCTTCACTTTCCGCCACATTTGCGGATTCTGACTCAATCAATTTTAATTTTTCATCGGAATTTCCTTTATTTCCCGTTTCCAAGCTCCCTTTTGGTTTTTCGGTCGCTTTTCTAGATTTGCTTTGACTCCTCGTAATCATAGCATTAATTCTTTGGGGGTTATCCTTACTTGAGTCGATTAATTCTTGACTTGAGTTCCCCAACAGATAGTGATTCATTTTTACTGATTTGCCCACGATGGCTGCTTTGGTCCGAATGGTTCCGAATTCAGTGCTTTCCAAAATCACACGGGCTAGCGGTAAACACATAAAATCATTTCCTAAGGGTTGCTTTACCCACACGGTCTCCCCTGTAAAGTCTTCAGGTTTCACTAAATTGATGGACGCAAGATCTATGCTACTTCCGCTGTCACGAAGTATAAGCGTATCTATGGAATTCACTTTCGCCCGGCTTAAATAGGGTTTAAACGACGTATTAAAATGGCCGGTCGTCTCTAGATTATTTATAATCTCCGCGCCCCTTTTTGATTCGGTACAGTTTGTACTGATGTGTCCGATTTTCCGGCAGAGATAGCACGTCACACTTTTCTTTCGCTCGAATTCCTTCGTTCTCCAATCGTTATTTGTCTGGTTAGCACTCGACCCATTTTTAGACCCGTTTCTAGTTACATCCACCCTTTTCCCAGCTTGGGTTTGTTCGGTTGTTTTTGAGCGGTCTACAAATTTCCTTTCGGGAGGTTTAAAAATTTGGGGTTTCTTTAGAAAACGTCTAGATGCCTCGTAATCATCTAATTTTTTCGCTAGTTCGCTTGGTCTGTTAACTTTCCCCCAAATATCGATGAAGTGTTCTTTCACTTCGGCCGACACGCGTCTTTTTAATTGGTCCGCCACCATCAATTCTTTTAAAGATTCAAAATCCTGAACCTCTATTACTCTTAACCATCCTTCGAGATATGCCCGTAACTCAAAAACGAGGTCTTTCCAGAGCTCTCCTTCTCGTTTTTCATGCGTTTGGAATTTGGTCCTAAGGATCTCTGAGTTAAGTTTAAACCTTTCCATCAGTACCGACTTAATATGTTCATAGTCATCGACTTTATCTTCGGGCTCTCTAATTATAATTTCGGCGATCTCAATCGGTATCAAACTAAGTAATTGAGTTACCCATTCCTCCTTATCGATCCCATTTTTACGAGCTTGGCGCTCAAATAATGTCAGAAATAGAGCCATATCCGACTTTTCGGGTTCATATTTCTGCATCACAGATTTTAGATTTTTAGGGGGTCTCGCTCCCTCGTGACTCGACGAGGCCAAACTAATCGTTTCCCCACTTTGAGCCAAACGTAATTTTTCAAGTTCGTATGCCCGTTCCTCTCTTAATTTTTCTGATTCCGATTCCCTACTGGCTTCATTTAATTGTCGTTCCTCTATAATCGTCTCTAACATGGCCTTAACACCTGGTTCGTCAAAATCTGGACTCTCCTGAATTTTTTTTACAAGGTCGATTATTTTCTCGTCATCTCCCAACTCTAGACCTAATTCTACAACGAGGCTTTGAAGATCAGTTTTTCTATGCCTTTTCAAAAACGCCATTTCACCTAATTCGTGAATTCACGGGGAATCACTAACACAATGCTTTAATTATAACAATAATCTAGTTTCTAAAACGTCCCTTTCCAAAGGTCAATACACACAGTACCTATAATTTCTCCCACAATACACTAATCCCTCTTCCCTACTTCCCAGCTTAACCATAAGACTCTCAGCCGAAAAAAGGGGAGAATTCCTTTCAATCGCAACTGCCTGGGGTGGGTCAAGCACGGCTTAACTATCTCCAACAGTCCTAAGCCTTTACGGATTATAACACACAATGCCTATCTCCTTACTGACTAGCAATGGTTATACAATTTACATTGAAGAAAACTCTTAGTTGCAATAACACTTTTCCAAAAGATTTTATCTTGGTCATTCAATAATAATTATTCGGACTCTTGTGCAACAATTTAGATAAGTTTAAATGCAACTTCCAACACTATGCAATATTATTGTATGGCATTAAATTAACTTAATGTAAGACATATATAACAACACTTTTCCAAAAAAATAGTTTACTGAACTGGAATATTTTAAAAATTTCCTTTCCCTAAATTTAATTGATTTAAATAACTTAATTGCTCAACATCCTTCACAGAACCTAGACTTGCATACCGTTTGACAGTTACGCACATACAACAATTTAATCTGGTTCTTAATTAATTTAGCTATTTTTCACAAATTACAAATTAATCTTATTTCTACCAAAATTTTGTTTGCCTCTAAAGAATGAGTCAGGCTTACCTTGTCTGACGACCCTGTGCTCTGCGTCGATGTCACTCAGCTCAATGATGATGCAGTCTCCTCTGACGTAACCTTTCACCACAGGATGACTCGCAACGGTTTCGGAAGGGATGTGGCACTCGCTCCTGGACGGGATGTCCTCTTAAACTCTTGGACGGGATGTCCTACAGCTCCAGTCCGCCGTGGTTCGGTCTGTTGACTTGCTTCAACTTCTTGATGAAGTGTGGGCCTGTCGTCTTTAATTTGACGACTAATTTATCCAACTCAGCTGCCACCAATATGGCTGTGGCGTAGTGGGTAGCGTGGGTTTATAGTCACAGCCAAATAACTCTCAAGTGACTTCAATTCTTTATTTGTTTACAGCAATTCGGTAATATACGCATTAGGTTACAAAGGTACCCAAATCTGAAGTGAGGCGAATAGTCCATTGAGGTCACTCTGAGGTGTTCAAGAAAATGTCCAAATCAATTTCCCGTGGAAAGTCTATGAGAGGTGATTCACTGGCGAGGTTTCAAGATGAACTCTCTCGCGAATCTTCGGGATGAAGCTGACGTAAGTCCACGATGCGGTGACGTCCTGTCACTGCAAATGTTAGACCCAGGTGGTCTAAATTTTAGACTAGTGGTAGTCTATATGGATCGAGTCCTACAGGGCACTCGATCTTTCTTCCGTTCCCGTACTTAGGTCAGGAACTGTCGCAAAAGGCTTCTGCTCAAATAATAGTACAGGGCCTATGCCCGAGAAGCACTCTCTTTCCAAAAAGACGAGCTCTCTTGTCGAAGATCAGATCTTATCTCCTCTCGAAAACTCTGCTCCGGTCGCCCTCAGAAAAAGAGCCACCAGGGGACAATTTTCACTATTTTTTTTATTGGATCTTAATATCCGTGATGTCATTTTTCTTGAGTCTCATTTGTCCGGAGACTCGTGCCAGTAAGTCTAAGGGACCCTGCCCTCACGTCTGGAAGCTCACGTCCACGCGATCACTCATAGCGGTTCATGCCAGCTTAGCCTTTCTTTTTAACTGTCAATTTTCTAGACTTGGTGGCGCGGGATTCGCGACGTCCATTGTTCTGGTGACCTCTGCCATGTTTCATATTTAAAGGGTCACAGGTGTGCCCGGTCTGGAATTTCCAAGCCCCAATTCCATTTCGGGGGGGGGGGGGGAGATTTAATTACAGTTTCATTTGGTGAATTAATTTAATTCGGCACAACGGTCACGTGATCTATTCATATAATGGGGGAATTATTATTTTAATTTTTATTTTAAAAACTACTGAATATATTTTGCTGAAAATTTTTTTATATATTTTATAGGATAATTTGAATATTTTCTAAAACTTTCAAAGCAACGTGTGAGTTTTGAATTTGCTTAAAACATGTTTGAAAAATTAGGTCCCGTAAGGTTCAATGTATTTCATTTTTTGAACCCGGATTCAATCCAAAACTAATTGGGTGATATTATTCATTTATATTCCCATAGGTCCTATACAGACCGTCTGAACAACATACTGAAATTTCAATTTGATAAAGTCATTTTTACGGCAGTTATCGTGCTAACGGACAGACAAACAGACAGAATGAACAAAGTCATAAACACTTTTCAATTATGGTGTGAAGTGTTAAAAAAAATAACATTTATCATCAAATAGGTTCATTTACCATATGCAATATTATGCAACACATCTGGTAACATTATTCTCATGGATCTAGTTTGTTGCATTCCCGAGAGACAATGCTTTTTATAAAAGTTTTTTATTCCCGTCAGAGTATTCGTAAGTGATCATTTATTTCATGGGATATTAATTAAATTTTAATTACATTTCGATGAGGATTTGAACGTGAGTATGAATAAGTCATTCCGTTTGGACTGACAAGTCGCCAAAAGTGCCCAATTCCAATTTACATGATGTACGCGTTTCTCTCATGACAAAAGACACGTTTCCTATTTCAACGCCAACGAATTCGCTAAATTTCAATTATGCCACTTAATATCGATAAAATAAATACCAATGAAATTTGGATTTGAATTTTGAATATGCGTACAAATAAATAATTCTGTTTAGTCAGTAAAGACGCGTGTAGGTCAAAATTTTAATTTCGTGGTACATGTTTTTCAATGTTAATAATGTTTTAATTAGAGTAAAAAAAGAATCTGGTGTGGTCAACACATGACTTTCTTTAATGCAGCGATTTGACTTCTTTTACAGCAAAATAAGGATAAAGTTTCAGCTAGAAATTGCATATTAAAGTGGATCCCTTTTCTAAGTAACTATTTATAAGTATCAGGTTATCTTACATTTTGTGAAAAATTAAAGACAAAGTACTAACATCAGCTAAAGAATAGTCCATATATTAAACTATTAATTTAATAATTAATGGTTTAAGTTTCAATCATTTCATTACGGAAATTCAACATCCAAATTCTTATTGTGTTTTTATATGTTGGTTGATGATTCGTGTCGTGTGTATTTGAGTCAGATTTTAAACAGATATAACAGCCTCTGCAAGTTGAATGATTAAATCCATAGATTTTCTTGTGAAAATTCATCAATATGGTTTCATATGTCAATAATGTATTTAACATTTCATTGTTTAATTTGGAAAAACTGAATCTCGTTTTTATGACAACCATCTAATAATCGTACGCAAAGTCAGAAAATGTGCATTCAAATAAATAAAGCCATACAACAGTGTTATTCGCATTGAATTAAAATCGCGTAAATATAAAGTAGCGCTTTTGCGATGTGATTGGTCAAAAATAAAATAATTTATTCGTACTCGTGCGAAAATACAATTGGCACTTAATTAATATCCTATGAAATAAATGACAGTTGGAATATTTTTACAAAACATATTAAAAACATTCTCTTTTCTCGTGAATGGAAATAGCTAGCAATCCAAATTTGGATGTAAATAGACTTTCCGCATGATACTTCATTGGAAAAGTGTTCCTATTGGACGATACTTAATGATTTTTTAATTTTACATAATTGTTCAGTAAATTTGTTTGAAAAACATATTTATTTGTAAATTCGTTTTAATTATTGAATGTTCTGATTTTTTTTTTCAAAAATTCATTCAATGTGGGCTTCTTCCGAAACGTCAACCGTGTTTAGGATCAATAAGGGTTCCAGTGTTATAATAATCATATATAAGTGTTATAATAGTTCATTATAATAATCATACCAAATTACGTTCGAAACCCTCCATTTGTTAGTAAAATATCGTTTCCGTCCGCACCCACACGCACGTTCAACCCCCTTCTGCGCACACAGTTTATTATATGCGAGCAATGATACGATGGTTACCATAGTAATAGATACGCTTTTGAATGTCAATTAAGAATATTTTTTCATTAAACATGACGAAATCAGAGTAAAATTTTGAATGTTAATATTAGAAATCGATTTTTTTATACTCAAAATTTTATTTTTAATCATTAAAATCTTTTAACCCGTGGACTATTTTGCATGGCGAAAGCTTACAGTTAGTTCTACCCATAGATCTAATGTCGACCTGTCTCTATGAGTACAGTAGTATATTTCCCAATATAAATTTTATAATATTTGATTCAAAAGTGACAGCTTTTACAGTTTGCTTTTATTAATTATGCATTGAAACGCTGGTTAGTAAAGTAAAATAAACAAAACAATAATGGAAGTAGAGAGGAAAACGTTTACCTTTTCGATGCCCCCCCCCCCCCCCCCGTTCTCTTTTTCTCATTATAGAAAACGTGAGCGCGATACAATGGAGGGTCACTGTACCTTTTGTATGTAATTTTCTAATGTCACATAAATATATCAATTGAAAACTAAAGTAAATACTTTTTTATTTTGTTTTCCTAGGTACTTAAGTGGGATCTAGGACAGAGCGAATTGCTAAAGAGAATGTCAGTATCAAATTTCATTTTTAATAAATATTTAATAGACTTTCCTCAATTTGGTTTACCGTCTTTAATTTTTTACGCATCTTTTCAGGTAGGGATCGCTTCATTTTACCCACCCTGGAAGCATCCCCGCCAAACTCCAAACAAGCGGACAAGGAGACCCTTATTGAAAAACCTTTGGAGACAGAGACGAACTCCTGGAGGTGGAGGTGGAACCTGCGACTCCTCGATCCTTGCACACCATAAGCGATGTCCGGGAACCAGATCGGAGCAAAGTCCCGAAAGACCACGACAACGAATTGAGAAAAGCTGCTTTAATTATTTACGCATCTTTTCAGGTCAGGATAGCTTCATTTTACCCACCCTGGAAGCATCTCCGTCCGGACTCCAAATAAGCGGACAAGGTGACTCTTCATGAGGAACCTTTGGAAGCAGAGATGAACTCCTGGAGATGGTAGTGGAACTTGCGACTCCTTGATCCTTGCACATCATAAGCGATGTCCGGGAACCAGATCGGAGCGTAGGTCTAAAAGACCACGACAATGAATTGAGAAAAATTGCTTTAATTTTTTACGCATCTTTTCAGGTCAGGATCGCTTCATTTTACCCACCCTGGAAGTATCCCCTGCCGGACTCCAAACAAGTGGACAAGGTGAATCTTCCGGAAGAACCTTTGGAGACAGAAACAAACTCTTAAAGGTGGTGGTGGAACATGCAACTCCTCGATCCTTGCACACCATAAGCGAAGTCAGGGAACCAGATCAGAGCGCAGGTTCAAAAGACCACGACAACGAATTGAGAAAAGTTGCTTTAATTTTTTATGCCTCTTTTCAGGTCAGGATCGCTTCATTTTACCCACCCTGGAAGCATCCTCGGCCGGACTCAAACAAGTGGACAAGGTGACTCTTCTGGAAGAACCTTTGGAGACAGCGACGAACTCCTGGAGGTGGAATCTGCGACTCCTCGTTTCTTGCACACCATAAGCGTTGTCCTGGAACCAGATCAGAGCGCAGGTCCAAAAGACCATGACAACGAATTAAGAAAAGTGGCCGAACCTGGGAGTCCTCCTAAGAAGAAAAGAGTCACCTGTGGAGACGCCCCCCCCCCATACACACTTTCCTCTGAAATATTAATAGACATTGAGCAAATATATGACAGCTCAGAAAGACACAACGTCTGTATCATTGAGCGTTATTTCATACTTCCGGTTATGTTCCTTAGTGGATCCGCGTTTATTGTATACGATATTTACTACGAGGCAAGGCTTGATAAAATCTCTAACAGCATAGAAAGATACAACGTCTACATTATTGAGAGGTATTTTACGTTTTTGTTTGTCTTCCTCGGTGGATAGGTTTTTATCGCATATATTATCTACTACATCTTAAACATAGTACCATTTTGAATTTTTCTGGCGAAGTGAAGAGGAATTTTGGTCTTCAAAATATTCCACGGGGGGTTGGGCATGCGTCTCCAAAAACAGGTAGCGATGCTTTCGAATATAATCAAATTCAGTAAATGGTACAGCTGGGGGAGTGGGGAGTGATAAGGATTTCAATTTTCACTTCTAGAGATACCCCTTCCAATTAAAGAAATTACATTTTCCTTACAACATTTAATTTTTAGGATTAAATATAAATAGATCTTAGATGATGATTGATATGGATTCAGTATCAAATTTTAGAAGGAATGGAAAGTTCACTAAGGATTTTCACTTCTCGTCCTAGCTATGTCACATTCGGTTTATCGGTACAAAAAATATAAAAATTCTTAATAGTTCCTCCGAAAATAAAGTATACACGCCATTTGCCACCCTATGAGGACGCCTTCATAAATTTCTTGTTGAAAGTGAGCTTGTCAACTCGCAGTCCTTTGGAACTTCTCAAACAACGAGTTTATGGGAAAGCTAAATAGAGAGTGTCTTTTTTTCCTACAATTTACTATACATATTCATTTTGCGGTATTGTTGGAGCGTAGTGAGCAAAGCGAGCGAAACTCCCTTCTGGAGTCACTTCAATATCAAAATATTTGAAAGAGCATCACTTTAAAACGGCCTATCCGATTTTAATGAAATTTTATTTATAATCAGTGGTCAAAATGTATAGAGTGACTTTTAAAAAAAATAATTCTAAATCAAACAATTTTTACTGAATTTAGCGCTATTTTTAATAAGTAAATTTCCTTGAGTATAGACTGGAGGCAGGTGATAAATGCGCTTATCGCAAACTATCTATCGCGCATGTGTAAAACAAAATGTCGCAAACTATCATAAGATAAGACGTAATTCCAGGTATATTCACTGTTTTGTCAACAAAACAGATTTTAACTGCCTTCGACGAATGTTGTGGTCGGTGTGCGGCTAACCCATAAAAGCCACACATTTCATTTCTAAAGACTTGAAGAAGGGCCCGACTTCGATCGCCCCCCCCCCCCCCTCCAAGCACAACGTCGATGTTGAATTCTATCCAATTTATGAAACTTGTTTTTTCTCTTCGCTAGAAGTTTAAAGGGGGGATCATATCTCTCCTGTGAAATTCTCTAACCCTGTCCTTGAGATCTTGAGAAAAACCTCACACTTCGTCGTTGAGATGGACTTCGACAAAAATGACTTGTCGAAAACCGTTTTGTCGTCTTCGGTATACGCCCACCCTTTGGCAGAGTATATAGGAACCTTAGACAGAAAGCAAAACTTACCTGCTGTGTGCTTCTGTTACATTGAAGAAAAAGCAAAACTGGAGAGCTGTTGTCTCTTTAAGGGTTCTTCTGGTTACGTCAAGACGTGCGGTACAACCATCCTTTGTACACTGCATTAATAAAGAAGCTGACGTTTTCATCCACTACAGCATAGAACAAAAGAACAATGCAATTTATTTGTACCTTTCAATAAGATAAAAATGCAAATTTTTCCTATTAGCTACTTTATGCATGTAAGTTATAACACTGTACAGTCCAACTTGCGAACAGTGCGAAATGTCTCCCATTTGCGGAAGAACCGGTGTGTAGATGTAAACCTTTTGTTACATTTCCATTTGCGGACGGTTTATGCAAATTAAAAAGAGTGACAGGAAGAGGGATTATATTTAACTTTCCCTCCCCCCCCCCCTTTCTTGTCCCGATTCAAATGTTATGTAGCTAAATATGGAAAATCCAAACTAAAATTACAATATTATTATTATTTTATCTTCTTTATTTTGTGTTAAGCACTGTTTCTCAACTGCTCTTCCACGGATCTTCACCATTACGTTTCATATATTTTACACAAAAATTGTAGTCTAAAGTTTCTCCGAATTCATCGTTTCTAAAAAAAGTCTTTGTTTTACTTATTATATTATTTTATGACTATTTTAAGTAAATATCCATCTGAAGAATCATCATTTGCAATATTGTAAAAAATATGTTGATACTAAAAAACGTGAATAGATTTTATTGAATATCCGCTGAATATGAACGATTTCACAAAAAGCAAATGCCAAACTGTAAAATACGTACTTGTATAATTGTGAGTATTTAAAAGTTTCTTATTTTGTTGTTAAAAGATTTGAATTATGAAATATCTCGCCAACTTTATCAAACTATCTAACTTTTACTAAATTTCAAGTTTCTATCGTAACTGCTCTTTTAAATGTTGACTCGTGTATCTTACTTCATATTTTTACAAAACTTAAAGGGGGTGATTCTTTATATTCGACAAAATGAGCGTTTTGATGTACTGTGGTATGGCACCCTTAAAATTACATATATTTTAAAACTCTTATTGTCCCTTTTTACTATCGAACTATGTACTGTAGTACCAAATCTCAAGTCCCTATATCATTGAGAAGTAAGTTTTCTAAACACTGTACATTTTGAACCTTTTTGGTTATGGTGCTTCCCTTCAAGTATAAATTTTTGAATAATCCGATATTAACCGGGTTGTTAACCAAAGATCCACGTAAAGAAAAAAAATCTGATGTGGGTAGCACATGACATTCCTTATATAATACAATGAATTTACTACTTTTACAGCAAAAAAAATATGTTATTCTTATAGTAGATACTTATATTTTTTCCAAGATATTGAATTGTCGCTTTTTTCATTGATTTAACATCATTTTTATCCATTTGGCGATATTTTCTTTAATTTGGTAACATTTAGAAAAGTCGCCAAGTTGGCGACATTCCGCCAAAATCTCGCGAAACATTATGGACGGAGAAATAAGTTATTCTTATAGCAGATAAATGAGTATTGGAGTTTACATACAAAATTATTATTCAAAGTATCTTTTCTCATGAATGGAACGAGCTAGATACACGAGAATAGTATCACCCAATTTATCGCATAATATTACGTATGAAAAGTGAACATGTTTCTCAACAGTTAATATATTTTTTTAATTTATGGGATTTTTTGATAAATTTATTTGAAAAATGTACAATATCTCGAGAACGGTTCATGCTAGCGTCCTAAAGTTTATGTCAATCGTTTCCTAAGGAAAAATTACATACGAAATGTCTATTTGTGTGACTTTATTAAAGGTTTTGATTTTTTGATGATTTTTTCAAAATTTCACTCGAAAATTTAGAGAGATTCTGAACATTTGATTGCGTTTAAAAACAATAGACTTCCAGTATTCACGGATTGTGATTTTTGTACCAAATTTCATTCGAATCGCTCCATTCGTTCGATGACTCATTGTGAAGGGTCTCTCATTTGGGAGGAGGATTTCCTCTTTGGGGAGGAAGGTTTCCTCATTTGGGAAGTTTGGTGAGGTGGTGCACCCGATGCCTTACGGAGGGTCCAAATGAGGAACTGCGAAAGAAACCTCGGAGGAATGACCTTTGACCTGAGTGCATTGCACAATCGCGTTGAGAGGGGAGGAACTTTGAAAGAGGCACTCTTACGAAAGAGCCCTCCGAAGGATAACCTTTGACCGGAGTGCATTGTACAATTGTGTTCAGAGGGGAGGAACTTCGAGAGAGGCCTCGGAGGGATGACCTTTGACCGGAGTGCATTGCACAATCGCGTTGAGAAGGGAGGAACTTTGAAAGAGGTTTCAGTGGATGTCGCAATCGCTGACTGACCTTTGACCGGAGGGCATTGCACAATCGCGTTGAGAGGGGAGGAACTTTGAAAGAGGTTTCAGTCGCTGTCACAATCGCTGACTGACCTTTGACCGGAGTGCATTGCACAATCACAGGAGCTTCTTAGCACACGACCTTCCTCTGTGCTGGTTGATGACGAACTGAACTATGTTATCAGTGGTGACGTAATTAAAGCGCCCTCTGGCGAAAGTTGGTGAGTTGCTGCCATCTATCGGCATTTTTTTTAACTTCCAAAAGAATTTAATTTCCACTTGTCAGGACTGGGGTTTGATCCCGGAGCTGTTCGATTAGAAGACTGGCGTCTTATCCGTTATGCTACAGCGCTCATGCCTCGTACATTCTTATCGTCCAAGTGTTCTCTGTGAAAGTAAACGGAAGATAGATTATTTTCAGGGCTGTGTTATGAACATTGGAAATTATTAGGGGGAAGCTATATTTTGTAACAGGGAATGTATTTTATAAAAGGGATGAGGTACTTATTAATTTTTCGGTGTGTTTGGTATGTTAATTTCTTCGGAGTGTTTTAAAATGCATTTAATAGTAAATTACGGACCTCAAGTGAACACAAAATTGTGTTAAACACATTTAACCATTTTAAGTGTTGCGAATACTATGATTTTTTCTGGAATAGGATTCAACCATTTTAAGTGTATCTAAAAACAAAATGTAATACTGCATTATACTTAGCTATTTTCAAAAATTGTGTTAAGTGAACAAGATTCGACCATTTTAAGCGTGTGTTTAAAAAAAAAAAAAGCATTTAATAATAAATTACGGACTTCAAGTGTACACAAAAATTGTGTTAAGCAGGTTCGTGAATGGGATTCAACTATTTTAAGCGTTGTGGATTTAAAAAAAAAAATGTAATACTGCATTATACTTAGCTATTTTCAAAAATTGTGCACTTTTTATAAAAATTTATAAACTTTGTCCAGTTTTAAAATTTTAAAGCAATGTTCACATGGATTATAAATAATTAATCAATACATACCATTTTTATGCCATGATACTGCTTTTACACCATTTAGAAGTTTTTCTTTGCTTTTTTCTCACTACTAATTGTTGCATGAAAGTCTTATTTAAGTGTTTAATGCGAATGAATGTTCTGGTTCGTGAAAACAAAGTTATGGCTTTTAGTGATATAGAAAGTGAAATGTTTGCTAACTTTGACTGCAAGTTCTTAATGACGCATTTCTCTTTTGATATATATGCGCCATGCATTTCTAAGAAAGCATTCTCCCACTTTTTTATTTCTTCTGGAAAATGTGCCGTTGGCTTTTAGTTTTATTGTAAATGAAATTATTATGCATTATATTTCAACTTTGATGATTTTAGTTTTGTATTCTAAGCTTTTTACATATCAAAACGAAATGTCCCATAACTTGAGATGATGTAAATATAATGTCAATATCATGATTAGTAAAGAATTGGGTTTCATGATTATGTATATTAATAACAAAGTAAAATGCTTAAGGCATTTAAAATTAACTTTACATACATTTTGCAATAAACTAAACTGTGTACATTAGCTTACAAAATGCTAATATCTCCCCCCCCCCTCCTCCAAAAAAAGAAAGAAAACTCCATAATTGCTAGAATCAGAAATATAAATTATTTTTATATATTTTAGATACTGCATATGAAGTCGATTTTATTTTATTAATTTTGTTTTTTGGATTACTTATAGGACCACCTATTTTACATATCAATGAAACATGTTAATCATAAGTATTTTTTATACTGCTATATTAAAAATATTATTTTTAGCTGCGGTATTAATGGTATGTGAGACTTTTGTGCCATTGGCTCCTTGTTTTAATCGTTTAACCGGCTTCAAATTCAAAAATTTAGCCCGAAAATCTTCATCAGAAAAGTGACTCGAACAGACAGTTGCGTTAGCAATGGTTATTTTATCCCCTCTTTTGCACTTCATGATCCATAATTTTTAGAGTGCAGGATCTTTTGGAAATCTATGAAAACTGATAGATCCCATTGACTTCTTATAATAATTTAAACACAAAGCAACCGCGCAGCAACCAGGCATTTTTGCGCTCACAAAACACAATTTATATACAACAATTAATCAAAATTATACTTTATATACGTGAAAATATTAATATATATACATCTATAATACACAAATTTACACTTAAACTTCACTTTTACGATAGAATTACAAATTGTATTAAAACAACAACTGACACAGTCTATGTTTTCCCATAGAATTGAATACTACTCGGCTAAACTGGCACTTCTCCTTCTAAACCAGTGACGTCACGAACGGCGATAACCTGGAATACTGTCAACAGCGGCATTCTGGTCTTTTGATCTCTGACTCTCCCTGTCTCTCTCTCAGAGCTTATCATTCTTAAAATATGGGGAAAACGTGCATACTTATTTGTATATTTCGTCAGCAACTCAGACTCTCCTACCCAAGGGGATTATGACGAAAACGGGTAAATTTTTGCACTGTTCGCAACTAGGATGTCCTTAATTAGGAAGAAACCATGCAACACAGTTATTTCATTATAACAAACTAATTTTTACTTTTTTATTCGTTGTATTGGGATTTTTTTTTTTAATTATTTTGCAGTCTGTCTGTGGTTGATTTTTCGTGTACATGATAGCTGCGAAAATATTCATCGATTTTTACAAAACTTTATATTCGGCTTTATATGCGAAAAATCTAAAATTAGATAGTATTTTTTAAAATTCGAGAGAAAACTTTGAAATTTTACATTTTCTTAGCATGGTAGCATATGGTAAAATATGACTTAATTATGCATAAAAGGGGTTATTTATGGCTTATTGATCACGAAACTTAGTTTCAATCATCATAGTGAAAAATAGCAATACAATTTTTGTGTTTGTGACGTCATGTGTCCACCTCGGGGAAAGAGTTCCCCCTCCCCCGACTTCACACATTGCCCAACTTGGTATTAATCGAAATATTCTTTCAAGTCCTTTAAAATGATGAGTGTCATACTATAACTGTGATCATTTGGACAAACGATATAGGTTTTTCAAATTTTTTCCTGCAAATTTTGCCACATTTACAAAGGGGGGAAAATTACAAGTTACTTAAAATTGAATTCTGGCAAGAAAAAGTCGAATTGAGCCACAATCCAGTTAACTTTATTTTATTTTTGTTATAAGCGCGTATACTGTTAAAACGTTCTTTGATTTTCAGGAATTCGTTGTGAGTTCAGGTGTTGTTTGCCATCAAAGATTTATATTTTACATCCCACGCTACGTCGAAACGTTCTAGAAAATGTACCCGGTGTTGCCAGGGCTTCAAGACGCAAGCCCTTGATTACAATCATATTGGAACATGCAGCGAATTCTCGAAAACTAAAGGACGCTTTAGCAATATGCCTGTTCATAATAATAATAATTAAAAAAACGCTGAGCCAATGGTGTTAAGATGGAAACTCTGCAAGAATATTATGAATGCTTCCTGCCTTGGGAGATGAAGTCATCAGTACATGAAAAGTATACATATATATTAAATTAACAAAAATTCGTCTATTAATAGTATAATCAAAATTTGCTTGAAAGATAATTTTTTTCGATCTTCCCGATGGTTAATTAAATACTGGGGTCTTTCAGAAGTATAGGCAATATTTATACAGTATTATACAGTATTTTTTTCTGAAATTTACACTTTTATTGGTATGTGGTAAAAATTTATAGTGATATGTAGATTGGAAGCAGAGATATGAATTTTTTCCTCAAACACTATCGCCAAAAGTGGAAAGTTATTTATATACAATTTTTCAAAACTTTGACGTTTTATAGTTCAGAGACTATGTGGCCTAGTGAAAAAAAATGTACATGGTTTAATATCTCAAGTTGGTGGGTGTCATGTTCTGGATGAATTGACATGGAATGACTCTATAGTATTTTAACACTATACAACATAGTTGAAAAGTGTTTATAACTTTGTTCATTCTGTCTGTCTGTCTGTCTGTCCGTTAGCACGATAACTCCCGTAAAAATGACTTTATCAAAATGAAATTTTAGTACGTTGTTCAGACTGTCTGTGGAACCTATGGGAATATAAATGAATAATATCACCCAATTAGTTTTGGATTGAACCCGGGTTGAAAACATGAAACACGTTGAACCCTATGGGACCTAACTTTTCAAACATTTTTTAAGCGAATTTAAAATTCACAAAATGCTTCGAAAATTTTAGAAAATATTCAAATTATCCCATACACTATATAAAAAAAGAATTCAGCAAAATATATTAAGTAGTTTTTGAAATGAAAATTAAAATAATAATTACACCCTTCGTATAACGAGATCACGTGAGCATTATATGAATAAGAGATCACGTGGCCCACTTCAAAATAAAATATGACATCCATCTTGTTTCGAAATCGTGATTTTTAAAAGTTCTTTTTAATTCATATTTAGTGTTGTATCCGTCCTAAAACCGCTTTATTTTTGCTTAAATTCTGTGCATCTACATACTGAAACAAATATTTGAGTTTAAATGATTTTCAAACTTTCAATATTTCTGCAACGAAATCTAATTTTCACTTATGGAAAATGTAAACACCAAAAGATGTAGAATGTGTTGAATAAGAATTGCTGCATTTCTTTAACGCAAAATTATTTAGCTCATGGAGTCTGCAATATAGCTGATATGAATGAAATATTCATTGATTTTACACAGAGAACCCAAACGATTTTTTTGATGAAGTTTTAAGCATAGAGTTAAATTACTTGTACCTCCATGGTTTTAAGTTTAAAAAAAAATATTATTATAGTATTGTGATGAATGAAAGGATTGGAAAAATGTTTATGAATGAAATGCTGCTTTTATATAGAGGCGATTTATACTTCGATGACTTCATTTGAATAAAGTTCATTTGTTCTCGATGAAATTTTCAAATATAATAAATTATTGTAGTATTATGATAATTTTAAAAATATTACGCAGGAATGTATAGCATTTTAGAGATGTTTAAACCAGGAAATTTATATTTCAATGCCGTCATTTGAATGAAGTTCATTTTTTTCAATGAAGTTTTGAGTTTTCTAATATAATAAATTAATGTAATATTGTGATAATTTTAAAAATATTACCGAGGAATGTATCGCATTTTAGAGATGTTTATATAAAATTGCATTGAATTTGGAAAATGTTTCATAATCAATGCTATATGCATGATTGATCTTTCTTGTTATATAATGTATCCGCACATAAAATGGATACATAAAATAATGTATCTGCACATGGATGGCGGTATGTACATTCCTTCTTCAGTTATCGTGCCCATAACTCATACACAGTCAAGTATATTCGCCTCACGCACACACACACACACACACAGACGGACAACGAGAAATATTCCAGAAGTGTTCAAAATGGGTTCAAAAGATCATGAAACTTGTTTATCTGTGAAAATATCGAATTCAAAATTTTTTGGTTAAGCATTACTTTTCAAAACAGTAGTATGAGAAAACAAGAAAGATCAATCATGCATAAACCATTGATTATGAAACACTTTCCAACTTCAATGCAATTTTATTTAAACATCTCTAAAATGCGATACATTCCTCGGTAATATTTTTAAAATTGCCACAATACTATATTAATTTATTATACTTGAAAACATAAAACTTCATCGGAAAAAATGAACTTCATTCAAATGACGGCATTGAAATATAAATTGCCTGGTTTAAACATCTCTAAAATGCGATACATTCCTCGATAATATTTTTAAATATATCATAATACTACACAATTTTATTATATTTGAAAACTTCATCGAAAACAAATGAAATTTATTCAAATGACGTCATCGAAATATAACACGCCTGGCTCACTCTATAAAAGCAGCATTTCATCATTCATCGCAATACTATAATAATTTATTTTATTCAAAAATTTAAAACCATGGATGTACAAGTAGTTTAACTCTATGCTTAAAACTTCATCGAAAAATCGTTTGTTTCTATGCGTAAATTCAATGAATGCTTCATTCATATCAGCTATATTGCAGACTCCCTAAGTTAAATAATTTTGCATAAAAGAAATGAAGCAATTCTGATACAACTCATTCTACATCTTTTGATATTTACATTTTCCATAAGTGAAAAGTAGGCTTTGTTATAATAATCAAAGTTGGATGATCTTTTAAACTCAACTATATTGTAATTGCGTTGTTTCAATATGTAGATGCACATAATTTAAGCAAAAATAAAGCGGTTTTAGGACGGATGCAACACTAAATTTGAATTAAAAAGAACTTTAAAAATCACGATTTTGAAACAAGATGGATGCCATATTTTATTTTGAAGTGGGTCACGCGGTCTCTTCATATAACGGTCACGTGATCTCTCCATATAAAGGGTGTAATTATTATTTTAATTTTTATTTAAAAACTACTAAATATATTTTGCTGAATTTTTTTTTTATATATTTTATGGTATAATTTGAATATCTCATAAAACTTTCGAAGCAATTTGTGAATTTTATATCCGCTTAAAAAATCTTTGAAAAATTAGGTCCCATAGGGTTCAATGTATTTCATTTTTTCAACCTGGGTTCAATCCAAAACTAATTGGGTGATATTCTTCATTTATATTCCCATAGGTCCCACAGACCGTCTGAACGATATACTAAAATTTCATTTTGATAAAGTCAATTTTTACGGCAGTTATCGTGCTAACGGACAGACAGACAGACAGAATGAACAAAGTCATAAACATTTTTCAACTTTGTTGTAAAGTGTTAATAAAACGAGTCTTTATATTAGCTTTCGCTTAGAATTTCTTAAAATTTATCTTTATCAAGATGGTAACAGCTTAGTGAAGATAATTTGTAATAATATATAGATATTTTGTATTAATATTTAGATAATTTGTATTAATATATACTATTTTGAAACCATTTATATCCATAGCGTAATTCAAACATAGTGATTTCTCCATAGGAAATAATGCTTTGAACATCTTAAGATTCGAATAATTCTAGTTCTAATTAAATGTGAAGTAATACTTGCCTTCAAAATACTAAATCATTAGAAACGTGTTTTTGCATGCAAATTACTAAAAATTTTAGCTAGTTTCAGTTTTTCATATAATGTATCTACACATAAAATTTCACAGCGGTGGTTGCATTTATTCTGGAGCTCCCGCACATTACAAGCACACACACACACATTTTTGTAAATGTTCGAAATATATTCAAACTGTCTTAAAACATGCATATGCGTCAAACTCTTGAATCTGAATATTTTGGGGAAAAAATATTTTCTCTGCGCAATAGTATGAGTAATAATTCAAAATATTACATCATATATTTTACATACTTCCGAAATTGAAAAATCTATCCTAAAATTTGAAAAAGTGTAAACATATTACTTCGAATTTTATTCCACAGCGATTTTTGCGAGCGTCAAATTATGTTTAAAATATAACAAAGCTATATTTGGAAAATATACACATGCATTGCATTAATTTGACGAGGATCGCAAAAGCTGTCAGGTGATTTGTGCTATTTACCTTTACACGTGGTTTCACGGCTCGGGTAGTCATCCGGCAGGTAAGCAGGCGCCACTTAAACTGTTTAATTGTGAATCCATACATAAAGGATATTTGGTTCGACAAGAGAACGCGAAGGAAAAGTAGACAAAATATGCTTAAGGACCTGATATATCGATCGGTTGTCAATAAAATATGTTAAATGAAGTGGTGAAGCGTGATAAAATAATTTGGAGAGATATAAAATCAGGGGCTAAACATACCGAATAAAAAGTTTTATGCTGTATATTTTAACAAGGTTACAAATAAAATGAAATATAATAACTGATTTAAAATGAAAAAAAAAAATCTGATGTGGGCAGCACATGACTTTCCCTACATAATGCAATGAATTGACTTCTTTCATAGTAATAAAATGTATATAAGATCCACAACACACTGTTTTTAACGTGGAATTGCACATTGGGCGCTTTTCCGGATGACAATATATAAAACTGTTTCGAAATACCCAATTAACTTATATTTTACGCAACTGTAACTTAACAATTATCAATATTGATAGCATCCGAAATAAGTAATTGACTCCATATATTAATTTGTTTTAATAATCAATTCATCCATTTAGCATAATATCTGTTAATGTAGCGTCATTAATTCAACTTTTAACGATATTTTTATCAATCTGGGGCGAAATATCGCCATGTTAGCGGTATTTTGCGAATTATGTAAGATTTAATAGTAAAATATTTAGACTTATAACACACTTAAACTAAAGAAAAATATTAAAATCTAAACTATATTTTTGAAATCTAAATTAAAATAGATTTTTCTTTTGATGAAAACACGCAATTTTAAATAAGTTTTTTAAAATTTAGATCCAAATTTCAATTTTTTTTTAATTCTAAGTTTTTCCTGCTCTTTTTGAGGAATAAATCCTGTTAACATCAATTAATGTTCTTTTTGCCTGTAAAATGTATCCTCTCTGTAAATTATTCATTGTCTCCATTAACACTTCATTAAAAAATACTCTCTATAATAATAAAAGGAAGCATCTGTCTGTCTGTCAGTTTATTTGTCTGTCCGCGACACCGCACGATATCTACCACACTTATATTTTACACAATAGCATCTACACCTGAACTTTTAATGAGAAACGATCTATCAACTTCATTTCTCATTCAATAGCTTCACAAACAGTTTCATCGGCATTTCATGTCCTTCTACATGCATTATTATAAACTATGGCCGTAGCTGATAGATCATTTCTCATTAAAGGTTTAGTTGTCGATACTATTGTGTAAAAAACAGACCTGTACACAAGTCTAAGGTTTTTTACACAGTAGCATCTGCATCTGAACAAATGCACGTTGAAAGTTTTTTCCGAATTTTTATTACATTTTTTATTGAATTTTAAAACTTTCAAAGTGTTCAAATCGGCCGTTTACCGCCAATAAGAGGGAAAATCTGCTTTCACCGGCACACGTCCTTTTAACACGTGACAACGCAAACGTATAACAAACATTGTTGTAAGATAGTTAGAAAATAGTCCAATATCCAGCTTCACTTATATATATATATTTAATGTGAGACAACAGAAAATGATGTATTTCAGGGTGTGTGACTCCCATGCAGTTCGTTCAAACAAATGAAACCTGGTCGAATGAATTTATCTGATCATTCTCTAGGTGCTGATATAAATTTCATGAGCCAGAAACATCGCAAACGTTCTTATTTTTGTAGCGGTTTATTTTTAGATATATAATTAAAACTAATACGGCCGCAGTTTGTTATAATGCACGTAGAAGGGCATGGAGTGCCGATGAAACTGTTTATGAAGTTATTTAATGAGAAATGAAAAAGGTAGATTTCGACATGCCGTACGAAGTATTGAAATAAGTATCAACCAAAAAAGAAATGCGAAACTTAGAACCAGTTAAATTGTTATTTTCAGAGTCCTATCCATAAAAATTTTCACAGATGTATAGAACAGTTACCTTACACCTTTCTGGTAGGTCGGACGATCTGGGTCTCAACAACAACAACAATAACAGATGTCTAGGACGCAGATGCACAGCTAGGGTACAACCATACATAATAAAAGATGTCTTGCTGTGTGTATGTATAGTCTGTAGTGGGAAATCTGAACGTCGTATGGCCATGAAGTTTTGTACACGGATACTTCAGGACCCGGGACGATGCGCCTCGGCGAAATTGTTTTGTTGCCATTGCGGTTGTTATAAACGATCATATTATTAATCGTTCTTTAAATTTCGTTCACCGTAACTTATAGCGAATTCTCTAAAACCAAAGAACGCTTTATCAATACGTTCGCTTATGAAAACAGACATAAATAAATAAATAAACTACTGCGTAGGCGTATATTATAGTATAGTATAATATAATATTATATATATATAATATAATATATAATATAATATAAAATAATATAATATAATTTAATATTATAGTATAGTATAGTATAGAAGAAGAGTGGGCTACGCCACGACCACTCTTCTTCTATCCCGAGCAACGACGGGTACATTTTCTAGTTTGCCAATAAAATATAAGAAATTTAATTTAACTATTGGTATAATTGATTTACTCTAAATAATAATACGAGTATATACATAAAAAATATAAGGAAAATATTTTTTTTATTTTCTTGATAATAAAAATGTACACTTTTGTGAGAATGACACTTATTGACGGCAAACATTTTTTCATACTATTGTTTTTAAGAGAAACATTCTCTTGAAACATTTATTTCTCAGGACCTGCTATAGATAGAGTTCATAAGATGATTAATTTCGATTTAGAATCACATTCCGAAGTGAATGAGGATGGGGGGGGGGGGGAGAGATCACATTTTAATTAAACCATATATTTCTCAAGATTGGTTCTATATAGAGTTTAGATGATACCTGATATTGATTCAGCATCAAATTATGGAGAAGGTAGTTTATTAAACATTTTTACTTCCAGTTTCTTTTTCACTTCTGGTTTAAACATTTTCCTTGAAACATCTATTTCTCAAGATAGTCTATAGATAGAGCTTAGATAATTTCTGATATGAATTCGGCATCAAAATACAGAGAGGGTAAAATAATTCACTAAGGAATTCCACTCCCCGGTTCTGGAGATGTCACATCCAATTCAAAAATTTACATTTTCATTAGAACATCTATTTTTCGGTATTTGTTACATATATAACTTTGCTAATGACTGATATGGATTCAGCATTGAATTCCAGAGGAGAAGGGAGTTCACTAAGGATTTTCAGTTCTGTTCTTCCTCCTCTTGCAGCTGGAAATATTTCTTGCAATACCTATTTCTCAAGACTAGTTATAAATAAATCTTAAATGATGATTGATATAAATGCAACAAAAAATTCCGGATGAAATAGGTGGGCTCTCTAAAGATTTCCACTTACGTTTTTTTTACATTTCCGGTTCAAAAAATTTTTCTTAAAACATCTATTTCTCAGGATTGACTATTGATAGATCTTAGATGATCACTGATATGGATTCAGCATTGAATTCCAGTGAGAGTTGGGGTGCACTAAGGACTTCCATTTTCGGTGCTGGAGATGGAAATTCGTATGACTGTACGAAATAAATGCAACAGAGAATAAAAAAACTTAATATTTCCATCAAAAATGAAGGCTACCAATGTACATTTACCACCATATGAATGCTTTTTTATAAATTTCCTGTGTATATTTACTGAGCTATGAGAGTGTGCATATAAGTGTTGGTGCAGGAATCAGCAGAATAAATCATATCAAGCTTCCATTTCACTATTTCGTTAGGCCTTCACGCTCGATGCACATTCGGCAGAAGCATACCCCTACATCCAAATACAATAGTTTATTTATTTCCATTTATAACAATCCGGTGATGTTTTGACAACAATGCCCTTAAAAGTTACAATTAAATTCAATACTATTGAAACAATGTTGGCTTAAAATGCTGCCCTTTGTTAATTTAATAACTAATCAAAAGAACCTCGATACATTCAATTGTTCAAGCAAACATTTTAAATTCACGGTGATTCACATTTATACAAATCGAGTCTTCAAAACGCTACTTTTTAACCGTGTTTAAAGAAAATGTATTTAAAATTGATCGTTGGACTGATATTAGCGCATCATATCGTTCGGCAAGATGACAGGACACCCAACGAAATGAGTAAGATATGTACCTATTTGAAGCAAAACCTTGAATAAGGATCTAAAGCACATTATGGGTCTATGAATTGCTTTTAAACTGTATGTTATACTTAGTTTAGCATAAATCGTCCAACTCAAATGGAAGTGGGGGGGGGGGGGACTCACCTTTTTATTCTTGAGATCATTTTAATGCAATGTAACTTGCTTGAAGATCGAAAACTTAACTATTGTTGAAACCCAATTTAATGTTAAATTAGTATATCTTTAATACTACCTGAAAAGAATTGATCTTTTAATACAAATTGTCAAAATTTTTAGGCCTATTAAATTTATGAACAACAATATTTAGCTTATCTTAATGACGTTTACTCTTAGGACAGATATATGAAAACTATTAATAATTCAATACACAAAACAAATTTCTATTTATTGCACAACGTATTGAATACTCAATGAAAGAACATGCATTTTTACTTTCCTTATATACATAATGTATAAGGAAAGTATTGTGACGGGGTCGAAAATTCGAATTCGAGTTTTCGACGGGAGAGCACGTTTCAAGCATCCCTGATCACGAATCAAACATTTTTGAAGTGATGTCTGTGTGTGTGTATGTGTGTGTATGTGTGTGTGTGCGTGTGTGTGTGTGAAAGTATGTGTGTGTGTGTCAGTGAGTCTGACGATAACTGACGAACGAATGGACCGATTCGAACCAAATTTGGTACAAAAATCACAATCCGTAAACACTGGAAGCCTATTGTTTTTATACGTGATCGAATGTTCAGAACTCCCCTAAATTTTCAAATGAAATTTTGAAAAAATCGTTAAAAAATCAAAACCGCTAATAAAGATACGCAAATAGACATTTCTTATGTAATTTTTCATTAGAAAACGATTGGCATAAATTTTAGAACGTTAACATGAACCGTTCTCGAGATATTGTACATTTTTCAAAAAAATTATGAAAAAGTCACATAAAAAAAAAAAAAATCCTATTGAGAAACATGTTCACTTTTCATATGTAATACCATGCGATAAATTGAGTGACATCATTCTCGTGGATCTAGCTCGTTCCATTCATAAAAAAATATACTTTGAATAATACTTTTGTATTAGAATGCCAATAGTCATTTATCTGCTGTAAGAATAACTTTTTTCTTAGTGCATAACGCTTGGCGAGATTTTGGCGACGAATTTGGCGGAATGTCGCCAACTTGGCGACTTTTTTGAAATGCTGCCAAATTAATGAAAATCTCGCCAAATGGATAAAAATGATGCTAAATCAATGAA
The DNA here is from genome assembly GCA_951213105.1 of Amaurobius ferox. Lineage (NCBI taxonomy): Eukaryota > Metazoa > Arthropoda > Arachnida > Araneae > Amaurobiidae > Amaurobius > Amaurobius ferox. The sequence goes on along the minus strand of OX578153.1, from coordinate 115,051,230 downwards.
AATGACGACTAATTGTCGAAAATTCAATATCTTGGAAAGAATATTAGTATCTACTATAAGAAAATCCTATTACTTTCCTTATATACATAATGTATAAGGAAAGTATTGTGACTGGGTCGAAAATTCGAAATCGAGTTTTCGACGGGAGAGCACGTTTCAAGCATCCTTGATCACGAATCAAACATTTTTGAAGTGATGTCTGTGTGTGTGTGTGTGAGAGAGAGTCTGTGAAGACGATAACTGACAAACGAATGGACCGATTCGATTCAAATTTGGTACAAAAATTACAATCCGTAAACACTGGAAGCCTATTGTTTTCACACATAATCGAATGTTATCCCTAAATTTTCAAATGAAATTTGGAAAAAATAGTCAAAAAATCAAAACCACTAATAAAGTTACGCATATAGACATCTCTTGTGTAATTTTTCATTAGAAAACGATTGACATAAATTTTAGAACGCTAACAGGAACCGTTCTCGAGATATTGCACATTTTTCAAAAAAACTATCAGAAAGTCATATAAAATAAAAAAAAAATATTTCCTCTTGAGAGACATATTCACTTTTCAGTAATACCATGCGATATATTGGATGACATCATTCTCGTGGATCTAGCTCGTTCCATTCATGAAAAAAGATACTTTGAGTAATACTTTTGTATTTGAACGCCAATATTCATTTATCTGCTGTAAGAATAACTTATTTCTTTGTCCATTATGCTTGGCGAGATTTTGGCGACGAATTTTGGTGGAATGTCGCCAACTTGGCGACTTTTTGAAATGTTGACAAATTAACGAAAATCTCGCCAAATGGATAAAAATGACGCTAAATCAATGAAATGGCGACTAATTGTCGAAAATTCAATATCTTGGAAAGAATATTAGTATCTACTATAAGAAAAACCTATTTATTTTACTGTAAAAGTGGTAAATTCATTACGTTATATAAGGAAAGTCATGTGTTGCCCACATCAGATTTTTTGAATAGTAATACAAATTAAGTGGTTGACTTTGCATCTCTGCAGTAAGTTTTCTTTTTTACAATCGCAAATAATTTATCAGAGCCAATCTTACACAATCAGAAAGATTAACAATCATGAGTCTGATTCAGTACTTCAATTTCACAATGTTCCTAGTGGAAAATGAGCAACCTACAAAAACACAGATAATTTATTTAAAACTGGGGTAATTAGAAAATTATAACTACCTAACCAACCAAATTGCAGATCATCCCAATAATGGGAGTTTTATAAGACATTATTATACAGCACATCAGAATCCTTTTTTTTTATATCCTAATAATAATCAACATTGTGTAAACTACCAAACGTACATTCAAGAAATGAAAACACGCAACATGACACTTTAAAAAGGTTTGGATAATTAATTTTGAATACTGAATGAACTACAAAAATGTTCTTCTTTAAATCATTTTCCCAACACTAATTTATTTTGAAGCCGTATTATTTCTGTTTCACGTTCAATTTCGTTGCAAAAGAACTGAAAACTTATTACTTACACTACCTTACTATCAGATTATAGATTTAAAAAAGAAAAAAATCAATTTCAAAACAAATTAATATCGATTTAAAACGCTGATGCGAATGACGAGTTGCGAGTTCCACTGGTCCAGCTCTAGATAGTACTGGATTGTCCTGAACAATCAACACATATATTCCGAGTCTGTAGAATAAGGGTCTAAAACGTATTCTGTGACTTTCGTGAGGCTATGTGTGGAAAACCCAGGCCGTCCGACTCATCCAGAGGACTTGAGCAACTATTTGGACGACCGGGAAGGTGAGGCTATGTGTGTGTTTATGCGATTTGGGCCTTTACTAAAGACTAAGTGAGAAAAGGGTTTAATACACAAGTGAAACCAATCCCTCCCATTTGATATCAAATTTCTTCACATTTGCTTTTTATACTATGAATTCTCATTCGAGATTTTTAATCAAGCGTTGTGCTTAATATTGTTATTTGAACGAATTGTGCCCCATGCAAAGTACGAAACTTATATTTTAAACTATACCTAAAACGATTCAGATGTTCTAAATGTAAGCGTAATATCACACCTGCGTTTCAAAAGTAATGAAACACACAAAAATCTGTTGTGTTCCACATCACTTTTCTTACAGATGAACAAATTTCGATTTTAAGAGAACGCATTGACACAAATTACAGCTTATTTGTAACTTGATATCGCTGAAAATCGATAGAATTTTTACCATTACAAAATTTTGGTGAACGCACCAAATTTCATGAAAATCGCTTCATCATTTCCAGATATATCGCGTTTCTTATTCAAAAATGAAATCTCCAATATCCTAGGAATGGCTCCTGATAACTCCTGAACAAATGTATAAATTTATTTCTGGTTACAAATACTTAGAAAACCACTCATTTAATTAATAAAAGTAAATATACTTAATTCTTTATAATTTCTCCATTTCAGCTGAAACATGTGCCACTTCCAGAATGACATGCTTGTTAACATAAACAGTATCATTGACTTTTAGTAAATAAAAAATAATATATAAATCAGTTACATGCTTTAATATAATTATTTTTTTTTTCTGAAGTATTCGGGAAAAAGCAACCATCAAATACAATAAAATAACAAATAAAGTCTTCAACTGATTCACAAATAAGGAGATCGCATTATCAAAACAATGGCGTATATTCATAACTAGCAGCATACCCGTTCTTCGTACGAAGTATATAAAGAAACTTAAAATTCACAATCATGTGCAAATTCCTATAGTATACTAAATGACATTTTTAATCAAAACATTCTGCTAAAATATTTAACATAATGCTCCTAAAATAAAGTTAAGAATGTCTGTTCTCGCTATTCAAAATTATCTTCAGGGGAAAAACTGAAGAATAAAACATCCTGGCCTATTTTGTAAGCAAATTTACAAAAAATATGGAATTGAATCAATATATGCAAAATAAGAGGGTTAAAATTGCATGGGACCCGTACTACTTATATACGCGAATATTAGAAGATATAACCTGTATTAGTAGATTACATGTATAAATTGAAATTATCAATAAATCCGTAATCTTTAAACCGGAAGGCAGTAATTAATTCAATGTTAAAATTATATGGGAAGATATACCCGTACTACTTATAATGTCGTAGATTAGAAGATATGTCCTAGTGTTAGTAAAAGATTACCCGTATTATAATATGAGTCTTAAAAATCTTTGCCAAAATAAAACAGATTAATTAATAAATTAAAAATATCAATAATCCCCGTAATCTTCATACCAGAAGGCCTTACTTGATTCCAATATATGCCAAAATATAAGCCAATATACCTGTACTATTTATATTCTCACAGATTAGAAGATATAGCCGTGCATTTGTAGAAGATTACTCGTACAACGTACAGAGTTTCAAAAATGTTTGCCGCAATAAAACAATGGCATAAGAAATTGAAAATATCAATAATCTCTGAATCAATAATCCCCGAAAACATCAATAATAATAATGTTTTAATCTGAAAATCGTAATTGATATTATCCAGTCAAAAATACGTTGGCAATGGAATTTATTTTATATACATATCTTCATTTTTAAAATCGGAAAATCTATATAAATAAAATTGAAAATCTGTCTGTCTGTCTGTCTGTCTGTTTGTCCCATCATCACGGGAGAACGGCTGAACCGAATTTGATGAAATTTTGTGGGTAGCCTAGAAATAGCCCCCCTTAAAATTTAGTCTGTATTTTGAGTTTCTACGACCAGTGGTTCTCGAGATATTAGTAAAAAACGAATATTTCGTTTGTCTCATCATCACGAGAGAACGGCTGAATCGAATTTAATGAAATTTTGTGAGTAGCCTTAAAATAGCCCCCCATAAATTTTGCCCAAGTTTCAAGTTTCTAATACCAGGGGTTGTCGAGATATTAATGAAAAACGGAACTTTATCCTAGGAGATCTACTCTCTAACTCCGTGGTTTATCCAAACGGAAAGGATGAAAATCGTTTGTTTAAAACGCCAACGTGAATTAAAACTTCATTTCTGAGCTTAGTGCAGGATTTTTGCATTAATTAGTCACTATCTGAAAGCATGAATTGTTTGAAACAAGAATTTTAATGGAAAATCTAACTCCATGGTCAAGCATTTACTAAACAATGGAAAGTATAAAGAAATCAAAATGGTTATTATTTTTGCATTTTATGGGGAAGAGATCAAAATGGTTATTTAATTTCGCAGTTTATGAGGAAGATTCTTTATTATATTATGTTGCTCAGCAACGCAATTAAATTAAATGTGTTTCTTAATATTTGTTATTATTTTTTCTATTTGAATAATAAATAAATAGATGTATAAATATATTTTGTAAATGAACGGTTTGATTTTTCTTTTAATTATATTAATTACGGACTGCGTACATCACTTTCATTTGACAAAGAGTTTTTAAGCTTTTATATTGTGTTTAGCTAATAAACTCATATTGTGTTTACCAATAAACTCATTTATCCGATTGTTGAAACAGAAAAAGAGTAGAAAGGGTATATCTTCTAATACAATTTTAGTGTTTACATTTAGTATATACAAACGGGATCAGGATGTTTTATTCTTCAGATCTGCAATTTCAGAGCTACGAATTTGGTTGAATATCGCTAACTTGGCAACTTTTCTTAAACTTTGCCAAATTGACGGAAATATCGCCAAATTGCTAAAAAACGACGTAAATCAATGAAATTAAATTCGTTTTTTTAGAAGACAGTACTGAAATGATGTTTCGGTAGCATTTGTGGGTCAGTCTATCCATCCTACTTAATAACACATTTATCGAATTTTTAAAATATCACCAAGTTGATAAAAATGTTTGTGAATCTATAAAAATGTCATGAAATTGATAAAATTGCTCTTAATAAATGAAATTAATTGTGTTTTGTTAGGGGATAGTATTATGATGATGTTTCGTCAATTTGTCGCAAAATGGGACTATCAGTTTTACAGTCCCACTTGGCGATAAATTTGGCGATTTTTTAAGTTATCGCTAAATTGAAGAAAATATCGCCAAACCTTTCATGGAGATAGCATTATTCAGACGAGCATTATTCAGTATGATTTCCATCAATTTATTTGAAGCAACTGATATCATGTCGCTTAGCAATGGAAGTTAATCCAATGTGTTATGTGGCATACGATTTTAATTAAATCTTTTCCGATTTGAATAATAAAGATATGCATATAAAATAAATTTCATTGGCATTGCATTTTTGACTGGAAAATATCAATTACGGTCTTCAGGTTACACATTATTATTTTTGATAATTTCGGGGATTATTGATTCAGGGATTATTGATATTTTCAAATTATTGTACCATTGTTTTATTATGACAAAAATTGTTGAAACTCACATATTGTACGTTGTGCGAGTAATCTTCTATAAATGCACGTGTTATCTTCTAATCTACGAGAATATAAGTAGTACAGGTATATAGGCATATATTTTGATATATATTGGCATGTATTGGAATCAATTACGACCTTCTGGTATGAAGATTACGGGGATAATTGAAATTTTCAATTTATAATGTCATCTGTTTTATTTCGGCAAAGATTTTTTAGACTCATATTGTAATAAGGGTAATCTTCTACTAACATACAGGCATATTTTCTAATCTGCGACAATATAAGTAGTATATATATATATATATATATATATATATATTCCCATATAATTTTAGTGCTTTCATTCTGGCATATATTGGAATCAATTACGGGTTTATTGATATTTTCAATTTATACATGTAATCTACTAATACAGGTTATATCTTCTAATATTCGAGTATATAACTAGTACGGGTCCTATACAATTTTAATGCTTTCATTTTGCATATATTGATTCAATTCCTTTTTTTGTGTAAATTTGATTTCGAAAGGGGCCAGGATGTTTTATTCTGCAGATCTGCCCGTGACGATAATTTTGCATGATGAGAACAGATATTCATAAACTTCTCTTTAGGAGCAATAAATTTAATATTTTAACATAATTTGCATATGAATCTGAATTATAAGTTTCTTTATATTTTATACTCCGTACGAAGAACGGGTATGCTGCTAGTATTTAATAAAAATCTTTTTCCTCATAAACACACTGGATTTAAATCCGTTGCAAATGACATGTTATGATTTGCTTCAAACAAATTGGTGGTCAAAATATCGTCTGAATAATGTGATCTCTAATGAAGGTTTGGCGGCATTTAAAAAAATCGCCTAATTTATCGCCAAGTGGGACAGTCCCACTTGGTGATAAATTGACGAACCATCATCAAAATATTACCCCCCCCCCCTAAAAAAACACAATTTCATTTATTTAGCTCAATTTTATCAATTTCAAGATATTTTTATGGATTTACAGAAATTTTTATCAATTTGGTGATATTTTAAAATTCGCTAAATGTGTTACTAAGTAAGACGGTTGGACTGACAGACAAATGCCAACGAAACACCAGTTCAGTACTTTCTTCTAGCAAAACAAAATAAATTTCATTGATTTACATCGTTTTTATCAATTTGGAGACATTTCAATCAATTTGGCAACGTTTAAGAAATTTGCCAAGTTAATGATATCCAGCCAAATTCGTAGCTCTAAATTTGCAGATCTGAAAATATCGTGATCCAGTTTGTATATACTAAATGAAAACACTAAAATATTATTAGAAGATATACCCATTCTACTCTTTTTCTGTTTCAACAATCGGATAAATGAATTTATTGGGTAGACAGAATATATGAATATATTAGCTAAACACAATATAAGCTTGAAACATCTTTGCCAAAATAAATGAAAGTGATGTACACAGTTCGCAATTAATATAATTAAAAGAAAAATCAAACCGTGTTTTTCTAAAATATATTTTTATATCCATTTATTTATTATACAAATCGAAAAAAAAATAATAATAATTAACAAACACATTTAATTTTATTGCGTTGCCGAGCAACATGATATAAGATAGAATCTTCCTCATAAAATGCGAAATTAAATAACCATTTTGATTTCTTTATAGTTTTCATCGTTGAGTAAAGGCTTGTGAAAAATATAAGCCATGGAGGTAGATTTTTCCATTTAAATTCATGTTTCAAACAATTCATGCTTTCAGATAGTGACTAATTAGCGCAAAAAATCTCCACCAAACTCAGAAATAAAGTTTTATTTCTCTTTGAGGTTTTAAACAAACGATTTTCTTCCTTTCCATTTGGATAAACCACGGAGTTAGAGAGTAGAACTCCTAGGAAAAAGTTCCGTTTTTCACTAATATCTCGACAACCCCTAGTCTAAGAAACCCGAAACTTAGACTAAATTTATGGGGGGCTATATCAAGGCTACCCACATAATTTCATTAAATTCGGTTCAACCGTTCTCTCATGATGATGAGACAAACGAAAGTTTCACTTTTTACTAATATCTCGAGAACCACTGGTCGTAGAAACTCCAAACATAGACTAAATTTTAAGTGGGGCTATTTCCAGGCTACCCACAAAATTTCATCAAATTCGATTCAGCCGTTCTCTCGTGATGATGGGACAGACAGACAGATTTTCAATTTTATATATATAGATTTACTTTTCTGGCATCACGTAGCATCGCTCTTTAAACAGTAATAATTCTTATATACCCTCTATAGAAAGGCCTGATAACTCAGGAAATTGTTAACCAATTGCTTCGTTTCTCAAATTTTCCGAAACTTGTCAAAAGTCGCCAAATTTGTAACAAAGTTCAAGCGACCCGAACCGTTCATCAGCACAGTAGCAATTAGTAACTCTAAATGCTACTTTTCAGTTAAAACTCCACGGTAAAAGATACCGGATATTTATAAAAATACATTTTATGTATTGTGATACTTTTGATTGTTTGCTGGCGCACGCACACACACACGCACAAACACAAAGCGTATTTCCTAAATTTGGCATCTTTTACTAAACAGTGTAACTTTTATAGGATTCATTTTGTCATAAAAAGTATCAAAAAATCGTAACTCCACATTTTCCTGTTGAATAATGTGGTTTACAGACCCTGGCGTCCGGTATCGGGACTTGACGAATTCTTTAGCGCGTACTATTTCAAATTCACTATCCCAAAACTATATCCAAAAAGTATATTTTCTCGTAAATGGAACGAACTAGATTCACGAGAATGGTAATAAAACAAATCTGTTGCATAATGTTGTATATGGAAAGTGAACATTTTTGATAATGCTTACTAATTTTGTTAATAAATTCATTTAAAAATTGTGCAATATCTCGAGAAAGGATCGTGCTAGTATTCTGAAATTTGTATCATTCGTTATCTAATGAAAATTTACGTATACAATGATTACTTATTTATCATTATAGAAATTACTTTCGAAACACTCATTGTTCATGAGATATCGCATCCATATACATGCACACAGAGAGGGAAAGACATAATCTCAAAATGTTCTATTTGAGTTCAGGAATGCTTAAAACGTACCATTTCGTCGAAAACTCGAATCCGAATTTTTTGCCCCCATCACAATACTTTTCTAAGCATTATACTGTGTATAGGGGAAAAGTAAACATATTAAGTTATACTCAAATATGAATCTACTATGGAGACTGTCTCGTCAGTATATGCTTAATGGGCGTATCACAACAAAAGCGAGCTACTCTTCCACAGTATACTCGAGTTAGCTTTAAGTGCAGTATTATATTTGCCCTTATGGAACCTAATGTAATTTTTAGCTTTTAATTGAAGTTCGTTTGTCAGAACAGTATATTAATCTCAAATTATTGTTGCCTTTTCTTTTTCATAAAAACATTTGAAGGGTAAGTTCTCCATTCGACAATACACTCATATTTCATATATTTAACGCCCATTTGCAACGCAATCATATCAGAATTAAAATTATGTAATTTTTATGAGCTTTAATTTGCAAGTTGTTCTTAAAAATTCTCATAATTAAAAATAGTTGAGTGTGCAACCGGTCAGTCAAGCAGATAAAGTAGATGTATTTGACTACTTTGTGTGCATACAATTGCGAAACTTTTTACATGCATAACTAATTTGAAACTATCTGTTTTCTGTATATGTTATTACATTGTTCCTAGAATTTTCCTGATTCCTCAGAAGAAATTGCTATGTAAATCTTAAATTTCAAATAAACAATTCGTTTTCTAATCATGCGAATTACAAAATAAAATTCTATCTAATTTAATTTTTTACATTATATATCTACACATAAAATTTCATAGCAATCTGTGCTTTCATTCTTGAGTTATCTTGGCTAAACCTCGCAGACATACACACACGTTTCGAAAAATATTAGGTATGTGCTCATGGGATCTTAAAACATACTTTTCCGACAAAATCTCGAATTCCAAATTTTATTTTAGAAGCCAAAGCTTTCTCCATCCAATAGTATGTGACCAAACTGTATTCTTCCGGCAGCGCCAAGCTATGGTTATAGTTTATACTGTACTGGTCAAATTATATATAATATATATATATATAAGGCTCCTGAGGATATAGAGTATTTAGGAGTCAATAGGTCAGAATATATTGTACGACAAGAACCTTGTTGCGCCAACAATGACATTTGGAAAAGATGTAGTCCCTTTTTCATTCTTGGCGATTTTAGGTGAGATTCTGGCAATCCCTGTGATTTGGAGAACACTCCATTTTGGTAACTTGTTTCGAGTCCTTTGTCACCAATTTTTCGTATTTTTTTGCCAAGGTAAAAATCTCAACATTTCATTCTGACAACGTTTTCCGCGTTTTTTGTCGATTTGTTATCGTCCTTTTGTCGCCAAGGTAAAAATCGCCCTTTTCTCGCAGTTTGTGCAACATTTGATCTGTAGCAATTCAAACATGCGCCTACGCCCGCTAAAAAACACTACAGAATTCAACCCTGCTGCCTGTCGGAGGTCACACGTAGCAATAGCTGTTTGTGCAACAGGTGTTCTGTGGTTCATAGAGCACATGGAAATCAGAAATTTTTTTTTATTTTTACGTTGGTGACAAAAGGGTAACTAAACACGACAAAAAATACGGAAAACGTTGCCAGAATGGAATGTTGGGATTTTTTCCTTCACGACAAAAGACGCGGAAAGGGTTGTCAGAATGGAATGTTCTCCAAATCATAGCTTGGATTGTCAGAATCTAACTTAAAATCGCCAGAAATGAAAAAGGGGTTATACTACATCTGTACCTGACATTTTCCAGAATTACAGATGTTTCAATTTTAAATCCCATCGAGCCAGCGAAACCAAACTGGAGGATGGATACTTCGTAATGAATAGAACGATAGAAAATCAGAGTCCCAATTCGACGTTGCGGTCTAACTCAGAGTGCGTTCTAAATTTATTTAACAATATTTTATTTGTTTTATAATTTTTAATAAATAATTTCATTTGCTTAGAATTATTTTAAAAAGAATTTTATTTTGAAATTTGGTTGATTAGAACCTTGTTTATTTAGAATTTTGCCAGAATTCTTTTACTTAGAACTAACAGCATTTGAAAGGTACATAGCGCTGCCGTTCTCTTAGATAAAGTAAAAGCTCTGCAAGTTTGAAAATATACATGAAAGTTTCCATGGAGCACGATAATTTTTACATTGTTTGTATAAAAAAAAAACTTCGTATCCGCATTAAGCAGATTCATATTAAACATCGTGCAAAGTGACAATTTTTATTCTAATGTTCAAGGAAGGGGGGGGGGGGGGGGGGGTCGTATTAAACATTTTTTTAAATTAGAATTTTAATCCGTTTTACAGATTTTGTTATATATTTATAGAAACTAATGACATAAAACTGCTAAATCATACTGAATTTGTGTATAATATCAAAATAGAAAGTTATATAAAATACAATCCAATGTAAATCTAGCTTCATTGAAACAGGTATAGATATTTTCTACATTAAATTGGTATTTTAAAAAAATTACATATTTTTTGTTACGCAACTCACACTTGCTTATTTAATATGATACATGAATATTGTTAAACAGGAAAAATATACTTACCTTCCAAAACTCACAATTTAATATAAGAATTTTATCATCAAAATTGTGGAACTAAAAGTCATTACGATATTTTCTAATCTCGCTTGATAATTAAAAATTTTTAAGCAAAAAAATATTCAAAATATTGGATTTTAAAAACCGTGCATGATGAATTTCAACAATATATTCGAATGCATTTAGAAATGCGAATTAAAATATATATACGCAGACGATAATTAAAAAAAAGCGCGAAGGCATATTATAAAATTTGAAAATAATATTTTTTTTTCTTTAAATACGAGCTTCAGTCACGTTTCCTACCCTCTGTGGATTTAAGTATAAATCTAACTCCATGGCATAAATCATAAATGCTTTTTCAAGTGATATCACATACTGTAAGCCTTCGCTACATTGTTGAGTTGGTTACCATAGCAAACAATTTCTTCTGAATATCAATTTTAAAATTATAACATTTTTTTCGCTCAAATACAGACAAATGCAAGTAGAATTTTGATAAATTATTTTAAAAATCGATTGATTTGAATTAGAAACCATCGGTTTTATAAAAATAATTTTAGCTTTCAATTATCAATAAGCGTTTATCGAATAAACTGCATAATTTAGCGGAAAGTTACAATTTTATCTATACCTACCGGGTGTCAAATTAGGCTTACCGTAAGCATAGTTTGTCTATTAAACACAAAAAATTTCATATGTATAAAATTGATGGCTTTAGCTCAATTCATTTATTTTATAAAATAAATAGTCAAAATTCCACTCACCTTTTCTATACTTAAATTTTAAAAAAAAACTATTCTAAATCGATATTAAAATGAAATTCTGTTACTATGGTAACCATCTAGTCAATGTAAGTAAAATGGGCGCGAAAACAAAACCAATCAAAGTGGTCCCAAAATATAGCACAAAATTAATGTACTACTGTTTTGCCGAATGCCACAGTTGAATACAATGAACTCAACCAAGGTGGTGGGACAGCCCAGTGGTTAACGCGTGAGGAATATACTCGGACAACCCGAGTTCAATTTCTGGCTCTGCCCAAACTGCCCCCCGTGTTCACGCGGAGTACGGGCATGTTAAATATGTGGGTCCGTAAGTCCTTCCGAAATGTTGGTGGTAGGGGAAGGAGGGTACAGTCCCTGTGGATGCTGCTCCTACTGGGTTCCGGTCTAAATTGGGTGGTACTTCCCAGCCAGCCAAACGGGTACCTTAAACCTTCAGGTAGGTCGGACGGTTTGGGTCGAAGAAGAATAGATTCATCCACAGAAAAAAAAAATCTGAAATGGACAGCACATAACTTTATATACATAATGCAATTATTTTAAATCTTTCAAAGCGAAATAATGCTGTAAGACACAATAGTCTACCGCCATTAATTAACGCAGGAGTGCCCAAATTAAACAAGTACAACATCGAAAAATTACAGCCAGTTTCCTTAAAAAATATATACCATCGGCATAGTTTCGCACTAATTGAGCATGTTGGCTATGAAGAGAAAATTGCCAATAATTAAAATTCCATTAAAATATGTAAGACATTTATATTTTATACCTTTTTCTAGAATGTAGTTATGTTTTTTATTCATATATGTCGAGGGATGAATTGGGCCTCGGAGAAATGTCTGCCCCGGGTCCCATTAATGCTAAGTCGGGCCCTGGTCACAGGGAGAGTCACTCGTCTCTCTCCTGGACGTTCAAAGACAGCCAGTCGATGTTGCACGTCTAAGACTTATCCTTAAGTTTGCCGTCATCCACACGGTCTAGTGTAGACCGGCTGTGCGTCATCCCTGAAAAAATGTCTAAGGGCTTCCATGTCCATAGCACAATGTTTTGAGCTTAGGCGTTGAAATGACACAATATAAATTGAAATTGGTTACGTTTGGCAACTCAAAAGTCCAAGCAGAATGATTTATTTATACTCGATAAATCCTCGTTAAAACGCAATTGACATTTATTTAGTATCCCGTGAAATACATGACACAACTATTACTAAAAGTATCTTCTCTCGTGAATGGAACGAACTAAATCTACGAGAATGATGTTAACAGATTTATCGCATATTATTGTATAAATAAAGTTGACACATATTTGTCTTCCTATTTTTTTAATTTTATGTAATTTTTTTTTTTCATTTTCGGTACTTTCATGATAGCTCTTTGAAGTTTGTTTCATTCGTTTTCTTATGAAAAATTTCGTCCGTAATTTAAATTTTATTATCATTATAGAAAGTCCTAATTTTTTGTTTCTTTTTTTTTTTTAATTTATTCGAAAATTGGGGGTCTTCCGGACGTTCGATTGCGTTTAAAATCAATAGGATTCCAGTATTCACCGATTGTAACAATGATACTAAATTCACACGCACACACACTGACATTACCTCAAAAACGCTCAATTCCGGTTCAGGAATGCTTAAAACGTGCTCTTCCGTCAAAAACTCGAATTCGAATTTTTCGACCCCGTCACAATACTTTCCCTATATATTTGACAATATATGTAAGGAAAGTAAAAAATTTGGACACGTAAAACATCTCGCGTTTCAATTATTATCCGATCGATGTAATTTAACTTTCATCCCCCCCCCCCCCCAAATCTTACTCTGTACATCACTCTCATTGGGATAAGCTCCGATTAAAAGTTTTTTTGTGATTGGTGTACACCAACCGATTTAAACCGATCGAAAAACTCCTGGAAACTTTGTGCTTTTGCAGCAGAAATGGACATCTAAGGTTATTTTCTCAGAAATATTTTCAACTATGTTGAACACCGAAACATTTACCTATAGAATTAATAATCATTCTTGTCTTAAAATATATAGTTTGATGACCCCATAATGAAGCATTTTCTAACAGATTGCAGTATTTAGAATTCAGTTATACATATCCAGTAGGAAGAATTCTATAAATTATTCATCAGATAATATATCAGATAATATATTGGAATTCTATTTATACTTCATAACAAAAATACTGTTAGACGAACAACATAATACATTTTTATGCAATAATTCTAGCATAAGCTGTTCTAACGATATTAAGGATTTAAGTTGGTCATCTCGGTTGCTTTAAAAATGATAGGCACAGTGAAATATTTTAACCTTCAAAAATAAATTTCTAAGTGCAAATTTATTAAATAACTAGCAGCATACCCGTCCTTCGTACGGAGTATATAATATAAAAAAACTTGTAATTCGCAATCATGTGCAAATTCTGATAAAATATTAAATTTATTGCTCATAAAGAGAAGTTTAAGAATATCTGTTCTCACTATGCAAAATTATCTTCACGGGCAAATCTGAAGAATAAAATATCCTGGCCCCTTTTGTAAACAAATTCACACACAAAAAAAAGAATTGAATCAATATATGCAACCACGTACTATTTATATTGTCGCAAATTAGAAAATATGCCAGTGTGTTAGTAGAAGCTTAAACATATTGTAATATGAGTCTTAAAAATATTTACCAAAATAAAAAAGATGATGTAATAAATTGAAAGTATCAAAAATCCCCGTAATCTTAATACCAGAAGGTCGTAATTGATTCCAATATATGCCAATATATATAAACATTTTGCCAATATACCTGTACTACTTATATTGTCGTAGATTAGAAGATATACCCGTGCATTTGTAGAAGATTACTTGTACAACGTACTATACATGAGTTTCAACAATTTTCGTCATAATGAAACAATGGCATAATAATTTGAAAATATCAATAATTCCTGAATCAACTGTCCCCGAAATATCAATAATAATGATGTTTAAACCTGAAGACCGTAATTGATATTATCCAGTCAAAAATGCAATGTCAAAGAAATTTATTTTATATACATATTTTTATTAGAAATCGTATGACACATAACACATTGGATCCGTTGCTAAGCGACATGATATCATCTGCTTCAAATAAATTGATGGAAATCATGTCGTCTGAATAATGTGATCTCCATGGAAGGTTTGGCGACATTTTCGTCTCCATGATATTTTTATGGATTTACAAATATTTTTATCAATTTAGTGATATTAAAAAAATTAGTTAAATGCGTTACTAAGTAGGATGGATGGACTGACCGACAAATGATACAGAAACATCATTTCAGTTCTCTATTCTAAAAAAACAAATTTAATTTCATTGATTTGGGTCATTTTTATTAATTTGGAGATATTTCCTCTAATTTGGTAAAGTTTAAGAAAAGTTACCAAGTTATTTAGAGATATTCCGCTAAATTCGTAGCTCTAAATTTGCAGATCTGAAGAATAAAATATCCATATCCGGTCTGTATATATACTAAATGAAAACACTAAAATTGTATTAGAAGATACATACATCCGTTCTACTCTTTTTCTGCTTCAACAATCGGCTAAATGAATTTATTGGGTAAACACAATATATGAGTTTATTAGCTAAACACAATATATGAGCTTGAAACCTCTTTGCTAAAATAAATAAAAGTAATGTACGCAGTCCGCAATATATATAATTAAAAGACCAATTGGCTAAATCCCAAAGACCGGTACGGTTGTGTTTTTCTATCGCGCCAAATCGGCGATAAGCGGAACGGCTATGTTGCGACCTTGGTAACTCTTTAACTCATCGTACTTCGTAACCATGGTAACCTTGCCAGTTGATAACTCTGGCAACTGTCTTAATTTGTGTTATTTTATTATTTTAAAATTAGATGTTTGGGAACAAGATTTAAATACAAGTATTGGTAAATTTTCTTTGATTTCATTTGAGTGTAGTAAATGGCTGTGAAGAGTGAAAGATTTAGTATTGTTCTTTTTGATCGTTTGGTTGATAGTGGTAAATAATTGTGATTAAATGGAGTGTGAATCAGGGGTTGATTGCAAGTGGGTAATGCGATTGTGTGAGAGGAATGATAGTACGGAAGAGTTTGATGATTATACGTGCGCTTGCCGTGTTTTTGGAGCGAATACGCATTACGTATAAGGAATCGTACGTGGTTTATTCTTGTTTGAGTTTGATTGAGATTTTGAAGCGCGGAAGTAACATGAAAATCACTTTATGAGCTATGGAACACTTTTTGTACAGATAGATATTGTTATGTGCGATCTCTGACAGCCAGGGGAACAGGATACTGTGATGTTTGTTTAGCTGGCGACAGTATCGAGGTTAGCCCGCGAAACGGTCATAGATCCATGTTCTAATTACTACATTACTCTATAAGCCACAGAACACCCGTTGCACTAGCAGCTGTTGCTACGTGCGATCTTCGACAGCCAGCGGGACCAGATTCTGTGATGTTTTTTTAGCGTTCGAGCGTAGCGAGGTTAGCTCGCGAAGCGGGTGTAGATCCATGTTCTAATTGCTACATCACTCTATGAGCCACAGAACACCTGTTGCACAAACAGCTGTTGCTACATGCGACCTCCGACAGCCAGCGGGACCGAATTCTGTGATGTTTTTTATCAGGCGAGCGTAGCGAGGTTAGCTCGCGAAGCGGGCGTAGATCTATGTTCTAATTGCTACATCACTCTATGAGCCACAGAACACCTGTTGCTACGTGCGACCTCCGACAGCCAGCGGGACCGGATTCTGTGATGTTTTTTATCAGGCGAGAGTAGCGAGGTTTGCTCGCGAAGCGGGTGTAGATCCATGTTTTAATTGCTAAATCACTCTATGAGCTACAGAACACTTGTTGCACAAACAGCTGTTGCTACGTGCAACCTCCGACAGCCAGCGGGACCGGATTCTATGATGTTTTTTTAGCGGGCGTAGATCCATGTTCTAATTGCTACATCACTCTATGAGCTACAGAACACCTGTTGCTACGTGCGACCTCCGACAGCCAGCGGGACCGGATTCTGTGATGTTTTTTAGCAGGCGAGCGTAGATCCATGTTTTAATTGCTACATCACTCTATGAGCCACAGAACACTTGTTGCACAAACAGCTGTTGCTACGTGCGATCTTCGACAGCCAGCGGGACCAGATTCTGTGATGTTTTTTTAGCGTTCGAGCGTAGCGAGGTTAGCTCGCGAAGCGGGTGTAGATCCATGTTCTAATTGCTACATCACTCTATGAGCCACAGAACACCCGTTGCACAAGCAGCTGTTGCTACCTGCGAATTCCGACAGCCAGCGGGACCGGATTCTGTGGGTTTTTTTTAGCGGGCGAGCGTAGCGAGGTTAGCTCGCGAAGCGGGCGTAGATCCATGTTTTAATTGCTACATCACTCTATGAGCCACAGAACACTTGTTGCACAAACAGCTGTTGCTACGTGCGACCTCCGACAGCCAGCGGGACCGGACTCTATGATGTTTTTTTAGCGGGCGAGCGTAGCGAAGTTAGCTCGCGAAGCAGGCGTAGATCCATGTTCTAATTGCTACATCACTCTATGAGCCACTGAACACCTGTTGCTACGTGCGACCTCTGACAGCCAGCGGGACCGGATTCTGTGATGTTTTTTAGCAGGCGAGGTTAGCCCGCGAAGCGGGCGTAGATCCATGTTTTAATTGCTACATCACTCTATGAGCCACAGAACACTTGTTGCACAAACAGCTGTTGCTACGTGCGACCTCCGACAGCCAGCGGGACCAGATTCTATGATTTTTTTTTAGCGGACGAGCGTAGCGAGGTTAGCTCGCGAAGCGGGCGTAGATCCATGTTCTAATTGCTACATCACTCTATGAACCACAGAACACCTGTTGCTACGTCCGACCTCCGACAGCCAGCGGGACCGGATTCTGTGATGTTTTTTAGCAGGCGAGCGTAGCGAGGTTAGCTCGCGAAGCGGGCATAGATCCATGTTCTAATTGTTACATCACTCTATGAGTCACAGAACACCTGTTGCACAAACAGCTGTTGTTACGTGCGACCTCCGACAAATACATTGAATTACGATATATACATACGTATATATATACATATACATACGTATATATATACATATACATACGTATATATATACATATACATTACTTTAGAAACTTACATTCGTTTAACCTCTAATTTTTGTAGGATATATCTAAATTTATCTTCTTTGATGGATATTTTTAATTAACCGGAAAATAAAATATTAACTTTCATTAAAATATATACACGAGTTTTTTTGCGAAAAATCGCTACATATCTTCCCCTCACTCGCATATACATTGCAGAATTTGCTAGTAAATATATACATCTTTAGAACGTTACTTAGAGACTATGATAAAAATGATTAGTAGTGTATATTCACTTAAAATGCACTTTAGCAAATGAAATCTTTAAATATATATTGCTATTAATGTATTCTAAATAACTAATGTTCATTACAAATATAAATTCGATGTTTAATGAGATTAATTTCAATTTTTATTTGGCATCATCGTCAGTTTACCGTTACGAGCTATGATAAAAATAATGTCCCTTTGCACTTACGCTTCTGCGCATTTTACTACGCAGTTTGTTTATTTACATTCGTGCTCACATAATCATGGTAACCTTGCGACTTGGCTGGATACTATGGCAACTGTCTCAACATGGGGCGCCAGAAAAGTCGCCAAATTCAAGACCGTACCGGTCTTTGGGATAATGCCGAACAATTAAACCGTTCAATAAAATATATTTTTACATCCATTTATTTATTATACAAATAGAAAAAATAATAATAATTAACAAACACATTTAATTCCATTCCTTTGCCGAGCAACATGATATAAGATAGAATCTTCCTCATAAAATGCGAAATTAAATAACCATTTTAATTTCTTTATACTTCTAATCGTTGAGTAAAAGCTTGTGAAATACATGGAGGTTAATACATGTAAAAACATGGAGGTAGATTTTTCCATTTAAATTCATGTTTCAAACAATTCATGCTTCCAGATAGTGACTATTTAATGCAAAAATCCTGCATCAAACTCAAAAATAAAGTTTTAATTCCCTTTGACGTTTTAAACAAACGATTTTTATCCTTTCCGTTTGGATAAACCACGGAGTTGGAGAGTAGAACTCCTATAAAAAAAAGTTCCGTTTTTCATTAATATCTCGACAACCCCTGGACTTAGAAACTTGAAACTTGGGCAAAATTTATGGGGGGCTATTTCAAGGCAACCCACAAAATTTCATTAAATTCGGTTCAGCCGTTCTCTCGTGATGATGAGACAAACGAAAGTTTCGTTTTTTTACTAATATCTCGAGAACCACTAGTCGTAGAAATTCCAACCATAGACTAAATTTTAAGTGGGGCTATTTCTAGGCTACCCACAAAATTTCATCAAATTCGGTTCAGCCGTTCTCCCGTGATGATGGGACAAACAGACAGACAGACAGACAGATTTTCAATTTTATTTATATAGATTGTCCAATTCCAATCCACAGAATACTATATTAATCTGTGTTCCAATCATAGGTTATATTTGTAATAAAAAATTATAAATCAATTATGATTGATTAATAATTTTGAAAAATTATTTGCTTTCAAAATTATTAATAAATTATTTGATTTCAATAATTTTAAAATCAAATATGTATTTTTTGATTTTAAAAATACAGATTAAAAATTATTTAATTTCAAAATTAAAACTAATTTTTAATTATATAAAAAAATTAGAATTTTTTTAATGGAACTCAAGAAATTAAAAGCCATTTTTTAAAACAGAACTGTAAAATTTTCATCGCAGAGTATACGGTGCAGTTTTCTTAAATCTTACATAAAATGCATATTTCTTGTTGGAATAAAGCTCTTATTTAAATGTTCTCCCTTTCAAAGGATATACTATAACTTGGCAGTATTATTCCATAGCATTCTGGCAAGAACTAACACCAAATGTTTATAGAATAACTAACAGCATACCCGTTCTTCGCACAGAGTACATAATATAAACAAACTTATAATTCGCAATCATGTGCAAATTAAGTTAAAATATTAAATTTATTGCTCCTAAAGACAAGTTTAAGAATATCTGTTCTCACTATGCAAAATTATCTTCACGGACAGATCTGAAGAATAAAACATCCTGGCCCCTTTTGTAAGCAAATTTACAAAAAAAAAAGGAATTGAATCAATATATGCAATCCTGTACTCCTTATATTGTCGCAGATTAGAAAATATGCCAGTGTGTTAGTAGAAGATTAGCCGTATTACAATATGAGTCTCAAAAATCTTTGTCAAAATAAAAGAGATGACGTAATAAATTGAAAATATCAATAATCTCCGTACTCTTTATACCAGAAGGTCGTAATTGATTCCAATATATGCCAATATATATCAGAACATATACCAATATACCTGTACTACTTATATTCTCGTAGATTAGAAGATATACCCGTGTATTTGTAGAAGATTACTCGTACAACGTACAATATATGAGTTTAAACAATTTTTGTCATTATAAAACAATTGCATAATAACTTAAAAATATCAATAATCCCTGAAAATATCAATAATAATAACGTTTAAACCTGAAGACCGTAATTGATATTATCCAGTCAAAAATGCTATAAGAAAAATCAAATCGTTCTTTTCTAGAATATATTTTTATATCCATTTATTTATTATTCAAATCGAAAAAATAATAATTAAAATTAACAGACAGATTTAATTTAATTGCGTTTCTGAGCAACATGATATAAGATAGAATCTTCCTCATAAACTGCGAAATTAAATAAACATTTTGATTTCTTTATACTTTTCATTGTTCAGTAAAAACTTAAATAACCCATAGAGATAGATTTCCCATTTAAATCATGTTTCAAACAATTCATGTTTTCAGAAAGTGACTAATTAGCGCAAAAAATCTCCCATCAAACTCAGAGATAAAGTTTTAATTCACTTTCAGTTTTAATTCACTTTTCGTTTGGATAAACCACAGAGTTAAAGAGTAGAACTCCTAGGAAAAAATTTCGTTTTTCATTAATATCTCGACAACCCCTGGTCTTAGATACTCGAAACTTGGGATAAATTTATGGGGAGCTATTTCAAGGCTATCCACAAAACTTCATCAAATTCGGTTCAGCCGTTCTCCCGTGATAATGAGACAAACAAAAGTTTCGTTTTTTACTATCTCGAGAACCACTATTCGTAGAAACTCCAAACATGGACTAAATTTTAAGTGGGACTATTTCCAGGCTACCCATAAAATTTCATCAAATTCGGTTCAGCCATTCTCCCGTGATGATGGGACAAATAGACAGACAGACAGACAGATTTTCAATTTTATTTATACAGATTGTTTCAAAGCAACCCAGGAATACTATAAGTTTAACATAAAAAATGAGTGCAATAATTTTTAAAGTAATATCTAGAAACATTTTCGAAACAATACAAATTAAATTTGTATTACAAAACTCTCCCATGAGAGGTAATAACTTGAAATCATACTACCAATGCAGCAACTGGCATTGGTGGACTGGTTTCACATCAATATTGAATAGTCATTACTAGGACGTGGATTTTAATGACATTTACATTTTAGGCCTTTTTTCTTCTTTTAGGACACTTTCTTGCAATTTTTTTTAAATAAAAAATTATATTTTCATAAGAATTATACTTTTAAGCTGCACCACTCAAAATCAGAATTGCCAAATGAAAAAAGAAAAAACCTTCAATTCTCATTCTGGCAACTCAGTTCAAGACACTGTTTATGTTTAATGCTGTCTAGTTTTGGAAGATGAGAATCCCCATTGTCTTCTTTCAAAGAGACTGTGGAAGAGTAGTGAAGAAAAGAATTCAAATTTAGAGCTTATCTTGAATTGTTGTGGACATTCCAAATCCTTTATGTACTTAGTAGAACACATTACACGGGTCGTAAATAAATTCCCGTTACTACTCAATTCATCAAACACACGTTCAAAAACACGCTTTCCGCAGTTTTCAAAAACACGCTCTATGCAAAGCCGAAATAAAATAAAAGGTTCAAAACCTCTCTCCGGAAGTTTCTTCCCAAGTGCCAAGAACCCACCCATTTTGTGCAACCAATTAGCTCCTCTTTAAAATGGATCTGATCCAGAGAAGAGAAGCAGGGAATCTCCATTGAAGTGCAAGACAGCCCATTGTGATGACTGAATGCGATCACTTAAAAATTACAATAATTAAAATTACTTATAAAATTGAAAAAAGAAATTGTTTGTTAGAATGCTGAAATATGTGGATAAATTTTAGCCAAATTATAGAATTGCACTAATCTTAGTTTTTCACGACGATATATCTATCAAATCACATAAAAAATGCAATTTTGATATACTTAAAAAAATATATATATGAAGGAATTATCCCATGGCTCGAACATTGTTGGAAAGAACATTCTTCAATCTTTCCAATGGTGTCAAAATGGAAATTTTGTGACAATATTTTAGGTCACTAAAAAATTTATTTGTACATTACTCTCCTATTCCAGGTACCAGCATTCATAGACCTGTTTTATACTTAATTATGCACTCATCAGCATGAAATAGTTGATATCTGCAATGGCAGCAAGAAACTTGCTATAAGTTACTAAATTACAATTTTTGAGAGTTTTTGTAGGAACTAGCAATTTCAGTCTTTTCACGTGACCAGCATAAAATTTGTTTACAATTTAATTTAGGCCACATGAAGCTGTAAAGGCTAAGTTTATTAAATACAAAATCTGCCTACAAGGGAAGTTCCTAAAAATATGGAAAACATTCTCACTGCAGATACCAAGAACATCAAACAAAATAGAATATTCCTATGTATTCAAATTTATTTTTGTCTCCATATATTTTGTACCCTGTTTTACAACTACAAAAAATTACTTATAACTTGTACTCATAGTTAGGGAACTTTCAATTTAAAAGTAATCAAATAAGTAAATACTAAACTCTATGTCCTTCTATTGTATCAAAGTGGTGAATTGTATCAAAGTGGTATTGTATCAAAGTGGTAGAACAGATGGGACTTCACTAATACTAACCAGAGTTGAGCAAACTACATTGAAAATGTATTTTCGATACAAAATACATATGTTTTAGGGCATAAAATGGAAAATACTTCTCAAATTTATAAAATTCCAAATTTTTGAAAATTACACATGTATTTTCAAAATACAAAATACATTTTTAAAAATTAAACATTGCTGTGCTATTGAACTAGATTGAATTTTAAATGCAAAGCAACATTTGTCTATACATTTTATTGGAAATAAACACACCTTATATTTGATAAATATTAACATTGGCATTTTAAAAGGATTATAATGTATTGAAAAAGTATGACTTAAATTATAACTCTTTGAAATTTTAAATCTCCAAGGTAATAAAGTAAAAATAAAGAAAGAAAATAAATTAATCTATGGGAGAACACAATTTATATAACAAAGATATAAATAATAAAAAAACAAGAAGAAAAAAAAACAGTCATCATTTAAGATTTATTTATAGAAAATCCTTAGAAAAATATATTTGAAGGGAAAAAAATAAATAAATAAAATTAAGTGGAAATTTTCAGTGAACCCCCAAACTTCTTACCGAATTTAAAGTTGAATTCATATCAGCCATCATCTCAGCTCTATATATGATCAATCTTGAGAAATGAAGTTTCAAGGAAATTTTTTGAACCGGAAAAAAGGAAACCAAAAGTGGAAATTTTTAGTGAATCTTCTACCCACTCCAGAATTTGATGCTGAATCTATATCAGTCATCATCTAAGCAATATTCATAGAAGATTTGATTTCAAGATATAAAATGTTTCAAGTAAAATGTAATTTTTTCATTCTGAAGTGCCATCACCAGAACCGGAAATCTTCAGTGAGTGTTTTATCCCCCACCCCCATCCAATTTAATGCTGAATCCACATTAGACATTTTCTCTATCTATAGCCAATTCTAAGAAATATCACCAAGATGACAATATTTTTCAAAATCGGTTCCAAGTTCACCACATTTATCCCCTAGCTTTTCAAACAAATGGAAAGATGAGCATTTCTTATTTATAAATGACTGTTGGCAAATTGTTAGACATCAAAATACAAAACTAGCACAAAGTATCTTTTCTCATGAATGGAACAAACTAGATCCATGAGAATGATGCTAACAAATTTATCGCATAATATTACATATGAAAAGTGAACATATTTCGAAATAGTCAATACTTTTTTTTAATTGTGATTTTTTTTTTATAAATTTATTAGAAAAAAAGTGCAATATCTCAATAAAGGTTCATGATAGTGTTCTAAAGCTTGTGTTAATCAATTTCTAATGAAAAATTACATAAGGAATGATTATTTAAGCAACATCATTGACAGTTCTGATTTTTCTCAAAATTTCATTTGAAAATTTGGAGGCCTTCCAAACATTTGATTGCATTTAAAATCAATAGGCTTCCAGTATTCACTGACTGTAATTTTTATACCAAATTTCAATCGAAATGCTCCTTTCATTCGTGAGATATTGTCTCCACAGTCACACACACTCTTAAAACTATTTAATTTAAGTTCTGGAATGCTTGAGACGTGCTCCTCCAACAATAAGTCAAATTTGAATTTTTGAGTCCATCACAATACTTTTCCTACACATTATACTACGTACATAAAGTAATATTCAAAACTTTAGTCATATTTTTCCATACTTCAATAAAAAGAAGTTATTCTTAATTGATATTCGAAAGATCATCTGTTACTATGGAGGCCATTTAGTCCATATATGTATAATAGATGTATGAAGATTCCTGGGTACATAATTTCAATACTAGGTTAAGTCAACATACTCCTAAACTGACGTGTAGGTGCTAAGCGTACACAATAAATAATAGGTTGATTGCTTAATATTTGACAACAGGATTAAAAGAAAATGGGGTTACAAGTTAGTTATTGAAATGTTTCAAGTCAGCATAATTTTCTGAGATAAGAAGTTTTCATGCATTTGATGCCATTTTGGTCAATTTGGCAATATTTTATGAAAATTCTCCACATTTATTGCCAAGTGTTGCAGATAGGCAAACAGACAGAGAAGGGAGTATTTTTCATAGAGAATCATATATGCCAGAATCTAATGCACTACAAAAATGAGAAAATAAATACTAATTTTAACAAATGTATAGTACATGTCGCACAATATGCATATAACGCACAATCGATGAACATTGCCACAAGAATAAAAAACATTTTTGAAATATTGAAATTTAATTGTTTCTTCATAAATGCTAAGATATAAGCATACTAAGCTCAATGGTTTTAATAATCGGTTATTCTTAAACATTGCTGGACATAGCCTTGTAACCAATATTTGTTTCTAAACATTCATTTTAAGTTTTACATCATGTCATGTGATCTGTTTCTTAAGTATTTAAAATCATTTTAATAAACTGCAAACTATATTTCACATATCAAATGAAACATAAAATGGCAACAATAGTTTATTTTGAGACAGAGTACACAAAAGTTTTAGAAATAATTTCCCCCATAGATTAAACATGGGAACCTTTGACTTCAATTACCTGACTCCCCAGATCAAACCTTACAATTCAGGTTTTGCCATGACCTGTAATTTGGAAAATTTCGAAGAAAGAAACATATTTGAATAGATAGCAGAAACGCTCCACTCGTAACTTGCTATTATTCAATACATAGTAAAATAAAGTTCATTAATTTATAGGAAGTTATGCATTGTGATCACACTTTTTTAACACTTTCCAATATAGTTGAAAAGTGTTTATGACTTTGGTCATTCTGTCTGTCTGTTCGTTTGCATGATAACTGCCATAAAAATTACTTTATCGAAATGAAATTTTAGCATGTTATTCAAACGGTCTGTGGGATGCTTGGAAATGAAAATTAATAATATCCACCCAATTAGTTTTAGATTGAACCTGGGTTGAAAAAATGAAATACATTGAACCCTATGGGACTTTATTTTTCATACATTTTTTAAACGAAGTTAAAATTTGCAAATTGCTTAAAAAATTTTAGAAAATATTCAAATTATCACGTGTAAAAAAATTTCAGGAAAATATGTTGGGTAGTTTTTTAAATAAAAATTGAAATAATAATTACACTCATGATATATGAAGAGATCATGTGACTCATTTCAAAATGAAATATGGTTTCCATTTTTTCTGCTGTTACAGTAGATGTTTAAAGATTGTTTAAATTTATACTTGGAGTTGCATCCATCATAAAACTGCTTTATTTCTGCATATTATCTGTGTATCTAAATTCTGTGCTACCACAATTATAATATTTTTTATTTTAAATTATCACTAAACTTTGATTATTTCTACAACAAAGCCTAATTTTAACACTAAACTATAGCATGTAGAATGTAAACAAATCAAGCAATTGTAAGGTAAATTGTATAAGAATTGCTGAATTTTTTCATGCAAAATTATTTAGCTCCACAATCTGGAATATAAGTGATATGAGTGAAATATTCATTGATTTTATATCGAGAGGTAGACAATTTAAATTTCGATGAAGTCATTTAAATAAAATTCATTTTGTGTAACTAGCACATTTTTTTTTAGATGAAGTTTTAAGTTTTCAAGTATAATAAATTACTGTAGTACTGTGATAATTTTTAAAATGTCAGCACTGAATGTATGACATTTTAGAGATGTTTAAATAAAATTGAATTTCAGTTGGAAAGTGTTTCATAATCAATGCTTTATGCATGATTGATCTTTCTTGTTATTTCTTGCTTTAGATCCTGTTACAAGTATCTCAAAAAAATCTGGATTAAGTCAGAGGTGTCGGCCTTTCAATAGCATAGAAAGAGCAAGGAATAATGAAATCTCCAGGATGCTGGATATTAAAAATCAGTCAGTACCAACCAGGAAAGCACATCCGAGTATTACGTACCGCATTTATGCTTCTCTTCAATGCACAGCAAAGAAATTAAGGCAATCCAATGGCCGACTTCAGGAAGTTGGGAGTGGATGCATGGTACTGGCAATAATATATTTCTACTGGACTTTATTTAAGGAAGCCTGGAAATTCATGCTAGACACGTACTTTTACGTCAGTTATATGTGGGATGTGATTGGATGTTTTTTTGAGTTGGACTAAGCCAGATACTGATAACGATGTAATAGATGTTTGTGGTCATTGAACCGTTACTAGTTAATAACTGATCCAGTTCATAAAAAAAATGCAAGAGCTTAATAGCAATTTGATCTAATCTGTATTTCTGAAGAACCATAAAAATCTGTATTTCTGAAGAACCATAAAAATCTGTATTTCTGAAGAACCATAAAAATTAAATAAAAAGCCTCAATGTTGGACTGATTTTTTACAGTCCATTTTCGATAACATTTTGGAGAAAAGGGATATCTGATTTAATATTTAGTCATAGCTTTGCATCTAAAAATTTTAAAACAAGGCATTACACAAAAGCAAAAAATTGCTCAACTGATCATACCTCACCACACATGGAGAATGGTTTTGCAATCTTTGGCACTCATCAGCATGGTGCAAGCAATGAGATGATCAGTGAGCACAAAACTCTTTGAAATAAGGATTTTAGAATTTTTCTAGCAGAAGTATTCACTCAGAATCCAGTAGCAAGCATTATTTTAACCCCCCCCCCTCACCTTTAACAGAATAAAAAGTGCTCAGGATTATAGAGAATTGACTTCTATTCCATAACTGGATTTGAAGTAAATACTTTTATCAGAAAAATTCTAAAATCCTTACTTTCAGGAGTATTGTGCTCAGTGATCAAAACCTGCACCAAGCTGGTGGGTTGATTATGCTGGTGAGTGGTGAGGGTTGATCAATTAAGTACTTTCTTACTTTTTATGTAACACACTTCTATAAAGTAGAAGTCACATCCCTGTAATCCTGAGCACTTAGAAATATGTAAAATGTAAGTGGAGCTAAATTAATGTCCAACATGATATTGACAGATATTGTGCAATACACAAAAGCTTAATTTTAGCATTCTTAACATTATAAAAACATATAATCAACTATTAATACATTATCATTACTTGGTTGTTCTTAAAATGGATTCAGCAATTCAGGGTAAAACCCGGTATATATGGTTATAGTTTCATAAGGATTTTTAAATTCATAAGGATTTAATAAAGTATTTTACAAATTAAAACTCAACCAACGGCCTTACTGTGCTAAAAACACTGGTTCTCGTTAGATTACCGAAGTCAAACAACATAGAGCGCGGTTATTACTTGGGTGGGTGACCACCTGGGAACACCACGTGCTGTTGGCACATTTCGGGCGTGGTAGCCCAGTGGTTTGCGCACTGGATTTGCACGCTGCCACAACTGCTGCCGTGTTTATGCGGAGTACGATCACATTAAACATGTGGGTCTGTAAGTCCTTCCGAGAGGTTGGTGGTAGGGGAAGGAGGGTACAGGTATGGTCCCTGTGGATGCCTCCCCCACTGGGTTCCGGTCTAAATTGGGTGGCACTGCCCGGCCGTCCAAACGGTTACCTTACACCTTTCTGGTAGGTTGGACGGTCTGGGTCTCAAAAACAACAACAAATTAAAACTCATGTGATCAAGCAAAGCAAAATTATTTTTTGCAAAGAGTTAATACAGTATACCAAAATTCCATCCAGTAATTCTATTAGGTCTGTTGTTTGGGAAGAATTTTTTTTTACTATTTCAATTACTTTATATTATTTCTGTGTTGCTCTTTTACTATGCATCCATGATCTCAGCTTAAACCTAATGTAAAATACAAGTTCAAGCAGATGTAAAACAAAACTCTAAAAAATGTTTTTCAACTTAATTAAAGTCACTACTGTTGCCCTCTGATGGATGAAAAAGATGAGTTTTTATACAACATTCTAATATCATCAATTCTCAGTAATTTCGCAACACACACACACACACACACATATATATATATATATATATATATATATATATATATATATATATATATATATATATATATATATATATATATATACTTACAAGTTAAAATCTTAATTTATTAAGCCTCACCATTTTATTTCCAATATTTATGTTTTCACTTGTGTAATTAGGAGATGAAAGCAACTCATCATTGCAGGACAGTGACAGAAATGACAAATTTGCATTTTTATGAAGCCAAAATTACATTTAATATTATTTAAAAAATACTTTTCATTGAAAAATATGCAGAACAGATTGTATTCTAAACAAATGCTGCAAAAAATATCTAACTAATTTATTATTATTTTCTTAGAGCTCAAGGAACACAAAAGTAGTAATGATCAGATATTTAGCCATATATGCTTAATTGAGAACCAATATAATCTACATTTAACACCAAGCACCATATGTTAAGTTATATATGATATAAAATTTAAACATGAAAATATTTGGATTAAAACTATAGGAACTGGAGGTGTGTCTGCAAATTTAAAGACAAACTTGTTAAAAGGATAAAAATAGCCTAATAGAAGCTATATATGAGCTACAATATAACAAATGTTACATTTACTTTGTAAAAAGTTGCAAGCAAAGCTCTTAAGAAAATTATTCTCACCCATATTCACTGACACTCTGTCCCATTTGTGGAAGACCTAGGCCACCCGATTCACCCTAGGGTATGAGCAACAAGATGAGTGGCTATGTCCATTTGTGGATAGGACTTAGTTTAATTGCATCCACTATCAATCAGCAAAACCCTCCTATTAGCAGATTTTGTGAATATGAACCTTGCATTGCAGGTTTATGAAGTTGAGTTCATTCTTCCATAAACTCGATGACAGCTATGTAGTATAGCAAATATTTGCTACTTATCACATTTACAAAAGTGTAAATTTTAACAAGTTGTTTTGTTGCTGGTGCTACTAATGAACATTATGTGCTGATGAGCTCTAACAACAGTAAAGCTGGTTCACGGATTCTAGTTTCTGCACTGGGATAATAATTCCAATTGATTAGCATTGGGATATGGCAAGTTCAATAAGATATCTAATTAATAATATATCAGCTCAGGTAGCTAGTTTGAAAAGTAAAATTTACAAAAAAGATATAGCGCTAAATTTTTTAAAGCTGAACATGTCCTAATACAGCAAACAGGCACATTAACACAAAAATAAACAAAGTCATAAACACTTTTCAATTATATTGTAAAGTATTAAAAAGAAGACCGTAGCAACTTTGAAGCTTCATTTTTGCAATATATATTTTTCTACCTGTCACAAATTTAGATATATATTTTGAAATTAAAATTCAATAAATTTTTATCACAAAGACAGTTATATTAAATGCACATAATAATAATGAATTCAAATAACACCACAATACACTTATAAATCCTGTGTTAAGATTGATACATATAATACTTAAATTATTAAAGTAACGGATATGGTGTTCATTATACACAATTTAAACATTTACTGCATTTAATGATTGCAAGATGCAGGTACTCAATAATTTGAAAAAAAATTTCTACTAAATAATAAGAAATTCATATTTTAATTTTAAAACTAATGATTGATCTGCTGCTACTTTGTTATTCTAATATTGCTCAACAGTAGAAAACCTGACTTCTCAACTTTTATCAATCCTCTACACAAAAATATCAAATACCTTTGCAATACAAAATTCTAGCTGCACAAAATAATCTACACAGGTAAATATGAAATTTAGAATCTTGTGAAAACTCAAAGAGAAATTACAAAATACATTCTATACTCCCATGGGTTTAACACAATAAGAAAGAGAAACCACATAATTCGAGAAAAACACCCAGAAAAATACCTTTGGAACACGTTTTTAATATCACAAATATCCATACAATGTCAATAAAAAGTCTCTCAAATGATGTACATCAGTATTGCACTGAATATCACACAAATTGTAATGTACAAGGGGGAAAGTCCAAGTAAAAAAGGACGGCATTTTGTCTTCTCAAGGTCTCATCCAGAATTCATGCAAATTGCGCCGGGTTTTCATACTTAAAAATTACTGAAAACATTTTTCCACCCAGACGAGATGCTAACCACTGGTTTTTAAGTACAGCCGCTTTGATGGATTCACACTTGAACTTGGCATTAAGATTGGTATGGATGGCCCGACCCATACCCTCCAAGACAATGAGATCCGTTCCATTGCTTTCCATGGCTTCAGCAACTTCAAGATTCAGGCGGCTGCAACACAAATCAGAGCAACACTAAGTAAATACATTCTAGAACTATTATAAAAAATAATTAGGTCATGGACAAAACATTCAGATTATGCAAGTCATCATCAAAAAGTTAAGATAAGATTTTATTTTTGTATAATAAATACATAATAAGCCTCTTTCTAATTTTTAACTTATATCAATAATATTCTTTATGATGCTATTGATCTCTTTGGAACTTTGATTGTATATTTATTTTAAATTTGTTCTTTATATTTATGTAACAATGTGTCCTCATATTGAATATTTTTACTATAATTTTTTCCTGGCAATGCTACTTATGTCTGTGACAAACCTTAAGTCGCACGTGCCTCCTGGGTGGTGCTAAATGAGTAATGGTTAATGGCTAAGGTATATCATTAATTTGTACTTTTCTTGTTTTGTGTTTAATCAGTTTTCTCTGTTTTGTATTTCTACCTTTGTTATCTTGGTGGGATGCCAGTACTGTAATGGATTAATTTCCAATAATGTAACAACATAAGAGTCCATTTAAAGCATAAATTCAAATTAAAGATACACTTTTTTAAATTAATTTATATACAGATATCTAGACCAGTAATTCTGAATTTCTATTTTTTTTATACCAGCCAAATTTAACAGAGAAAAATGTTTCTGGGGCCTACCTGATCGCAAATTGGCATTGCAACTCGCCTACATCAACTATTGAAATTTTATGATAAAAATATGTATCAATGGTGAGATAGGTGTAACTATAAAAATAAATTCATGATTTAAAAAGTATTTTTTTTTTTCATTTTTATCAGATTTTTTCCTAACAAAAGCACAAAAAAAAAATGTCTATATCTAGTGCTTTTCACAGCTAATGTGTGCTACTTTAAAGCATAGTGAATGTCAAATGAGAATTTGTCTGTAGAAGACCATTAACTATTCAAATATTCAAAAAATTTCATAAATTTTTAATTTGCAAAAACTACTGAAAATATATTTAACAATTTGGTAAAAATGGCAGCCTACACATAGCAGTTTAATTTGGCCATTCCTTAAATATGTATCACAAAGTTGCAGAGGGAACCATCAGACATGCCCAAGCACACACATAATATATATCCCAGACTATCTGCATGTTGTGCCCAAGATATCTGCTTGCAAGACACAGCAGGTATATAGCCCCCATTTTTGGCTCTATCTGACCAACTTTTAAAATCTCGATCTCCTACTGTTAGATGTGACCTGCCTACATAGCAGGTTGATACTGGGCAGGCATTAGAATGTAACGGCAAATCAGCAATGTATTGCTGTAATAACTTCCTTCTATAAAGAATGCTTTTGAAGACATATCAAAGCTATTGTAAGTTAAGAGCTTTTCAAAAAGCAACCAAGCCTGTCATTGAAGGACACTGCATTTAAGTTATCTATTAAATAATAATCCAAAACCATTTCTAAAATGAATCACTTAAGAAAAAATCCAAATAAACAAGCAAATATAAATAAATACATGTCAATACCAAAATGTCACAGCAGTTAGATTGACATATTTGAGTTAGTCTGCAATAATTGGACCAGGTCTATCATCTGTACATAACGATTTAAACATATTTCAGTGTTTACCTTTATTTATTAATAAACACAAAACATCCCTGAGTGAAATTGGAAATTTTTCTGAAAAATTTCAGAAATATATAGTATGGACATAATCATTGTGGTAAGGAACACTAATTGTTTAATCTAAGTGAATTTTCTAAAATAATTCCTAAAGTTTAAAATTTTAATTTGCATCGATTCATATACTTTTATTTCTACTGTTTTAAGGAATTCTGAATACAAAGGTGGCAGCAGTGCAGCAAAACACACAGAAGATTCAAAATATAACTCTGATTTGGGCAGCTTATCCTGTGTTATACACCATTATCAAATTAGTAAAAAGATAAAAATAATAAAATTAAAACAAATATTGGACGATTTCATAACTACATTTTTGCCATCTGATTATGTCTAAACTTATTTCAGATTTTTTTTTTCAGTAAAATTGACAATTCCACTCTAGAAAACAAATATGCCTGCATGGTCATAAATGCTAGTGTAAATTGCACTTAATTGGAGAATTTATTCATTATGGTATTCTTCTTGACAATAAAAACTTATTACTGATGGTATAAAATACTTTACCTAAGGTCCAGACAAGGAGAGCCTTGTCCTGAATCCAAAATCTTCAGCTGGCATGCAGAGAGCGCATCATCAACCTCTTTGAGAATAGCTGCCACCTTGCGCATCAAA
Source organism: Amaurobius ferox (assembly GCA_951213105.1). NCBI lineage: Eukaryota > Metazoa > Arthropoda > Arachnida > Araneae > Amaurobiidae > Amaurobius > Amaurobius ferox. Next base: position 115,017,944 of record OX578153.1, on the reverse strand, counting down.
ACCTTTAGTTCCTGATACGTAACATCATTCAAAGCAGGCTTGGAATTTGCACAAAGCAAGACCTAAAAAGAGAGAAGCATGTCATTTTCTAAAAACATGCATTTAAATGTACAATTTTAAATATAAAAAAGCTTGCATCTCCTCCTTCTCATGTTCTAATGATTTTAACCTACATCTTTACTTTCTCTTAGTAGTACTGTATAGGGAAAATGCTGTTTTCCAAAAAATGTTCAAAGTTGAGATTGTGACAGAAAAGTATGTTTTATGACCTCCTAAACACTTTAGGGAAGATATCCATTTGTGTGTCGTGAGGTGTGAATACAATAACTCAAAAATAAATTATGAGAACATGTACTATTTGAAATTTAAGATTTTCATAGCATTATTTCCTAGTGGAAACAATAATAATTCTCAGAACAATGATAACAGTGTAGTCTATAATGTAGGCTCTAAATTGATAATTCGAACTATGGTATGGATGCAAATGGTATTAAAATAACATATATATATTAACACAAGTACATGCATTCAATTCGCTTGCATAATAAACCTGTTGTCAATATGTAAAATATTTTCACAAATTAATTCATTTTAGCAAAATAGCAGAACAGCAAAGTCACCACAGATAAGACAATGATAAAAAGTTTTTATTTTCTAAGCTAACAATTATTTAAAATAAAAAATATAAAACACATTTAAATATAAGACATCATGTTCACCAACCCGACAGCCTGCATTATGAATTTACAAAGATATCTTTTACATAAGAAAAATGTTGCAAATGCCAACAGCATGGCTATATAGCATGATGTACCAAGATAATACAATGCTATTGTATTGCAAGTTAAGAGCTTTTTCAAAAGCAATGGTCGCACAGAATGGCTAGATTTACTTAAATTGTACAAAAATTACAATTCATATTTAAAGAATTTTTTTTTTCCCAAATAATCTAACAATTTCTGAAAAACGAAAGTAATCACACATTAGTTATACTGAAATATGTAAATCTATTGTGTACTACCTAAATAAAAGAAAATCATATCCAAAATATAAAATTGGGAAGAATCTGTTCTAAAACTATAAAAATCATTCAAAAAATATTACTGTTATTCTGAATTTATTTTCAGTATTATACACAACAACACAGGGAATGTCTGCTAGTACATAATATACAGAATTATTTAGTCTGCCCAAATTATAAATTTCTATTTAGAACTCTGTATCTGCAAAAAAATTGAAGTTTTCCAATATTGGATATATGCTATACGTATAAACACAAATCACATCAAAATCAATACCTTGGTTTGTCTTCTCAAAAGTTCCAAAGCAAATGGTATCACACCTAACACAACATCCATTCCACTATTGTCAACAAAAATGGCTGCACACTTGTGAGGTTTTCCTTTCAGACGACAGATCCATTCATTCAAGTTATCCACAAGCCATGGTCTAACTGAGAACAAAGGGTAAAAATGCATTAATAAAATGAATTACACTGCAACATTACCCCGGCCACTCAAACAGCTGCTATAAACCCTAGGGTCAGTCGAGTGGTCTGGGTCTTCAACTACAACATTACCACAAATGCATAAAGCGAGAATAGGGCGAACATGAACATATAGAAAAGTAGATATTTTACAAAATGCGGCAATAAATTCATAAAAGAGTTAAAAAAAAAAATAAACTGATGTGTTTAACACATAATTTTACCTATATATTAACAAATTTAAATATTGTGGGGAAATAATACGAATTGAAGCCCTCTTATAACTTGATTTTGCTGTAAATGAATAAGTTTTTGATGTAACCTATTAAAATGTAACCTATTATATTCACAGATATTACTTAATTCTTTCGAGAGATAATTGCGCTCCTTGTAGAAAAGTAATATTTTTAATATCTTAAAAATGGCTGGTGAAATATCCTAAACAATAGTGTTTAATTCAATTTTTTTCATTCCTTTCATCACATGCTATACAAGTTAACACTGTACATGAGAAGCATTTAATAAATTTTAAGGAATTGGATGCAAAAAATACCAAATCATACATACCTTCAAGCTTTTGGCGAGCATCTGTAAAACCAAAATCTGCACATTCCATCATTTTCACAACTTCTTTAGCTCCCCAATCAAACACATTGCCAGCAAGGAGCCCTGTGACCAGCGCCATCTGCTTCTCTTCCCATGACATTGAATTGATAGAATCAATCCTTGACTTTAACAGCTTCAGGGCCAATTCATTTTCCATTCGCTTTTGCTAAAAGAAACATAATTAAAAATACAAGTAGGTCAATGGCATATTAGTCATGTCACTGAGTCATAGCTCATTAACTTTGTGATAGGTTTGAAAATCTTAAACAGTATAATTTTTTTTTCCATTTTAAAGCATTACAAAGAATTAAAATGGCCATTCAAAATGTGTACCCACGGTTACACCAAGAGGTTACTTTTTTAGGGGAGATGCTTTTTTTGTCAGCAGTCAGAGCTAACAATAGACATCAATGGAATGATCATTCTTTAAACATACTTATCAAAATCACAAAACCTGTCTCTAGGGAACCATGTACGGCAATCAATCCATGTATGCTGATAACTTTTAACAAGTAGTGTGACAAACTGCACAAAAAATTTGGATAGACAGTGTCTACCCATACAACCCACTAATAGGTAACTTTTATTTTAATTATACATCATTCAAAATAAGTGCATAAAATATTTCAAACAATGTATAATTAAAGTCGGAGTTGCTGGGTAATGTGCTGTTTGGGTAGACGCTATCTACCCAGATTTGTTTCATGCTTCGCCACTGCTTGCAATAATAGTAAAATCATACTAATCAAAGTTAGAAATACAGAAGAATCTGGTAATTCAAACTCAAAAAGCTGGGCTGTCTGGTTTGCATAGGGTTCCCTCATGAGAATAGAAAAGACACTCTCTCCAGTATTTTTTCCAGCTCTTATGACATTAAGCTGTAAAGTACAAAAGCACTAGTTACTCTGTTAAAAGATTATTTGTATTTTTAATTGGTAAGAAGGAATAACATATTCTGTAGGGATCATAAATTTTGTTTAACATATGAAAAATTTTGAGTTTGAAAAATGTTTGGTCCACTGCATTAAAATTTAATACATTGAATTCAATAAAATGTGAATTTATAAATAAAAAACAAAATTATGCTGCTCTTATATAATGCTAAATTCCTCTTTTTTATTTCTTTATTTTTTGCAGAAACTGTGTCTTTAAAGAGCTTGAAACTTAAGCTTCATTAGCTTTATAGCAAACTAGAAAATATACTTAGCATTGCCCAAGATTTAAGATACGAATCTCTGATTAAAATTACACCAGAACATATAGTAAATTCTCTAAAACCCAACACTTTTACAATATGTCACAACTTCCTATAGCAAAGGATACAGGTTGTGATGTCAGTTGTAACACCCAGTGCATAGCAATCAGGGAACTGGAGAATGAAGTCATTCTCCAGCAAAATAAAAATCTAGATTTCTTTTTTTTTTTTTTTGCTTTTATTTAAAAATTCACAGAAAATCAAAAAATAGAGTAATTAAAAAAAATAATTAGAATGTGAAGATATACATCATGCTTTTGCTAAAGTATAGAATTGTGCTAATCTTTTACTTTTGAATATAATAAAATAAGAATCAGATAACCTAAAATATGCATATTTTGATATATTTAAAAATAAATAAATAAATATGAAGAAATTGTCTTACAGATTTGCCTTAAAGATTATTAGAGAGAACGTTCTTCGATCTTTCCAATGATTTTACGATAGAAACACTGTGATAATATTTTTGATTGCTGAGAAACCAATTTATGTGAAAATCTCTCAAAATTATGCTTCAATATAAAAATAACAAAAAAAAAAAAAACTAATTCAAATTTTAAAAAAACTCGTGAGGTTTGTCATACTGGGAATTCAGCTAATCCTGTACCGATTTTCACGGCTGTCCAAAGCTTAGATTTTCTGCTATGCAACCAACAAACAGATATATATTTTAGTATGATAGATCAGCCACTGTATTTATACCACAATGAATGTAACTGCTGCTTGAGAGTTTGCAAATTTTCTGTACTTCTTTGATAGAGTCAGATATACAAATATTAGCTGACAAGCTTAGTCACCTATTGTCTGCCTCTATCAAGTACAAAGAATTTGTACACTAAATTTATACCATAATTTTCTGCATATAATATACAATTTTCTGCATATATACCATAATTTTCTGCATATAATATACAGATTATCTAGTAAATAAACTTCAAATTTTGAAGATGTGGTCTATTCAAGGTAATTTTTTTTCAAGCAGAAAAAACAATTATTGTGCAACAACATCATTAAGAGTATATATAAGAATACTTTGTGCTAATACAAATAACATACTTTTTGTTAAAAAATTTGTTCTTTTGAAGTATCGATCTTGAGTTTAACATTATCATTGTATCACTTATCCAAATACAAGGTAATTTTCATCATTTTAACTAATTTTGCATATATATATGAGGAAAAAAATAATTGGGCATGCCAGTTTCATGTGCGGATAATACAGCACTGTGGATTATATGAAGATTTTTTTTCTCTCCGACAAAATATGCACGTGGATTATGTGCTGCCGTGGATTATATGCAGGAAATTGCAGTACTTAAAATGTAGAAACAATGCTAAACATAAATGTACGGAATGTGTTTCCATTTTCATCCTCAAAACATCAATAGGAAAATTGATAATTTTGAAATTCAGAAAAACTCAATAAAATGCACATAAAAATATTTACTTGAAGGTAAGGATCAGGAAAGTCAAATTCATTCAAGCACTGCTCCCGCATGTCTAACAGACTTCTAACAGTCAAGGAACCATAGGCACTGTAAGAAACAATACTTGATTTACTAAAAGAATAACACGTTGAAGCAAATCACCTTTATAAACATCTCAGATATTTCAATCAGTGATGTTTATGCTGCATTTATATTGAAAATTTTTTTTCACAAATCAAATGTTGTAAAATTCTGATAATTTAAAATTGGGTTTTAAAAATGTATGTTATAAATACATTCAGAAACTTTATTTATTCCTTTCTATTATTATTTTTTTTAGTTTATTCTATTAATATTCTATTTATTATTCTTTTTTATTTCTAGAAAAAAAACCCTATTAATTAGATTAATGATAAATTTCAAAATCATCATAAAAGTGAATGGGATTTTATTTTAATTATAAAAGAAAATACAAAACAGGTATTAAGCAGAAGGCACAATGCTATTTTATTATTTAAAATCAATCTCTTTGAATTGTATATACAGTGGTACCTCCTTTATTGGACACTCCTGAATAACGGACACTTCTAATTAGAAGACATTTTTGTGATCTCCAGTCCTTTAATATAAGGCATTCCATATTACCTACTCTGCATAGGGGACACTCCAAATAGCGGACAGTCCTTTGCTCAAAAAAGCTCATAAAATTCGTATTTCGTCCTAGTATGTGGTCTTATTTACAAGGAACTTTGATCTTCCAAGGACTTGAGTAGTCCATCTCTTGTGACCATATAATGGTTTAATTGTGAAATTCATGCCCCTCCTCCCCACACACCTATATAATTAGACAATAGGTGCAGGCATATGGTCATCTTCCCGGAATGCCAGTTTCTTAGAAACACGAGGGAAGAAATCTACATATTCACCGATGCCACTGAAAATAGGGAATTGGAAAGCATCGTAAGTTAAAAATGCATCATATTCAGTTTAGTGTGAGGTGATTTAAATTCAGTGCGACAGTTCATTTGAGTTCAGTACAAGTTCATTTGGATAGATTAAAATGCAATCATAAAGGAAGAGATTAACATTGAAAGACAAAATTGAGGTTTGGGAAGTTGTTGAAAGGGAAAAACCTGAGTGAGAATGAAAAACACAGAAAAGTGAAGAACTGGTAGTGGAACACAGAGCCTGAACATAGTATTTTTGAAGGACAAAATGAAAAATGAAATTGAAAAATGTGGCACAAATATCAGCATTGAAGTATACGTAAAAATTGGTGATGATTTATGTGTTGAGAAACAGGACTTAAATATTCCCAATTTCATTCCTCGAGACACTAGTGAAGAAATTGATTTTTCTGAGGATGATGATGATGGCAAAGTACCAATGGCGAAAAATGATGTCTGCCAAATTAAGGATTTTTCTGAAGCACTGAGATGTAGTAAACAATTGAAAAAGTTTCTTTTAAACAATTGGAATCCTGAAGGCTTAGCACAACTAAATGCTTTGAAAATTTACATTGAGAAACAGGTTTGCAATGTCAAAAAAAAAAGAAAAGAAGCTCTGTCAATAGATTACTATATTTGTTAGTAATGTTAATTTTGTTGTGAACATTTTATTGAAGAAAAATGCATTATTTTAAAGGTGCCAAGTCAAATATTTTTTCTTGTTCTCTTATTATACATTTTGCATTTTTCATTAAAATGTTGTCTTTATTTTTCATTGAATACCATGCTATTATCAATTTAGAAAAAAAAAATAAATAAATAAATAAAAATGTGTGTCCTCTCCAACAGTGAACAAACACCTACCTCCCAATAACAGACAAAACTTACAGTCCCATAACTGTCCAGTATTCGGAGGTACAACTGTGTACGAGTTTGAGCATTTATAGTAATGTACTATTGCTTAATCTGAAACAGGCATTTGTTTGAGTTAATTAGAATTAAATATTCAGACCTGAAGATGAATTTAATTCTGATTAATCATCGAATTTGGGCCAGTGCTGTTCTTTTCTCTTATCGGCAATATGGCCATGGTTTTGCGTCTATGGTGATGTTAATATTACTTGAATTTTTATTATTACATTTTTCTAATATATATATATATATATATAAATATATATATATATATATATATATATATATATATATAAATATATATATATATATATATATAAATAAATATATATATATATGTTTGTTTTTGTTTTGTTTTGAGATGAAATGAATGAAATTATGGTGCAGAGTTCTAAAATATTTAGTATCTGAAGGTATAGGTGTAATATATTAAACATATGTGCTATGTTAAGTGTTGTGTATATGTTCAAGTAATGTCAGAAACTTTCCAAGATAGTGAGATAAATATGTTGTGTCATTAAAGAATGTAGTTAATGAAGTTAAAGTGTAAGAGGAAAAGAGAAAACTGAAGCATTCCCCACAAGAATAAAATTTTATGTTTTACTGAAATAGAAGGAACTGACCACTTTGACCACTGATGCTCATCAATCTGTGGAACTCATTTTAAAAGTCGGGGGGGGGGGGGGGGGGGGGAATAGATCGCTCCTTGCTCACTTCATGAGCTCTTTCATGCCACCTGCTATACAGCTGCACATGCATAATACACCTGTCGGGAGTAAAAACAAAGCTCGCTCCACTCCATAAGTTTACAAACAAATAAAACTTAGAGACAAGAAACATAGAGAGGAAATTAAAAAAATTCTAACTTTGAAGAATTGGAGCCTCGCATACAAATACAGTTATCTGCTATACTGCCAAACGATCTTGCATAAATTACGAATTAATATATGAATTGTTATTTATAAATATATACAAAACATAAAATTTGAACCCGAAAGACAGTCAGTGACAAGAAAACCTATTCTCATCATTTAGTTGTGTTATCTGATTCAGACCATCACCATATATGGCATGAGTTGAAAAGTTGCTTCTCCTCGGGTTTTTCAATCAGGTGAAAGAAAAAGAAACAGAATAAATTTTGATATTTAATTTCAAAGACACTGTTAAAAATACAACCATGAAATAAAACTTATTAGAATCTATTAAGATTAAAGTTTTTAGAGAATTTTTTTATGAAGAAAAATATCAATAGTTTAAAATGAATCGTTCAATATAAATTTTTACTTTTTTATAAGAACTGTGTGTTTAATCAAAATTAAAAGATACATAAAAATGAAATTTACAGAGGTACAAAACTACCTGCATTAAAAAGAGAATTAACAGTCTTTTGGATGACGGAAATATTGAAAAATTAGGATAATTAGATGATGCATTATAACAATAGAAAAATAAAAATTTTCACTTCAATATTAATTTAAAATCAAAATGTTAATCCAATTGTAACCAGAATAGGAGGTGACACATGGCACAGTTTTCTAAACCATTGTGCAAAACTGCAAATCATTTGATACCGTAGGACCTATGCTAGCCTTAACAGATATTTTGAAAAGCTTTCATCAGCAGCAGAAGAGGCAGAAGTTATAGTAGAAATCGAAAAGGTACAAATAAATATTCATTGTGTTTCATCTGAAATGCAATAAAAATTATAAAAATTGTCAAATTCTATGACATCAAATAAAGCATTGCTTACAAACAAAATTCAAGCTTTTTAAAATTAATTATTCAACTCTCCATAACACAATTCAAAGTATTAATGAAATAAAATACTTACAAAGGATGAGATCTAAGGTGATCTAAACGACTCAGATACTTTTCTTTAAAAATTTTAGCTCTTTGGTGGGCATCTGAATGATGAATTTGGCTTTGAATGGCTCTCTGGACAAACTGAAAATAAATTCTGGATCAAAAACAAAAGTTATTCTAGAACAAAGCAATAAAAAATAACATAAATGATACATTGCATGGAAATGGCCTGCATAAAATCAAAAAGGGTTTAAAAAGAAAAGAATAATTTGGTGATTCTAAAAATAAAAGAAACGAAAAGGAAAAGGCCTCATTTTTTATTCTACTTGTAAATCTAAATTCATGTAAGAAACAGATATAGCCATTTCTTTTCATTTAATCAATCACAAGCAAGGCAAAAAATATTTTTAAAAGACATTTCAAATCAGAAACATCTTTATACATTAATACAAAACATATCCATATAATTAAATTATGCCTGTATAATAATGGTTAATATTTAATGGCATTCCCATTGTTGCCACCTAAAAGGCATAAAATCCTCTGACATTTCCAAATAATTCTTTAAATTTCCTGAATTGAAAAGAATTAACAGAACAAAATAACCAAACACAAGTGTATTATAAAGAAGTAAAGTATGCAATATATCAAACAAACCTCATAAAAAAAACTAAAAAACTTGTTAGTTACTTAGGAATTATTAGTTAGACTCACAGTTTGTAAATAATCTTTACATTATTAATCAAGCTTATGTAAAGAATCTACACTGAAAGTGGTGAAAATAAGTAAAATCTGCATAAAATATTTCTAAGGAACAAATTATAAATATGTAGACCCACTAAAGATGTTTTATGTTATTTTTTCTTATAGGAAAAGCACAATGAAGCTCACAAAAAGTGATTTGCTTCAAAAGTTATTTAATAAAAACAATGACAATCAGATTGAGCCTGGAAAATTAACTAAAAATTAATAATAAATTTCATAAGAACTCTAGAGTTTAAAATTTTCGTTCATTTACCTTAAAATTACACACTTAGAGATCAGATATTTTAATGCATTTCATTACATTTCAGTATCAAATACATTTTTTAAACATTTATTTTCACATTAGACTGAATGACCCAGCATTGCTCAGGTCTTAAATAAGGGGACACTCCTAAAGTAACACAAATGCAGATAATATCACTCAATTTCAAAATCACCCATTTTGAATCAAAATCATTCCCACTTTTATTTTCAACTAAATAAGTGCCCACTACTCAAATAATACATTTGAACACATTTTAAAATTACTTTGATCCAGAAAATGCATGTCCCAAAAAGGAAAAGGCCTCATTTTTTATTCTACTTGTAAATCTAAATTCATGTAAGAAACAGATATAGCCATTTCTTTTCATTTAATCAATCACAAGCAAGGCAAAAAATATTTTTAAAAGACATTTCAAATCAGAAACATCTTTATACATTAATACAAAACATATCCATATAATTAAATTATGCATGTATAATAATGGTTAATATTTAATGGCATTCCCATTGTTGCCACCTAAAAGGCATAAAATCCTCTGACATTTCCAAATAATTCTTTAAATTTCCTGAATTGAAAAGAATTAACAGAACAAAATAACCAAACACAAGTGTATTATAAAGAAGTAAAGTATGCAATATATCAAACAAACCTCATAAAAAAAACTAAAAAACTTGTTAGTTACTTAGGAATTATTAGTTAGACTCACAGTTTGTAAATAATCTTTACATTATTAATCAAGCTTATGTAAAGAATCTACACTGAAAGTGGTGAAAATAAGTAAAATCTGCATAAAATATTTCTAAGGAACAAATTATAAATATGTAGACCCACTAAAGATGTTTTATGTTATTTTTTCTTATAGGAAAAGCACAATGAAGCTCACAAAAAGTGATTTGCTTCAAAAGTTATTTAATAAAAACAATGACAATCAGATTGAGCCTGGAAAATTAACTAAAAATTAATAATAAATTTCATAAGAACTCTAGAGTTTAAAATTTTCGTTCATTTACCTTAAAATTACACACTTAGAGATCAGATATTTTAATGCATTTCATTACATTTCAGTATCAAATACATTTTTTAAACATTTATTTTCACATTAGACTGAATGACCCAGCATTGCTCAGGTCTTAAATAAGGGGACACTCCTAAAGTAACACAAATGCAGATAATATCACTCAATTTCAAAATCACCCATTTTGAATCAAAATCATTCCCACTTTTATTTTCAACTAAATAAGTGCCCACTACTCAAATAATACATTTGAACACATTTTAAAATTACTTTGATCCAGAAAATGCATGTCCCAAATTATACACTCTTCACCAAAACAAAAACAAGGAAAAAAATTAGGAGGGAAGCAGGACCTGATTAAGTCAATGAGGGGTACAGGGCCTGGTGTTAATTGGGGAGCCCATACACTCACGGCATACCAAATACATGCAAAAGCAAAAACACCACTAAGTAAATTTGGAAGTTTAGGACCACTGTCCTGAAGACACTATTGTACATGTAGAACTTTTTATTTAAAAGATGCATAATATTTAAAACTATTAATACATATATTCAAAATTTAAAATAAAAACTAACATTATTAGTTTATATTACTGAAATAATTAAATAAATAATTATTTCTAATTAAAATGTTTTAACATATACAAAATTTAGGGGCCCCTAAAATTTGGGAGACCAGGGCTGCAGCCTAGGAGGACCATGCGTTAATCAGGCCCTAGAGGGAAGGTTAAACTCCTACACGGGCATGCACAGTAAAATCTACCCATAAAAAGGTTGGTTCTGCAGAATGTGCGAGGACTTCACAAAAGATGCTTTACAATGTGATCACTTAAGCAAGAAAGATCAATCATGCATAAAGCATTGATTATGAAACACTTTCCAACTGCAATGTAATTTTATTTAAATATCTCTAAAATGCGATACATTCCTACATCATATTTATTAAATTATCACAATACTACATTAATTTATTATATTTGAAAACTTAAAACTTCATCGAAAACAATGAACTTTATTCAAATGACGTCATTGAAATATAAATTTCCTGGTTTAAACATCTCAAAAATGTGATACATTAAGGGGTAATATTTTTTAAATTATCACAATACTATAATAATTTATTATATTTGAAAATTCCATTGAAAACAAATGAACTTTATTCAAATGACATCATCGAAATATAAATCGCATGGCTCTCTCTATAAAAGCAGCATTTCATTCATCACAATACTACAATAATTTATTTTATTTAAAAACTTAAAACCATAGAGGTACAAATAATTTAACTCTATGCTTAAAACTTCATCGAAAAAATCATCTGCTTCTCTATGCAAAATCAATGTTTCATTCATATCAGTTATATTGCAGACTCTAGAGCTAAATATTTTGCATTAAAGAAATGCAGCAATTCTTATACAATTCATCCTACATCTTTCAGTGTTTACATTCTCCATAAGTGAAAATTAAGCTTTGTTGTAGAAATAATCAAAGTTTGATGATCATTTAAACTCAAATATATTGTAACTGTGTTGTTTTAAAATGTAGATTCACAGACTTTAAGCAAAAATAAAGCAGTTTTAGGATAGATACAACACTAAATATAAATTAAAAATGACTTCAAAAATCATGATTTTGACACAAGATGGATGCCATATTTTATTTTGAAGTGGGTCACGTGATCTCTTCATATAATGGGTGTAATTATTATTTTAATTTTTATTTTTAAAACTACTAAATATATTTTGCTGAAAATATTTTTATATATTTTATAGGATAATTTGAATATTTCCTTAAACTTTCAAAGCAATGTGTGAATTTTAAATTTGCTTAAAAAATGCTTGAAAAATTAGGTCCCATAGGGTTCAATGTATTTCACTTTTTCAACCCGGGTTCAAACAAATTGGGTTATATTATTCATTTACATTCCCATAGGTCCCACAGACCGTCTGAACAACATACTAAAATTTCATTTTGATTAAGTCATTTTTACGGCAGTTATCGTGCTAACGGACAGACAGACAGACAGAATGAACAAAGTCATAAACACTTTTCAACTATGTTGTAAATTGTTAAAAATAACAAAAAAAAAATTAAAATTACATATAAAATCAAAAATTTGGATTTTGTTAGAACGCTAAGATATATACAGAACTTTTAGTCAAATTATAGAATTGGGCTAATCTTAGTTTTTAGGATGCAATGGCATATATAAATCAGAAACACAAAAAATGCAAATTTTGATGTATTTAAATAGAAACTATGTGATAATATTTTTAGTAGCTAAGAAACCAAATTGTGTGAAAATACTAAAACATAAAATAATAAAAAAAGAATTAAAAATTAAAAATATAACCAAATTGCACCTTTCTGGATCCTGAAGTACTCGTGTACCAAATTTCATGGCCGTATGATGTTTAGATCTGTGACCTTCAAGAGGTAATGGACAGGACTCACCTTCTCCACTGCTCAGCTCTCTCTGCAACATCTGAGTGGAGTGATACTGGGAAGCAAGGAACCATATGAGTGGTCTATAGACTTTCTTCTGTGGCTGTTTTTTTCTTCTTATTTTTGTTCATGTTATATTTTTTGTTAGCTTCAGTTGTCTTTTTATACCCGCCATTGGAAATTTTAAAAAATGCTGTTTAGGTTTTCTGCCACAGACTGCACAGATAGACACACAGGTATTTTCATTTATTAAGTAAGAAAATCACTTCTGTATGTTTTGATCTGAGGTTGAGAAGTATCACGATACAAGTATCACCAAGACAAAATGCATTGAGTATCAACCCTAGTCTTTAAATGTATCATGGATTTTGTATCTAGATACTTTTTTCAAATGTATCGAATATATTTCTTCTTCAGATTAAAATTTCAAGATTTAAAAAAGTGTCGAAGTTTCCAGTATGAAAATTGCCATACTCCAATAATATAAGTCTTTATTTTCTGATTATAGATTTTACCATGTGATTCAAAGTTAAAAAAAAAAGAAAAAAAAAGAAAGAAAAATTAGTAAAAGTATAATACTATGATTTAATAAAATGCTTTCAAAGATACGTTTAATACAAATTCATATCTTACCCAGCTTAAACATTAACACTAAAAAAAAAAAAAAAAAAAAAAAAAAAAATTAATTAAAAACTAATATAAGAAAAATTTTAATGAAATATAAACACCACATATTTGGGCATATCATGTTTTAGAGTGTTCTCTAAATAGATTCTATATTGATAAGCACAATTTTGAATTCTTGTATCATTTTATAGATCAATTAATAAAGTATCTTGTATCCTTGGCTGCCTTTAAAAGTATCTAGTATATCGCATCATGGTGCAGTTTCATAAAGTATCTTGTAATGAATACCGGCAATACTTTTTGAAAACTATATTGTATCTTTAGCTTCTTCTAAAAATGTCTAATATATTGTATCTCGATACAGTTTGACAAAGTATCTTGTATCGAGTAATGAATGAATGAAATAAAGGTGGGTGGCTCCAAAAGAGCCCAGCACATCGACCAGAGGTCTATTGTACTACCCCAAAAAGAAAACGAAGATCCCTAAGAAAAGAGACCAGTAGCCGATGCGAAAATAAGCAAGCACTTGACAGGAATGTTGTTCAGCTCCCAGGGTTCAATCACATGACGACCAATGTGTTCGAATCTGTGAGCAGAGTAGGCCTCACATTCACATAGAATGTGAGCTGCAGTTTCTTCGCTGTAATTGCAGCCTCTGCAAAGCGAATCCTTGGAGACACCCATGATATTAAGATATCTCTTGAGGGTGCAGTGCCCAGTAAGGAGCCCAACAGCTCTCGTGATGCCAGTTCTACTGAGCCTGAAAAGTTCCTTTTGACGTGTACTAGGGCAATTGCAGTTGAGGATTTTTGCTTGCCTTTGTCCCTTAGTGTCACGCCAGTTCTTACATTGAAGCTTCCTGAAGATGTCATAGACAATTCTTCTGATAAAATCATTGGGAATACCCAAGGCCGGCTCAGGGCCCACAAAAGGAGTACTAGAGCCTTTCCTAGCAAGTTCGTCTGCCAATTCGTTGCCAGGAATGCCCGAATGACCAGGCACCCAGTACAAAATGACACTATTATTACTAGCAATTTTACAGAGAGCATTATAACATTCCCAGACAAGGGAAAACGTCACAGTGAACTTCCCCAGAGCCATAAGAGCAGCCTGGCTGTCAGAACAAATGAAAATCTGGCTATTCTCATACTTTCTGTCATAGCAAATTCTACAACACATAAGAATGGCAAATACTTCAGCCTGAAAGACAGTAGCAAAATTGCCAAGCGGATAAGATAGCTCAGTGCCATCATCAGGGCAACAGACACCAGCACCAGTACTTGTGCCAATCTTCGAGCCATCAGTGTACCATACAAAACATTTCAGTTTATTGTAGGTAGGAGTCCTCTTCCAATCATCCCGCGAGGGGACAAGAATTTCATAAGGCTTATCAAACATAAATTTGACATGTATGCCATCAGGTGGCATACAGAAATAAGGATGCCTAGCAACATTACTGTGTATCGAGTAAAGGTGGTACTTTAAACCTATTTATGATTTTCATCCAATGAATAACATGTACCAGTTAAAATAGTACTTACCTTGTCAATAGCTTCTGCAAAACAAACCAACCAGTAGTCCCGTGCTAAAGCATCTTGAGTGAGATCCACTGTGTCTGGGACATAATCAATAGATTCCTTGAGCAAAGGACAGTGAACAAGCCTCCAATCAAACCTATCGATTTCCAACTGATCGATCTGAAACAAAAGAATATAAGAATATTTTGAAATGCTGTATACAAGTTAATATCTGATAATCGTCATTTCCTGGTTCCAAAAATTTTTTTAACTTTATAGTTTCTAGAAACTTTTGATTTGGAATAAGTTTTTCAAATGTCTTTTAGATTTGTAATGGATGACAGAACTGTTTAACATGATTAATGGAATTGTAATGTATGTTCATTGCATTCCTATGTTAGGAATGACCATGACAGAGATTATATATGGGTTTATTTCTGTTCCACAATGAAATCAAACTAACATTGGGAAGCAAAGTATGTACTATGCATAACTTGATTTTATGCACTAACAGGAGACATGGTATTTCATAATTTTCATTCACATAAGTAATAACTAAATGTATGACAAAAATAATGCGTAATAAATATGCTTATCCAATAAGAGCAATAAAATTGTTTTTCTTTTACCTGTTTATAGCAAAGTTCCAAACTTCAAATAGATGTGGGGAACAACTCTAAATAATGTCCTTCAACTTAAAGTCACTGCTTTAAAGTCACTTTAAAGTCACTGCTGTTGGAAAGGATGATTTTTTGTATAACACTGTAATGTCACCAATTCTCCGGAACAAACATGTATCAGCAATCCATAAAATCATATCGTCAAAATATTTATACATAAGGGCTTTTTACAAGCTATAATTATAATTTCTTAAGCTTTAACAATTTATTCCCATTATTTATGTTTTTTACTACTGTAATTAGGAGATGAACACTTAACTCATCAGTGGGAGAAAGTGACAAGAATGAAAAATTTTCATTTTTATAAAGCCAAAACTACATTTAATGGTATTAAAAATATTTTCTGTTGAAAACTATATAGAACAGATTAAGTCTCACAGCAGTGACATAGGGTGAGGGCATTGCAAGACACTATATTACAGAAATTATTTAAAGCTACATACCATATACCTATATCTCTAAAACTACAGTGTTTAAATGAATTTGAGATGGCACATTGAAAACATTTATGTGGTCAAGAATATTATTCCAATGTCACATAGTTGTATCTTCAAGAGCGGGAAAGATACAGCCTTTTAAATTTCAGAAAAAGGTAGTAAATTTTCAGTTTTCTCCTTCTCCTCCTTATTCAGACAGCATATCTATATGAAAAATTCATCCGAATTTGTAAAAATTTTCAGGTATGTTTACAAATAGGTTGAGACAGGTTCTCTAAGAAATTCGTATATGTAGGTTAAAGCCTTCCCTCATTTTTAGCTAAAAACTTAAAAAATGTAATACATTTTTGATGAAAATGTAGCTATTGCATCTCAAAGTGAAAAGTTTTTTTTAAAATCTGAGTTCTCTTGTTACCATATTGGATATACATTTTTATGTTATATATAATATAATGAAATGGCTAATAAAAGCATTGCATTAGGAAAGGTTCAGTCATTTTAACTTAGCCACTTAATTCAGGCAAATATAATAATTGAACTGGAGAACGCTTGGCAAAAAAATTTTGTGACTTTTTTAAAATGTTCCCAAATTGATAAAAATATTGACAAATTGATGAAAACAACACTAAATTAAAGAAAATGATGCCAAATTGATAAAAATTTAAAATCGAAACATAAGTAGGATTTTTATTTCAAATTTTATGAATGGGATGGAATTTAAACTAATTAATAAATGAAAGGTATATATGGATATTATATTTAGTATATTTTAAGATGTTGCCAAATTGACAGAAATGTCATCAAATTGATGAAAATGACATAAATTGATAAAATTTAAAGTCAAGACATAAGTAAGTAGGATTTTGATCTTAATTTTATGATTGGATTGAAATTCAAACTAACTAATAAATGGACTGTGTATTAAGTGTATTTCAATAGGGTCTGTATACCCCACTTGGCGACAAATTTGATCACTTTGACAACAGAGTTGGCAATTTTTTTAAATGTCACGAAGACAAAAATGTTGCCAAATTGATGAAAATGATGCCAAATTGATAATATTTAAAATCAAAATATAAGTAAGTAGGATTTTGATTTTAAATATTATGAATACATTGGAATTCAAACTAATTAATAAATAGAAGATGTATCAAGTATGTTTCAATACAGCCTGTCTGGCCATCCATCTGTCCCACTTGATCATAGCAAATTTTGAAAAATTTCGCAAAGTTGACAAAACATTGTCAAATTGAAATGTAGCCAAATTGTCAAAAATTAAATTACTCGAATAATCTACACAATAAATTTAATTTCTTCAATAATCACTGTAACTTTGAGGAAATTATTAATTTAAGATTATTTACTCAAAATATTATGAGTTTCACTGCTAATGGGACAGCTATGTTTTTTTGGGGGGGTCATATATATATTAATTGCATTTTATTAGGAAATGGTATAGTATATATGTTTTGAAAGGGTCTGTCCATCATACTTGATAACAAATTTGGTAATTTTTAAAATACTGCCAAATTGACAAAAATGGCACTAAATAACATAGAATGTTGTTTGAAGTGTAATTTGGACAAACATCAGTGTTCTAAGGTCTACTGGAACACATATTATTATTTAAACAGTATATAATTATTTGTAGAGTGTTGAGACCCAGACCGTCCGACCTACCAGCAAGGTGTAAGGTAACTGTTTGGACGGACGGTATTTGTAGAGTGTATTGTTTACATTTATACGTCTTAATAAGTATAGTCAAGTGATTAACATTTATTTATTCCTTAATATACTAGCAGATTATAACAAATTGACAATGATAGTCTCTTTATAAAACTAAAAAAAAAATTAATATTGTCCAAAAAAGCATCTGATATGTAAAAAAAGGGGGTGAGGGTAAAATTGTATGGCATTATTTTGCTGTCACATGCATGTCTCACAGACAAACCTGACAAAATAAATAATCAAAAGACTACATATATAGACTACCTCTAATTACAGACTATGTAGTTCAAAACATATGTTATTGGTGATGTGGATATAAATAATTATTTTCTTGTAAAGCTTGATTTATTCTTTGCTGAGTCACACTTAGTGAAATGAAATTCTACTTCTGATAAAGTAGCAATGACGAGGTACTCAGCACATCTACATGGTGCTATGGATATTTTAAAGGAAAGGATAAAAATTTAAACTACATCGAATTTTACACTGCATCTAAGTTTAAAACAAATATGCTTGCTCACTGCTACAAAACTAGCAATTTAAAGAGATTTGTGCTGTTTTCATTAGCACCGTGGATAATTTAAACTGCATTTTCTTTTCACTTTCTCTACAATATGTAGTTATGTATAAGGAAAGTATTGGAAAAGGGATAAAATATTAAAATTCAGAGTTTTCAGCAGATCTACATGTTTCGGGCAATCTAGAACATGGATGTACTATTGTTAGCATGACATTTGTATGTGTGACTCAGTGTGTGTTTGCGCATTGTATGTATCTACTCTAGTTCAAAACCTGTTCAAGGAAATTTCGCACAATATAGTAGTTAAGTCACTTGTAGGTTATCCTGGTTATTTATTTTGTCAGGTTTGTTTGTGAGATATGCATGTGCAAACATAAGCTAATCCATAAAATTTTGCCCTCATCCTCATTTTCTAAATACCATGTTTTTTTTAGAGGATTGTATTCCTAAACAAATACTGCAAAATCTATCTATATTAATTATTTTTTTAAAGCTCAAGGGACACAAAATTAACAATTATTAGATAATCAGTCATACAATCCTTATAAAACACAGAGGTTAAGTTCCACAAAAATACTGTGTAAACACCTGAAAATAATTTAAGTACAAAATGCTTTGTAGATACTCATTAATTATTCCTCATTAATTATTCCATGCCCAAACATTTTAGGAATTGCTACCATATTCATTTTCTGACAAATGTAACTTCAATACATTTTAAAAATAATAGTAATGTAAATTAAACACCACATGAAAATTAAATACAGTCAAACCTGTTTGAAATGGAATACTGTAATAAATGGAAAATATTTTTAGCCCTGTCCTAAAATATAGGAAATCCATGTTATTTTCCCCTGTATGAAACGGAACCTGCACAATGCAGAAACAGATGACCAATTTAAAATATTTTGTTAATAAAAATCACCTGTTGTAACAAACAGAGAATGGAAAAATATCATCCAACTATCTTAACCATTTATTCCCATGAGAATCATTTTTCACAAAACTTTCTATTAAATTATATCACAATTTTCTGAAAGCCAATTCTGAACTTCAAAATTTTTCCAGTAATCAGGGAGATTCTGAAATGCTAGAAATGTTAATCAATGCAAAATTTTCAACTGAAATTCACATCATTAGTAAGACACATGGCCAAGAAACAATGTTGTATTATTTTGAAAATTTATCTCACATTTTTTTTTCTTTCTTTTTTTTTTTTTTAATTTATTTTAATTTTTTTTTTAGTAAGCAGTAATATTTTGCCTGTAAGTCAATTCAGCTAAGTTTTAAGATATAGTAATATGCTAACAGTTAAGGACATGGGGTACACTATATTTTTATTTACCTCCTGTAATTGCAGTATGCAAAAATGTATATATATACATATTTAAAATAATTAAATTAGTTATTATGGTATAATATAGTATTAATCGGATTTATCTAAATACACTTTTCAGAATTTTTAAAGTTTGGTGTATAGATGAGCAATTACATATGGACTATCAGCATTTCAATTTCAACTTAGCTTTTCCTGGAATGATCTGAATGAAAAGAAAATCTCTTCGTGATGGAAAATTCTTCCAGTCCCCTGAATTCCATTTAAGACAGATTCAACTGTACCCCATTGTAAGTTCTAGGGTTCCTTTAACAATTGTAACATATTGAAAGTACTTTACTAATAAACTATTTGTGATGGTTTACAAGAAAAAAGTCCAGTTGTCGTTAATTTTACTTGAGAGATAATGTGGTATATAGTCTTTTTCTAACAACTGTACCCATTTTAATTTTCTGTGGATTTAGGTAGTTCCATTCTTCTCAAATACAGGAAATGTTCCTTTAATTTATTGGCATGTGTGGTTTTTAGTCTGTGGAAACATATGTACACTGATATACAGGGTGTCCCAAAATAACTGAAGCATGCTTTATTTAATTCCTTACCTGTTGGAGATAAGTGGACAATGTAAATTGCAAAAATTGAAAGTAAGGTAAGAAATAAGACTACATTAGTTAAATAGTCCTCCAATTAATTTTCAAAAAGTTACACTTTTTAAATTTTTATACTATCCCCTTAGACAAATTTGAACAATCAGAATTTTTTTTATTTTCAATGCAACAAGATCATTAAAAAAAAAAACCACATATCTATATCTTTAAAATTGAATGAGTTATATTTAATTGAAAATTGAACATTGTGAATGGGGACCATATATCAAATTAGAAATGCAAAATTTGTGACATATCACAAAAAAGATAAAACTGGATGATAATACTTAGGAGACATTTTTGCAAATTCCGTGTAGGCTCACGATGCAATCATGGATATTCTTAAGTACTTTTCAATAACTAAGTACTTTTTCAATAATTAAATACTTTTAAGTACTTTTTTTTTATCTAAACAATTTACATAGTCGATTTGTTTATGATCCCTATTTTCACTGATAAAACAGCCTTTCACATAGTACGAAAAAGTGGCATAAGTCAGATTTTTTCCTTTATCATAATTCAGTTGATTTTATGACTGATATGCAGGTTTTTTTAAAGATCTTGTTGCATTAAAAATAAAAATTTTCTGATTGACCAAATTTGTCTAAGGGGATCATATAAAAATTTAAAAAGTGTAACTTTTTGAAAATTAATGGAAGAACTATTTCATTAATGTAGTTTTATTTCCTACCTTACTTTCAACATTTTTGCAATTTACATTGCCCACTTATCTCCAACAGGTAAAGAATTAAAGCGTGTATCAATCTTTTTCGGACATCCTGTATATGAGCTAGATATCAGCTTTGTTTTCACTAGTTTTAAATTAAAACTACAAATGTTAAAAAGTATAAAAAAATTATTTACTAATTTGAAATTGACTCATACTTTTGAGTTGTAAGGATAAACCTGACTCAATTTTACAAGTGAAGAGCAAAATCTGTTAAGGGAAGAGATTTGATAGGAAAGAGAACAACTTTGAAATCACACTTTTTAAGAAAACATTGCCATGAGAAACAATTTAAATTGTGATCTATTTATTTATTACTTGGGTGAGAAGTCACATTCTGTATTTAAACAATTATATTATTTTCCCTTACCAAAGGATCACTTGTCGAAGCTAACTGGGTAGGAATGGGACTACTGAGGCCAGAACTGCCAGCATAGTTCTCATACCAAGAATACTTGTCTGTATCTAGAGTAAGAAATACTATCATCAGCAATGGGTGAATATCCCTTCATTTTCAATGCCAATGTGAAATTTAAAATACAGAAACCCTTCATTGCATATTGCACCTGTAGTGATAGCTCACAGTGACAGTAGTGAACAGTACCCACAACCTTTGGGTAACAAACCTAAGACTATACAATTAGATCAAAATATATCGTCAGATACGTCTAATTTGAGATATGTTTCACATGGAAAATTGCATTGATTGATCAATGGCTAGAATAGCATGAGAGTTGTTATGCAATACATTCTCTTTGTTAGTAAAAAATATGCTTCATCAAGCTTGTTAAAGGCGGTCCCTCAACGTGAAACTTAACAAGACCATATCATGTTTATGAGGGGGGAATACAGTATTGTCAGTCTTTATAATGCATGTGGTGCTGCCATATAGTAAGTGGCTGTGCAATTATCATGAAGGCTATATAATTCATTCATCCAGATATCCTCATTTGTAGAGAGAATTAATGGTGGCTGTAAAACAGAACTCAAGACCTATAAGCAGGGCTATCACAGGAAAGGCACAAGGAAATAATTGCCTCATAAGCAGAAAATAGTTGCCAAAATAATCTCCTCCATTTCAGTAAATTTTAGTAGCAAAATTTGGTACATTTTTGGAAGAAGAAAATATCAAAATAATAATACTGGCAGTATTTACTTATCATAATCTTTATAAATTGATAACATGAATTTATAAAATGAATTTTATAATAACTTAAAAATGAAGGCACAAATATATAAAATTCCATTTCTCACATAAGTTGCATTCTGGTCATAAAGTAAAAGTACTGTGAATGCATGCCAATTCTGTACTAAAAAAAATCAAAGCTTTTTAATTACCCAC
Organism: Amaurobius ferox; assembly: GCA_951213105.1. Classification (NCBI taxonomy): domain Eukaryota; kingdom Metazoa; phylum Arthropoda; class Arachnida; order Araneae; family Amaurobiidae; genus Amaurobius; species Amaurobius ferox. The sequence goes on along the minus strand of OX578153.1, from coordinate 114,995,457 downwards.
ACTGACTAACTCACCCAAAGAGGTGTAAAGCAGTTACAAGAGGTGGCCGGTAAAAAAACACAGAAAAACATACATAAATAATAAACATAGACAATAATAAACATAGACAATAAACATATGCATACATAAACAATGTACAAAAAAATACGTTAAAATTTTGTGAAACAAAAGTGGTTTAAAAATTTTATAAAACCAGCCCTGAACAAAATGAAAATTATACATACGCATGTGCAAATTCATAAGTAACATAATAACATATATAATAAATGCTGCCATAAAATTGGAGAAAAGTTCTTAAGACAAATTGTATTCTGGAGCATTTCATACATCACAATACAATTTGAATACAATAAGAACTTTAATAATAAAGTAACAAGGTTTGCCAATTATGTAATCACAAAATTTGTTATTCCTTTAAGAAGATATCGGGAAATACAAGTGGGTTTTAAGAATCAGTTTGTGACCATTTCAAAAAGTTATGCCAAAAACAGAAATAAAAAATAGATATACTTAAATGTATTTATTAAATGTTTGTTTTATAAAGTAATTTTTGATGACAAAATTTAAAACATGCAGAACCACACTGCACTAGAATAAACCATTCTGAAAATATTTTAGACTTTTAGAATTATTTTGATTTGACACTATTTTAAAATGTTCCAAGTTGCCAAATAAAATGGAGATTATTTTAAACTGTGAATTTCATGAACAAATTAGTATCCATTTCTTTTGTTATTTTGAGCAGGAAAACACAAATTAATGCATATTAAGAATACAGGAACTTGAGTGTATGTCATGTTTGCTCACTCGGATTTTTTTCTGCATTGCAGTGGGGTTTAAAGATGGTCTTAAGCCCAGTAGTAAAAATTTATGTATCAATTCCTCAACACCAATGGCATACATTAAAAAACGATCTGCAAATCCTATGAAATAAATTGAAAATCGATCTGTCACCTAAACAATTCAGTTCTGAGTCGGCAGCTTTGGTAAATCATTGTAAAAGCCTAAAACCTACATGATATGCTAAAATTTTGCAATAATATTAAAAAACAATAATAAACAAACCAAGGACAGCTTTGATAGCAAGTGCAGAAATCAGATTGGTCAAATAGATCAATTATGTTGGCAAAGCATCAGGGGAGACAAGGTAGACAGTGTCTATTCAAATAATTTATGATCAAATAACTTATATTAAAATTATAGACATATTATCCAAAATAAATATACAGAATATTTTCTGTGTAAATAAGCAAAGGATTTTTGCTCCATCTGGCACAAAACTCAATGCTTGTGCTTTTTTATTTGTTTCCTCTAAGTGCCAGTCCAGATTTTCAGGAGAGGTGAATCTTTCTCTGTCACCCACATCGGGAAAAATCCTATTGGAAATGAAACCAAAAGAAAATGCATGTGCAATTTATATTCACTATAGTAGCTTTTTGATAGATCTATCTCAGCTACAAGGAAGGGGCTATTTCTTGATAATTTTGTTTCAGCGAATAGAGTTTTTACTGCCTGAGTCATATGAAGAGTCATTTTAAAAGTAAATAGGAAATTTGAATTAGAAAATTGCTAAATTATAGAGGTTTTGATATTATAGGGGTTTCAATATCTTTTCAGGAATTAAAGACTCGAAGTACTGAATTGATATACACAAAAATATGAGATATTCATCTCAAACAACCAAATGTTTTAATTTAGCAGAATTCAGCTTAGTTCTTAGATATTCATTCATTATGTTTCAATTTTTCCTTCTTTTATAAATAAGAATTGGCATAGCTATAGTAAATTAATTTATATGCATGTGTATCAAGGGCAAGGAAAAAATCTGATATGAGCAGCACTTGACTTTTCTAACAGACTCAAATTTGTTTTCTCTTTTATAATGCATTAAATAAAGTTTAATTTGGAATGGATTTGCATTATGCAAACCAATAATGTATCAGCTAGAATTTAGCATATGAAGTTTAATCATAAAAATGTCTTGAATCGTATTTTATAGTCACTAACTTTTTTCTAGGTATATTAACAAAGGGAAAGTAGACTTCAGAGATCAATTAAAAGTACAATTTTTGATGCTTAAAAACAAGAAGTTATCAGAATGAAATTACAGACATGTTGATTTGTACATTGGTAGATGCAGTGAAAATTCCATTCAAAAAATAGGTTTCATGCAGTCACATTTAATTGAATGAAAATCATGTAAGAAATAGAAATAACAAAAACCTTCATTAGTTCAGTCTGTGTTGTTGTTGTTGTTGAGACCCAGACCGTCCGACCTACCAGAAAGGTGTAAGGTAACTGTATGGATGGCCGGGAAGTGCCACCCAATTTAGACCGGAACCCAGTGGGGGAGGCATCCACAGGGACCGTACCCTCTTTCCCCTACCACCAACCTCTCGGAAGGACTTACGGACCCACATGTTTAACGTGATCGTACTCCGCATGAACACGGCGGCATTTTTGTGGTAGCGTGCAAATCTAGCGCGTAAACCACGGGGATACCGCACCCGAGATGGCCAACAGCACGCGGTGTTCCGAGGTGGTCACCCACCAAGTACTAACCGTGCCCGATGCTGCTTGACTTCGGTGATCTAACGAGAACCGGTGTTTTCAGCACGGTACGGCCGTTGGCCCTAGTTCAGTCTGTGTGTGCGCATAAAAAAAACAAATCTGAAAATAATATGCTAAAATCAATCTGCGGCAGCCCGTTTCCCTGACATGCTATTTCGGTTATCAGGATCTTAAATAAGAGAAGTCTTACCAAAAGTTTTTGAAAAGAGTCTGAGAAAATGTTTTAGATTTAGTTTAATTAAGACAGCCCTGTTAAAATGAACAAGATATATCATAGACAGTTACTGCTAAAATTATTAACATACTGAGTAGATATTAGTGAAAGTATAACATAAGTTTCCAAAATATTACTGAACTAAAATTTATTCTGTGATTTTATCTATGGTTTAATCCATACTTTAATTTACATTATATCCAGTATAAAATATTTACTTTTATTGTATAGCAAAAATTCCTAAATGGGAAAATATGCAATGAATTTAATATACAGCTTGATACTTTAAATAACTGGGGTATTTAAAAAATTCCCAATGAATTTAAGCTTTAAAATTATAATGTTTAAATAAAATGATTTAGTTACACTTTTTCTGGGAATAACTACATACATTTTTTGCACAAAACTTTGAAATTTCATAACTATAGAGAGTAATATGAAATAAATAACATATGTAAAAATTGAGACATTGTGATAAAATGCTGTTAATAACACACATAAAGCTTAACTTCAAAAAACCTGTAAGCTCATAAAGCATCAATTTCTTTTCAAGTTCAGTGTTTGTCAGTGTGGTTACCTCATGATTTACCAGTTCTGAAGGAGTTGAACATTAGATGTTCATTTAGGGCAGTGCTTCCCAACCTTTTTCACATCATGGCACACCTCACAAGCATAAATAATTTCATGGCACACCTAACAAGCATAAATAATTTCATGGCACACCTAACAAGCATAAATAATTTCATGGCACAACACTATGATGGAACATTTTTCTATTAACATGATTAATTTTTTCTATTTCATACTAGGGATTCAATTAATAAAATCTTTCTTTCAAATATTTTTGCATTATGATACATAAACATTCCAGCTAGACATTCTTTTCAGATAAGTCTTCTTTTGCAGTCACAAGTACGAAATAGACGAAACAAATGGAATGAAAATACTTAATCCATACATCCTCAGTGATTGATATTTTTTTGACATAGTTTTTATATCGCATCTATGAAATAAATTGTCAGATTTGACTGAGTGAAACTGTGATTAAATATTTAGAACACTTATTTTATTTTTAGAACATTTATTTTATTTTTTATATGTTTTGCGACACACTTCCAGCCCTTTCGCAGCACACCAGTGTGCCATGGCACATCAGTTGGGAAGCACTGATTCAGGATATAACACAAAAATGTTACTGGGGCTGGATCCCAAATGCTGAACCAATACTGCATCTAAACAAGAGTGATAAACTAACATACATGAATCTTATATCACCATGAAAAAGAGCATACCATATTCTTCTGCACCTTTGAGAAAAGCCCCAATGGCTGTCAGATAGCCTTCATGTCTCAAAAATAGAGCTTGGACTTTGCCCTACAATTAAAAGAGATAAACCTCTAAAAGGGCATGATCATGTATTAATTATTATAAACAATTTAAATTGGTGACATTTATAGCAATAAGGCAACTAATATAACATATAACCGAACTGCAAATTTTAAATTGCCTTCAATTTTATTATTATATTCCCCAGTTCAAAACATCATGTTGGTTACTGTTAGTTACAGAGTAATGTTGGGTGCAGGTTGGTTACACGATATCTATTGGTTACAAGGTAACTAACAGGTATGTCAACTTTCTGACAACATATCTGTTGATTGCCCTGTAATATTTGATCCTTTATCAGTTATGTATTTTGTAATTAAATTATATTTTTTAAATATATAGATATTTAAAAAATGATTAATATGTAAATTTTGTCTCGTGGTTGTAGCCTGTGTATTAAAGCTCACGTTTGCCACCTATTTTTTACTTTGCTACTGATGAAGAACATAATAATGTCCGAAAGCACTCTGGTTATGTAATTTTTATGTAAGTCATGGATAGAGATTTTAGTAAAAACAATTTTAATAATAACCAACTTTTGTTGTCTTTATTTTTGAGGTGTTAATGATTTGACATGTTTTCCATATGATTTTATGAAAATATCATGTATGACATTAATTAAAAAACTGTAGCAGATAAAGGGTATATCGCAAAAAAACCCATCCTAATTTTAGTAATTATTATTAGAACTGCATTATATTTGCACAAATGGCTCGCAGTAAAGAAATATGACTACATATCTCATTTGAAGGAAATAGTTATAAAATTCAAAAAGTTACACATTTTTTTGTCTCAATCAATTTAACAGATGAATCTTTGCACTACTCGAACAGTTTGTCTGGCATTCAATAGCATTTGCTTACTATCTTTAAGTCACAAAATATTTTGAAGCAAATGGTGCCAGTTGATAAGAGCAATAATAATTAATTGCAAAAAGTTAATCTATCAAATTGTTTAAAATTTTCACTTTGATAACTCAAGGTCTACACCGCTCAAACTCAAGGTCTATACCTCTCATTAAAAACAAATCAAATTTTTGTATAATGAAAATTCATGTTTCAAATTCCCCAAAACTGAGGTTAAAAAATTTGTGGTTTGAGATAAGTGTGCTTCTTTTTTTAATATATTTTTTTTTAATTTTCACTTCAACAACTTTCATTTGATGGTACATATCTCACATTTAAGACCAACCTCTACTTAATAGCTAGAATCAGTATTCATGTGTAAATCACTGAACGGATACACAGACAACCTGACAGATATTTAACATGTAATTTTCCATAAATATGTAATCTGATGCATTTTAATAGTGTTTATGAACCAGAAACTTAAAACCTGAAGTGTAATCAATAAATTTTATTATTTTTCTGAGTTAATAGTCCAAGTACAGCAACATAATTCCCATTGTTTTCATTAAACTGCTTCTTAAGCAAAGCAGTATCAACAATGTAAGCGTCATTGTACTTTCTCAGTAAATAATAAATGATTAAAAAAAACTTCCCTTGTGGATCTAAAAATTTATAAATTGTCTATTAGAATTTGGAATGTACAAATGTTACTTTTCACCATTTTCAGTGCTAAACTGGCCCTTGGAAATTTTTAAAGTAATGTTTTTTATGCTCCTGCATGTTTTAAATATGTAGTTATACTATTAAAATACATCATGTGTGTGTGTCGGCCATGTGTATGTCAGTACATTTAGGGATTTAAAACATGAATTCTGACTATAAAAAGTAGTAGGTCTTAAAAAGGCAGTACAGATCTTAGGATGTGCACAATGTGCAAATTTAATGGATTTTTAAACATTTTCCTGATTCCCCTAAAAAACCCATCCCAAAAACCAAAACCTCATAATCTTCAATAAACCAGGGATTTAAAAACATGAATTCACAGCATAAACACACAGTTTGTGTTAAATGGAACTTGCAGATCAAGGTGTGCATATAACCTTTGATAAATTATAACAATTGAAATATTTTTAATTATTTGCAACTAACCAGCAACTTTTTTAGAACTTTCATCTTTTGCTTTAAAATTTAGATTCTTTTGGCTCAAAGAACAGCCATGGCATGATCCAAAAGACTAGAATAGCACAGAAATTTTAAAAGTGGAGATTGAACAACTATTGAATAAATTGACTGGTAAAATGAATTGAAAATTCTAAATATTTTCTTAGTTATACATTTGGAATTTAAAATATATGTATATAGCATTACAGTTAATGTGCCTATTATAAATCATGCTTCTGGTGTTAGAACTATTTTTAATAGAATAGAATTTTCTTTTCACTCTATAAAAAGTGTCAAAAGGAAATAGATTATTGTACATATACTTCTGATTTCTGACTACATAAGTTTTTTAAAATGCAAAAGAATGAATTAGTAGGTAATTAAATATTATACTGGTCACAGTATCCAAAACAACTGCATACATCCAAGTCACAGTTCATTCTATTGCTCCAATTTGAGTAATCATATAGTGTTAAATTGTTGCCTGCCCACATGACATGATGAAGATATAGCTTAGTGTTTTTTGTTATTCATCGTGAAGATGCCTATATATCTGAGTATATTTAGAGCACTATAAGGGCATAGTCAAATACACTGGAAGGGAAAAGTTATTTTTTATGACATGTTTTTCTTTTTGTTACAGATCATGAAAGTGATAGAAAGCAGGTATTTGTTTGTTTTATTGCTCCACAGGTGGTAAGCATTACTGAGGTGCAACAGCTTGTGTTTTATACATATATCAGAAGCACTATAGGAGCATAGTCGATTATATTGGAAAGAAATATATTTTCACCAAAATTTTATTTGTTTTGTAATGGGTCTCAAAAGCAACAAAAAGAAACAGGTATTTTCAGTTCTATAGTTCCCATTTTAGCAATCTATGTATCTATCAATGGTAGTGACTCTACAGAAGTTAATGCTAAAAAAAGTAGTGCTGGCTGCAAGCAGTGCAGCTTATATCTACAAAGTTTGATGTGGTTTGGAGTACTAGATAAACATTCAGAAAGTTCTTAGCCCTTTACTTATTATAATCATACTGTATGTTCAATGGTTAATTAAAGTTGTAAGCTATATGTTTAAGGGATTATTAAAGTTGCACACTGTATGTTCAAAGGTTTATTAAAGCTGTACACTGTATATTCAAATGTTTATTCAAACTGTACAATGTATTTTCAACAATTTATTAAGGTTATATTATAACAAATTAAGAATAAAATTCATCTGTGAAGTGGTGCAAATATATTAATTTGTGGCTCTTAAAGATATTGAACTGCTAAACAAATCAGTTGCTACAGTTGTGTAACAGTTGCTAAATATTTCTTTTTAAAAGCAAAGCTTGTGTATATTACTCAACATATTTAGTGCAATCAGTTAAAAGCATAAACATTTTTGTGACCCTATAATTTTATATAATTTATTTTTAAAGCAATGGATACTTTGTCCTACCATTACATGTTTCACAGAATTACAACACATTTATATATGATTGCTACAAATATTACTGCAGTAACTACAAGTATTTTAATTTTAAAATGTGCACTGAACATGTAAATACAGACCACAAATTGCAGTTCAACATGAAATGATGGAAAATCTACACATTTAAAAAATAATACACATTACAACTAGTTTAATGCAGCCCAATTACAACACATATCACAATAAATAAAACTGATGCTTGTGAGAATATAATATTGTAACGCTTCTTTAAAGAAAGCAGGCATATGACTTTAAAAGTTAGCTCTTATGGCTTCCAAAACCATTTATTTTTCCTTCAATTTCATTATTTCCTTCTTAAAAAATTCCAATCTTTTAATAAACACTAGTATTTTAAAGTAATTTGATAAATTGTTATTTGAATTTAGCTGACAATGTTAGCTGATATAGCTTTCAAAACTGGCTACTTCCATATTTTTGTGCCTATTGTTCCAGTTTTATGTTTGGGTACTTTTTAAGTAGTTTATTCGCATGTTATTTGAATATTCTTTTTAATTCTAGCCTTATTTACTTGTAATTTTAATGCAGTTTGATTGAATGCTATTTAATTGATAGGATTAACTCATATAGCTTCAAAAACTGGGTACTTTCCCCAATTTGTAATATCACTCTTCAAGTTTCATTGATTTATAGTTTTAATGAGTTTCATTGAATGCTATTTAATTTCAGTTGTATGAAGTTAGCTTAATATAACTTCCAAAACCGATTGCTGATATTAGTTTTGGTATAATCTTCTTACTTCCTACCACATTCACTAATAATTTTTAAAGGGATCTGTTGAAGTTAGTTAATAAGTTCAGCTCAAATAGGTAATGGTTACCTACTTATTTTTTGCTCATATTTTTCTTATTTTTAGTATCATGCTTTAGTGAAGTAGTTTGATTGTATGTTATTTGAATAATGTAGCTCATGTATGACTCCAAAACCTGCATTTTTTTTTTTTTTTTTTTCATAATTATTGGTGTCTGTTTAGTTATTTTTAAATTAACTGGTTTTAAAGTTTCATGTTTCAATGAAGGTAGATCATTTAATCCCTGAAATAGCTTATTTCCTTCAGTTTGTTATTTACTACATATTTTCATAGATTTTAAATATGGTTATCTCAACCTTTATGTCTCTTGTACTTTCATTCTAGTACTTACATTCTTGTACTATCTGATTGATCACTCCTATTTAGTTACTATTTTAATAATTTTGTTATATTTGCCTTTTTATATGAATCCGTCTATTTCTTTCTCCCTCAAATTTCTCATCATTCCCTTGTTTTTGCTAGTAATTTAAAGGTTTTAATTTTTCCTGTTTCTTTTATTTAAAATCATATATCAATGTGGCATGTTCCATTTTTATTTCTCTTGATATAATGTAAAGACTAGGCTGCCTTATCAGCCTGTGTTATGCTGCTTATAGTTTGGATCTAAATTTCAATGTGTGTTATCCCTGCTATGAATTCTCGCTTTGAGTGTTCCATATCTATCTAATTGTTTGTCTCATTGCCAAATTGCAGTTCTTTCTTAGTAAATATTAAGATAGCAATTATAGTCACCTAATTTTCCTATGCCTGCTTTCTTCAAGGAAGCATCATAATGTTCTATAAAACACAATTTTTCAAAGTCAAAACTGACCTTGCTCCAGTAGTTGATGGCATAGGATATTGTATGCATGCTTAGGTAATGAGCTCTCAGAAAATAGCCACCAAAGTACACTTTCTTCAGGTTATGCATCATAGCATACAGACACGCTAGCTGGCCAATGTCATTGCTGATCATAAAAAGCAAACTCCGAGCGATATCTTTACCAGCAAACTGTCCTAGGTTATTGGGATGAAAGCAAATTTCATGATTATTATCTATCTACCTGCATTTTTGTTTTATCTACAGAAAATTAACTTTATATGCAGATTTACAGAAAAAAACACTCTGGTCCCCTTTGCTTGCCAATTTTTAAAATATCTGATCAACGACTGTCACATGCTAAAAAAGAGGAATCGCATACTGAAATAAATAGCAAAAGATATTTCCATAGAGTTTTTTTTATTCCATTACAACAATGAATTAAATACAATAAGGAATATATCAATTGAAAATTAAACATGTGACTTAAGTAATATCAATATATCCCGTAATTTTATTCTGTGCTATGGCAGCCACTGATAAAAATAATTGAAAAAAATACTATAAATTTATTAAATTGATTTACATAACATTTCTGTTATTAATTAGATTGAAAAATATTAAATAAAAATTGTGTTCCTTAAAATTTAACTGCTTTATTTGGATGATCTTAAAAGAATTAAAACAAATTATTTCTGCTGTGCTAAGCAACATAATTCATTTTCTTCAAATAAAGTTTTAAGTCAAAATTGTCTATTTAATGTTAATCCTATTGAAAAAAACTACTTCACAACCCCTGGAAACTAAAAATGTAAAATATGGGTGAAATTATTTTCAGTAAAAAAAATATCAAATTTAAAACAAATTGATCAAAAAATGTAGATTTGTAATAAGGAACAAATAGATTTTCAATCTATTAACAATTTTTAAAAACTTTATAACTGTGCATCCGATATCTCAGACAATCCTTAACATAAAAATACAAACTGTAAATTGAAAATTAAAGAGCACATTCAGTAGGGTGCATGTGCATGGAACTATGGGTAAAAATTAGTAGTCACTATTAGTCACAGTGTGACTAATCAAGTGCATGTAACAATAAAAAATTCGGCACCCTCTTTCTTGACAAGTTGTCACCCTCCAATACACTTCACTGCTTCCAATAATATTGCAAGAATACATCATGAACTAGGCCTAGTTAATTGCAGTAGCACAAAATTTAATATTTTATTTAAATATCTAGATGTGATTAATGAGCAATGATCATTATAGTACTTAACTTTTTATATAAACCTCTATTTTTAAATTTGTAGATTGTTCATGCTTTTATAAGAGAACTCCCTTCTTTAAAAAAATTATAATAAAAGCTCTATAAAGTAAAAAAGTTTCAACTTGTTTATAAATAAGTTTAAGTATTAAAGATAGAATATACATTTAGAAATTTAATCTTATCCAAACAGTTACCTTACACCTTTCTGGTAGGTCGAACGGTCTGGGTTTCAACAACAACAACTAATACAAATGAAGTGGCTACTAATATTTTTGGTACTACTCACCACTAATAAAATTTCCAACTTTCTACCTATAAGTGGAATACCATTTTTTTTAATTAGGTTATGGGTTACTTTTTTGATATTTTTTTATAAATATTTACATTTTGCCTAATTGGCACTATTTTAAGATTAAAGTAAATAAAATATTTATGTAAATAAAATTTTGTCATGTCCCAAAACTAAATGTTATATAATTTAAAACATTTAATTGGGAGAAAACAAGCATTGGTTTTAGCTTAAGTAGTTCGTGCCATTATCACACCAATATACAGATAAAAAATATTTAAAGTAAGGTAGCACTTTACATATTTAAAGCAAAACATCATGGTCACCTTAAAGTAAGGTATATTTAAAGTAAAATGGCCATGTAATGACATTTGAAAGTCAAAACAGTTATAAATTTTAATATTGTTATTATCCTGTAAATATCATTATGCTGTGAAATGTGATGATTTTTAACTAATATATATATATATATATAAAAATATAAATTAGTAAATCCAATGTTAGAATGTAAGTAGTAACTCATAATATACTATTTCAAAATTTTCTACAAAATACAAAGAAATAAAAGAAATTAAAACATAAAGAGGAAATTATAAAGCGTAATGCAGGTCATAAAGACAAAGACAATCAACAAATTTCAAAGATGAGGAATGAAAATAGGAAAACAAAAAAATCAAGCAAAAAAGCTTGCACATGGAAGAGCTTTAGGCTTAAGATAAGTTCATTTCGAAAAAATTCTCGTCAAGTCCATATATCCCTTCGAAATGAACACAAAAATACTTGTTTCTGAAACACAAGATAGATTTTATCTATAAACTTGTGTTATATGGACGACAAGCATATGGATTGGAAAAATAAAGGAAACATACATACCTTAAAATACACTTCATTAGTACAACCATGACGAGCAAAATATGACTAGACCAATGTTGCCATATGCAGAAATGAAAAGAAGTGATTTTCTGTTGCCAATGAGAGTAATAAAAACTGTACTGCATAAAAGCAATAAAATGAGATATTCAACAGTTAAAGCTTCAAGATAAAAAGATTAAAATATAATTTCAAGTGAATGAAGAAGTACGGCTAAAATAAGATACTAAGGAGAGATTATGAGAATTTTAGGCTAATCGAAACTTATTAACTATACCATTTACTAAATATGCAGGATATTTATACATTTTACTGGTAATTTTGAGGTTATTAATGTGCAAAGCATGAAATTTTTTATCTGATAATCTATAAATTCTAAAAAGTTGATTAAGTATAATATTTCTAAACAATTGAATCAAGTTGCAGGAATTAAAAGGTAATAATTTATTAATATTAAATTAAAAAAAAAAAAAAAAAAAAATATATATATATATATATATATATATATATATATATATATATATATATATATATATATGTATATATATATATATATACATATATATATATGTATATATATATATATGTATATGTATATATATATATATATATATATATATGTATATATATATATATATATATATATATGTATATATATATATATATATATATATATATATATATGTATATATATATATATATATATATATGTATATATATATATATATACATAGCTGCCAACCTCCAAATATGAAAAACCGGGAGATTTTTGTATGAAAATATGAAAAAACCGGGAGATTTTGATCAGCCCAATTTTAGACGATGCAGACAGATTGCAAATGTGGAAATTATTTTCACAATTAAACGAAAAATAAGGAGGATCGCGCACAAATGCCGTTTCTCGCGATACTGCTGCAAAATAGCTTTTCATTTCATTAATAATACGTTTAAACAATAGTTTTCTGTATGAAATACGAAATAATTATAAAAAAATTTGACGATGTTGACAGATTGCAAAAGGGGAAATTATTTTCACAATTAAACAAAGTATTAGGAGGATCGCGCACAAATGCCGTTTTTCGCAATACTGCTGCAAAATAGCCTTTCATTTCATTAATATTATGTTTAAACAATAGTTTCGTATGTAAAACAAAATAATTTAATAACATTTTAGTCGATGCAAATGAGTTTTTCCCACATTAATTAGATAATCATTGGTCATCTCTCTCGTGACGCTGTGGGAATAATCGTCGTTTGCGAGCGCCGATTACGCGATAGCTGGGAAACGGATTTTTAGATGAAAGAACGGGAAAACTTCGATTTCAAAATTTGCGACTTCGTTTCTCATTTCGTGATATTTTGAGAATATTCGTGATCTATTTCCGATTCTTTTACTTTTGTACCCTGTAGATACAAATACAAAAATACAAACGTCAATCGCGATCCATTCCTACACCGCGGTAGCAGAAAACTGCACCGCAGAAAACAATTGAAAATCACGATTTGCATTCGCGTGATTTCTGCCTAGAAAGGGGGAAAATAAGGGCAGCTGGATGAAAACCGGGAGATTGAGCGACTTACCCGGGAGACCGGGAGATATAGCAAAAAACCGGGAGTCTCCCGGTAAAACCGGGAGAGTTGGCAGCTATGTATATATATATATATATATATATATATATATATATATATATATATATATATATATATATATATATACACTCGTTGCCATAAAAATTTGTGCACCAAGAAGTAATTGTGAGATCGTAATGAAACTTGGCATGAAGGTACGTGTCAAGCAGAAATGCAAATGATTAGAAATACAGCATGATTGCGCATTGCATAATGCCACAAGAGGGCATTGAACTTTGTTCGCCCTAGTGCAGAAAAAGGTATGAAGAGGCTTTTTACATGTCCTTAATCTGTTGCAGAGAGGAATGCCGTTAAGCTGTCATCGAAAACAATATAATCAGCTATCAGAGTTCGAGAGGGGAAAAATCATCGGGATGATGAAAACCAAATGGTCAGTTTGGCCAGTATTCTGCCACCAGGCCATTCTGACTTTACTGTGAGGTGTTGGGACCAGTAGACAAGACAGAGGTCACATACATAGCGGCCAGGCTTAGGACGCCCTCGGCAGACCAATAGCTGAGAAGACCATCACATCAGTCGACAGGCACGCACAGCATGAACTGCATCATTGGCCACGGCATCCTTCAGCCGCATGTGTTGCCACTCACGATAGAGCCCCCAGGAGGCATTTTTCAACAGGAAAATGCTTGGCCACACACAGCAAGTGTGTCACAGGAATGCCTCCGCCACACACAGCAAGTGTGTCACAGGAATGCCTCCGCCACATTACCACACTTCCCTGGCCTGCCCGATCCCCAGATTTTTCACTGATCAAGCATGTCTGGGATCACTTGGGATGGCAAGTTGGACAGCCTCCGAGTTTGGTCAAAATAGAGGCGCGCTTACAACTGTGGAATGAGATGACGCAGGACACTATATGGAACCTGTATGCTTCAATGCCCGTCCATATCACATCATATATTCACGCTAGAGGTGGCCCAACAGGGTACTAGAACCTCCATTCATTTGTAGCTTTTCCTGTAATAAATGATCCTTTTGCTTTGATTTTGTAATCACTTACTTATATCAACATTGCACTCACATATATATAATTTCGTTCGATTCTGACAACTCTTTCTTGGTGCACAAATTCTTATGGCAATGAGTGTATGTATATATATATATATATATATACAGTACAGGATCTATTATCCGGAATACTTGGGACTTCAGGCATTCTAGATAAGGGGTTTTCCCGTAATTCGGAACACTTTTTCTAAAACTTACTGGAATAGTCTCAAATGTCGTTATAGAAAATTATAATTCATTTTAAAAACATAAATGTATTAAAAAAAGCTTTTTTACAATCTATATGGGTTAACTAAAATGCAAATTACATGTAATTATAGTATCAAATTTAGAGATTAAGAAAAATTTTGAAAGAAAAAAATGTCTGAAAAAAGTTAATTATTCAGGGTAGTATTAGAAGTCTTTTTTTTTTTAACATTTCAACTAAAGTAGGCCCTCAACATATTCATCTAAATCAATATTTTGGCAGAAGCACCTTTGTTCATATGTTTCAAAATATTTTAAAGTACTTTTAATAAAATTAAGATGAGAAGGATGTTCATTTTTAATTGAAATGAGATTATTCAACTATGGGTGCAAATATATCAAATTCTAATTTATGCTCTTCAAATGTATTTCTAATAAGCCTTATTTCTAAATGCCTGCATAAATAAAAAACATTTAATTTCGTTATCCTAAACATATATCTCATTTTCACCAACAATATGTTTAAAAGATGATATCCCAGCATAAAAAGCATAAAAAAATATAAAAATATTAGTGGATGGAAGCAGATTGGAAAATATTTTAAAACGAAATATACAGGTGATCGTGTTTAATTAAAAAAGTTTCGCGATATTGCTAAACAGTCTTCTATAAATTATTAATTAATAAATGCAACACGTTAAAACCCCATAAATATACTGCAATGGAACTTTTTGCTAGGGTCAATTTTCGGTCCAAAATAGCCATTATCATCCAAATAATAGAATTTAATTGAAAATGATTTTGATCTTGGAATTCCATCAACGTTTTTTAAAATATTGAAGATGTGCATATTTCCACGGAGATGAAAAAAAAAAGTTTATTGCTTAGGTTAAGTATTTAAAGAGATCAATCAGAAGGCCCTGAATGACATTTTATAGCTGCTATACTTTTCTCTGCATTTCGGCAAAAGTTAACTCTCATTAATTTCCGGAATTCCTTACTTAAACGTACTTTCTATCATCTCGTAAATGCGCTGTTGACTCTTTTTTTTTCATCTTTTCCAATAAATGTTTATTAAATTGTGCAAAATAGTTTGAATTCTGCGCGGCACATTGCGTTTGAAGAGCGTAGGATTGCTTTAGCGATATCGGGATATTTCTAGCGAAAAAGTTGAAATATTTTTAGCGAAAATCAAAGTCCAGGAACAAAGTGCAGAAAAGAAAATGCAACGAATTCGGAAAAATCGAAACCTTTGTGCCTAGTGTGCTCTGCCCCATACACCCAGAAAAAAATGAAACGCCATTAAAAAAGCACCTTGCTGCAACTTGTCCGTAACTAACTCCTGTATTATACTATACAGGAGTTAGTTACGGATAAGTCGGAGACTTTCCGAAACTAGTGAAGAATAGAATGGCGTGTCTCGTCGTCAAACTGACGGTCTCGCCCGTACCTGATCGTCACCTCTGACAGCTACTATCGGGGTGACGGCCGGATGCAGCCGCTTAGGAAATTTTTGGGAAAAACGGTGCTACTTCGGATGTTTTCCGGAAAAGAGGAATTGTGGAACTTCTCGGAAAAAACATGATCCACGGAATATTTTCATTCGCTATCGCGAGAATTCCTTGCGTTCGTTTTCGAAATGTAAGAAGAATCAGCGGTGGCGAGTTCGCTCGGCACTTTTTTCTGCGCGGGAATTTTGAATTTCGTACGTGGTTTGTGCGTCCTATTTCAAATCCTCTAAAATAGTAGGTTTCAATGAATTTTTTTTATTGATATTGCTAATTAAAGCAAAAAAGCATTTGGTGGGATTTTAAACAAAAAATCACTATTTGGCGCAATATTTAGCAAATAATCGCTTGTTGGCGCAGAATTTGGCATTATTTTGCCGTATTCCGGTTTTGGGAGAGACCGGATATTGGAACACCGGATAAGAGGTCGCGTACTGTATATATATATATATATTGTAATAATTTGAATTGCTTGTAATAGTCTAATACTTGTGACTTATCCCCTATTAAAGGCAGGTGCTCATAGAGCACATATAAATTAGTGTTACCCAATAAATTGCATAAGAAAAAGCCAGTTATACATAAAACAGGTACTAAACCTGTCGTTTCCTGCTCTATATATAAGATATGGAACAAGAATGGACAAGAATGATATATACAAGAATGGAAATAAAATAAGTATTTCCGAAACCAGGGACATTCTTAAGGGCCATCCTTGGTTCGGAGAGACTGAAAAAGTATATTTCTGTTTGCACAATTGTAATATTTATTACAGAAATTATGCATATATATATATATATATATTGTAAATAACAAAGTATGAAACGTACCCGATTGTAAACTAATATAAATTGTCAAGTCATATAGGAGCAATGCAGCTCTATTAATGTCTTGTATATAAGAAGCTCAAAAAAGATCGAGATGTGAAATAAGTGCCAACAGGGAAATAACAAATGGCCAAGGGGGATTGTGACCCCTTGTTCCCATTTATAGCCAGCTATTACTCCTGAGGAAATACTCATGGAACCGTTACGTGCCTGTGGCCATATTTCCCTGGAACGTCAAAGCAAAAGACGTATGCCAGAAGTGAATGCATGGACTGAGTGGAGAAAAAATTTTGGATTGAGACAGGTTGAAATAAGAAGTTAAACCGAATGACAGATCATTCAACAATTCAAATATAAAGTGCCGAGCGATTCGATGCGTTGCCATTATATTATATAAAATAGGTGTTGCCAATATCACTATCAAATGCATTAATTTCCTTGCAGTGCAATGCATTATAGTGGTGTTTGAGGTATCCTATTGGATAGTGCTGTTTCAACGCTTCCTTTATGAATTTTTTATCACTTTTGATACGATCATCCTTATAAGTATGCAATCTTGAGTTTCGTAGAAAATGATTTCTAACAAAATTGCGGAAAATATTGGCGCTCAAGTTTGATTTCCAATCGATGATGTAATTAATGGTTATATCAAAATAATTTCTTTTATCATATAGCTTTGTATATATTTTTTCATTTTCAGTGAAATTGATACATAGATCAAGATAACTAATCTCACTATTGTGAATCTTTTTAGTTTCCGTTAATTTCAGATTTGATGGATAGAAACTGAAATCGAAATCAGAGGTGTTTTTAATACATCCAAAAAGAATGTCATCCATAAATCTAAAATAAGGTATTTCATTTAGAATAAAAGTACCTTCTTTGTACTTGTTAAGGTAAAGATCTGCTAACATTGAGGAGCATCCTCCTCCCCCCCCCCCCATAGGGATACCTTTTATTTGTTGATAGAAATCTTTACCATTATTTAGAATATTCTCATATAATACTATGTTCAATATAGCCTTATATTTGTGCAGTTCGATGTATTTTTGCATATTGTAGGTGCTATGGATCTCTAACATAATATCGAAGAGGTCTTCTAAATTGATGTTATTGAATAAGTCCTTGAAATCAAAGCTCTTGAATATTAAATTTACGGGTTGATTTCGCAATCTAGTAATCACATCCATACTGTTTTTTACCATGATTGAGCCCTTTTTTAATATTGTCTTCATGATTGGTTTTAACAGTATAAGAAGCTTCGAATTAGCTTGAGTCAAGTATGTTTTAAATCCCACTGTCACTGAACGAAACTTAACAGGAGACTTGTGAAGTTTTGGTATAAGAACCAGGTATGGAAATCTGATATGTTTGATCTCTATTCCAACACGTTTATACAATGCGCATATTTTATTTTCAATTTCCCGCTGAGGCACTTTCAACAAGTTATACATCTCATCATTGTTGTAATTTTTCTGCAGGATCTCAATATAGTATTGCATACATGTAAATGTATAATTTGACGTCATCTTATCTGTATACATAATAGCGTAATTTTTGACAACTTGATCCAGAATGTTTTTATTTACTTTGTATTTTTCAAATTCTTTATATGCAATGTGATAGTAATAGTTAAAATCCATTATTATATGATGACGCCATTCATTAAAAGTAGATAATGGCAGACTGTACTTTATAGCCAGTTTGTATATAAACGTGTTGAGTTCTTGACTAAAAAACTTGTCTATATTGTAAAAGAGTAGCTAAGGGCTAAAAGAGTAGCTATATTGTATTAGAGTAGTTAAGGGAATCAAACTCAGGTCCTCTGAACACAATCCCCATGCCTTAAACATTAAGCCATCCCAGTCCAGATTAACAGTGTACTTCTATTGTACATTTGAAAATAGAATTGCAAATGGACTTTATAAATACCTTGTTATTCATATAATTTTAAATTGAATTGAAATTAAAATAATTTTTCTGCAAACAAGCCATGAAAATTTTCAGGGAAGATGGAAATGGAAAGAAAGGAGACTCACCAGGATTAAAATTCTTGTCCTTCGATGAGTGGATGGCTTTTCCAAAGCTACATGCTATCAGGTGACCAGGCAGACCCATGCCTGAATAGTCTCCACCATAGATATCATTCACAAGCATGTCAACATTCCTGTGGTCACCCTCCTCAGCCAACTGCAGCAGCTCATCGAAACCCTTAAGAGTAATAGAGATTAAAATCAGAATATTTTTATTTTTGAAACAGTGCCATACTGATGTAATGAAATAAGAATGGCCTAAATAAGGAAATTTCATGTGTTTGCTAAAATCCTTTGCAATGACGATAAAATTAAAGATGATATTGATGAATTTTTCAATCACGAGTAACTATGTGTTTACATATTTTTATTAAGTGCAAAATACTAGATTTTTAACATATATATATATATGTCATTTTATTTACAAGCACAATCATTTCAAAATTTTGGAGATGTGATTAAATTTTTCAGTTAATAATTTATATAATGAAAACTAAAATGTTTGACTGTCATGTGAGATAATTCAAAAATTTACAAAACATTACCTTCCATCCACTTACTGACAGTATTTGCACTTCTACTATCTATAGACACATAAGAGCTATGCACCTCTCTCAATCACTATTATTTTCTATATGACTCTCTATCGAAACATACATAAATGAATTGCATCTCCTAACAAAGTGCAATTCATTAATGACCACCTAACAAAATGTATTTGTCTCACAAACAGTGGAACACACTTAAATTTGAATCAAGTACATTAAATTAATAATTCCCACAAAGCAACAGAAATTACCAAGAAAATTGAACTTAATTTGGCAAAATATTGAATTTTCTTAGATTAGACATAATTTTCATCAATTTAGCATCATTGTATCAATTTGGCAGCGTTTTCGTTAATTTGGTAATAATTTGGTAAATTTGATAACATTTTAAAAAGTCACCAAGTGGGATGATCGGACTGGCAGACATACCCTACCAAAACATTATTCCAATACTATAACCTAACAAAACAGAATTAATTTAATTGATTTAGCATCATTTTAATCAATTTGGTGATATTTTTGTCAATTTGACAACATTTAAAAAAGTAGCTAAGATAGTGATATACTGCCAAATTAGTCGAAAAAAAATTTGCAAAGCATTATGGATGGACAGACACAGAAATGGATTATTTTAAAAGTGAATACATAAAAATGAATATTTATGAAAAAAATTATGTTAAAAATATGAACAAAGAATATAAGATACTGAAATTCAGTCTTTCATCCAAAAATTACTTGCTGTAGCCTCCTTATATGTAAATAGAATGGATACACATCAACTTTAATAAACTATTAAATTAAAGACAACCAAGATAGTTTTAATAAGTCATTTAATAAAACTCCTTTCCTCAATGTACATAAATTTACAAAGTCAAATTGCTTTCAGGCATCACCATACCCTTCATCAGTGGTGAAATAAAATCATTTCATAAAGGGCATGGTGATGCCCGAAAGCACTTTGCTTTGTAAATTTATGTACGTCAGAGAAAGGAGTTTTATTAAATGACTTATTAAACCTATGTTAGTTGTCTTTAATTTAATAACTCCTTATATGTGTTCAAACATTTTGACTGAAATCTCACCTCCCCAAGTCCCATCAGTTTTCTTTTACTTTTTTTTTTACCTCACCTTCCAACTGTATTTTTATCTTAAAACGAGTATTATCTTAATTCTGTGGCATATATTAAAAATATCTTAAAATGAAACTAAGAATTCACTCAATTCCCATTTAATGGCTGAGCTTGCATTTTAATTTAAGTGAAATATTATTTTCTTGTCCTCATAAAATAATGAGAATAAAAAATGGTATACTTTGTTCAACTCAGCTGGTTAAAAATATTAAAGAATACATGAGAAAACAGAAGAATTTTACCCTCATTTGTAATATACTCCAAAATCCTCTCAATGTACTAAGTTGATACCAATCAGACAATCTAGAAAGCAAGTACAAAGCCCAAAAAGATATGTACAAAGCCCAAAAAGAGATATACAAAGACTGCAGAAATTATTTTTTGGAGAACTGTTCCTTCCTTGTACAGAGCAAGCATCAAAAGTGTATTGTTTTTAAATTAAGGTCTTTAAAATGATCTAATTAAACTTCCAGAGAAGAACTAAAAGAAGTCGTGCATGTTAATATTTTGTTGGACCAGCTTTAGCCCGAATTACAAGAAGCATTCATCATGACATTGTGTTTATGAGTTTATGCCATGTCTCAGCACTTATTTGTGGTCAGATTTACAGTAACATTTTACCAAGATCCTTGTTTGATGAAAGAGGAGTAGAATTACTCCTTAGATGTTTCTCCAGTATATCCCACATACCCTCACTAGGACTGAAGCCAAGACTTTTTGGTGGCCAATTCAAGTATGTGAATGAGGTTTTGCGCACCTTGAACCAATCTTTTACAATTTTAGTGTGATGAATTGTGGCATTGTCATCCTGAAATATGCCATTTCCTTTAGGAAGGAAAAATGCCATTGATGGGTCATTCAGTTTGCTCAGATTATACTCAGCTAACTTCATCTTTCATTTTATTGCTGCATAGCGTTGTTACAAATAGACCAACTAAAGAGAAGCAAATCCAGATCATAACACTTCCTCTTGAGGCCTGTACAACAGGGTACAGTACAGAAATAGATGTTTCCTACACTCCCTTCTAACCCTGATGCGTCCATCATGTTGGAAGAGAGTAAATCTGGACTCATCGGACCACATGGCTTTCCCCCATTACTCAGCAGTCCAATCTTTATGTTCCTTGGCAAATTGGAGTCCCCCTCCGCCCGATTACTCTCAGTAACTAGCAGCTTCCTTTTTGCAACACAGTTGTTAATTCCAGTCCTTTGAGTTCTTGTCTCATTGTGCAATTGGAAATGGTGTTGTTCTCACTACTGAACATGGTTGTAAGTTCTATCGTCAATATTTTGCAATTCAATTTCACAGAGCATTTTAATAATCTTTAATCAGCATTATTCAGGACTGCTTTTAGCCCACACATTTTCCATGAAGTTGATGGTTTCTTACCATCATTCCAAGATTTAATAATGCACTGGACAGTTTGTTATCCAGTGCCAGTGATTTGCAGCAATTTTCTTGCAGACTCATTGCTTGGCACATTCTGGGGGCAAGTATTATGCCCTTCGTTCTACTGTAACATTTTTTTTTTTTGTGACTGCATATAGCATCTTCGGCCATGATCATTTTGAACTGATCAGGTGAACTCTGAACCCGTTACACTTAAAGATTGTATTGCTCATAGACTTATAAAAATTTTCTAAGTGTATCACCACTCCTTCCCTCCTCAGTATTTACATGTTTCAATTCACATAGTGACTTTTCTTTTAGGCCACTCGGTGTATAAACAATATTCAGAAAATTTAATTATCTGGGGTAGAATACTACTTATGACATCGAGATGATACAGTATTGATACATTACTAAATTATATTCATCTATACACAATATTAATACATCATAGAAGCCTGCCCATCACTAGTCAGAACTAAAACTTGTACATTCTGAAAAAAGAAACTATTTCTCTTGGAAATCATGAGTATATTTCTTTCTATAAATCTATAAATCAAGTACTCAACTCACCTTTGCTTTTGTAAGCAATGAGCCTAGCCCCCAGAATGTGCCACCTCCCATAGCTGATCCTCCAATCCTTTCAAAAGAGGACTCAGACTCAACCTGCATAATAAAATAAACAGGAACAAATTAAGACACATAAAAATAAAATAATATAGTGAACTCAAAAGTCATTTAAGCATTTTAATATTAACCACCTAACAAAGATATCTATAAAAACAATTCAGAGCAAGAATCTGAACCTTTTACAATTATTGAGCACTCTCTTACAATAAATAATACAGATGACAAGGATGTTCATAGAGTGGAAGACAAATAGAATAAAAGCTAAAAGCTCCCATAGCAAAGGAAGGGCTTATTGAGGAAATGTGAAAACTGATAAATGCATCAGATAAGGAAGGGGACCCAGGATGAAAATATTTCAGGATCTATTTTCATCCTGAGCCAGGATAAATTATTTTATATATATATATATATATATATATATATATATATATATAAAGATATATGATATGCAATTATTTGTTACTTTTGAGAAATATAAGATCTTGGTTCGGATGGTTCTATTCGAGACTGTCTTGTATAATGGAATGAATTTCTATAGACAGAAACACGGAATAACTATAGGTGGAAATTGTTCTTCCATGTTGGCTGATATTTACCTCAATCATTATGAGTCGGGTGTATAGATTTTGCATGAAATTCTGTTCATCAGGTACGTGTATGATTTGTTGACCGCGTTTGAGGAACAGGACTACACTTTGGATTTTAGGTTTTACCCGAAAGGTTTAAAATTGGTGGAAAATGTACAGAGGGATAGTGAAATCAATTTATTGGATCTTACAATAATTAACAAAATATGTGATGATACATGTAATAAGACTATTTTTCGTATGTATGATAAACGCAATGAGTTTAAATTCAAGATAAACTATTTGATACCTTGGTCTTCAAATATCGACGGACGTGTTTTCAGTAACATTGTAAGAAACTTTTTAATTAAGAGATTGAATTCTAATTTGAAGGATCAATATACATGTGTAAATAATTTTTTCACAGAAACTATAAAGGTCGGCTATCCATTTCATTTTCTTCGCGGCATAGTATCGAACTTTTACAATATCGATGATCATTTAAGTCGCTCTAGTTTATTGAATTATATTGGATTTATTGGCAACGATGTTTCGGGTACATAATACTGGATGCAATCTTTTGTAATATCTGGTTGTATTTGATAATGTGTGTATGTTGAAGTGTTGGGATTTTATGGATCGTGATCATTGGTAGTGGTCTCGTTCTGTTGTACTACTTATAATTTGTCTTGTTATAGGTAAAGTTTTTATTATGACGGTTTTCTTCCTGTATTGGGCTTTTTTCATGTAATACGGATTTTGTTCTTTAGGTGTATACTTTGGTCTGGGCGACCTTCTGTGAGTAGCACCGGCTTACCGGGAGTGTTGCTGCAGCTCTTAAGAATGCTTTAACCGGGGAATGGGGGTCACAACTCCCATGGCCTCTTTTGATTCTACTGTTTTTATTCTTTTTATTCCTTTTGGCTTTAAAATTATACATCGTTATATGTTAAGGCTGCTTCGTGCCTGGTATTTCATGGTATTCTTTGATATCTATACATTTGGTTTTATTTATGTATATATATTCTTAATATTATTTCATACATTTGATATTATATATATATATATATATATATATATATATATATATATATATATAATAAAATACAATCCCAAAAAGTTAAAAATTCAAGAAATAGAAAGAAGCATATTGCCGCACTATCAGACTTGAAATATAAGATTTAAAATGAATAATGATTATAGAGGTGGAAAGATTGCATTTACAGGGTTGCAGAAAGGTTAAAAGGGATTGCGACCCCTTTTCCTGGTTAGAAGTTAGCTTTGACTTCATGAAAACGCTCCCAGAGACACTGCACGCCCGAAACAGCAATTGAACTTGTCTGTGGGGATAAAATGACCGAATCCCAGACAACACATAAAAAGATCAAAAGAAAAGATCAATAAAATTGGAATTTTTACAAACCAACACGGCGAGAATCAAGAAAGTGTTGCATAATGTTAATAGACTTAGAGAGGAATGCATACATATAAATGTCACGACGAATATAGAGAGCATACAGAAAGAGAAGCAATAGATTATCCTAGGTAGGAGTGGAGTTGTATTCCAGGATGTCGGATAAATTAACATAATTTTTATCACAATATTTTCTGCAAAAAACTTCGTAATAGTGTTTGATAAAGTGGAAGGGATATGATTGTTCCTGAGTTCCTTTGATTAAATGCAGCAAGCATTTATTAAACTGTGTAATAGAAGAGTTTAAAAGTCTGTATCTGTTAAAGTGGTTTATAATTAAATTACGTTGTACGTTTACACTCAGGTTGGTATTCCAATGGGTGAAATAACTGATCTTGCAATCATATTGATGTCTCTTGTCAAATAATTTATAACATAGTTTTTGTTCCAGATCATAATAGTTAGTAATGTCTAGAAAATCCACTGTCCCCACATCCGTTGACTCCGATTCGATTAGTTCAAGACTCAACGGGTAGAATGTAAAATCAAACATGGTATATTAATTATCCACACCAAACATTATGTCATCGACAAAACGAAAGAATGAAATTTCACTGATTAAATTATTGCCTTTCTCATAATGATGTAAGTAAAATTCCGCACGCAACGAGGAACATCCCCTTCCTGTTATGCCGAGATTCTACAGCTCTAAATTTAATTATTAGTTCAAAATTATGTAATAGCTTAAAATTCATTATTTTCCCCTTTCCCTTCAAAATTCTAAATTTATTTGTTGTTTTTAATATTTCGGCGATTTATTTCCCCTTTAACGTAATTTGTTATCTTTTTAATGTTTTTATTATTCAAAATTGTGCGCAATGTGCCTTTAAACGTTAAATAATCTTTTGCTAATCTTTCGGTCTCTCGCTCGCGTCTTTTAACTTAACTTCAGTTCATTCATGAGTTTGCAGAAAAAAGGCACTTTTTAAGACAAAAATTTGACTTTCCCTCGCTTATCAGTAAACACCTGCGTTCGGGGTGCATTTACATCCGGTGGGGCTGGCGGGTTGCCATTTCGCGGCGGCTTGCCGCTTGGAGAAAGTTATCCTTTTTTGATTCTTGGCATAACAGCGTTTTGTTTCCGCAGTGTATGCATGAGCGCTCGGCGCGAAGCGCAGGGTTTTCGCTCGCCAAGTTTGGCGTCTCCTGGGAAGGCAAGCGTGTTGCCGGACATTCGATTGCTGACCGGCACTGTGGTAGGTGGTGTGCTTTTCGCGGGAGAAGATCCGTGGAACGGGGCCCCAATGCAAGGGCGCCCGTATCCCGCGGTCGCCGGGAACATGTTTTATGTTATTAGTACTAAGCTTATAATGTACTACAAGTTATAGTGTTTGTTTTAAATAATTAATTTGGCACGTCATACAAGTTTGGATGTCTGGCGCAAACATCTGTCATCGGCATTTTTCAACAGTTTTCCCGGCTCTCTTCACGTCTGGTGCTGTCATCTAGCGATAGTGTTTTTTTAAATAATTAATTTGGCACGTCATACAAGTTTGGATGCCTGGCACAAACATCTCCATCATCGGCATTTTCCAACAGTTTTTCCCGGCTCTTATTGCGTCTGGTGCTGACATCTATGATAGTGTTTTTAAAGTAATTAATCTGGTATTCCATACAAGTTCTGATCTTTAGTACAAGCATCTCCCACATCGTCACTACTCATCAACAGTTTTGCTGGTTCTTATCGCATCTGCACCTGACATCTAGTGGTAGTGTTGAAAAGTGTTTCACTATGTTAAAAATTTCAAGCAGTAGATGAAAAAAAAAAAGTGTTTTCTGTGCACTATTTAATGATTCAACATGAGACGTGTGAAGCCTTGAGCTTAATGTTTTTCAATATTCGAAGAAAGGAAAAGGGGTCCTTTAATTTGAAATGTGATCTAGTGTTTTTGCCAATAATACGTGTCTCTTATTGCCGAGTATTTATATTTTGTAACGTAAAGAATTCGTAGTTTTAATAATTTTTATTTCATATTGTTAGAGGTGGACAGCCAGCTCCTTAGGCAGACCAAACTCTGGTCTTCAGACCAGAGTGGATTCTGTTTCCTGGGTTATTGAAATTGAGTAATTTTAATAGGTTTTAATGTTAAGAGCAATGTACTATCTATAATTCAAATAATGGTTTTAGAGATCTTAATGTTTAAGTTTTTAATGTTGTTAATAAAAGTTAATTTTTAAATTTAACAATTAGTGTTTGTGATTTCTTTAGTTGTTGTTGGCTGTGCAATTTAATCATTTAAAGGTAAGTGGTACTTCTAGAAGTTTTATGTTGAGATGTTTTTAAATGTGTAACATGGTTGAGCACAGACCAAGCTGTAGGTAATAAAATAAATAAACAAAGTAAAGAAACAAAATAAATAATATTAAAAGTAAACTTTATTGATTTAATAAAACTATACGATCAGGCTTAATCTCAATATCATAGAAAGAATAATGAAATGAAATAACTTAAAGAATAATAATAATAAATTAAGGTAAATATAAATAGTAAATTATATAATTAAGAAAATAAAAGAAGTATTAATAATTACAAAGAAAGAAGAAAAAGCTTTATAACATGTGGTGCCGTTCACCTTTTTGGTTCTGCCTGAGTTGTCTGTCCACTGAATAAAATACAATAATTTAAATGGGCTGTCCACCCATATGATAAATTGCTATACAGTAACAATATTGAAATTTTTTTTTATTGTAATAAATTTCCATGTGTATAGGGAAGTGCACAGTGTCTTGAAATTTAATTTCTTTTGGGAGTAAGGGAATGTCTTAAATTTTTTGGGAAGCAAAGTAAGTAGTAAGATGGTAATGTAAGAATTTTTTCATTTTTTTTTGTGTTTCATTTCAAAATGTTTAGGGTAGGCAAGTTTTGGGATTTTTTTTATATATGCTCTTGCCTGGTGCTGTTTTTGTTTTTATTTAGGAGTTTTTTTTTCATTAAGCTTTGTTAGTTGAAATTTTTTTTTCTCTTTCACTCCTGTGTAAGCTAATCATAGCTTGTTGTTTTAAAGATATTTTTTTTTTTTTGTTTTGTAGAATTTTTTTTTATTTAAAAGTAAAACTTTGGAGTTTGACTCTGTGATTTTGGAATTTGAGTAGGATTTTTTATTGTGAGAAATTTTTTTTTAAGGATCTTTTGGCTATTTGTTTTGTAGGTAAGAGTGCGGCGGAGAAGTGGTTGTTTGTTGTGGGGATTCTGGGAGATTCAGGTTCAAAGGAGGCCTTGCTCTGCTAAATCATTCCTTCTCAACTTTTTTAAGTGGGTAAAAATTTTTCTCAGTCTGCCCATAACGGCTACTTCAGTGCTTTGATGCCACACAGTTTTGAGGTGTTCACTGGGGAATGCACCTTTTTCCCTCGGGAATTAAATCACTTGCCCATGATGTGTTTTGTGTATTGTGTTTTTTTTTGGGAAGGGATTCACGACCCCTTGCCCACTGTCAGAATTTTTTTTTGAGATTTTTGAGAAATGTTGCAACAGTTTTTATTAAGATTTGAGATAGAGTTATTGGAAATAAGTGCTAACTATAGCGAAAAATTATGTGTATTAGTAGTTGTGTTTTAAGTGTATTGAATTTAATGTGTGTTTAAAAGTAGATAAATATGCCAAAGATCTGTGTTAGTCTTAAATGTTAGGAATTTTTTTTTTATGATAGGAAAATTATTTTTCTCTTTTGGAATATAGTTTTAGGGATTTCAGTTTCATTTCAAATTTTGGTTTTAAATTTATTAAAGAGGGAGTACAGTGATCAAAAGTTTTCTTTTGTTTTTGTTTTGAATAATTAGTCACAACTCTTGGCTTTGGGTGAAGTTAAAGGTAAGGCTAATGGGTTAGTTTCATGGTCACCCGGAGGAATTTTGAGGTCTGGGAAGCCTTGTTTTCATTGAAATTCTTCTTCACAGAAATGTGTTTGAAAAAGAAAATTTTTTTTTGTTTTTCAGTAGGCCATGTTAACTGTCACTTTGGTGCTTTGAAGCCGCCTTTAAGGTGCTCAGCTGGGGAATGCACCTTTCCTTTTTGGAGAATTACTTGCCCGCTAAAAATTGTTTTTTCTTGTGTCATTGATCCTTCAGCCAAGCGATCGACTTTGGGTAGTGTAAAATTTTTGTTAAATTGTGCAAGTTCAGTCTCAGGTGTTTGTTTTGGGGGGAATGGAGATTGTTCTGTGTAATATTCCTAGAGAAAAATTTTTTTAATTTAAGGTAGTTTTATGAAATTTTTTTTTCTTTTTGTTTAAAAGTGTTTTGGCTCTTTAAAGTTTGTTGCTGGAAGATTGTGTATTTTCTTCAAATGTGGGAGAGGAGAGTGTGAAATTGGGTTTTCAGTTGTTTAGTTGTTTTGTTAATTTTGGATCCGCAAAAATTTTATGTTTCGACCCTTTGAATTCTTCGGCTGGCCCAAAGTCCTCATCAAAATTATTGTTTTTATTGTAATGACAAGTAATTGGGAACTCTGTTTTGTTTTTCTTCTTTCCGACTGCTTGGGTGATGCACTCTACAAAAGCAGATTTTTTTTTTGAAATTTTTTTTTAAATTGAAACTTTTTGTAGGTAAATTGAAATTTTTTTTTTACTTGTGATGATTGGGAGTGTTAAGAATGAATTGATAGACTGGAAGATTAGAATTAAATTTTGTTTTTGTTTAAAATTACATTTTGAAAATTTTTTTTTTTGTTGTTTGTCGGAATTTTAATTTTCTGGGAGGTGGAGCTAAAACTTTGGTTTGCTTGAAATTTACATTTTTGGGATTCCCTTTTTGTTGAGGTTTGTGATTCAAATTTTAGACAGGGGTTTGATTTTCAAAATCTTACCATTTGTGGGAGTTCTTCGAATTTGTTAGATTTCTGGGGACCTTTGAGTTAGTGAAATTCTAGTGGAAGTACACTTGTTTATGAAAGTCACTGCTGCAGAGATGTTTTTTATATTTTTTTTTTTTTTTGGGAGAATTTCTCGTTCGACAGGATTTGCTTTAGGAAATTAAATGGGACCTTCACGGTTATGTGCTACTTTGGGCCTACAATAGTTTTTTTGAGGGATTTCGATTGTTCGACTCCTTCGACTTCAAGTTAATTTCTTCTTTTACCCGTCTTGGAAGTACATAGCTCTGGCAGTCCTGTTTGCAAAATTTTTATTTCACATTATTTCTATTCTAAATTTGTATTCAACTTTTTTCATTGTGAAAATTTTGAAATTGTCGACTATTCATTAAGTTTAAGTTTTAGAGGGAGTACAGACGTGTACTCTCGCCTGTTGGAAACACTTGATTTTTTTTTGTGTGTTTTGTCATTGGGAATTTTGTTTATTGAGGAAGTCTGGCAGGTTTTGGTTCTGTATCACTTTTGCAAACCCGAGGGATGTGGAACGGGGGTTTGACAGACTGTTTTTCAGTGTTTTGAGACTTTCTTTCACCTGGGCGCAGTGCAGTTTAAATTTAAAATTTTTGTGATCATTTGCTTTTAAGTAGGTAGTGCAAGGCTAAGCTGAGGGTGGTGTAAGCATGAGGAAGCTAAACTCATGTTGTATATAGGAAAGGAGGCGGACCCAAAAGCGAGGAATGCTTGGGGGCGCCATGAGAAAAGAGGATTTTTTTTGGAGAAGATCCGTGGAACGGGGCCCCAATGCAAGGGCGCCCGTATCCCGCGGTCGCCGGGAACATGTTTTATGTTATTAGTACTAAGCTTATAATGTACTACAAGTTATAGTGTTTGTTTTAAATAATTAATTTGGCACGTCATACAAGTTTGGATGTCTGGCGCAAACATCTGTCATCGGCATTTTTCAACAGTTTTCCCGGCTCTCTTCACGTCTGGTGCTGTCATCTAGCGATAGTGTTTTTTTAAATAATTAATTTGGCACGTCATACAAGTTTGGATGCCTGGCACAAACATCTCCATCATCGGCATTTTCCAACAGTTTTTCCCGGCTCTTATTGCGTCTGGTGCTGACATCTATGATAGTGTTTTTAAAGTAATTAATCTGGTATTCCATACAAGTTCTGATCTTTAGTACAAGCATCTCCCACATCGTCACTACTCATCAACAGTTTTGCTGGTTCTTATCGCATCTGCACCTGACATCTAGTGGTAGTGTTGAAAAGTGTTTCACTATGTTAAAAATTTCAAGCAGTAGATGAAAAAAAAAAAAGTGTTTTCTGTGCACTATTTAATGATTCAACATGAGACGTGTGAAGCCTTGAGCTTAATGTTTTTCAATATTCGAAGAAAGGAAAAGGGGTCCTTTAATTTGAAATGTGATCTAGTGTTTTTGCCAATAATACGTGTCTCGTATTGCCGAGTATTTATATTTTGTAACGTAAAGAATTCGTAGTTTTAATAATTTTTATTTCATATTGTTAGAGGTGGACAGCCAGCTCCAGGCAGACCAAACTCTGGTCTTCAGACCAGAGTGGATTCTGTTTCCTGGGTTATTGAAATTGAGTAATTTTAAAAGATTTTAATTTGGAGCACGAGCAATGTACTAACTTAACTTTATGCCACTATACAAATAATGAAATCTTATAAATGGATCAGATGTTGAATTTTTAATTGTTAATAAAAGTTAATTTTTAATTTAACAAATGAGTTGTGATTCTTTAGTTGGCTGTGCTATTTATTTATTTAAAAGGTAAGTGGATTTTTTAGAAATATTAAGAAGTTGGAATGTCTTTGAAAGTGTAACATGGTTCAGCACAGATCAAGCTGTAGGTAATAAAATAGTAAACAAAGAAAATAAATATTATTAAAAGTAAACTTTATTGATTGGTTAAATCTATACGATCAGGAATAAATAAATTAAGGTAAATATAAATAGTAAATTATATAATAAAGAAAAATAAATAAAATAATGCAAAAGCTTTATAACATTCCTATTGGGATACCTTTGAGTTGTCGAAAAAATGCAATTCCATTATACAGAATATTCTCAAATATGACAATCTGACATTATAACGCCTATGACGTTATAATGCCATTCCTTAAAAGTAGACAAAGAGTAACTGCATTTTATTGCTGTTTTGTAAATAAAGGTATCTAAATCCTTAATAAAATTATTTTCTACTCCACTTTTAAATACTTGTTGCCGATATTTAGTGCCCATTTTTTAAGTGCCGATATTTAGTGCCCACAAAAAGGCTATACATCTAATGCTAATAGAATTTTAGCCCTCTATAAACAAATTGGTGTTAATATTACATTGGTCAAATTCCCATATTTGGTGCTCATACCTAAGCTTCATAAAAAACCGATTAAATTTAGACCTGTCACTATAGGCTGTAATACCTATTTAACCAAAACTAATTCCATTTTATTAAAACTATTAACACCTGTTATGAAGAAAATATGAATAGAGAGATCTGTTATGATCAAAAACAGTTATGAAATTGTCGACAAATTGAAAACTTATTCTGAAAAATATTATTTTAGAACGTTTGATTTTAAGGATCTTTTTAACAATATCAATTTACAAGATCTTTATGATATTTTAATGGAAATTTATTTTACATCAGATTTACAAAAACATTTGGAAACCAACAATGACAAAAGTCTCCTCAAGATTGTCATATTTGAGAATATTCTGTATAATAAAATTGCATTTTTTCGACAAATCAAAGGCATCCCAATGGGAGGGGGATGTTCCTCGTTGCTTGCAGATTTTTACTTACATCATTATGAGAAAGGCACTCATTTAATCAGTGAAATTCCATTCTTTCATTTCGTCGATGACGTCATGATTGGTGTGGATAATCAATATACCATGTTTGATTTTACATTCTACCCGTCGAGTCTTGAACTAATAGAATCGGAGTCAATGGATGTGGGGTCAATGGATTTTCTAGACATTACTATCTATTACTATGCATTCCTCTCCTAAGTCTATTAACATTATGCAACACTTTCTTGATTTTCGCCGTGTTGGTTTGTAAAAACTCCAATTTTATTGATCTTTTCTTTTGATCTTTTTATGTGTTGTCTGGGATTCAGTCATTTTATCCCCACGGACAAGTTCAATTGCTGTTTCGGGCGTACAGTGTCTCTGGGAGCGTTTTCATGAAGTCAAAGCTAGCTTCTAACCAGGAAAAGAGGTCGCAATCCCCCTTGACCTTTCTGCAACCCTGTAAACGCAATCTTTCCACCTCTATAATCATTATTCATTTTAAATCTTATATATATATATAGGGTTTTTCATAAAAAAAAATAGAGCCGGTGTTAGGCTGGGATGCTGGGGACTTGCTTCAGAAAGAGGGCAAGATCCGGTGATGGAGAAAGGCGAACAACGTAGAGCATCTCTGATGAAGTGGTCAGAAGCCGATGTTAGGCAGGAGCAGTCAAGCTAGAGCGTAGGTGCCCCGGAGTCAGCTGGTGGACTTGGGTGATGATAGGAAGTTACAAAGAATCAGATTCATAGTAAATAAAAGGGTTTTCAAGTGGAGGGTACCCTGCCCTTAGAGATTTTGGAGTTGCAACATGTTACATTGAAAACTGGGCATTCGACTAAAAAAAAGGGTATTGGCATCTGTTAAGGGACTTCTTGCCCTTGAAAGTTATGTACCCATTCTAGGATGTGATGTGAAGGCACTTGGTCCTTGTAAAAGAAATGTGCAAAAAAACTTCACGAGCAGCAACCTGCCATCACGATTATTATTGTCTCGACTGCGAAGCATTCTCTTGCTTGATATGAGATCCTGGAACAGCAAACTCTTTTGACGTGATAAAATTTGAATTAAATTGCCAAGGGTGCAGCTGTTACCAGGCAATGAACTTCTTGGCGAGCTAAAGGCTGCCAAGCTATCTAATCTGCACTCCACAGATATTTTCTCTCAATTTAAAAACTTGATTTGTTTGTTGATGTTGCCAGGGACACTCAGATAGAGTTGTTTTGGTCACCATATTGAAAATCTCTTGGATATTTAAAAACATTTGCATTCATGGATGCATGAAAACTCCACAGTGGAGTAAAAAAATATGAATTTGAGCATAAAACATAAGCATTGCTAACATTAGAACATATACATATTATTTAAACATCGTTAAATTTACCCTGGGTGAAAAATGGAAAAAACAATGTTTACAAAATACACTTTCTTGTAGGTTACATAGTATTTACTCTTGAATCACCTGATGATTGCTTGCAAAGCAATTTCATATTCACGTTTTGGGGGAGGGAGATTTCCATTTGGTATAATATTAACTGGGGAAAGGTGTATTTAAGAATTATCACAAAGTCCTGTTAGGCAGGTAAACAATTATTTATATTAAAGCTAAGTCTATTTACACCTTTTCAAAGCTTAAATAATCCTTGCTTGGGCAATTACAAGAGGAAACAATATTAAGTGAGTAAAATCTATTTAGATTGGTGTAAGATTTCTCAGTTTAAAGTACACTAAAGGTAAACAAACATCCGATTCAATAAGAGTTATTAGTTTATAAGTTATAATATTCATTAAAAGAAGTGAGTTATTTTAGTTTACTTATCATTTAGTTAAGAGTTACTTGTTTGCCATTTAATTAAGAGTTACTTATAAAATAGAATTAAGATTATAATATATTTAAAGTTACAAACATTGTAAATTTGTTAGCTTAAGTTAAGTTATATTAAATTTATTTATTGTTGCTTCAAGAGCATACTGAGTTAACTTCTCTAAAAATTATCATAACACAGAAGCAATGGGCCATGGCCATGGAGATACCTGAATTTAACCTCTTTGAATTTCCTTGCATGGGGGTTTACAAATCAACCATCTATCAGAGTCAGACGCAGTTCATATATGTCGAAAATCCAGACCATCTGGCTCGTCTTAAGACATGAGCAGCAGTTTGGATGGCCGGAAAGGGCAGTTCATATATGTGTAAGTTTTCAAAATTTGTGATATACATACAATTGATTTGATGGAGCCTGTTACTTATGTGTCCAATTCAGCAATTTGGAAAACACCCATTAAGTTCATTAAGCTCATTAAGTTCTAAAAATGCCAATTACTAAAAATGCTATCTAGTTCTATTTTTTTACATAATGTATAACAGTGTTGTCAAACTTTTTTGGTTATGGAACCCTTCTGAAATTCAATTTGATGGCAGAACCCCAAAATGAGAAAAAGTCCTCTGTGGTCCAAATTATGCATTCAAATTTTGGGCATTTTATTTTTAATTTTTAAGAAAATTTACGCAAAACTGTTATGTCGTGGAACTCCTGGAATACTGTCACAGAACCAAAAGGGTTCCACAGAACACACTTTGAAAAATGTTAATGTACATTATCAACAAAATATTTCATGGCAATATATGCATGCATTCTCCAGTTATTATATATGTAAACCTCAGACATATATACAAAAACACAGAGACAGACATTTTCTTCAAGAGTATTCAATATGTGCTAAGGTCTTAAAATGTGCTTTTCCGTCAAAATTTCAAATTTGAAAATTTTTGTGGAAAACAATACTTTTTCAATACAATAGTGTGAGAAAATAATTAAAAACTTTTAAAGACATCTAGAAAAAATCGGGACACCTACAGCATATGGTTTAAAATTGAAATATAAACTTATGAATGGATACCCCCCATAGAATACTTTATTGTAATGATTTAATGAGTACTAAAGAAAACACTACAGAAGACTACAAATAATTAATTATAGTGGCAACTTCAGTACTGTCTGATTAGTTTGAATAAAGCAAAGTGTGAAAAAGCTGAAAAATCTAATGAATCTGAAGCACATAAAAATAAAATAACAGAAAATGTTAGCTAAAAGATCAGTAAAAGAAACTTTCAATCTAATAGAAAATTAAAGTTTGTTCTTACAAGACCAGAAAGATATATGTTCGTAGGAGGTATCAGAATACACGCTCACAAGTTTTTGTAATATTTTCATTTATTTATTTATTTTGTGAAATAAGTTATCACAAACAAGCTACTCACCATTGGTGAGGTAAAGGTTAGCCATTTGACCTTCACCAAGGGTTGGGATGTCCAATAAATCAGGCTAGGAAGGTGCAATGAGGGAAAACAAAAATTAATGCATTTTAAGTACTTGAAATGAAGCAAATTTATAGGCCCTTAATTTTTTACTAAAATCAAGTGTCTTTAGGGACTTTTAAAAAAATGTTTAAACTATTGTGAATATAATTAGATAAATATGTAAACGAGGGTTACAAACTGTAAACAACACAGAATTGTACATATGTATTGAGATTTAAAACCTACTAAATAGAATATCAAAATACAATTTCATTGAGTGTCAGTATTCAGGTATTTGGTGTGGGTTTGGGTCAACAAATTTCTATGTTGTGGATTCATGTCAGGTTGCTCATCGACAATTTTTTTCCTTATACAGGAAATGTCAAATCTAATCCACATAGGTCTATAGTATGTACATTACAGGAATCCAGAAATATATATAAAGAAAATAAATGTTAGCAAATGAGCAAGTCCTGCTCTATATTTTTTACTTAGTGATAATAGTATTATGGTACAATTTAAAATTTATACAACTAGAAAGCTATACATATCGTCTCTTAATTGAAGTGAAACTTCTATTGCTGTGGTAGCGTAAGTTTGTTTGGGCAAGACCAAAAGAGAAGCTCTTTCTAAAGCTAGAAGTCGAGAGTAGAGGGAGGAGGAAAAGTTCCTACCTTCTCTACTTCATACATGTCCCATACTTATGCAGTGGGTACTGCCTGTATATATAGTGCAGGCTGAGCACTTTTATAATGTACTGTGTATACAATGTATTTATGAAAGTGGATAAATGAATCTCATGATCATCATCTACATATTGCTGAGCAAAAACGTTGAAGAGATCTTTGGATTTATTCACAAAATCTTGCTGCCATACACTATTGAGGGTGCAAAATTGTTGAAAAAAAATTGGACAAATTACTAATAATTCTCAGTAATGATTTTAACATTAATTTTGGGTCAGAAGAAATATAACCACTAGTTACATTCTTAGAGGAAAAATTTAATTTGAAATTACATACTGATAGAAATAAATCCACTACCAGCTTGGGCACTGTAATTGATGCAGTATTTACTCACTATTTAGACAACTGACAGTCAAAAATATTTATATGCGAATAATTTCATTCTTAGAGTCTGAATCAATGGAAACTGATGAATAAAGATTAAAATATTTAATTATGTTTACTTAATTTATGTACTGCATTACCATATCCTAATCCTATTATCCTAAAATTTATTTACAATAAGAAAAATTAACAGTTTTGATATTTAATAAAATTGATACTATATTGATTTCACTTCCAGCATGCGAGAGTTTCACACACTTTTTTTTTTTTTAATATATATAATGCTTTCCAAGTTTTCATGATTATATTCCTATAATACCAATTGAAAAACTCAACATATACTAAAAAATGGATTTTATTAGTCTTATACTATACTAACAAAATGTATAATATTTAAAATATTATTTCAGGACAATTAGATAGGAGAAATTTAATCTTAAATGTTATATTTTAAAAATGTTTTTTATCCACGTAAAAATGTTGCACAAAAAAGGTTTCTTTTGTACGACTTTTTCAGTGCACCTTTATGTGTAAAAGGTATATTCCTGCCAAATTTCAAGTTTCTAACTTCAGTAGATTCTGAAATTTAGTGATAAATCAGCCGGTCGTTGATGGCTTAGTTTTGTATAGATAAGTTTTTCCTATTTATGCATATATGGAAAATAGACCCACGGTTGAGAATCATCTTCTACTTTGAGCAGGAATCTAAAATTGTAACCTATTAAAACTAGTTAAGTGTAAAAAATGGAAGGGGTGCCTTTTTCCTTAATAATTTTTTTTTAAACACTCTAATGAACCATATAGCAAAAGAAATGGAAAGTACTCATAAATGTAACACAATTATAAATTACTTTGAGTTATTAAAGCTGCTGACTCATTTTAACAGCCTTATATGATTAAATTCAGTTGATTATGTTTGCATGTTTGAGTCAACAAAACAGCCGTGTTAATTAACTAGGTGAACTTCATAAGTGGTGAATTGGTACCTAAAAATTGGTAACTCAAAATATCTTGCATTGATAACTTTATAAATACGTTTTCAAAATAACACAAAATAATCAAGAAAATCACAATTAACTTTATATAAATAACTATGTAATTTAAAACATACCATCATGACGCTAACACCAGAGCCAATATTTACTAACAAATAGGGATACATGTTGGGTTCCACACTATGGAATCTGTATTCGGGGTTCACATGCCGCCTGTATTCGAAAACCTCATCAGGAATATTACGCAAGACAAAATTGCAGCCTTTAATTAAACATTCCATCTCATCTTCCTTATCTACCCTATATGGAAAATTCACACAATCACAACAGGAAAAAAATAAATATATATACAAAAATCAATACTAATTCTGATAGATCTGAAAAGATTTTGAAATCTATTCAATAAATTGATTTTACTTTCAATATTATAAAAGACAAACTAAATGCATTAACAAATGAAAATAAAAAGAGAGATATTAAAGAATGAAAATATGTTAAGTTTTCTTTTTCTTTTTTTTCTTTTTTTACAAAATGGCAATAAGTCAGTCGAGTCAATGAATAATATGTACTATTACAACATATCCTTTCAAATAGTGGGTGTACTCCCAGGATACAAAAATGAGTCCGAATTTCTGGATAACTAATGTTTTTATTTAATAGCACTAATAATTGCAAGCAGGAATAATTTACAGCTAATAACACTACAATTATCTTACAAAATCATAAAACAACTATCAGGTACAATAAAACAGCAATTAAATACACAACTAACTCACAAAATAGCAGAATCTGTTCTCAAAACACTAATGTGTCTTACAATTCAATGCGACTTCTATTACAGTAACTCTGTCCAACTGAATGATGACTTCCTTATATACTCTCCATAGAAATCTCTAGAAAGTGGTCGTAAATGAAAGGTTCTAAAAATAATGAAAAAATTCTAGCGTCTTCCAAAACTTATCAAATTGACAATATTTTGTGACTGATGCCAAGGTCTGTCAACCTTCACATAATAGAGATGGTTGCCTGTAAAAGTATTTTCTCTTTGTGGGGAAGCAAAATGCTGTGAAGCATTTTACATATTCGTAACAATATAATATGCATTGATGATAATTAATATTATTATAATGCATATTTTATTAATATAATGCATATATTTATATTATTGTAATGCATATTTATATCATAAATGAAGTTTAAACTATAATTTTCCCAAATAAATGATAATTCACTGAAAAAACATAGACACCTAGTATTATTCATTTTCCAGTAACTAAGATTTTTCTTCAGAAAATACAGTAATCAAATTTTTAAATATTAATTTTTTTCTAATGATGGGCAAATTGCAAAATATTCTATCAAATTCCAGCCTTTTACAGAATATATCTAAATATACATTCAATTTATATGTGCATTCCTTAAATTATATCCACAAATTACAATGAAAACAAACAGATGGACATTATTTTAAGTGTTCAATTATTGAAGACAATAACTCATAAAGCTAGTAGCCCCTTACTTGCTTTAAATTTACCACTCATTCAAGTGTTTTTATACCATCTTTATTGTCTTCAATCCATTGCAATACAGTCTTCAATACATTGCAATACAGTCTTCAATACATTGCAATACAGTCTTCAATACATTTCAATCCATTGCAGACTTTAAAATCAAAAGATAGTGGAATACACGTGAAATGGAATTGGCTCAAGAAATTCTTCTTTAAATATAAGCTTTTCATCAACTCTCAGAATATACTGAAACAAGAGAGCTCTGGAATGTTGTTTTGATTTGTCAACATATAAAAAAGGCAACTTTTATCCACCAAAGCCATATTTTATTCAAAAAGCCGACAAAAACTATTTCACAAAAGCTATATTCACCAAAGCTAACTTTATTTCACCAAAGTCAACTTAAATTCACCAAAGCAAATCTTAAATCACAAAATTTTAAAATTCTCAAATTCCAATATTTCTTACCGATATCAAACAAACAATAAAATAGAGCTTTACAAAATCCTAACATCTGTCTTTTTGGTGTATCCAAATAATTACCATGCAATAGATTTCAAAAAATATGTTTAGAAAAAGTGAAAAGCATTTATAATAACATTTAATAAAGAAAAATTTGAATGTGGAAATTTTAAAACTACCCAGAACATATGAAAAGTTGAATTATGCTACCATTGCAGATGAAAGCATCAAGGACTAGTTTTATGCTCATTATGCACTCATCAGCATGGAATAGCCAATATCTGCAATGGCAGCAAAACACTTGCTATATGCCACAATTTTCCAAACAACTATAGGAATCAACATATTTAGTTTTAGAATGTAGCTTACTTTAAATTTTATCAAAATTTAGATCAGACTACAGGAGGCTGCAATGGCCAAGCTCATAATCGCAGAACCTGTCTGTATGGGCAATTTGAAAAATTAGGATTATGTTAGGATTAGAATTGAGCCTGAAACCAGTCCATGGATGAATTTATCTGCAATGAGAGTACAATCCAGACCTTGGGAACACCCCTACTGACAGGTTCTGTAATTATGAAGTTCAATATTTCTAAACATTACAATCACCAAAATGATTTTTTAATGCATATTGTGAAAAATGCCATTGACAATATTACACATCCGTAATGAAACCTGTACAAAGAGGAAATCAAATCCATTAGAACAGTATTATTCTCTGTCCCATCTAAATTTGTCTCGGAGAGATTGATAAAAAGGTCTAAAAATAAAGAAATACTAATTTTACTGAAATACAAAACACTCTCTGCCAGACATAACTAGAAACCTACATCAAACCCAAAGTGTTTGTCAGCATGTCTGTGTACTTATAGGCTCCACCCCCTGTGGCCTTGATGCTTTTCCCCTTCATAAAATGGGGGGATCCAATGAGGTTCTTCTGAATGAAGCTGAGACAGGACTCTATGTGCTTGGTTTCAAACTTGATAAAATGAAGGCGTGCGACTTCCACATCTGTTTCTTGAACCTCATAGTGCATTTCATCAGTACTCTATAGAATCGTAAATTAAACAAAATATTAATAGTGCAAATGGGACATTAAATTATCAAATTTCAGAGTTTTCAAAGTTCCATAATATATAGCCATAAAGAACTTTTCAATGCATTTAGACACTTACATGAGATTCTTTCTGTTCATCCAAGGAATACAATGCTCTTTTGTAAGATACAGTAGAATAATAAGCAATTTTTGTTAAGGATCCCCCTAAAACAACAACATAACATTCAAAAAGCCAGTTATAAATACAAATAAAAGTGTAGTTGTGCATGTGTATATAATAAGAGGATAAATAATAAAATTATTAGCTGTTACAAATACTTTTCACATAGTAGAAGTAAAGATAAAATTGATCTTTACTTCAAAGTAAACACTTTGAATTGCTATATTTTTATAATTATGATTATAGTTTAAATTATATGGTAGCCACTAAACTTGACAAATGCCTAACATTTAGTGGAGTACAAGCTGGTACAAGATTTAATCTGACAAAAGAAATAATACATCATAAAAGTTGAAAAAAAACACCATTTAAATTAGAATTTATTTAAAATTTCAACAGCAAAACAAATAGAAAGGGTAAATAAAGTAGATTTAATGTAAAATTTACATATAATGGGAAGTGAAATATTTATATTCGTGCCCTTGCATGTTAGAATTAGTTGGCTTGACCTTGGCGAGAAATTGTCCCAAGTGGTTTATGAGAAAGTTAAAAGCTTTTTTAAAATCCAGTCAAACTTTCTATTTTTAAAAATATTAAATATGTAGAATAAAAAAGAAATAATATAAATTTATTTTCTCCATTTTCTGCAGATTTGGCAAGTATACTTTGCATATATAAGTTTTCAATGAAGATTTTTTTAATTTAATATCTAAATCTCAAGTCTTCAATTTCTATTCTTCAGTTTAGCTTGCTATCACTTGATCTGTGGTATTCTGTGATTTGATATATACAGTGTTTATTTTCTCAACCTGAAGAATTCTGCTCTAAAATCTTTGAACAGACATTCCATCATTTTCAGTCCGTATAGGACAGAAAAGCCTCTGTGGAGTTTGACTAAATTAATATTGATGAATCTTTATTAGAAATTTCAGACACAGTACTTTGGGTGTTCTGAAAATAAGATTGCACAAATGGACAGGTTAACCTAATCCAAAAAATTAGAATATGGTACTACAAAAGACAATGTCATACTAAATTTGGATATTATAGCTGCTCCAGTTCTCGAGTTATTCTCCTAAAATGAGTATATGCCTATGGTGGACCCAGGATGGACTAGCCTGATTAGGTACAAAATCCAAGGAACTAAAATGCACCACAAAAGACAACGATTACCAAATTCTATGTTACTATGAGTAATAAAATCTGATTAGTTAATTTCAAGGATTTGAATCACACTGACAAACCAGATTACATTAAATAAAAAGTTGTAAAAAAAGAAAAAAAATAATTTTAAATCTAACTATTCTGTATTTATTAACTTTCATGATAGTGATAAAAATAAATATGGTTAACATGAATTTTTTGCATTCTTGAATTGACATTATGAATTATGTTAATTTTATAATTTTTCTTAACTTTATATGTACTGTACATACATGAGTTTATATTTGCATTCTTAAGCAAATTTATGAATATAATCATTTGTACTTCGAAATACTGAGCGAGAGTGGAAAATTTCTTTAATAACTCTTTGTCACCAAAATTCAGAGTAGGTGATTGAGCTGGCAACGCCATAACCAGCAACTGAGTGAAAAGTTCCTAGCAACTTCCACAGTGCTACAAGTTAGGTGTATATTGACTATAGTCAACTAACATTTTCAAATTTCAGCTAGCAAATTTATACATAGTAGTCTACTATAGAAATACATTATGTATTGCCTAAAGGCTACCCAACTGGAAGCCTGTGGTCCAGATACAGCTGAAAAAAAAAATTGTGGCCCACAAACCTGATGTGCACTAAGTACTATATTTCTTGATAACATTTTTAATTTATTTCTAAAATGACAACTGCTAATACTTACTCATAATGCAGTAAAACACCATCTGTGAACTTATGAAGCCATATAAGTATATATAATTGCAAAAAAATAAAAATCAACACTTATATCAGAATATGCTGCAAAGATATATATGTAAATACACTTGAAGTTATGTAAATACAGTTACACTGGTATACCTACATATATATTTTTATACTGATCTCTTACTTTTCCATTGTTAATATATATATTAGAAAACAGTAATACATTTTAATAAAATAGATGCCAAGCTAGTAATCAAACTCTATTCATTATAAATCACTTCAGATCTCAAAATAAATCATACACTGTTTTAATATCTATATATACTAATTGCCAAGTATCCGTCTGTAGGTCTGTCATGCTTTTTTTAGGCACTTCCCAAACAGATACAGGCTTGCAATTTGGTACACCGCTCGATCATTCAATAAAAATCCCTGGAAAAATCGAATGTTTCGAAAATGTTCTCTAGAGGGGGTGCTCCACATCAAAACGTTCGAAAAGTGAAATGATAGGAAAAGATGCTTTACCTTAAGATAGAGACTTCAAATTTAGTGTATGGGTAAATCGTATGAAAGGAAGAAAGTGTACAATTTCAAATTTCTAATATTTTCTACATAAGGGGGTGCCGCATACCAAAATGTTCAATTTACCGAATAAATGAGAAATGGCTCCTTTAAAATTTGATAAGAGGCTTGAAATTTGGTATATGGAATAATCATTTGATAAAAATACCCAAGACGATTATAGTTTTTCAAAAACGTTTGTTTAAGGGGGTGCTCCAGAGGAAAACGTTCGAAAGGTGAATTGATAAGAAAACATACTTCGGGATAAGATAGAGATTTGAAATTTGGTGTACAGGTAGATAGTTTGGAAGAAAGAAAGTGTACAATTTCAGTTTTTCAATATTTTCTACTTTAGGGGGTGTCGCACATAAAAATGTTCAATTTTCGGAATAAAGTAGAAACACTCCTTTTAGAACATGATAGAGGTTAGATATTTGGTATATGGGCAAATCATTTAATAGGAAACCCAAGAAGAATGGAGTTTCTCAAAAATGTATATTTAAGGGAGGTGGGTACTCCACAGAAAAATATGCGAAAGGTGAAATGATAGAAAAAGCATGCTTTGCGACGAGATAGAGATTTCAAATTTGGTATACGTGTAGATAGTTAGAAAGGAAGAAAGTGTGCAATTTCAGTTTTCCAACATTTGCTATTGTAGGGGTGCCGCACACTAAAATGTTCGACTTGACGAACAAATGAAAAACGCCTCCTTTACAATGTGATAGAG
This sequence comes from Amaurobius ferox, assembly GCA_951213105.1. NCBI lineage: Eukaryota > Metazoa > Arthropoda > Arachnida > Araneae > Amaurobiidae > Amaurobius > Amaurobius ferox. The sequence continues at coordinate 114,951,439 of OX578153.1, read as the reverse complement.
GCTTGAAATTTAGTATATGAGGTAATCATTTGATAAAAAAAACCTACGATTATTACGTTTTTTCAAAAATGATCATTTCAAGGGGTGCTACACAGAAAAACATTCAAAAGTTGAAGTGATAGAAAACCATTCTTGGCGATAGGATAAAGACTTCAAATTTGGTGTACGTGTTGATAGTTTGAAAGGAAGAAAATGTGCAATTTCAGATTTTCAATATTTGCTACTTTAGGGGGGTCTCGCAAACCAACATGTTTGATTTTTCGAATAAATAAGACACAATTTTTTTTAATGTGATAGAGGATTAATATTTGGTATATGAGAATGTGAGAGGATAAATTATTGGTATATGGGAAAAACGTTTGACATATGAAGTGATAGAAAAACATGTTTCACGATAGGCTAAAGACATCAAATTTAGTGTACTGGTAGATAGTTTGAAAGGAAGAAAGTATGCAATTTCAGATTTCCAATATTTGCAACTTTAGGGAGTGCCAAACACCAATATGTTCGATTTTCAGAATAAATGAGACACGCTTCCTTTAAATGTGATAGAGGCTTGATATTTGGCATATAGACCAATCATCTGATAAGAAACCCAAGGCGAACAGAGTTTTCAAAAATGTTCATTTATGGGTGTGCTTCGAAACGGGAGATGATAAAATAGTATGCTTCGGGATGAGATAAAGACTTTAATTTGGTGTACTGGTAGATAATTCGAAAGGAAGATGTGCACAATTTAAAATTTACAATATTTTCTTCTTTGGGGGTTCCGCACACTAAAATATTCGATTTGACGAATAAATGTGAATCGCAAATTATTAAAAAAATGACAATATTCAGTGGTTGCTTATTGCGAGACCGTTGATTTTCAACGGGTATTCAACTAGTTCCATTATAATCTTCTGAGACAGGATGCCATCAAATGAGGAAATCAAATAAAAAAATGATCAATCAATTATTATCTATATGATTCTTTCAGCATATGAAGTTATATGCTATATACATTTTTGTCCAATTTAAATCAAAATGGGTCGAGTACAGTAATTAATTTGTTGCGATGCATTTAATCATATGCTTATTTTGAAAACTCTTAATTTTTGCTGTTGCTGTTCAATTAAAAAATTATAGATATGTTTAAATAAATTCAAATAAATATTAGATTTGCTACAACACAAACTTGTACAGTAGCTATACAGAAATAGAAAAAGCACTAAAATTTAAATTCTGGTGTCAAAATAGAGTGACATCCAAAACACAATTTATCTCAAATTCACTTGATTTTCTTCATTAAATAAAAATTAATTCATGGTGAAAGCGGTAAATCCTGTAAAGATTTACAAGTTATTTTTATACATTTGTTTTTGGGATCAATATAACCTGATTAAAGTTAATAATTCCTACTCATATTAAAAACAATTATTTTGCCACCTTGTACTAAATTATAAGATATGCAAATTAATTTTATAGCCTACAACAGGAATTAATATTTTTAGAATATTTTATTTATTTACCAGTTCATACTGAAAAAAAGCTGTTTCAGAAACAGTATCTATTTAGGATATAAAAAATTAAAAATGAACAAATACTCTTTTTTTTTTAAGTATATACATGTTTCGAACTACAATTATATAATTATAAAAAAAAAACATTTTACAGAATGAAACCATTTCAATAACTCCACGTTCGATGTACTTAATTTTTTTAAAACGATTTTGTCTTCAGATCAAAGAATTATAAAACTTTCTACGGACATCCAGTGTGCTTTGTAACATATAATATCAAGCCATATTCTTTGATGTTAAAAAATACAATACAATTGTGGAAAACATACCTATATCAATGGCAAATCTCTTAGCATTTTTTAGATTCCTGAAAACGTTTTGCTGGGGCAAAGTAATGCTACCAGCTTCTTTTTCAGAGCAACTCATAATAGACTTCAGTTTATTCAATTGACTAATTATTTAAGCAATTTAATAAATGATATTAAAAAAAGCAGCGTCTAGAAACATATATAAATGATAGTCTCTAGATGATAAGCAAAAGAAAATAAAAACAATGCAATAGAGTTTCACAGTAAATTAGAACATTTGTTCCGGCCCGCTGGCCGCTTATTTAGTGTCATTTCGAAATTTGCTCTAGATGATTAACAAAATTTGTCCCAAAACTCAAATATCCGAAATTCAGCTTTTCTGCTACTGTCTTAATCATGTTGCCAATATCTTACAACAGAAAATAACTAATTAAATATCCATTTTAAAAATTAAATAAATCTACTTATTATAAAATGATTTATTATGAGGTATTATTTTTTCAAATTAATTTAGAAATGTGTTTTATTTACGGTTGTTAAAGTGTATTTTTAAATTTGCCGTGGAACTCAACTTCAATTGTTGATAGTCACATGTGCCGTGTTTTGGATTTGCTCCAAGTTGCTCTTACCGTACGAGTGGTTGCTGTCAGATGAAATATTTTCAGACAAACAAATTTATAACTTCAGTTTCTCTCTCTTGAGTAGGACTCAAAGGAAAACTAAAGGCTTTCATTTTTAAGCCTACCGCGTTCTTATTGTAATAGAATTGTAATTAATGTTATTGAAATTTTCTTATCTCAAGATTGACTTTTCAAGAAAACTGGGGAACGTAGGTTTTCTTATGTACAAAATCCCCTGTAATTTTCTGTATTGTACTAGTTTGTAATATCTCTTATGTTAGAGTTAATGATGTTATTTTTCGTATTATTATTTTTTTCTTTTTATAGTAATTGAACCACCCATTTTTCAAAATGCCTACGTCTCCTGATGAACCTGATAGTCCTATATCATTGAGTAGGTTTAATATAAAGCCAATTCCTCCAAGGGTTCAAGAAACTTTCTTTTTTGGAAAGGTACTATGCTATAATTATTTTGTGACTTAATTAGGCAATTATGACTTGGGGACCTTTTATACCACTATACATAATACAAAAAATTGATACTATATGTAGTTGTTAAGAGCCAAAGAATTGTAATTTTATTTTCCTGCTTCTTTAAAATAATTTCATTTAATTTTGTCTTAAAGTTACTCACACACAGTGACAAAGCTTGATAAAATATTTTAGATTGACTTCAGGTCTAATCATTAAATATAAGGTCAGGAAAATCAGGGGCTAAGTTTCTACATTTTATTGCATTAGAAAGTAAATGTGTGTGTGTGGATTCTTAAAGCTTGTTTTTTGCTCTTTGACCTTTCCAAAGAAACATTGGCTTTTCTATGGCAGGCCCTAGCTGGGATAGACCAGTAAAGCTAAAAAAAATATTATACTACTGAAGTCTACAATATACCAAATTTTAGCTTTTTGCTGCTCTGGTTCTCGAGTTATTACACAAAAATGTATGCATTCCTATAGTGGGCCCATAATAGGCTAGATGAATAAGGTTCAAAATCCAAAGAATCAAAATCACAAAAGACAATGACATGCCAAATATCATGTCACTATGAATACTGAAACCTGATTAGTTAGGATCTCAAAGATTTAAAATATGACAAATGTTAGTAATGAAAATGTTGAGTTTCTTGCAATAATTCTTCGATATATTTGTCTATAGATCAGATATAACTGTTGTAACTGGATAGAACATAAATCAGATAACGTAAAAAGTGCAAATTTTAATGTATATTTTAAAAAATAAATAAATATGAAGGAATTGTCCTATGGATTCAGTTCAAACATTGTTGAAAGGAATGTGCTTCGATCTTTCTGATAGTGTCAAGCTGGAAACTTTATGATAATATTTTCGTTCACTAAGGAATCTATTTGTGTGAAAATGCTAAAACATAAAATAACTAAAAAAATACTTTGAATGTACCAAAAATAATACCAAGGAGCATCTTCCTGGGTCCTGAAGTATCTGTGTACCAGATTTCATGGCTGTATGACACTTAGATTTCCTGCAACAAACCGTACACACAGATAGACAAACATCTTCCTTTATTATGTAAAAAGATAAGAAGACTTTGAAGTGCATTTAAAACAGCTTTTCATAGAAATTTTTCACAAGAGAAATCTTTCCTTTGACAGCATGTTCATGCCTGTCACTTACGTAAGTAATAAAGATATTTTCTCCCCATTTAAATAAAATAAAATTTCTCTGAAACAGGTAAAGGTTTTCTCCAAACTGCTAAATAATTTTAGATTCAGAAATATCTAGCTAAAGTTAGCAGATTACTAAATATTCAGAATAAATTAAATTACTCATTACTGAATCAGCACTTTTAAAGAAGACGTGCCCACTATTGAAAATTTCAAAATCATTGTGTTCTAGTAGTGGTCACCTCCACGTGAAATATAATCTGCATCATATTTTCAAAAAAATATTAAATAAACCTTTTTTGCCTCTTTAACTTTGAGTTTATTTCTGAAAAGCACTGACAAAGGAGATGAACAATAATATATCCTCAAAACAGCTGTATGCCGCATTGTTTATTAATTTGTGCTTAATTATGTAGTTTAAATTTCTCCACTATATGCTGCATTACTTATTTATTTAAGCTTAATTATGTAGTTTATTTCTTGCACAAGGTGTTTTTACTTATTGATAACTAGCAGCGATTACCTGGCATTGCTCTGGATTTACGATGCAAAACTCTGATAAAAATTACATAAGATTTGATTGAAATGGAATATTTTTTAAATTTGAAATGATAACCTTACCATAAAAGAAGTACTTATTTACGTATTGCTTAAGCATGGCCACTCTTTGGCCAATCAAAATCGTTTCTACTTATTTAATGCATTACCTAAGCATGGCCACTCTGTGGCCAATCAGATCCATTGGATCATTCATACATACTTTTCTTCTTTATATATATAGATAGATATTTTTATATTCATTTATTTATTATTCAAATTAATAAAATTTGTTGAATAAGCTAAAAGAAGTAGTTAAGTAAGAAAGAGAAATCATGGTGATAGTTTCCATTTAAATTCATATTTCAAACCTGCGATTTTCAAAAGTGACTAATACGTTCAATCAACTCCCACAAAACTCGAGATTTAATTGACTTTCATGTTTTAAACCAACGATTTCCAACCTTTTCGTTGGGAATCATGGAGTTAGAGAGTAGAACTCCTAGGAAAAAGTTTTGTTTTCCATTAATATCTCGACAACCCCTGGTCTTAGAAACTCGAAGCTTGGACTAAATTTATGGGGGGCTATTTCAAAGCTACCCACAAAATTTCATTAAATTTGGTGCAGCTGTTCTCCTGTGATGATGAGACAAACAAATGTTTCATTTTTCATTAATATCGCGACAACCCCTGGTGTTAGAAACTTGAAATATGGACTAAATTTTAAGTGGGGATATTTCAAGACTGCCCACCAAATTTCATTAAATTTGGTTCAGCCGTTCTCCTGTGATGTTGGATCATACATACATACTTTTCTTCTTTATATATATATATAGATTAAAATACTTTAAAAAAATATAACTAAAATTCTATGTAGTAAAATATATTTGTTTGTATTACAAGTATATATTTAGAAATTAGATCTTATCATTAAAAAAATCTGAATTGGACAGCATATGACTTGAACTACACAATGCAAGTAATAATGATGGACAAGATCCATGGCACAATGCAGGATTTTGCAGTTGAAACTTTAATATAATTTGTATCTCAAATAACATTTGAATGGAAAATTCATTAACTAGTAATCAATGTAAACTTCTTTTTCACATTAGTATTAAACAAATTCAAGATTAGCACTTTTATTAAAGAAAACTTAAAAATGCTAAAATGTTAAAGATTTTTATTTGCCAATTTAAACCGTGCTAATGTGTATGATACTACTGGCCACTAATGAATTTTCTGAAATTTTACCTATACTGTGTGTACGTGGCATACTATAGTGAAAAATTGAAATGAAGTACAGCTGCAGAATTTTGTACAGGGATATTTCTGGACAAGTCCTAAAACTCGTCATAGAAATTTTATTAAAATTTTATTATTTTTTTTTTCTATTTATTTAATGTTTAAATGGTATTTTGAGCAATTTTCACACCAATGCATTTGTAACAATCAGAAATAAATGCAGAGTTTAAATCTTAACATCATTATAACAGCATTAAGTAGACACTAAAAAATTGTTCTTTTCAATGAACTTTATATGGCATCTATAACATGTTGTCTCAATTTTTAGAGATTTTTTCAAAAAAGCATGTTTTTAGGCAATTTTAACGCTGCTTTAAATAAAAATTCTACAGTCGTGACATGGTATTACTGTCATTAACTTCAAGATTTTATCCCCCTAAAAAAACTACCTATTGCATGATTTGCTAAGTTTTAAGAATTTTTCAGTTCAATGCAATGGAGGTAGAAATAATAGAAAAAACTGTATTTTTTCCTCCTAACCTGCACATATAGACCTCTGGGAAATAAGAGACATCCAAAATATGCATCTCACACCTACCAATTCCTTGGCTGGAAATACTAACATTGCTACAGAGAAGCAATTTGCCAAAATAAATTTTGAGCCCTGAAACTAGATTTGATGTTATATTGTAATATTAATCTGATCATGCCCATATGTGTAAAAACTGTAATTCAAATGTAATAAGTTTTCCTCTTATAGATTAGAGCTTTCAATACTTTTTCTGCTTTGGAATGGGTATATATGGCTGTATCCTTGGTAGCTCTAACTGTATGCATAGGAATCACCATTCAAAGATTAACTGTAGAAAACCCAAATGAAAGTGATTTTACTTTTGCCATCTTATTGCTAGTCACAATAGGTATGAATGTCACTGTTCTACATCTTTATGCTACATACATATTACTTTATAAATGTATAAAAATGCCAACTTTTAAAAGAAATTATAACTTCATGTATATATATATATATGATATATATACTACTTTTTGGTTATGATCTGTATTTTTTAGGTTAAGTAGACTTCCATATTATTTTTCTTATCTTTGTATATTCCTATTATTTTTTGTAAAGTTAAATATTTTGCTCCATAAAAGGTCCCCCCCCCCCCCCCCCCCTTAAAAAAAAAGAATTTTGTTCTAGATTTTAAGATAACATTTTATGGTATCTTCCCATATATATTATGCACTCGGTACATTATATCATACACTCTCCCAATCTTTTAAATTTGTGTTAGTACAAAATGGCTTTTCAGATTGTGGATTTAAAATTTTTGTTTTGAATGGAAGAGCAAGGTAAAAGGCTGTGATATATGTTATATGGAAAATAGTCTAATTGCAAGAAATTATACGTATTTAAAGTCTGGAAATATTACCTTTGTGGAAAGTTTGAATGGTTCAGCTGGATATGACTAAATAAATAGTGTATTGAGTGTACTTGGTGTAGTTGTTGAGACCCAGACCGTCCGACCTACCAGAAAGGTGAGTGCACTTGGTGTGAAAAGATTAGTGAGAAATGATTCATGGTTCAATGGTTCAACATGAGTTATCTGTGAAAGCTAGTGTGACTTTATAATTTATGTAAACAGCTAGTAGTTTTTAGCAAACCAGTTGCTTTGTACATTTTCTGTATTTTCTACTTTTCCCACAATTCCTAATTTAATTTGATCCTTAATTACCTTTTGATCCTTTTTTACCTGAATTATTCTTAAACTATATTACTAAATTTTTCAATCTAATTTTTGCAATTTTCAAATTATTCTGTAATTCTACATTCTTTTTCCAGGGCAGCTTAACTTCCTAGCCCTCTTTCTTTTCTTCTTATTTGATTCTTAAATTGTTTTTAAGATTTCCTTTTCTTTATTATTTACTTCAATTATACCCCAAAAAACCAACTCCTGAAACATTTGTAATTCTCTTGTTTCCTTAATGTTCTCATTTAGCATTGAAAAATCTTCAGAAACAACCCAAAAATTTACCTTTAATATCAAGATCATTTTTCTTAATTATAAATTGATAACTTACCATCCTTGCATTTAATTGCATCCTAACATTCTGCATTTATTTACATTACTTCAAAGTAGAGGATCTTAGAAAAAAAGTCATAAATCATGATCTTTGAAATTTATCTCCTCATTAAGGCAATAAAGAATGTCCCACTGTAAAAAAAAATTATTTTTTTTCTTTTACGTCAAAATTAGTACATTATTGGCCTAATCTAAAAGTAATAAAAAAGGAGCAGAACTTCTAACTCTTCTGGTTTGAGTAAACAATATTTTCACAAAGTGTTAGCATTGAGTTATTCATCAAAACATTGGAGGGTAATAGTGTAATTGAGCAAATCATGTTGTATTTTAGTACATTATACTGAGAGTCCACTAGCATCTTTTTCAACCCATCTCTATCCTTTAATAATAAGCTGGCTAAAGTTGCTTATTTTAATCGTTTAGTTAATTTTAAAGAAATATTTTGCATAATTAACTTAATATAAGAATTCATGATGAAAATGTGATTATTCTGATATTCTTATACAGTATAGGATCTATTATCCGGAATGCTTGGGACTTCAGGCATTCTGGATAAGGGGTTTTTCCGTAATTCGGAACACTTTTTCTAAAACTTACTGGAATGGTCTCAAATGTCATTATAGAAAATTATAATTCATTTTAAAAACATAAATGTATTAAATAAAGCTTTTTAACAATCTATATGAAAAATATACTTGGTTAACTATAATGCAAATTACATGTATTAGTGTTTAAGAAAATTTTTGAAAGAAAAAACAATGTCTGAAAAAAGTTGATTATTCAGATTTTAAACCCCTGTATCCTAAGAAAACAATTAAACAATGTGTTGTAAATCGGAAACACTTGTTTAATACCTGTGTCACCCCTTCGGCATTATCATAGCAAACCACCGTGAAAAAAATCAAAACAAGCTGTTTAAACGTTGTTGCAGTTTATTCATAATCAGTGCGTACAGTTAACAAAACGGTTAACTGGAAATGCCAAAAGTTAATTTCTATGTTAAGAATTTCAAAAATATGTGAAAATAAAATCCATAAATTGAAAATTATAAACTTACTAGTACATGAGGAAAAAATTAAAAATCTCTGCAAATTTCTTTAGATTCTGTAGCTTTTTCTAAAAGCCCCAGTAACTGTGCAATGATTAACATTATGATGTCACTTTAGCACTATGAAGTCATTGAGGCATCAAACGAACGTGCACCCATTCTAAAAAAGAAATTTTTTTTTTTCTAAAAATACAAGTTTTTTTATATCGTTTCACAAACAAACTGTTTTGTCATTCGTCAAAAGTATGTTTATCTGACATGGAACAAATATATCCACCATGGAGATAGAGTTCACTTTTACCTCCATGATACTTGTAGTTTTCCACTTCTTCCGGAAATATTTTTAGCAACATTTCCGGTGTGGTAAGTTGTGGATTCAGCCAGACCTTTGTTTATGTCAGGATCGCAAACAGTTGAAGTGAGAAAAATGTAGATTTCAACGCATTATTTTATAATATTAATATTGCTAATTAGGGCAAAAAATCATTTGGTGGGATTTTAAATTTTTGGCGGACCACTATTTGGCATAAGTTTTGGCAAATAATTGAGTGTTGGCGCAGAATTTGGCATTATTTTGCCTCATTCCGGTTTTGGGAGAGTCCGGATACTGGAACGCCAGATAAGAGGTCGTGTACTGTAATGTGATTATTCTGATTATTCTAAAGTTCTCATGCAGTGCTTTGAATCTAAATACTTTTTTTAACATTTCTGATTTTTAATTAATTATTATGAAGTTTATATATATATATATATATATATATATAATCGATTAAAATTTTCAAGAAAATTAAATTTTAAGGAAATACAAAATTTAAATTTTTATACGGCCCCCGTACAAAAACATTTCCAATAAGTAAAGTAAAATGTGCCCCATACACTAATAAGGTGATGTACAAAATTTCAGCATTTTATCATAAAAAGGCTCAGAGATAAAAATGCTGACTTAAACTACTTTGATGCATCAACATGGGTTCTCAGAGGGGAAAATTCATGTCGGCAGATTGCGTTTCAGAAGTCCAACACAAATTACGAAGAAAACAATGATTACATAAATAAATAATAATTTTGCTATTTATTGGTACAAAAGTAGCTACACTGTGTAGATATAATAACTTTACACAAAGATTTCAAAGTTTGTTCAAAATGTTTTCCATCCATGCTAATACAGAGCTTCATTCGCGTAATAACTCTTCTGTGCACTCAATCAAGTTCTTGTTCAGTGATGTCATGACAACCATCTTGAATGTGCTGTTACAACTCTGCTTTATTTAGGGGAGGTGACAGATAAACAGTTGTGCGTAAACAACCCCACAAACAAAAATCCATAGGAATTAAATCAGGCGATCTAGGGGGAAATTCGACTGGCCCATGCAGGCCAATCCACTTGTCTGGAAACTCGTTATTTAACCAGTGTTTCACAACTGTAGTAGACTTCCGGAAATCGCCCATCCTCGCTGGGTTAAAATTCAGCATGGACGGCCTTGAGATTAGAGATTCCGTAAAAAAAAAAGTAACAAATTGTTGTCATCGTAAAATTATGATGAAAGCCACCCTTTTCCTTACCATGAATAAAAATTGAAATGTCGTCACCTGCAAATTACCCCCCCCCCCCCCTGCCCCCAATAAACTTAGCTAGTGTGCATTATCAATGCCTTCTTTCTAGGCAAGCCGTCAGATCTACATTGTAACCACAGCTGCTAGTTATTTTTGCTTCCCTCATCCTCCACCCAGTGAATCTGATGACCAAACAAAAATGTGATTGCATGCTCACGATCGAAGTGACATGTTCTGTTCTCCTTTTCGAGGCCTACATGTGCCGAAATTTTGTATTTTCACAAGACTGACAATACCAATGTTTAAACCCGGACCAGGCCCAAAGAAATTTATAAATGTAGAATGAACTTGGCCTGAAGATAACTGCGTCTCAGCAGGCCCGAAATGATTTGTATTCAAATATGTTAAAAACAAATTTGTCAAAATTCTGTACGGAGAATTTAGTTTATCTTTCCATAGCTGAAATAAAAGTAATAAGTACATGCATTCAAGTTAAATCTATTTTAAAAATTTTATAAATAAATATGTTCGGTCCGGTCATAATGGACATTTAAGAAAAAAAGATTCAACCCAGCCTGAAACAATAGAAAACTCAAGCTCAGTCTGGGCCTAAGCCCAAATTCCCTTTTAACTCTTTAAAACCCAAACTATAAAATTTTCATTTGCTGTAATAGATGGGAGTAAGTAACAAGTTTGAATTTTAGGAATGGATTTTTCTAGTTTCAGCCAGAAGTGTTTCATTTTCTTCTCCACTTTGGTTTCAACTTTAAAACTAAAATGTTTAAAATTCATTCATGGCATTTGTTCCAGTTGTTTGACAACTAAAGTTAAGGTATAAAACATCTATTCAGTCCAAGAAGATTTTAATCTTGATTGACTGCATTCCCTAGAAATTAAGACTGCTAATGTGGTTTAAACCACTTAGAGACAAAAGGATTTATATGCTTATTTATTTACCTTTCCAAGTTACCAAACATTGGAAAATGGAGAGATTCCTTACATATCTTACCCCTCTGCCCCCACACATAGATCGGAATTCCACCAGTCTGGTCCTTTATTGGAGACTCCGCATCGGTGAGTTGGATTGTAGCGGTTAAGTGCTGTGGGGGTGGTGTATGAATATGCAGTTATTGCACTTCGTGAGGTAGTTAGTTCTAATTTATTATTGTTGTGCGATGTATTTAAGCACGTATATTAATGAATATAAAGTGAAAAAAAAAATTCTTAAGAGGACGGGTAAAAAATTTCAATAGCCGTCCCTGCACGGATGGGCTAGATTTTGCCATTTCCTGAAGCCTGAACTGTAGTATGGTGAGCTGGAGATCCATCCTGTTGAAACCATACATGTGGAGGTTCTGTTAGGAGCAGTTTGTCCATAAAATCAGGAATAACCGCATTCAGAATCTTATTAATATATACGTCACCCGTCAGCGTACCATCATACAGTATGGATTCAAGCAAACGGTTTCTGAAAATACTACACCATACATTCACAACAAATTACTTCTGATGATGAATATCACGTACCACGAATGGATTTGTGTCAGACCAGAAGTGCTCATTTTGAGGATCTTGTGATCCACCTTGCTTAAAACAGCATTCGTCAGTCCAAATTATGTTTTTCAGGAAAGGGGTATTTGCTACTTCCTGATTTAGAGTCCAATTACAAAAATCTAGAAGGCATTGATAATTTGTTGGCTCCTGTCCTTGCACAACATGAATGTTAAACGGATGCCATTTATTCAGTCTCTTCTCCACACTGTTGCATGTGGTACGTTCATTTCTGAAGCAGCGGTACGAACACTACTATGTAGATGACTGCAAAAGTAAGCCAAAATATCAATTTCTACATGCGTTGAGTGAAGTTGGGCCTACCTAGTCCACCTGCACGATGTGCTCTTCCTCTTTCACGCACTCGTTGCACCAATCAGGAAATATATCTCCCAGAAGAATGTCGAGAATTGGAAAAAGTACTTGATATTCCCATGCAGTTTCGTTAGAATTGTGATTGCGTAAACTGTACAGCATAAGCATTTCAAAAAGTTCTTCATTGCTGTATTGCAACATACTGTTGGTGCAGGCTAACTACACTCTCAAAATGTAGCAGAAATGTGAAATACTTAAGAGTTGCTCAGACTGTCAGGCTGTGCACGCTAGCCTCCGTAAGCGAGGTGATTGATCAATGGCAGAGCAAAAGCAACTTTCTCGTGTGATGATGCGTCTGATACGATTGTGTGATGCACCTATCAGAGGCAGATATTTGCATATGCATACATTTCTAAACTGTTGTAATGTTCATTTTGATTGTGCCATTTCCAAGTTTTATTCTATGATTAATCATGTAAAATTTTCAGGGAGCATATTTTTGAAAAATTGTAAATAAATCTAAAGATAAGAGGCAGATATTATTTGCCTATGATGCATTTCTGCATTGCATCATTTGCACTCTTGCTGTAAACATTTACATTTTAATTTGTGATTAATCCCTCACCAAATTTGTTTAAACATATCTCTGGGACATTTTATTATAAAGTGCTGAAATTTTGTACATCATCTTATTAGTGTATGGGGCACATTTTACTCATTGGAAACATTTTTGAATGGGGGCCGTATAAAAATTTAAATTTTGTATTTCTTCAAATTTAATCCCCTGAAAATTTTTATCGATTTCATAAAATTCTGTATCTTTATTATATATGTCTAATATCAATATTTAAGGAATAAAAACCGAGGTCAATGTTTTGGAGACACCCTGTATGTATATATATACATATATTTTCAAAAAGAAAAGAGGTATGGATGGAAACAATATACCAAAAGATGGCCGGGGGGAGTTGTGACCCCCTCACCCCGGTTAAGCATGCTTTGCGTCGCGACAACACTCCCGGAGAGCCGGTATATTGCAAAAAAGAATACGAATGTATCAAATTGTAAGATGTAAATAGACAACATACACAAACAAAATTTTATATTTGTTTGTGTATGTTGTCTATTTACATCTTACAATTTGATACATTCGTATTCTTTTTTGCAATATACCGGCTCTCCGGGAGTGTTGTCGCGACGCAAAGCATGCTTAACCGGGGTGAGGGGGTCACAACTCCCCCCGGCCATCTTTTGGTATATTGTTTCCATCCATACCTCTTTTCTTTTTGAAAATATTTTAATCCTCTTTTTAGTGCAGCTTTGCGCCTTTTAAGTGTGATTTCAGATGATTTTGTAATGTTGTATTTCACGGTGTTTTCATATTATATATACATATATATATATATACATATATATATATATATATATATATATATATATATATATATATATATATATATATATATATATATATATATATATATATATATATATATATATATATAGGCATCCATGGGGGAGGGCAAGGGAGACTCTTGCCCTCCCCCCCTCCTTCTAGATGTTCAAGGTCACAAAGGTAGTCATCAAGCTAGTCAGTTCTGTAGAATAAGTTAATAAAAATTTTGTGAACACTTATTTATTCTTATATAAAAATTTAAATGATGTTTTGAAATAATCAGTTAAATAAAAATTCTCCATTTTTTTAACTTGAAGTTTTTCCATCTTCTTTTTCCTCTTAATGTTATTAAAATTTACTGTCTTGATGTAAATAATATCTATGTCTGTGGTATCTCTGAACGAAAAAACTAACATGTTTATGTCCGAATGAGTTTGTTTCACTTTGCCTACTGTCACTTTAAATATCTTTGACACTATAAAAAATTGAATTGGAGAAATTATTAAATAAGGAGAAAAAAACTACAAATTTGCTACCTTTTTTTCAAATTCCAAAGGCTGTATTTTTCTCGCTTTTAAAGATACAAACCTGCAACTTTGAATTAAAATTCTAGACTACCATCGACTTTTTCAATGGAACATTTAAAATTCTTTTAACCACTGTAATTTTCGAGATATAGGTATAGAGTATGTATTGAGACACTTTATCCTTCCTTTGAATGTTTCATTCTGTTGAATTCTGAAACTAAGTTGTCAGGAATTAATTTTAGAAGTATTAGGCATGTTAATTGTCCATAAAAACCTGATGTTACATTAAAACATTCAAGCTTTCATATCTAGATATCACAGTTATTGTAAAATTTCTGCAATAATATTTGAAGAAATTAAAATTTAGTAATTTGTTCATGTAGGCCGAAATTGCCAAATCTTTCTTCAAAAAGGTTTATAGCTACATCATAGTTTTCATTAGTCAAGGCACATCTGTTTGTTATTACTGGCAGTTTCTCCTGAAAGTAATTAAACTTATCTATCTTTGACAATTTGTCATTATTATGTATGGTATTTTTATACTGATGCCAAAATGCTAGCCATTTTCTGGCATCCTGTGAAATTTATCTATCAGCAACTTTGGTGGTTTTATATTTTCTTCACTCTTTACATTTTTCCCTATCATAACTAGTACATTTCTAGCAGTCTCTTGTTTAGAATTGGTAATATTAGAACATTTTTCTATCCATTTGGATATCCTACTTTTACAAGTTCTGACTTTTCCCAGGTACTCTCCATAGTTTTCGATTTCACCTTTTAACTGTGTTACATCAATCAAATCTTCGATTTCATTGTCTAATGGTTTCAGTTTTTATGGTTAATTGATCTTTTATTTCCTCTAAGGCAGGCATGCACAACATTTTCTAGACAGTGGGCCACAAAAATTAAAAGTTTCTTACCAAGGGCCAATGATGGAACCAGAGAGGTGTGCACCCCTCCCCCCCTGGAGAATAATAAATTTACACAAAATAAAAGTTTTACAGCAAAATAAAATTAGTTGAAAAATTTGGTTAATTTAATAAAAAAATTCTACATCTGCCTTTGCCAGGAACCAATCCAATTAATATGATGGCTGAGATTGAATTTTTGATGTTATGTTTTTGTTATTTGTTTCGATAGTTGTAGTAGCAATGCGCAAAATTGCAGAAAGGTTTTCGTTGGTCAGTCTGTTCCTGAACTTCGATTTGTTCAAATTCATCAGTGAAAAAGTTTGCTCACAAATATATGTACTTGCAAACATGGTAGCGCACTCAGATGCATTACGTTTCAAGAACGAAAATTCGTCAGGTAATGATGCATAGAAGTAAAGTATTGAGTTCTCTTTGAACTGCTGTTTGTAAATGTTTAGCTTTGCAAGTCAATTAAATTTAGTTGCGTAATTTCTGTTATTGAATTTGCAGGCACAGAAAATGGATCGCTAAATAATTCAAATTTCGTACGACATTTTCCAAATTCAGAAAATCTCTCATTGAATGACTCAAGTAAAATTTCAATTTGAATTTCATATTCCATCTTCATATGAGGAAATGTTTCCTTCATTTTCTTACAATACGGGAAGTGTGCAAAAGTTTTGTTTTTCAGCTGCTGTTGGAATAATGCTAATTTGCTTTTAAATACATTTATATTGCTCACTAGCTGAGAGATGAATTGATTCTTCCCTTGTAATTTTGCTTTCAAGTCATTTAAATGACCTTTTATGTCGGTAAGGAATACTAAATCGCATTGAAAATTTGCTTCTTCCAAACATCTCGTTTCCTTTCCATTTTCATGTAAAAATGTAACGATTTTATCTAATAAATCCATAAAGCGTTTGAGTGCAGCTCCACGACTGAGCCATCTCACTTCTGTGTGGTACACAACATCACAAGGAAGATCTTCGAATTCTGCTAAAAATTCCTTGAACTCTCTGTGCTGTAAGGCACTAGTACGAATAAAGTTAATTGCGTCACACACAAGCCTCATTAACTTCTCAAAACCCAATTCCTTGGCACATAAATTTTGCTGATGTATGATGCAATGGTACTGTAATAGTTCTGTTTCATGTTCTCCCAGATGTTGTTTTAGTAACGATATCATTCCATTTCTTATTCCAACCATTGACGGTGCTCCATCTGTCGTAATGCTGACAAATTTATCCATATTTAAACCAGCTCCATTAGACAAGTCTAACAAACTACGAAGAAATTCCTTTTCAGTTGTTTGACCCTTCATTGGGAAAATTCCAAGAAGTTCCTCAGTAACAGAGAAATTTTTGTCTATACCGCGAATGAACACAAGGAGCTGAGCCACTGAGGTGTTATCAGTTGACTCATCAACAGCAAGGGAGAAATGTTCAAATTGTGTAGCTGTCTGCTTCAGTTGATCATCAATATCTTCATTCAATTGCTGCACTCTTCTTTGAATAGTCATTCTATTCAAACTTATTTTCTGAAGTTTGTGTTTTGCTTCGGAACAAAGTTTTTCTGATGCAATCATTAAACAGTCTTTCACAAAATTGCCGTCAGTAAATGGTCACCCAAATTTTGCAATTAGCTGGGCAACACTCAAGCTTACTTCAACACAAATATCCAAATCAGATGTCTGCTTCTGAAAATAGCTGGTTTGGCTGGCCAGAGACTTCTTGAGGCGTTCAATTTTCTGAAAACGTTCAATTCCTTGAACTGATGAGAATGGAATGTGCTTCGTTTCGTAATTCTGTTTTACATTATATTCCTTTGCTACTGCTACTGTAACATTACATGGGAGACACGTTATTGTACCATTGTTATTAACAAAGCAGTATTTGTCCGTCCAAGAATCCTGAAACTTTCGATTTTGGAAATCACCTTTCCTTTTTTCGTTACTTATTGCTTTATTTTACTACTTAGCACCATAGCTGCATTATACTCCTTCAAAATGCTAATATTTTGCTCCGTGGGGAAATGCGAATAGAAGTAAGAAACACGTGACACTCAAGTTTAGTACTGCGACAATATTGAAGAAATCAGATCCACAATAAAGCACCGCCTGCTGCCAATAGGAAGGGAGAAAATAAACAAGAGGAACTTTGATGCCAAATTGACGATTCAAACAAAGCGGAAGGGGAGAAATCTATTTATAGCTACAAAGCCATGTGACATTTGGCGTGCTTCCAACTTCACTTGAGTTAGAAAGAAGGGGTTTTTTTTCGCTATACTTTTTAAAATTTAATAAATACCAAAAATGAGACAATAGTATCATCTCATTTTTGGTATTTATTAAATTTGGTATTTATTAAAGTTATTTCTGGTCTTTTTCTTAACCTATTCTAATTTAAAGTTTATCTTTAAGCAATTGTCAGTTTCATCCATTTTTTCCCATTTCTTAAAGATTTCTCAAATTTTTTCTGTACATTTTAAACACTTATAATCACTAATTATTTTACAACCTTGTTTAAAATTGTACCAATGTTTTTCAAAAAAGACATTCAGGTGTTTCACACACAATAATTTAATCATTTAAGATTTTACAGATTCTATTTTTTTTTTTTTAATATTACCGATTATTTTCTATATTGCTTGCCCCCCCCCCCCCCCGTCCCCCTTGTTTTTAAATTTTCTTGTATCAATCTTTTTATTCTTTACTTTCCAAACTAAAGTACTATTTGCTATAATTTATTGCTTCTCTTTTAAAAATTAAAGAGACCAGTATTATTATATTTCTGTATTTATCTTTTAATCACTTATTCCGTAATGTTTTAAATCCTCACTGTATTCCGATAATTTTTCTCATCATTTTATTAGACATTGTGGATATAGTTTTGTAACTATTGTCTTTCAAGCAGCATTTTTATTTATTGTAATTATAGCTAATGTCATTTTATTTCCCATATGATCATGTATTTTCCTTATGATCATTTATACACTGTACATATGTAGATCAAAGTGGAACAATAATATATGATGTAATGTAATGATATTGGCACTTCAACTCGGCTTTCGAATCTCTCATCCCCTCTTCGCAGCAAGCATGGCACTATTTTTTTTTAATTTATTACAAAGCAAATTGTTATTATGAATATCTAAACAATTAGAAACTAATTTGGCAAATAAAATCGGTACTTCATAAACTAAACAAAATTGCTATAATGAGTTTTTATTCCCATTTATTTGCATGTAAATCATGCAAGATATTTTTGTTTTGTTTGTGCGGCTATGTCATTTGTAATCGATGTGAGTCTGCACATTTATAAATCTGCAGACTTGTATGGTTTCTTGCGAAATTTTAATTGAAGATCAAGAATTTTTTGATGAAATCAAATCTTGTAAGTGCTAAAGAGATTTCATTGAGAAGGAGATAAGAACATTGAGAAGAAATTAGCAACTTATAAGCACTTTCTTGGGATGTTTCCACTGTGTAAGAGGAGGTCGCATCATAAACTACCAGACAAAAGATAGGAAATATAAGTTGGAGGAGGGATACAAAACATAACAAAGGGTATAATAGTTAAGTGTTTATTTTGCAAATTACCTGGGGATAGGATAGGTGATAAGCATTTGTTCTGCAGATACAGTTTGTCAACTTTTTTTTAATTCTCAATTCAAAATTTGTCTGCAGAGGTTACAAACTGATCTGCAACTTACATCGCATGTCACCCTACTTTCTGCTATGAGGGTGTATTCCAACAAAGTTTATACACTACACATAAGCCCTTCTTTTCAGTGTTCAAATTTCTCTATTTTCAATCAAACATCCTTGTTTGGGTTTTACGATCAAGGTCATATTATCAAATTCTTAAATTCTGTTAGATTATATCAATATATCAATAAAATCAGTTCGCTGTGAATAAAAAATGAGGAATCAACTCATAACTTAAATTAATTTCAAGCAGCAATTAGTAAAGTTTAAAGCTATATTTTAATATTTATAACTAAATTAACTACTACTATTCTACGCTACAGAGATATATATCTATATGCACTGGACAGACATAATACATATTAATATTTCAGATTTGGATTAATAGCTACTAAAGCTTCTTTTCAGATTTGCGCCAACAGAGCTGTAGAGTTGGCTGGTATGGCAGACCATGATCGCTCTTTTGACTAGTTGGTAAAGGCACTGATTTTGTCCATAACAGGCGATGAATTGAGAATTTTCTATTCATTATTTTTATTTGAACAAAAATATTATTGACCTATTGAAATCATTATTGACCTCCAATAAGTAGCATGACCGGATAACTAGTATTGCTTCGTCCCCTACTCAATGAAACATGATGTGCTCTATACATATAGTGAAATTTGCATGAATCATCATAATATAGTGTACTTGGTAATAATATTTCTTAATAGTTTTATTCAAACTATTCTTGGCAGTTTATGTAAATTTTGTGTTTGAAATGTTTTGCTATCTATTCTTTTATTTCTCAAAACTTATTTATAATTTTGGTAAAATGCCAGAGTTGTGTATATAGGACATTTTTTTTCCCACTAATTTTAGTAATTATTAATATGTATAAACTCATGTTTATAAAAATTGCAACACCATGAAGGAATTGTGCGAGTGAGCTGAAACTTACAGCAAATGCAAATAGGGTGTGCTATGTAAATGATTAGAATTTCAGTTACCGCAGTTCAGATTACAGCTCTAGTTCCGTTCCGTTCAGTTCAGATTACAGCTCTGAACTGCTGTTTTAGCTGTATAAATAAAGATCTGTAGTGGGATGTTGAAAATAGTCTATGATTGTTTGCCAGCAGTAAACATTTAATGAGAAGTCACTATGCCCCTTCTATAACAGAGGGCACCATATGAGAAAGTTACAAAGTTTGAATGGAGGCGAATAATCGGCCTTCGTAAAGTTTTTTTTTTTTTCTGATCATCCATACAATAACAGTTTGTATGGAGCGAAATGCCACGACAGTGATGTGAGTGTGGAAGCAATAGAATGAAGAGAACCGGATGAGTCACAAATCCGACAGTGAATGATAAAATGTTACATCAGCATGGGATGATAGACACCTCATCTGCATGGCAGTAATGGATTGTATAGCTCTTGACAGTTGACAGAACGTTAGAGCATTGCTACAGGTGTTTCATTGTCTGCTCCAATGTATCAGCATCTATTGCACCATGAACTGTGTACAAGAATTCCTTTGTACATGATTCCCCTGACACAAAATCATTTATGCCTGCAGCTACATTGAGCTCATTAACATAGACGCTGATGTTCCAATTGGCAACAAGGCATCTTTTCCAATGAATCACTTTAATCTGGGATACAGTGATAGCCGCATCTACATTAGATGCTATAGTGGTGAACACCATCTTCCGGAATGCGTTATCCGTCATTCTGGATGAATGCTAAACGTGATGATCTGTGATGCCATTGGGTATCTTGGACAATCTCAGCTGCTAAGAAGTGTAGATAATCTCAACAGCAACTGGTACATCAGAGAAGTTCTTGAGCTTGAAGTCATACCCTTCCTTCAATGCATTCCTGGACCTGTATTTCAACAGGACAATGTCTGTCCGCATGTTGCTAGGAATGTGCAAGACTTCTTTTCAGCACAACAGATACAGCTTCTTCCTTTGCCTGCTTATTCACTGGATATGTCACCTACTGAACATGTATGGGATTTTGTCAGTCAGCATGACTCTCATCCCATAGCTAATACAGCTGAACTTTAGGTTCGAATAGAAGCAGTCTGGAATGCTCTTCCTCAGGTACCAACTCAAAATCTGTTCAATTTGATGTCGCGTCGTATAGATGCACTTATTGCAGCACGTGGTGGCTTCACTAAATGCTAATTTTCGATATGTAATTTTATTTTTTTGCTTTGTAAATTTAATCGTTTATTTGTTTCAATACAGGTCATTTGTGGAATAAATTTCATTCAATTCTGATGATCCCTCCATGGTGTTGCAATTTTTACAAACAGGAGTATATATATTGTTCTCAAATTTTTTATTTCAGTCACAAGCTTACTTAAAATTTTTACAGTATTCTTCGGTACAGCATGTTCCAAATCAAACCATTAATAATTTGTACAAAGGCACATAACCAAATATTTTACATGTTGATGTTTTCATTTGGTACACTTAGCTGTTTCTGGAACATACAATATAGTTTTGCCAAAATATTTTCCAATTGTAATTCAAATTAAAAAGTTTTTAAATTTAAATTAGTGAAAAGCATTTGAAGATATTTTTAAAATTTAAATTAGGAAAGTAAACAAAATATTTTTAAAATTTATTCTAAAGTATTTATTTTCATTTATTTAAATCTGTATTTTCATCATTTTGTATTCTATTATCCTTGCATTGAATTTTGTCACAGTATCAAAGCAACTATATAATTTCAGATTGGAACAAAAAGCATGACAAAATGGCAGCCATTTTTATAGTGCACTAATGAAGTTTAGTATGATACTCATCTACCTAATTCTGCTATAAATGGTGTATTTTATGTTTATCCTAAAACTGTAGATCGGGTTTCAAGTAGGTTCACTGCTGTTGAAAACCTGTAGGTCCTTGTTATGTTTATACCATATGAATTGGAATTATTTGAATATATCTTTTAAACTGTTGTATAACTAATTTTTTGCAATTGATTAAAGTATTTTTTCCCTCTTACAGTATTCTGCTATCACTATGTTGTCCACTCACTGTTTACAGAGAGCTGGAATGAGCTGATGGTCTTTGTTGTGAGCAATTTTATTATATTAGTGTATTGCATCACCAATTATGCAAATCACCCAGATGGAGGTGACCAACCAGTCATAAAACTAGTATGTATATAATAAAGGCTTCATTATAGAAGTAATGCTTCCCATTTGAATAGTGAATGTTACTGTTTTATATTTTTTGCTAACATTTGATTGTTGTGTCTTATCTTAAATGAAAACATTTTAAAATGTCTCACTTGAATAAAAGTCACCAGCTCTTGCTAGACAGAAATGCAAAGGAAATATTCAGGTTGATTATAACAGTGCATTTTTGTTTCTTTTCTATATATTTTGGAACACATTTAAAGAAATGTTTAGAAATTATTTCTAAAAGACGTCACGTTTGCAATGCACATCCTTTATTAATATCCCAAAAAATTGACACAAATTTTTACATCAGATGCTGTAACTAAACATATGGGGAGGAGAGGGAATTACATACACTAGAATTTCCTTCATCAGTGCTAAAATGGCCAATACTTCCAAAAGTAAAAAAAAAAGAATTGGCCCATTTTGTCTTTTTAACTTCAGGTTTGTTAGTCTTTTTAGTACCAACAAAGAAAATCCAATGTATCCTCAAAACAGCTGTCTGTTCTGTTGTTATAGTGTAGCCTATTTTTTGTTTCTCATTATCTAGACTTGTACATTAAGTTTTCAAATAATATAAAGTGATTTTTTATTACTAGAACTTCAGTTGCTCAATATGGCACTAATAAAAATTATTATTGATAAGCAGATGTATCATTTATAAAAAAAAAATGATAATTGTTAAAATTTAAAAAGATTTTTTTTATTTAATGTATTAATTTTTTTACGTGTTTTTTTTTAATTGAATATAATATAACCTTTGATAAAGTAGTATAGTAAAATCCTAATATAGAGGGGTTGTTGAGGGACTTACTTCACCCTGTGTAGCTTAACTGAGGTATATCAGATTGCACTGTAATGGTGATTTTTTTAGTGGGGGGGGAGATATATTCTTCACATTATATCTGAATCCATAGTATATCGAGCTATATTCTATTGTAGCCAGAGTTAGGTTTTCGATGGTAGGAAACCCAAATGTATAATATGCTTAAAATGCATATGCATAATACATAGAAAATTTCTCATATCACTTCTTTATGGTACAAAGATGTAATATGATTTCTAAATGTATTTCCTTACTTTTATATTACTCAAAATAGTTTACTTCCCCCAATTTTTACTTTCTCATACTATAGAATATAGTATGGAGAAAATATTGGTTTCATAAAAATTTGAGATTTTGATGCCAATATATGTTATAGAGCCTCCTGAACATGTTTTGACTATTTTTAGAGTGATGTCTATATGTGGTTAATTTTGTATGTACACAATAGCTGCCACGAATGTTAATGGATTTTCACGAAACTTTTTATCTGAATTTGCTAATTAAAAATCTAGAACTTAATAGATTATTTTTTTTTAATTTAGTGAAAACTTTAAACTGTTATATTTTCTTATCATGGCAGCATCAGACAAAATTTGACATAAATATGCATAAAAGGGGTTGTTTATGACTTAATCATCATGAAACTTAACAGCTTCAATCATCGTAGTAAAAAATAGCTATGATACAATTTTTGTGTTCACGACATCACTCCCCCCTGATACAGGGATGGGTGGGGGCAAGTTATCCCCAAAGGGGTATATTGTCAAACTTGGTATCAATCAAAATATTTTTTCAAGCTATTTAAAATGAAGGATGGCATGTTATAATTGGGATCATTTGGACTGATACAGGTTTTTCAAAATTTTTCTTGCAAAATTTGCAAAAAAATCCACAAGCTACTTAAAAATCAATTCTGATATGAGAAAGTCGAGTTGAACCAAACTCCAGTTAATTTCATTTCAAAATGTTATATGAACATAATTTCAAAATATGTGAAAATTCAAAACAATATATATAGCACAATATAAATGCATATAGCACAATTATGCAGTTTTATGTGAAATTAGAAAGTTCTTTAGTCTTACATGTTCATGACAAAAAATGTTAAAATTAACCTTTATTAAAATCATATCTAAAGAACAAAGTATGTAATTTTTTTACATAATTTGATTAGTTACTTCATAACAACTAAAAACTAAAACACACACTAAATACTGCAGTACTAAATGCAGTAAATGCTCTGCTGCTTGTATGGAGTTTAAAGCATTCAAATATAATATAGAATATGATAATAGATCATAAGAGTTTTGCATCTGCTCATGGAATCTGCTCTAATTTGTAGACATGAAGTTTAATCTTCCACGTTAATATTGGAATTAACTAGTTACATTTATTTTTTACTTTTATCATTAGTAGTTATAGAATACTTACATGTACCAAAATTCTAACCTGTATTATCATACCTGAAAACTTGAATTTGTTTAAGAGGTGTTACCTTTTTTCATGGGCATTTGATGTATATATATAAAAGCTAAAGATCTGAGTTTGTGTCAGAATCCTTATTCACTCCGAGAATATATATATTTAATTATAAAGTTATAAACTGGAGTTGTTACTTTTATCTTAAACTGTGAAAATATGTAATATTTATCAATATCATGCATCCTTTAAAGTCGTAATATATTACTTCAGTCAAATAAAAATTAAAATTATTGATTAGTTTTTCACGTATAGAATTCATAGGAAACCTGAGATTTTCTATGTACATCGGTAGTAAACCACATATTATACATCAAATGTTAAATATGTATTGTATGTGCCTAACCCTAACTATAGCTTTAAAAAGTGTGGAAAATAATGTATTTATGCTAAAAAGAATTAGTTCTTCACAGACTTAGGAATAGTAGAAAAGTTTCTTTTTGTGTTAATTTTAAACTTATTTTGTTACTTTTATTTTCATTAACTTTTCATTTAATAAATTTAATTTTTAACTTTAAAATGTAATGAAAATTTAGTTAAATTTAAAAGTTATTTTTTTTGCATGTTTTTTCCACCAAAGAAAACCTTGTAGACTTAAGGACAAATCACAGATAAACAGGAAATTCATTTGTTACTAAATTTAATAATAAAGTTGTTTGAAATTTTGTCCAGTGTTTATTTATTTTATGTTATGATTGGTCAAAATCATTACTGTGCTGTAAAACTTCAATTTGAAATCTAAATTAGAAAAGTACAGTTTCAATTTAATTTATTAGTTACTTTTCTGAAAAACCTGATTTTAATTTAAATTTTTTTTTTCTGTGCTATAATTTTTAACTTAATTAGTTACTTCTTTGGGGAGTAGTTTTATTATTTAATTTAGCTAATATTAGTAGTAACTTTCTTTTATTTAATTTAGCTAATATTAGTAGTAAGTCCCAAGTCTGGTTCTTTAATATGGTTTACCGTACCCTAAAGTAAATAGTCTGATGGTACTGTAATAGTTACTTATAACTCACTAATACAATAGCATTTTATTTAATTTAGCTAATATTAGTATAACTTTATTTAATTTAGCTAATATTAGTAGCAACTTTATTTAATTTAGCTAATATTAGTGGTAACTGTAGTAATTTTCTCAAAGTCTGGTTCTTCAATATAGTTTTCCGTATCCTAAAGTAAGTAGTTTGATGATACTGGAATAACTACTTATGACTCACTAATACAATAGCATTTTTTTTTTCCTTTCAAGTTTAAAATATATTGTCTGAGTATTTCCTAATATGTATTTTTTTCCCCCAGGCACGTTTGATCATTGTGTGCATTCTTAGTCCATTCCTAATTATTGTTGGAATACTCCAAAGTTACCGCTACTGTGTTTCAAACAATTTACTTTACAACACTGTGGGGGGGATCAGTAGCTTACAGAATGCATGCAGGATGTTCCATATCTGTGTCAGTTTGCTGAAATTTGATTTACAGCTTCAGGTACATATATATAAATAAATGCATATAAATATATAACTTATATTCCAGATTGATATTTATAGAAATTGCAATATCTATATTTGCTTTATGGCTGAACATCTGATAATTATCAATTTTCATGTTCCAAAGAAAAATTATTTAGCTTTATAGTTTCTAGAAACTTCTGCTTGAAATAAGTTCTTGGAAATTCCTTTTACGATTTTTAATGGATGGCAGAGCTGTTTAACATGGTTAATAGAATTTCAATGCATATTCATTACATTTCCATATCAGAAATGACTGTGACAGGAATGACGTATTGTTTTGTTTTTCTTTTATGCGGAAATTGAAATTAGCATTAGGAAACAAAATGTGCATAACTCACTTTTATGCACTAACAAAAGACACAGTATTTTAACATTTTTATTCATATCAGAAATAAGTAATGAAATGTGTGTTTTTCATTTACCTGTTAATAGTAAAGTTCCAAAACTTCAAACAGATGTGGAACGTAGCTCTAAGTAGTATACCTCAACTCACTTAAAATCCCTGCTGTCGCCATTTAATGGATAAAAAAAGACTATTTTTTGGACAACATCATAATGTCACCGTTTCTCGGGGTCAAACAAATTATCAACAATTTTGCAATTTAATATTGTTACATTTTTTATTGGGGGGGGGGGGGAGTTACAAGAGTAAAATTTCAATTTCTTAATCTTCATCTATCAGTGACGGAAATGACTAATTTACATTTTTATGAAGTCAAAACTACATTTAATGTTGTTGAAAAAATATCTAGAATCAATTTTATTCTAAAAAAATACTGCAAAAAATATCTATCCTATTTGCTCAAAGGGCACAAAATTGACAATTAGCAGATATTCAGCCTTTTAGTTCCAGATTAATATTTATAAGAATTCTCATATATCTATATTTGCTTTATAATGTTGTTTTGTAAATACATGAATGTTTTTCCATGCTATTTTTAGATCAGCATGTTAATATTAGTAATGCGCAAAGGCGTGGTGGGAATGCAACTGACCAAAAAGATCATACTGGCATCTGGTGTCCCTGTTACTTTCCTCTTCTTCATTTTGGGATACTTAGGAGTAAGTGTTTCATGATTTATATATCATAAAATGTCACAGCTAAAATTTGGTATATTATCTTCTCAAATATGTTTTCTTTACCTTATTGAATAGAAGAAAATATGTTAATACTTTAAATTTAATTGAAATTGTGATTAAAATATTTAGAATTCTTTTCATTAAAGCATAGTTTTAGAAAGATATGTTATAACTTTCCCAGAACAAGGCACTTGTAATGCCTTGATCTCAATAGCTCTACTAATTAAACAATATGCTATTATAGACCCTAGCATTTTTCTTCTGATTAAACACAGGAGTTTGTTCTTTGTCTCAATTTATGCATTTATTATCATACTTTTTCACCATTTTTAAATGACAAATTTTATGTATCAGGTTAGAGTTGCTTCAAACATTTGTAGTACCTTGGACAAGTGCAGAGGCAGCAGTTGTCTTATATTTTTTATATTAGTAAAATGTGTCCTGTAAGATATCTTTGTTTCCTGCATATTTACTGTACAAAACTTTTTTAGCTGCGGTTTGAAAATGTTCCATTGATGGTTGTGTTCTATCTTCTTGGTCTCTTGGAGCCAGTGTATATAATATATAAATTTTATGATGTAAGTATTACACTGTTGATTATTGTAAAATGAAATTGAACTTGCATTTTACATATTTTTTGAATAATTTGATTCATTCTTATGCACTATGAACAACAGTTGACTTGCTAAAAACTAGTGCCTCCTATTCTGAAATTTATATTTATCTGATTAATTGTGCTTTCAAAATTTAAGTAATTCATCCTTTTAAATTTAAATTATATGTTTATAAAATTGTAAATTTCGTGAAAAAAAAAATTGTCTTGCATTATTCCCTATTCAACTCACATTTTTTCATATTTGACTCATTTTTAGCTTATGAATCATATTGACTCTAAAAATTTGAGTACAAGTCCTGAATAAAAATATGAATCATCCAAAGTTTTAAAATGTTGTTTTCTAACTTTAATTACTTTTATTCTTAAATTCTGGGATTAAGTTGAAATGCCTGTCTTGCTTCTTACTCTGTGTTACTTGGGAAGTTTAGATGTATCCAAATCGGAGAGTCTGATTTTTGACCCACCACAGTACTTTCTCTTTACAAACTATATTGTAGAGAAAGTAAAGAGATAAGACATTTTGATTTATATCGGCAGTCTGTATTTAAATTTATTCCGCATTTTGTTTTATGTAGTTAATTTATATGTTTGTTTTTTCCTTTGCTAGACTGCTACCTATGTGGATGATGATAATGCAACTTATGATGCCACATTTGCCTGTGGTTACTTCGCTCTTGTCATCTGGGTTCTTCTGATTGTTTCTACACTTTATTTCACAAAGTATTATTTTGGTAAAGGACTTAAGGAAAAAAGTAAGTACATATTGGTACTGCATTGAATAAATCCGTTTTCAATTATGGTTTGAAAGTTGAACAGATTTGTTAACATTTTGAAAAATTAGTTCTTAACCAAAAGAAAGAGTCCACAACCTTTGAGAACTTGCTGGCAGCAAGGGCTGCATGTGTAAAATAGCTAAGCACTATAACTGAGCAGGGGGGGTGCATTCAGGGGTGTATTTAACCCTTTGCGGATGGTTGACACCCTCTTCTGTCGACTGTGAATTTGCATCCAAGGACTGTAGTCACGCATTGGTGTCGGAGAAAACTTTCCCTTAAAGGACGGTAGTCACTGATGTGCATTTTCGTATGGAATGTTTTTATTTGAATTTTTTTTTTTTATACTAGATGACGTGAAATGCATACCTGCCAACTTTTACGCATTATGCGTAAAATTTACGCATTTTAACTGCTCTTTACGCTTTTATACATATATTGCTATATTTTACGCATTTCTGCATTTATTTGAATTTTTTAACATTACTAGGAAATTAATCTCCAGCGAAATTCTCCGGCTTTTTTTGTTTGAAATTTATCAATTAACCAGACACGGTACAATCCCTCGGAAACACAGATTTTCCGCCTTTTTAGCACTGATTTCTATCATTCCTGGGATCGTAGCAAATCCATAATAAAATGCAGGGTAATACCAATCAAATTAACGGAGATTTACGGCCACTTGTAATGTAAATTAAGATCTCGATCACTTATTTTATGAAAGTAATAAATATGCTTCTTCACAGGTTGTCTAATTCAGCATAAATCGCTAAGATGTTATTTTGTTAATTAATTTCGCATAAACACTGCGATTGCGCAATTCAGTTTGTTTTTATGAATTGCCGAGAGTACAATAGTATCTTTTTCCATTCATCTCAATCTTCTACATATTGCATCTTTGATTGACTAAACTAGCTTATTTTCATATTCTAATTAATTATTATGGTTAATGTCTTAATTATTTTCGCATAAACAGTGCGATTACACAATTCAGTTACTTCGCGTGAATTGCCTAGAGTATGTTAGTATCTTTTCCCATCCATCTCCATCATTTAAATGTTGCATATTAGATCAACTAAACTAGCATATTTTCATATTCTGATTAATTAGTACGGTTAATTTCTTAATTATTTTCGCATAAACAGTGCGATTGCGCAATTCAGTTACTTCGCATGAATTACCATGAGTACGTTAGTATCTTTTCCAACCATCTCCATCATTTAAATGTTGCATATTACATCGACTAAACTAGCATATTTTCATATTATGACTAATTATTAAGGTTAATTTTTTAATTATATTTGCATAATACAAATTTTTCCATTTTGAAAAATGAGTATGAACTCTGTGAAGGGATATTTTCCAGAAAGTGGTAATAAAGCAATGATTTAGGCAAATAAAAAGGAAACCATTTTGGCAGGAATATAATTCAGTGCTATATATATCTTTTTTTCTTCTTTATTAAAGATCAATATTTGTTACTCTCTTTAGTGAAAACCTGTGTTTTACCAAACATAAATATTTGTTTTCATTATAAAGTAATTTTCACCGGGTAAAACCTGATGGAAAATTTAAAAAATTTAAAGTTAAATTTTAGCAGCAGAGTATACACAGTCAAAGAGTCACAAGTGTTGGCTGGGTCATTAAAATATACGGAACCAGTTTTAAAGAAAAAATCATTGTTCACTTTATTACGTGAAGAACATAACTAGGCAACTTACACATTCCAGGTAATTTCCATGCCACAAAACATCAAATAATACTATGTACAAAAGTTTGTAGATGCAAAATAATCTGACAGAAATTTCTTGACGCTTTAGTAGTAAATAACTATTCTACCTATATCACTTGCGTGTATTTGCAGCCACCATTGAAGGTATCACACTTGGCAAAAGAAAAACCAATGGATAAGACATCAAAAAATTTTAACGTGCCTTCCGAACATATGTAAGTAAATTTAACTTTCAAAACATACTGGTCTAAATTGACCACATCTGCGTCCGTCTCGACTAAAACCGTCGTCTAACAGTATCTCACAGTGCCTCTGTCTGCCGGCTTTAATCTGCATGCTTCCATCTCTATGCTTCCATCTACCTGCTTCAAGAAACTTCTGTTCTATATATCCGAAAAAGGACAGTTCGGGAAATGCCCCCGGATATGCAAATCAGATGCGTTCACATTGAGAACTGATTTGCATAAAACCTCATGTTGGAAAAACGTCACGGTTCACGCCGGTGAATGGAAAGAGTCGTTCATATTAAATTTGCATAAACGTCCATTCACAGGAACATGAATCGCGATGTATTGCTTTTTTCCAACAATCGGCCCCTCATGCAAATCCTTAAGTCTCAATGCATATGCAAAAGAAAACTTACTCTGTCAAACCGAAGTATATCAATAAACACCAAGGCCCCCAGTATCCTACCAAACATATAATGAAGGAATAAATTTTAAAGTATTACATCATTACTAAATTTAAAATAAAATGCATAAGTACTTATAGCATCTGAAAAACAGTTAAGTATTGTAGACGATATTGTAACAACAACATTTCACATCAAGTAGAAATTTATATACAACACAACTTCAATGCTTAAGTATTAGCATTCAGAATTTAAATTTTAGTTTAAGTTTAATTATAGGTATCCAAAATTTAAGTATAAGCATATTATCATATTTAGCTAGTCAACTTTTAAAAGATTAAGATTTTGTATAAGCATAGAATTTAAGTTTACTTTAAATTTGAGTATAAACACTATAATTCAAAAAGCTTAAAAATTTTAGTCTATTAATACAATACAAGTATACATAATTAATACTATTAAACTGTATTGATATACCAAATATTTAAAAATACATGATGCAAGTAATCAGATAATAAAAATCCTTTATCAAAACTTTCAACGCATACTTTCTACTATATTGAAAACTACAAAATTTTATACACAAGCTACTCTCTAGCATTATGCGGGTAATAGAAAAATGGATGTATATACAAAGGTGTAAAGTGAAAAAATTCAATATCACAAAAATTTATACTCAAGATATACTAGCTTATATCAATGAGGTTTGAGATAAACAATAATGTATATATATGACATCTTAAAAAATTCCCAAGTTGTAAATTCAATTTAGTATTTAAAATTTTCTTTAGACTAAACATTAATCTCAAAAAGTTTGATTTAGTTTTTAAATATTTTACTACAAAATTTAAGTATTATTTCCTTAGTCATTGGTTTAGTAAAGTGATCTGCTAAGTTATCTTTACTATTTACAAATTTAATATTAAATGATTCATTGACTATTAAATTTCTTAGGAAATGATATCACATCAATATGCTTAGTTCTATTGTTTTCAATTGGAGAGTTAGAAAAATTAATGGCTGCTTGGTTGTCGCTAAAAATAACACTGTTACTTTTATTAAAGTTTAACCCAAGTAAATGACATTCTTCAATTATGTTCTGTACCCATACCATTTGTTTAGCGGCTTCAGTTAGTGATACGTATTCAGCTTCCATGGTTGATAAGCTGACACACTTATGTTTAAAGGTTCGCCAAGAAATAAGGTACATTATCAATAAAGAGTATCATGCCTCCAAGTGAAACACGGTCATCTCTGTTTGCGGCAAAGTGAGAATCTGAGTAACAATTTAATTTTAACTCCTCAATATTAGATAAATTTAACATATAATTTTTAGTCTTTTCAACATATTCTAAAAGTCTTAACAATGCATCCCAATGCTTAATTCCAGGGTTTTCTTGAAATTGAGATAATATATTGATGGCGTAACAAATATCAGGTGTAGTTCTACTAGATATAAAAGCCAAACACCCAATTAAGCTCCTGTAAGGAAAACTTTGCATTTGCTTTATTTCTTCACTTGTCTTTAGACAATCTATTTTACTTAGAATATTCCCTTTAGAAATGGGAAGTGAAGTAACTAGATATTTATATTGTTGAAACATTTGACATACTTTATCTATATACTGACTTTGATGTATAAAAAATTTATTGTCACACTCTTTAAATTCCACGCCTAAAAGTTTTCTAATTTTTCCTAATACCTTGATATCAAATTCAATGCTAAGTAATGAAACAATGTGGTCTATGTCCTTTTGGTACTTTGAAAAGAGAATTATGTCATCCACATAAACTAGCATAAGAACTTTACTATTGTAAATATAGGCACAATTACACCATTGAAGTTTCAAAAAATTTAATTCCTTTAATTTGGTGTCAAGTTCATTATACCATTCTCTTCCACTTTGATGAAGACCTTAAATGGCTTTCTTCAAACAAACATAATCAGGCTGTTCCTGATTGACATAACCTTGAGGCTGTTTCATATATACTTTTTGACTCAATTTAGCATAGAGATAAGCAGATTTGATATCTAACTGGAAATGCATTCAGCCAAGCATGCATACGAAAATTGAGAAGAATGCTCTAATTAAGCTGAAGTTAACAACAGGGCTAAAAACTTCATCGTATGATTCTCCTTTTTCCTGACCATACCCCTGAGCTACCAAACGAGCTTTAAATCTCTTAATTTTCCCATTCTCGTCTTTCTTAATAGTGTAGACCCATCTATTGCCTATATGCTTTTGTGAGGTGGATGCATTGTTAAGACTTTTAGACGTAATGCAAGAGAGGGATGTCTGGTTCTCAGACATCCCTCTCTTGCATTACGGCATTTCTTCATCCATAGCATTACACCATTTTTCGGACTGGGAGGATTTAATAGCAGCGTTGTACCCATTTGGTATATTTATTTCAATATTGCTTGCTTCTGGTCTGCCTCTGACCCTTTTAAGACCTTTATTTTCCTGAAAATTAAATAGTTGCTGATCAAATTATATATTTCTTTTATCACAATATTTCTTAACATCATTGTGCGACCTCAGCCTTTTATTATCTCCTTGAGCGTAATAATACACGTCGGTTGAGCGTAATAATACGACCAGTCTTTTGAGAGCTCTGTTTGGGTATAATATGTTTGAAATTACCTTTTGAATGTTTACTGTGCATTTTGGGGGAGATATTTCCAGTCTGTTTTATATTTTAGTTAACCTTAACCCTTACCTGACCACAGGAATATCATTTATTTATTTTTTACTTTACTTTTCCTGAAAAATGTTTAACAACCTAGTTGAGGATAATAATACTTTTTCTGTGGATGATCCACATAATAGAAGTCAGGTTTCTAGTCCAAACCCTTTTCATATCATAACAGGGGAGATAATTTAGAGATGGAGGAGAATGGATTTAATGCAAGAGTTACCACTGAGAATCAAGGTCCTCCCATGTTATCTAGAGCTGATGATCCACAGTTTAGTGGTCAATCTTCTTCATTGGTAGGAGCAAGCCAGATTTTGCAATATGTTACACATACTGCTCCACTGGGGGGTTTCCTGGATAGCATTCCTGTCTTTTGTGGAACTGAAAGTGATTCTTCACTTGAAGATTTCATATCCACAATAGACATGATTGCAAGCTATGCAAATTGGGGAGCCTAGTTAAGTGCAGGGGCTTCGGATTCGTGGATGTTGAACTGGAACTGTGTGTGCTGGAGCGGTAATCGGACGTCGCCGGGATGGGCGTCTGCTGCAGGCATAGGCGTCTGATGAACCGGCCTAGTTAAGTGCAGGGGCCTCGGATTCGTGGATGTTGAACTGGAACTGTGGGTGCTGGAGCACTCTGGGAAACGTCAGATGTTAGAGGGTCCCGTCGTTATTTCGGGCCCTTGGTGGATAGGCATGTTGAAGGTGCCAAGGCGATGTCCTCTTCAAAAATTTAGGAAAAAGTGTTTTCTTGCTATGGATAAGAACATCCTGTTCTTAAAAAATGTTATAAATTACTGTGCACATGTTAGCAGCACCTTGTGATGACTCCGAGAGGATTTGCAAAAAAAAGAAGGAAATTATAATGTCCGCGGGCAGCAACCTTACATGTTGATGTTTACTTCCCGACTCAGGAGAAAATTCTCTCTTGGCGTGAGGTCCCGGAATGGCAACCCCTTTTGGCGTGGACGAATTTGAATTTCGGTCGCCGCGGTTACAACTGATAACCCGGCACCGGACTTCTTGACGAGCTGAAGATGCCAAATTCGTCAACCCGGCGTTTCACATCTGTTTTCTCCTTTGGACATTTGATATGTCTGTTTTATGTTGCCGGTGACGCTCAGATAGCGTTGTTTTGATCGCCATCTTGAAAACTTTTGTATTTCATGTAAAAATGCAGTTGAACTCACAAAACATGCACATTATTAAAAGTATAAACATTTACATATCATTATTAAAACATCGTTAATTTCCCTGGGTGAAAAAAGGAGGACATAATGTTTACAAAAACTTGTATGCTACATCGTGTTTTGATTGCTTATAAAGCAGTTTTATTCAGGATATTGGGGTGGGAAATTTCCAGCCGGTATAACATTTACTGGGAAAAGGTGTATTTAAAAAGATCACAAAGTCCTGTTAGGCAGGTAAACAATTATTTATATTAAAGTTACGTTTATTTACACCTCTTCAAGCTTAAATAATCATTACTTGATCTGAGCAATTACCAGAACAAACAATATTAAGTTAAGTTAAATAAATTTATATAAGTTAAGGATTGCTCAATTTTAAGTTCACTAAAGTTAAACAAATATAAGAATCAATTAGAGTTATTAGTTTAAAAATTTAATATTCATTAAAAGGCGAGTTATTTTAGTTTAGTTATCCTTTAAGAGTTACTTATTTACCTTTCATTTAACAGTTAGAATTAAGATTATACTATATTTAGAGTTATAAATATTTAAGTCATTTATTTTATATTAGATTAAAATTATTTATTAATGCTTTAAGAGCATAGCAATTTAACTTTCTCAGAAATCACCATAACACCTACAGCCTCATATGGTGGAAATAAATATATCTTAACTATAACAGATGATTATAGCAGGAAAGTTTTTGTTTACCTTATGAAACAGAAGTCAGAAGTGTTTTCACATTTTAAAGAGTTTCAGGCCAGAGTGGAAAGGCAATTAGGTACTAAAATTCTATGTATCCGGACGGATAATGGAATGAAATTCTGCCATGATAAGTTCAAAAATTACCTGAGGGATATCGGTATTAAGGCTGAGAGGACTAACACATATACCCCACAGCAAAATGGAGTATCGGAGCGATTCAACTTAACCGCATTTGACTGTGTTAGAGCCATGTTGAACGAGAGCAAAATGCATTACAGATTCTGGGCGGAAGCAATATTGTGTTTTACATACACTAAAAATCCAATATGTCACAAATTTAAGACTAAGACTCCACATGAACTCTACAGTGGTAGAAAACCTTCAGTCAACCTTCAGTTTCGGTTCTCATTTTGATTTTAGTTTAATGATTCCGTTGGTGAATCATAGGAATATAAAAGAGTATTTTTTTTTTTTAAGTTTGGGTTTTGGAGGAATGTGCGGCAGTAAAATTGTTAGGTTATTTTGGTTAAAAGAATGCCTGGGCCAAGACGTTTTCTTTCTGTAGAAGAATATACTTTTATGATAAATGAACTGGACAGTAATGAAAGTGATGCATAAAGTAAATATTCGTGGAACTGTGGTATTTCTGATAATGAATCTGAAAATGCAAGTGATTCTTCAGATTCTGAGCTTACTATTATTACAACGCTGCCAGCTTCAGTAGCTGTTTCTGCTAATGATGTTTGGACAAGAGATTTGAAAGATCTGAATTCTTGAGTTTTTGAGCATACCTGGAAGCAATCACAATATTATGCCACCTAATTTAGATAAGAAAATTAATTTTTTTAGCATATTTTTCAATGATAAACTAGTAGAATTCATAGTAAAAGCAACTAACGAGTATTTTATATTGAGATTTGTATGAAAAATATACATCAAATAGAAAATAGGTATTTCTTTTATTCCTAAAAAATGTAGATTGCTGTATTGAACAGGTGAATTTTAGTTAATTTCTTTCAAACGTTAGACTTAACGCAAAAAATTAGCCGTCCTTTGGGAACAGTTCGGAAGAGAAACACTCTGTCCTTTGGTCCACGGCAGTTCCTAAATGCTGCTGTCCACAAAGGGTTAAGGGAATAGGGGGTCACCCCCTTACCACCACCACTAACACCACCACCACCAAATTGAAAAGTTTTCAAATGCTTCTTAAACACATATGGGATAAATAAAATATCTATTGAATCCCCATTCTGTTTGTCATCCTAAAATTCTTGAACTTGAAAAACAACCCATTTTAACCTCCAATAAATAAATTAAAATAAATCAACAATAATAATAAAATGGAATAGGTGCTTAGATTTTAGAAATTAAGAATTAAAAGAAAAGTGCTTCGACCAATGTGTCACTGTAATAGAAGGGGAATTCTCCTACTACAGTAAAACCTAAAGTGTGCAAATTTGGAAAAATTCTGGTTCCTGAAGCTGGCAGAAGAAGCTAAGACCAAAAACCAGTTATTTAATGATTAGAGGTCTGCATGGATCTAATTTGAAATTTTACCCAACCCGAAAATATCAAGATTTGACTCAGCCAAAGCCCAATAATTTTTTTAAATGTGTCACCCAAGCCTAACCCATCCCAAAAGCACTCAAAGCCAGCCCCAACATGGATCATCCTGACATTTTTTGTAATACATTGAAGACTGTTGCCTCGTATCATGATCCAAATTTACATTTAAGGAATTAAGAGTCATTTTTTTTAAAAGGCAGACACTTTATACAGGGCGGTGGAAGTTGACATCTTGGATTTTGTTGAAATTTTCAGTGTATGTTCTTTTAGTGATAAGAAAAAAAATATTTTAATTTTTTTCCAAGGTTATTTGACCTTCAGACAAGGTCAAAGCTCAAAGTCAAACGACGTGCTGTAGCTTGTGGTGGGTTCTGCTCGTAATGCAAACAGTGTGCCATGGGAAACTCTCATTTTGTATACTTCATAATGTAACGTAGTTTTCTCCACAAGTACTTGGGTGGCACACTCTTCGCGCAAGGGTCAAAGGTCATCCAAAGTATAGGTAAAATCGCCATTTTTCATACTTTTGACCCTCTATATCTTAGAACGCGAAGAGTGTGCCATAACAATAACAATGGGGGCTTTTACTACCAAGTAGGATTTCTTATTTGTGGAAAATTTAGTATGGCACACTCTTCGGATTGACAGATATTTAGGGTCAAAGTTTGAAAATTTGGAAAAAAGGTCAAATGTCAAGGTCAAGTGCTCGGTGCGTGCAGAGTGAATTGATATGAAATTAAGTCACATCATGACCTTAACATCTGTATATTGTGAATCAGTCAACAGATTCATAGCACATTAGTAGGTTTTATTTTTACAGGCATGTATATTCATCAATTTTTACAGGCATGTATATAATCAAAATGATACCATTGCAGAACAGTATCAGCTACAGCTAATGTATCAGCTACATCTTGCTCACATCGAAAGAACACTGTAAAATACACTGCTTTCTGAAGATGGTTGTTAAGCTTGGTAAAAAATACATCAACATGAACTGACATGCCCTTCTTTCCAAAATATTCTTTCTGGCCTTCGTGGTATTTGAGTGGTAGAACTTTTTGAGCCCAGTCCCTGATCCATAATCCTGTGGTTTCATTTAGCTGAAGAAATGAATCTGAGTTTGCCTTGTTCTACTGCACACCACGAATGTTATGTCAACCAATCTAAGATACTGTCCTTAGATGTGTTAAAATCATATAATAAACTGTCCTTGCCCTCACTATTTTCAGTCTTGCTAATGAATTCAGCAACGTTGTCTAACGTCTCCAAGAGAGTTAATCATCGTAAACATGTTTTATCATGAGCAAAATCACATTCTTTCTGGAAATTCTTATCATTGGGGTTGTACATTGCATACAATGTACAATGACTTACACAATCACTGTGAAGCTGACAATGTGTATTATACCCGATCTTCAGGTACCTTTTGGATTCTTCTAATTTCTTCAGAATTATAGACCTACGATTTTCATCATCTACTACTACTTCTTTCAAAGATACCGCCATTATATTAAATCCTTCCAGTCCTGCTGCTACCATGTTATCGAGGCCTGTCAAGCAGTGCCGCTGACTAGGTTTGATTACTTTAAGAATCTTCCACAATGACGTAAAATGAAGTGGTGAATAATGAATGTCCTTGCAAAATTCTATATAACCTGAAATCGTATGACTCCTTAACCCAGTGAGAACACCATTTGGGACCATTTTTCTTGAGCCACTATCAAACTTGAGCATGCATGTTCCATATGCTACATCCTGAATTGCTCCAGATGAAAAAAGATACTCAATGAAATGCTCTGCTTTGGCCATGTCAAGTTTTTGTTTCATATGTAGCTCTTCTTTATGTTCCCCGCAAGCACCATATTTTGCCTTCCACTTTCTTGCTTTATTTATCTGATTTTTTGAACAATTAAAAACCCTCATTATCAAATTCCGTGAGTAGCATTTTGGCGCAACTGATAGGAGTAACATCTTTGATCTTACATTTTGACATGTTAGATATGCTTCTTTCAATTCTTCAAGCTCCTTAGGTATTTCATCTTCTTCGAAACTTGAACTGGTAGACACTATTGTTCATAAAGAATCTCCTTGGGTAGGTGCTAGAGACTCACAGAACTACTTTTTAAAACTGGTTTTAACCTGGGTATACTTGCGATTTGCTTCATGTAATGTGCGTAGACTAATTTCATTCACAGGTAAGATTATTTGGTGTTTTGCAGGACTAACACCAGGGGCTATCATTTCAAGAATATTGGTTAGCGTCGCTTGAGCTTTTGCTTTTCCTTCTTCTGTTATCAAAGCTGAAGGTGGAGGTTCATACATTGGATCTTTTTCTGGAGATTCAGTGTGGGTGAATCTTTTGGGAGTAATGATGCCCGGTTTTTTTTCCCTCCATATTTCTATGAAAAGTACACAACACCACAAATTGGAAATGGCTTATGCAAATCCCCTTTCAGATTTTGATAAAGTTTCCAAGAAACTGCTCTTACAGATGTAGACGACTTCTTCTTCTGATACTTTGTTGGTACGTGCTCAGGGTGCTCACATGTTTTAGGTGGGTCCCAGTAGAATCCATAGGAGTATCTATGGAACGCACATACTACATCACTTTCACTTAGGGATTTACCACATATACTTTGAATTAGATCATACTCATACACAACTGTATCTACATCTTTCACACCTTTTCCTTCTAACCACTCATTCACTGAGCCAGAGATATCTTTAAAGTTGAAAATGCCATTCTTCCTTGTTCTAGTATGTTCACCACACTTTTTTAGGTCTTTGAATGTACATTGTGCATAACTCAAATCCATCTTCGTTATTCTAATTCACAGCTATGTTCTTTGTTTCTTGAGGGAAATTTTAAAGATCCTGCTACAGAGTGTGGCTTCTGCCTCTAATCAGACCTATAAAATAAGATAAAAATATGTTGTTGTTTTTTTTACACTTAATTTTAAAAAACTTTTCAATAAAAGTAATGGGCTAATGGTTCATTCTACCCATTTCCAAATTTTATGGTTTTTTGTATTTTTTTTAAAACTCATTATGAATACAATAAATCAATTCCGAGTAGCACAATAAATCATTGAATCCAAAAAAAAGTAAAAGTTGCTAGGCCGAAGAGTTTTTTCTCCAAATAAACTTATCTTTTATGATATGGGTGTGACCTTAAAAATGAATTAGTTCATTTTAAAAATAAATATTCATCCTACCTTGATTCAATTTTTTCCTCAATGTTTTAAAAGAGCAAGATTACAATTCTCTGAAATAACCAAAATTGAAGTGTGCTCCTACCAACATGGCCGCCAGTTGTGTGTTGCCAAATCATTATCACATTGTGCACTTTATTTTTCATTTTGAAAAACACAGCAACTTTAATATCAATTTTTATTTATTCCACTTTCTTTTTAAAGAATGTTTATATATTCTTAACCTATGGAATTTTATCTATACTTTGATATATTGACTTGTGGTGAAAATTAATTTTAGAATTTGGTCATTGAGATATAGTTGACATGGATTGACTGAGTAGTTCAATAAGTTATTTTTAGACCTGCATCAGAATTAATATTAGGCTAGGAAATGGGGGAAAATAAAATTTCAAGATGTCTGTATAAAAATAAGTCTTTGCAATGTAATGCCTGTAAAAATAAAACCTGCTAATGTGCCATGAATCTGTTGACTGATTCACAATATACAGATGTTAAGGTCAGGATGTGACTTAGTTTCATTTCAATTCACTCTGCGTGCACAGAGCACTTGACCTTGACATTTGACCTTTTCCCCAAATTTTCAAACTTTGACCCTAAATACCTGTCAATCCGAAGAGCGTGCCATACTAAATTTTCCACAAATGAGAAATACCTACTTGGTAGTAAAAGCCCCCATTGTTATTGTTACAAGGCTCACTCTTCGCGTTCTAAGATATGGAGGGTCAAAAGTATGAAAAATGGGGATTTCACTTATACTTTGGATGACCTTTGACCCTTATGCGAAGAGTGTGCCAACCAAGTATTTGTGGAGAAAACTATGTTACATTATGAAGTATACAAAATGAAAGAGTTTCCCTTGGCACACTGTTTGCATTACGAGCAGAACCCACCACAAGCTGCAGCACATGTCATTTGACCTTGAACTTTGACCTTGTCTGGAGGTCAAACAACCTTGGAAAAAAAATTAATTTTTTTTTTCTTCTTATCATCACTAAAAGAACATACACTAAAAATTTCAGCAAAATTCAAGATGTCAACTTCCACAGGGTGTTTGCCTCTTAAAAAAAATGACTCTTAAACACAAATTATATTACATAGAGTAATAAATTAAAAAGAATCCAAATCAATCTGTACAAATCAAAAATGAGCATTACTGTAAAGTGTGTTTTTATTTATTATTTTGGCTTGATAATATCAGAATTTAAATGAGAAAACGACTCCTCACTAAAATTAAGTTTCAAAAATGCTTTATTCACCCATTTAAGTTATCAGTGAACAATTCAGTGCCCTTTTGTTAGCACTCATCATCACCAAATATTCTTGATTACCATGGATACAAAACAAATATGTCATATGCCCCAATTGTTAGTATTTTTAAAAATATTTCAATACGATTAAACTTTCTATGTAAGCATACATCGGTATTATTTTCTTTAATTATGGCAGTTATGAATATTTTTAAAATTTAATAATTTTAAATTAAAATTGGTAGATGTTTAGAATACAAATATAAATAAATTTAAGGGCAATAATTTGTCTTATCCATATATTAATTTTAAATTATAACAGTTGGCTCAAATAAATTTTCATTCAATATTTGTTATCTGTAAGAAATCAACGGAAGTGATTTACTTTAAGAATAGAATTTATTTAATTTTGATAATTTAGAAACATTCAGAATCTAGTAACTGAAATTAAAATCACAGAAAAAATTGAAAATAAAATTTCAGTGTTAAATTTTAAGTAAACAGTACCTATTGGCTTTTTTATTTATTTTGACCTAGCTCAACTCGACCCGGATTTAATAAAACTTAGCCTGGGCAATGGACCAGGTCAGGCCTAAACCCATGGACCAGGCCTGAGCTCATGCAGACCTCCAACTTGAACCCCTTGAGATTGATATTTAAAACTGAATCCCCCCCCCCTCCCAAATTGAATTTCAAAATACACCACTGGTCGTATTGATGTTCATAGTCAC
This sequence comes from Amaurobius ferox, assembly GCA_951213105.1. NCBI lineage: Eukaryota > Metazoa > Arthropoda > Arachnida > Araneae > Amaurobiidae > Amaurobius > Amaurobius ferox. Next base: position 114,909,314 of record OX578153.1, on the reverse strand, counting down.
AAGATCTGACAATAGTATGCATCTCCCAAGTTTGAAATCATGCTCTTAATACAACAAATAATATTGGTAAACCTGTCTCAAACTTTTTAAAACTCTTTTACACCTAATAGCTCCGGCCGCCCATTTTGCTGCTCCATGTCTTCGGACGAGTCGGTCGGCCTGGACTTTCAACACCTAATAGCTGAATCGTTGCTGAAGAGTAGAGCACCCAGTCATATTGGCTGAGACACATCATGTGACTTGTGACGTCCTCATTCAACTGCACGAAGTGGCTTGTTCTTCCACTGAATCAAGATGGTGACTTCTGGGGAGAAAAAATGGCTGTACCATGTAGAAAAAATGAAAATTGAATGTAACAAAATCATACAAGTCACGGCCTGTACACTAAAATGCCTTGAAAGATACAAGAAATCTATCTTTTCCTAGAAAATATTGCAACCTTGATAAAACTTATTAAACACCATCAAAATGCCAATTTACTATAGATTTCTATACAGACATAATCTGCATGCTTTTTACAAACTCTTTTAACACTTGCAAAATTATTTATACAAACTTGCTTATACAAAATTACTTATACTCTACCTGGGTATGCAATCTGAGACAAGGACTTCCAATGAAGTCTTGCATCAAGCAAACTCTTATTACGGGATAACTACTCATAAAAACATTGTAACAAAAATTGCATTTTTTATTTATGAGATATAATACTTTAATTGATTAGTAGTAAAATTGTAAACACTGGACTGGATTCCCCTTAACCTAATTATTTATAAATTTTCTGCTAAAATAAACTTTACTTTATTACACTCCATAATATCCCGGTCGTCCAATTAGATACTCTAAGTCATCTGGACGAGTCGGACGACCTGGGGCTTTCACACTCCATAATATAACTTTAATGCACTTATGATGAATGATTATTTATTAAGTTGTGAAGTAATAGAAGGGCCCTTAAGACTTAAATCTAATGAATTATGAAAATCAATACCATAATTTTCAAGCTAAAAATTGTGTTAAACTTATATTTATTATGCAGTGGTGGTATACAGAAACTGTTTCTGCTCTTTTCTTGCAGCATTTCTGTTCACTTTGAAATTTTTTCTGTAGTGAGTTATCTTCCAAAAAATCATATGAGGTGAAAAAAAAGGGGTGAGGGCAAAATGTTATAATTCAGCTTATACCTTTGCATGCACACACAAATGTCTCAGACAAACTAACAAAATTAATAAACAGAAGAATAAATGCACCAGGATAACCTACAAGTAACTTGCCTAGCAAATGTAAAATTTCATCATATAATTTTGGAGTTACAGTAGATACATACATTGCCCAGACACAGAGAGAGATCATGCTGAAAATGGTTTTTTCAAGTTCTAGAGTGCACAAAACATATGTACATCCATGGTTAACTTGATTTCAAATTTTTGACACCCCCCCCCCCCCCCATTCCAATACTTTTTCTATGCATTACCATGCATTGTAGGGATAGTAAAAATATAATACTGTTCACATTATCTACAGTACAGATGGATAGCACAAATGCCTTTAAATCATTAGCTTTAAACAGTGAACAAGCATATTTATTTTGAACTTAGATGTAATCTAAAACATTTATTCTTCTATTTAAATATCCACATATGACTAGCACAACTTGTTTTTTCTTCTTCTTTTCATTTTGACTGAATTATAGTGCTATTTTATTTTCTCGAGGTGAGGTATTCTGAAAACAACATAAAATATATTAGTTTATTTTTAATCTCTGTTTTTAATTATGCTAGAGCTTAGTTTTAAGACTACTTTAAATGAAGGTCATATACCTGGATTACAGGCATCCCACAAACTTATTTTAGACATATTATGCCCACACAGTAAGTTTTTTTTTTTTTTCCCCCTAAGTAGATATATTGTTGCAGTGTTGTTTGGTTTCAAGAATTTTCTGAATATATCTGTAATTTTAAACAGGTTTGCATATTAAATCCCAGGTACATTTTCTAGTCTATTATGTAGTCGCTGACAGCTGCATGGTAAGGCTGATTTATCAGTCACCACTAATAGTTGCAAAATTGCAAAACTTATCAGATTTTCCTGCTCCTAGTAGCTATTTGCTGATGATGAGCTCTAATGTAATTGAAACTGGTCTAACAATGTTCGTGGCAGTAAGAGGAGAGTAATTTCAAGCTTTAAATCATCTCATCTTGACTAGTTATACATAATTAATATTACATACTTTTTATTTACAAAGTGAAATATGAGGAAAACTTATTTCCTATTTTGAATCTGTTTCTAAAATCACAATCTTGTAGTATTCTTCAGAAGTTTCAAAGGGGAAAAAATCATAAATACAAACCAACAGTTAAAAATAAATATTTATTTCCACTTGCAGTTCCATCTCCTGTTTGCTATAATCACCATTCTCTGTTTCTTAAGTGTACACATCAAAATTTCAAAGCCAGTAAACATTTAACTGAAATGTAGCTAAAGTTGCTTCATTGGTGGTGTTTATAATTCAAATAAAAATTCTACAAGCAAAAGATATGTTTGTCATCCTATTTCTAAACTTTTTATATTTCACATTTTCAGTGGATTAAGCCACTTCATATGCATATTTTAGTTTATTATTGACTACTTAAAATTTAAAAGCATTTTGTTTGGTGTTTTAAGTTATTTTAATTTCAAACTACCTCTATTTACTTTTTAATTTAAATATATATATATATATATATTTAGATATATATATATATATATATATATATATATATATATATATATTTAGATATATATATATATATATATATATATATATATATATATTTAGATATATATATATATATATATATATATATATATATATATTTAGATATATATATATATATATATATATATTAATATTAACATTTTTTAATTTTTCATTTACTTTTAGACCATTTAAAATTCAGCACATTTTTGTTTATTTTTTAATTACTTAAATGATAAAATGCTTTGTTTACTTATTAAATTGTTTAAATTGTAAACATTTGTTTACATTTAGAGTTATACAGTGAACCCTAATTATAATGCACGTTTTTTTGTGACATCAAGCCACCCGTATTATAAGGGCAGTCTAGTTATAAACAAAGAGTACTATTTTAATACTCAACTTTCAGTGTTAAAGGACAGTTATCTGTTTTGTTATATTTTAAATGCATGTTCTTGTGTTCGATATTTAGTTGTTTTTAAACAAAGACTTTTATGGAATGCAAAAGCCGATATTTTACAGATTTTAATTAATTATTTTAGTAAAAAGACTGCAGCCATCTTGCAGATGCATTGTTATATATACAGTGTACTTGCACACTTTTCATTCATTTTAGTACAACTGCAACCATCTTGCAGATGCATTGTTATATATACAGTGTACTTCATTTTCCATTCATTATTTTAGTAAAAAGACTGCAACCACTTGCAGATGCATTGTTATATATACAAACAGTGTACTTGCACACTTTTCATTCATTACTGTGCTGCCAAAGCCATAAAGTGTGTCATTTTAAGTTGTTTATATGAAGATTTTTGTCCATAATTTCTGTTTTTATAGAGACTGTTTCAGTTAATCTTAGTGACAAAGTGGTGTCTTTCTGCCTTTCAAACCGCTATGAAATTGTATCAATACCCTTCAGAGCTTTTTCTGGTAGGAATATCGACCTCTGAATCACTTCCAGAATTAATGTTTCCATGCTCTTCAGTGTTCTCATTGGTTACTGCAGCAGCTATCTATTCATCTGGGTTAAATTACCAGATTGGTTCCTGTGCATCAATATCAATCCACTGATTTACAATTGTCTCTGAAATTTCTTCTTCCAGTAATGTGATTTTTGAATTCAGAAAAACTGTAAATAAAGAGACATGAGACAAGATGGCAGAAATTGAAAAAGAGATACGTTTGCACATGAATCTGCAGTGTAACCCAGGGCATTATAATAAGGGTTTGCATCCATACTGTATGTTGCAGTCTTCCTATCACTCAGTTATCAGTATTTAAGCATGAATTAATTACTAAAACACTTATGTTCTAATGATTTTGTTTCTTTTAGTGTTTGGACAGCCAAATGCATCACAATCACCCACCACTGGTACAGTCAATGAAGCTGCCACTTCAGAGATTGAAAATACAAGTTTGCATTAGGTTCATCATGATTTGTTACAAATTCCAAACATGTGATCATTTTTGTGGTTGTCATTGCTGTCTATTTCAAATTGAATGATCCTCACTGGGGGCCATTTCTAGATTGTAGGTATTTGCACAATTGAGCTTTTAATTTGTTGATTATGTGAATCGTATTACACCTAATCAGAATTTTTGAAACTAGCATTAAGAAAGCAGTGATTCAAATGTTTGCTTTCTTAATTTCATTACTTATTTGTGATGCAAGTAAATATGTTCAGCATGCTTCACTCTTTTAAGTAGTGTTTTACCATATATACAATGTAATATTTTATTATATCAATTTTATGTGTACCATGCTTTAAAACTGTAATTATACAAACTGCATTCCAAGTCATGAGTGATAACAATCAAGTCTTCATGCTATAGTGAAATAGACAAAACCCGGTGTGTGTGTGTGTTTCTCGGTAGAAAGTTATTATGCCTATTTTGCCCCCCATGCCTTGGGGTTATTGTGTAGTGTTGCCGACTTGCTTGAGTAAGAATTTCAGACACTTACCGACAAATATTTAATGCATAAAGACAATTTATGTATACTTTTCTATCACATAAAAAATGAACTAATTTTAAATATTTTACTTTACTATCAACACAGTAAGGTGAACCTTTTATTTCAGTAAAATGTAATATTGTAATGTTTTACCACTATGTTTCATGAAAAAAGTAGATTTGCAGCTAAACATTTACTATTTTATGAATAATTATTTTAATTTCGTTTTGAGATTATTTAGCTTTTCCTTCATTCTAGTTTTTAGAACTAGCTATGTTTCTCACTAATTAAAGTGTACTTCTAATCTGTGTAACAATTGCAATTCTGCTTTGTTAAAAAAAAAATTAGATTTCTTTAAATGTTACACTGGTCAAAAGTAAGATCAGGCAGTCCTTGGAAAAAAATTTAAATGTGATAATTAAGCTTCACCTAATTGACATACTTCACAACATTTTGAACATCAATATACATGAATTCAAAACTAAAGTCATTAAAATTATAAGGCTCTGTACTTTTGATGCAAAAACCATTTCTCCTCATCCAAATAATTTGATCTTGTAAGTCTAACTTTATAATCTGTGAAAGATATTTTCACTTTTGAGCACACTGTTTATTGATCTCTTATTACTACAAAATAGTAAGCAAAACAACCTTACCTCACAGAGTAAGATAAAATAAACTCCAAAGCAAGTAGAAATAAATTAGTGGATAAAACAAGTTAGTTCAAGTGATTGTATTCTTCTACAGACAGCATATATATATATCACAATTTTTTAGGTATACAATCAAAAATATATACCCAGTAGTATGTCCCATAAGTTTTTTACTTACCCTACAAGACATACAAAACTATCTACAGGATAGGTATTTTTAATTATCTAAAACATTAGGGATGTTACCATTAATATTTTGCATTCTAATCATTCAATCAATGCTACTTAGCTTGCAGTTTTCTCCCTCAAATGTATCTACTTGGCTGGTTATAGTGCAATTGTACTTGGCATTCCTGTTGCCATAATTTTGATTTTAAAAATTAAGACGTTCTTTAAAAACAAAAGGTTTTTTTATAACACTGAATCATTTTATTCTTAAAACGTGTATTTTCCCAAACTGATACTCATATCCTGGGGAATACACAGCCAGATTGTTAACTTTATTTTTTAAGGCAAAAATAATTCTTTAAAATAAGATTAATTAATTTACAAAAGTAAAGCAACTGATCAAAGGGAACCATTTTGACCATGTGCATGATTTTTTAATATTTTTTCACCTACAACAAATAATATATAATCTTACATACAGCTCAAACTGCTGCTAAAGAATAAAATTAAAATAAATTCGTTAAAAACAACATGTAATACAAAATTAAAAGTATCAGATGCTTTTAATTTTGTTTATATGCTGATTTTAACGAAGTCACTTTGATTTTATGTGCAATTTTACTCAAGTTAGCCTGTAATATTTTACTTCCCATACAATGCAAATTTGGAGATTGTTCATAGTTGACCCTGCTAGAACACAGTATGTGCATTACTAGATTAGTATTTGCATATACTAGACGCAGTATTTGCATTCATAAGAATTTTAAACAGGATAAATAAATATCCCATAAACTCAGAAATACTAGCTATTAAAATATTAGTGTTAACTCAAAACCTGAATGAAAAAAAAAAGTCGAATCGATTCACAAAATGTGTCTTAATAACTACTGTCGGACTAATACATAACAATACAGCAATCCCCCAATTAGCACGAAGCTCAATTTAGTGTGTTTTATCATTAGCAACAAAATTTTGATTAGTATAAATCAAAATTGTCATGATATATAGCTAAGACATAATTTCAGATATAGGTTGCATTCATAGAGTGGCGATGTTCAGTTATATATATATATAGTAATGCATCACTCATATATGTATATATATATATATATATATGTGTGTGTGTGTGTTTTATATATATATATGTGTGTGTGTTTTATATATATATATGTGTGTGTATGTGTATGTACTATACTATTCTGTACATTGAAATATTTTCAAAAATGCACAATAAGGTTGATTCAGAAGATCATAGGTTTCAAAACATTTTCATATTTCAATACAAAAACTTTCGTGGTAACTGCCTTCGATAAACTGGTATTCGCTGTAGTAGATTATAGTGAAGCCATGATCGGTAAACTGGTTTTGGATGTACTTGAGTGAAGCTCTAAAAAGTATATGTGAATATTGAAACTTTGGGAAACTTTCAAACCCAACTTCTGTTCTAGATGCATAGTTCCGTGTATCAGGGATGAGGTTTTGTAACAGTTGGCAATTTGAATTCTCTAATGTTATTATGTAAGAAAATATTTTTAACTAACATTTTAATTATTGAATTGCTAGATATGTAGATCTCTTTGAGTGCAAGTTAGATGCTGCTGATCATATGTTTGAAATGTAATACATTTAGGATAGCTACTTTCCTTCACAATTGTACATGATGATTTTGAATTGGATTACATTGTAAAAGTGCTATGCCAAGAGAAATATGGAACAGAAACCAAGCCATCACCTTAAGAAATGTATTCTTTTATGTAATTATTTGGTTTATTTATATTCGGAGATTTTACAAAATATTGCTATCCATTCCATTATACAAAAAGTTATATTTTGCTTGTGTTTATTAAGCTTCAAGAAACTTATTTTTAAAAGCTAAGCCATTGTCTATTCAGAGTGAAGATTCATGATATTTGAAATTAATTTTATTTGCATGTGCAATGTATATTGTACTGCACCCTATCTGCCAGAATTATGATATTTTTCAAGGATATTATATAAAGCTGAATTTAAATAACCTTGATCAAAAGTCGATACTTTAAAACACCAATATTATAGTTTTGCTGCAAAATATTGACTTTGTTTTTCTGTCAAAAAAACATCTTACACCAATGTTCTGATTTGAAAATTTAACGTTGTTTTGCTGTCAGAAAATATGTCCTGCAAATTTTCTGTAACTAATGTTACAGAAAATTTATGTTTTAAACTAATGGCATAATATAGTGTTTGGTCTCACTAGAGAAAACAGTTGAAACCTAAAGGGATATGTATCTTTGATTTTTAATTCCTTAACTTTGTTGTCTTCTCTTTCATTTTTAAAAGCAGACTTTTTTCTCCTTGTGATATTTCTGTGAATGCTTTTTCCCTAAGCTAATTAACAATCATTTGGATGATAACAAAAAACAATATTAAATATCTAAATTTCAGTGCACTTATTTCTGATCTGTCCGAATCTTTTGTCCCGTAAATGGTTGAATAAATAAGAGCAAGCAAAATTAATGTTTCAACCATGTATCCTGACTATAAATATTTTTGTTGTTTACATTTTTTAGTTTATTGTGATTAAGCAAATTTCTAATAATTATTTATTTATTGCTCTAAAAATTTGCTGAATACCCAGTTGCTGGTTTTGCACTTATTTTGCTCTCATCAGCATGGAATAACCATTAACTGTAAAGGCAGCAAGAAAACATGCTATTTGCCGCAATTTTGCAAACTTCTATAGGAACAGACAAATTCAGTCCTTCCACATATCCAGCATAAAATTTATATACAATTTAGCTCGGGCTACACGAAACTGCAAAGGCTATGTTCAAAATCACAAGAACCCACCAGAAAAGTAGCATTCCCAAAATAAGAAGGAACTCCTATTGCAGATAACAACCATGGACTGGTTAGGCGCAAAATGAGCCCATTGATCCTGTTATTTGCAGTGGGAGTGTCTTCCTTATTTTGGGGCAACGCTCCTTTTCTGGTGGGTTCTTGTGATTTTGAACTTGACCTTCGCAGCTTCGTATAGCCCGAGTTAAATTGTATACAAATTTTATGCTGGCTATGTGGAAGGACTGAATTTGTCAATTCCCATAGAAGTTTGCTAAATTGCAGCAAATAGCATGTTCTCTTGCTGCCTTTGCAGTTAATGGTTATTCCATGCTCATGAGAGCAAAATAAGTGCAAAACCAATAAATGGATACTGTGATCTGCAATGGGAGTTATCTGCCCACCCCTTTCTGGCGAGTTCTTGTGTCATTTTGAACAATAGAACTTTGTAAAATGAGCTGCCAAAGATGAAATAATGTGTTTCCTATATCCAAATTCTGATATGTGCAGTTCTTTTTTTGTTCCATTATATCAAAATCATGGCTTCTATTAAAATCAGATTATAATTTCCATGAATAAGGTGTGAACTTACAAACTAGTAGCTATAATTCATGTCGACAAAAATGATTTAAAACTGAATGTTGTATTGAAAACTCGTGTTTAGAAATAAACTATCGTAAACTTGTGTGATTTTTAAACTTAAATATTAGTTTTGCAGTCTAACAATTTTAATATCCTGTGGGGGATATTTGAACAAAAGTGTCTAAATTATTCGAATCTATAATTTTTTAAAACTTGTATCTTAATTATTACATGATCAATATGCATTTAATGAAGCATCTTTGTGTAAGATTAAGCTGGAAGTCTAATTTCAGCTGTTATGTTTTAAAATTAGGTTTATTTGTATGTACCAATTTTTGATGTTCTTGTTCACAAATGAGCTAATCCTGTAGGCTCAGCTTGTTATAATTACCATGCGCTAATATGCAAAGAAACATAAATTATATCATGTATACACTCAGTTGTGCATCTTGTAATCGACGAGTATGCACGTGTCTGTATTATATATTTTGTAATTTTATTTTTGTCTTGTAAGTTTTTTAATATAAAAAAATATAAACAGATTTATTATAATTTTATTAAATTGCAAAATTTATTTATGAATCTAAAGTTAATTAATCAAAACAGTTATACTAAACCATTTATAAAATCAATAATTATTAGTATTTTTTCTTATTTTCAGCATATTGATAATAATTAACTTTTTTAACTCAATAATTTTCTACTGTAATAGGACTGTGAAACAACAACCCTGAAACAAGTGGTTAACTCAACATATAATAGTCCTACCCCAAATTCTTTGGTTCCAATACCATATTTGGATTCATTCTTGATGTTATATATTCATCAAAATTATGAACTCGCCATCTAAAACCACAAACAATTGCTTTATCAAGTTTCATTCCTTATAACATTTTTTTCCAACTAATCTATATTATCCAGGTCATTCAGCTCACCCAAAGGGCGTAGAGCAGTTACGAGGGACGGCCAGAAAAAACCAATCATCTTGAAAATCAATACGTACCAAGATTTTGTATAACTAAATCAATCTGCAAAGTTTAGTGTTGTTTGAAGTATGCATTCAAAAATTACAGCCCATATACATAAGCTAAACAATGAAGCTTAATAGTGATGTTTGCATACTATGCATGCTCATAAAAATTGCAATTGTGAGAAACAGAAAACCTTGCGAGTTTCTGGTGAATTTTAAAAATGCATTTTTCTAGGTATTGAATAAGATATAAGTAGGATATATATATAGAAAGAGCAATGTTATGTTATAAGTGTGAGAAAACTGCATTCGTCCATTATTCGTATGCACAAGCTTTTAACTACTTATAATTTTATGATAGTTAAATCGTTTATGTTAAATGTTAATGTACATAATATGTTCACAAGTTTGTGATTTTTAAAGAGATATATTCTTATAGTCGTTTAAAATTGTAAAATATTTTCAATGCCTATGTAACTATTATAGTTATAAGTGATTTAATACACTGTCTTTGTAATGTTTTTATAAAATGGACGCTGTACACCATAAATAGAAGGTATAAACAGTAACAGAACAATAATTGTAAACTAACTGTATAGTGATTTGTAATTAAATTTTAATATATTGTATTATGTGTAAAAGAACAAAAAGCTATAGTGATTATTCAAGTATAATGAAAAAATTATTTGGATTTAGTGCCTTAAAAATTTAATGTGTGTGCCAACTTCTAAGAGTAAAAAAAGGAATTTTTTTATATGGACACTTGCCATTTAATGTGCAAGTTCCATATCTAAATTGTAAAATAAAATAAAGTTTTTAGCCGAATCTTAATTTCCCTGCTTCTGCTCATCTTTACTAAATTTTCTTCTTACTTTTTTTAATTTGAGATTTTTAAAACACTTTTTAACTGTCTTAGTATTTTATACTTTTAATGTATTATTCCTTTAATGTGATAGTATTCTTTTAAAATCACCTTCCACATTTCTTGGAGCATATTGCTCATTGCCACTTATGCAATTGAAATAGTTTGTGTGTGTGTGTGAGTGAGTGAGTGAGAGAGAGAGGGGGGGATATTAGGCAATTTCATGTTCTATTCTCTATACTCACCAGCTCCTGATTTTAGTGACTACACTTTAAAGTTTCAAAAGCAATAAATATTCTTTTAGTCTTGTCAAGATTTGCTTACACTAATCAAGATTGAATTGGAATGCTATGAAATAGGTTATGTGGTACTAAATGCAACTACGAATATGGCTGTCATCATATTCTTAAAACATTGTGCACTCTAGTTAAAATTTATGTAAAGTGCTTGTTTGCCTGTAATTTTTGCTTTTATCTTCTAAAGTTAGGTATTTTTGTGCAGCTCATGCATAAGCTATTATTGAAATTAAGAGCCTAGATCAAAAGGAATCGCCCAATTTACTTTTTTGATGTTATAAACAGTGCACATTTTTTAAGTAAATTCAAGTCCTTAAAGTTATATTCACAGAACTTTTATTTTAAAAAAGTTCATTTTTAATAGCTAACAGCCAAATTTTAGCTTGCAATATCAATTTATTTAATATTTTTTCTAAAATTGTACTTTCTTTTACAGTAAAATAGGTAGTTTGGTAGGCAGGGCTATTATAATTATCAAAATGCATTTTATAATGTGGAAAAAAATCAAAATATTACTTTATAAAAAAAAAAATCGTGAGTATTCATAGATGTTTAATCATCTTTTCTGTTACTCAGCGATTTTGGACTGTGACATTGTCTATACAGTTCCTATAATGCTCTTTCCTCATGTGACTTTGTACTCTTATTCATAAGTGCAAAATTTAAACCGTTTTAAAATAAACAATTATATTTACATAAAGTAAAAAAAACTTTATTAAAAGTAAACAAAAACTTATAAAAATGTAATAAAAAGTAAACAGTGTTAATATATAAAAGAAAGCGAGAAATTTAGAAAACACCAGGGATCAGTCAGTATAATAAGCAAGTACCTTAATTTTATTTTTTAAGCTAGAAACTTTTTGGAATCTCTAAATGTGAAATTTTAGAATTTTTTTTTTTATATAAAATGTTTTCTGCACATTTAAATTCAAAACTATACTTTTCCATATTTACATTGTTTTTCCATAAATATGTTATATTTTTGTGTTTGATCTCTAGTACTTTCATCACTGTCGATCAGTTATTCCTTTTGCAACTTTTCAGAAAGTTCAGTAAATGAAAAATATATATATACCTGAGGGTAATAGTTAATTTAAGTTGTTGGATTTAATGCAGAAATAGTAATTAGCAGCTTTTTGAATTTATTGACATACCATTTTCAAGTGAAACGTGTTTTAATATAGAAAAATGTACTGATAGCATGAAACCTGTGAAAACATAGCTTTCCATAGGTTGGAATCATTTCCAGCACAGCTAGTAGTATCACAAAACCAGATATGGGTTTAATTCCATTGCGTTGCAACATATAATTTTTTTCTCTACTGCATAACCTCGTTGGATTTAATTCTGTTACTTAGCAACATATTTTTTTTTTGTTGCGGCAAAAATATCATTTGCATAATGCTATCTTTGTAGGAGGTTCTTTTTCTATTAATATATCGACAATCTCTGGCCCTAGAAACACTAAACATGGGCTAAATTTTAATTGGAGCTATTTTACGGAGGAAATTTTGTACAGCCATTCTCCCATGATAATGAGAGATACACAAATAAAAAAGACAGATTTTCAATTTTATTTTTATAGATTAATGATTAAGCATCTGACAAATTTGCAACTGACAATTCTATCAACCATTAATAAGATTTTTAGCAAATCCTATTAGCATTCACAAAAGTAATTTTTTATTGACAAATGCCATCAACAGCATGGCTCCTGACATTTTAAAAACCTTACCATATGCTATGTCATTTTCAATTTGATATAGATACTCTTCAATTTTGAAACCATCTGTTATTTAGGAACTAACATGCTTGAACTAACCTGCCTTATAACCAATTTTGCTTCCTATACTATTTGATTATTTGTAGTTAAATAAGCAAAACTGATCCCATAATACTATTTCTTGCATTATAATTAAGGGAGTAATTACAAGAATTATGTGTGTTTTACAATTTTCTGAGTTGCATCTTTAAAACTTTAAATATTTGAATTACAAATCAAATGCTTCTGTGACTACTGTTTGTAATTTTGTATAATATGGCTGATTTATTTGTTTACTAGTCACTCTGGAAAATACCTGTAAATATGAATTTTTTTTTAGTATTATTTTCTGTATTTTTCATAAAAATTTATACAGTTATATGATATTGTCTTGATTTTTCTTTCTATTATACTTTCAAAAACCAAAAATTATTTTCCATTATTTTGTGACTGCTGTTGCTAAACTTTTATTTCTCCCCTTCATAATACACAGTATATATTAGGAAAATTTGGACATCTCTAAACAAGTATTAACTAATGAGGAAAACACCTAAAATATGTTTTTAGTGTTTTTACTCAGTCACTGATTTTCTCGAATTTTCATTAATTTAACAATTGCATATACAAGTCTATTTTCAGATCATAGAAATTTTTTTCTGGTTATATGTACTCCAAACTAGAAGTCAGCAGACTGTCCGCTGTATGCAAAATTTAATTGAGCTTTATGCATCTCATGACATCTTTTAAATTTATTTATTTGTGCCATGAAAAATATAAATTTACAATTTTGAAAGAAAATTTGATTTTAAAATCGCATTTTATTTGTTAGTTTAATGTACATTTGTTGTAATGTTTTTTTTTATGCATGTCATAGGAGGAAAAACAGCATAGTTGGCAATGCTAATTTTTTCCTAAGATATAGTTCCTTGGAACAATGGTACCATCTATTGCCAAAACTAAGGGACATTTATAGAGTATTTTATGAGTAAAATCGAAATCAACTCTCGGCAATCAAATTTAAAAAATATATTTCTCATTAAATTTTAATGTATATTCTTTACCGAAAGCAGATTTTAAAAATAGTAAGACTGCAAGCTATAAAGTAACAACTTGAATTTTTAAGAGTTACTATGTGTCACTTGTCTATTGGTTTAGAAATGTAGATGCATTAAAATTTTGAGATAAGAAAGTAATGAAAAACAATCTGGATTTAGGTTGTTTGATGATATTTTAACCCTATAACTTTTAAATAAAAGATAAAATATAAAACTATGCATATAGAAAATATTATTCACTCTATTGGTTTAGAAATGTAGATGCATTAAAATTTTGAGATATGAAAGTAATGAAAAACAATCTGGATTTAGGTTGTTTGATGATATTTTAACCCTATAACTTTTAAATAAAAGATAAAATATAAAACTATGCATATAGAAAATATTATTCACTGCTTTCATAGAATTTACTTTTCAATTCATTTCATATTCTTGAATGTATTTTAAATATACAAATGGCTCTGTTGAAGTACTTTCCTTAAATATAAATCGGTTAATTTCTGTCGCACGGTTGGTTGATACTAAAAGTGTACAAAGTTTTAATCTTATATGGCACCTGAATCTTCTGTAGGGTTTTTACAGACTTTTTTGACTTTCCACCTAAGGCCTGATTTGTGCACATGCCTATGTAACCTATCCCTGGGCATCAAATGAACTAAGAATTTGTTGGTAATGTGGCCATGCCTACTGTCACAGTGATTACCAACAGGAGCGCCGTATAATCGCAAGGCTCTGGGCACTATCACCTGTAAGTCAAGCCCTGTCCCACCCTAACCAATTTTCCCATCAGGAAAAAAATTACAAAATCTGGCTTTGTTTTGTTCTGCTCAATCTCATGGTTGATACTATAAGTGTACCTTCTACTGAGGGAGTCTTCTGAAAAGACTTTTCCAAACTCATTTTCTCCTCTCCCAAGGAGAAAATCCAATATCTGGCTTCATTAGGTTCTGTTCCATCATACTTAATACTGCATAGCTGTCCATAAGGGGACACCATTTACTCATGGCCTTTCTAGATGCCCAAGGTCCAGATCCCTAATAATTTGGTTTTTAGGGAAGAGAAGATATGAAAAATTAACAAGACTGGGTAAATTAAATATTATGAGGGACCCATGATAAATGTTTGTAAGGGACTTAAAATGTGTATGGGTGGTCCTAGATACTATAAGTAAGCAAAATTACAGCCTTCTATGCCAGAGAGTGGACTTCTGGGAGGGGGAGGGTCTCATAATCAAGAACATATTAGACAATTATATAGATTTTGCAGTATCTTATTTTGAATAGTTAAAAATTGTGTCTACCACATAGATTTCTGATCATGCTGCCAATTATATTGCCCCTTTACATTTCATTTATAAATGTATATAAAAACATACATACAAATATTAGGTCTTCAAATATAATTCCCTCCCTTAAAAACAATACTTTATTTTTAAAATGATAGGCTGTATTACAATATCAAATAAAAGAGAAAAGTGCTATTAAATGTTTTCGTAATAAAATACCTGAAAATGCACATTGCACAAGATAGACGTAATAAAGATGGGTTCCTTTTTCCGCGAATTTTACATATTTTTTCAGTCGCTGGAATAAACTGATTCACAACCCAGAGCAAGTACCGCTTCTACCCATATTGTGTAAAAATAAGTGATCAGATAAAAAAAACTAAATCTTGCATGATAAAAATAAATGGCTGCCTGTTTCTATGTTGTCTCTAGTGGTTAATTGAAGCTTCGTATAATAATGAAAATCAGTACAAAGCTACTTTAGATCCCCAGACAATACATCTCGACAAGATTTTTCACATTAATTTAAAAGTAATGAACATTTTCTGCCAAATTTTTACCCATTTATCGAGCAAATGATTTTACTTGAATGTTTGCTCTTTCTTTCGCTGGTACGAATGATATGACTCTCGATCTTGCTCTAGACTTTGAGTGGCATTAACTAGGGTTTAAAATGCAAAATTCTAACTTTGCAAATTTATTTAGCTTTGGACGTTTATTCCCCCAAACCTAATAGATAGAAATGGGAATAATTTTTCTTGTTTTGTCGGAAGTAAGAGTCCAGATTATGAATGTATAAAAATAAATTTTAATATTTTGAAGGTTTTTTTTTTTTTTTTAAACTTCGAAAAAGTATCTGTCTGAGCAAAGAGTGCCCCCCCCCCCCCCCCCCAATTTTTTTACTTATACTGGAAATATCATTGAAACTATACATGATATATGTAAATAATAAGCAACAAAAATATGTATTAGAAAATTTAGTTTATTTTTTTAATCTCTTGAATAATCGTCTTGCCAAGTTAAGGAAAATTGAAATTTTTATGTTTTCAAGTTTATAATGCTTTTATCTCAAAAACTAAAAACGTTAGCTATGAACAATAAACAAGAATTTGTAAGCCCTACAAGTGTATGTAATTGGATTTTGTATCAAACTCTCAGTTTTTGAAGAATAGTAGTTATAATTTCGATATTTTATTATTTTAACCTGGATTTCCCAATGTGTGGGAAAGCTGTAACAATTAAAATGTCACTGTTGTTGCAGCTCAGTCTATTTACTTACTTCTTGGTAAAATATTGGTGCATAAGTGTGGGATATTTTATTTTGTTTAAAAAAAAGTTATATGAACGTGGGGATTTTAAAAAGGTTTAATGATTAATGAGGTTAGAACAGAATGGATGGAAATATACGTATTTATGTGCTACCAGGCTAGTTTATAGGCATACCTGCCAACTTTTACGCATTATGCGTAAAATTTACGCATTTTAACTGCTCTTTACGCTTTTACGCATATATTGCTATATTTTACGCATTTCCGCATTTATTTGAATTTTTTAACATTACTAGGAAATCAATCTCCGGCGAAATTCTCCGGCTTTTTTTGTTTGAAATTTATCAATTAGCCAGACATGGTGTGATTCCTCGGAAACGCCGATTTTCTGCTTTTTTAGTACTGATATCTACCATCATTCCCGGGATTGTAGCAAATCTATATAATAAAAGGCAATGTCTGTCTGTGTGTCTGTCTTATACACTATACGTTTCGCGACCGCGCGTCGGAGAGTTACGAAATTTGGCAATCGGAGACCCTGGGGGGTGGGAAGGGGACACGTGAAAACCGATTTTCAAAATTCTAATTATTTTTTTATTTATTTAATGTTTTATGCGATTTCGACCTTTTTTTGATCTTTTTGCCCTTTTTTCTCCTCGATCCAGACATCGTAGAAAAAAACAAATCACACCATCGGAAAGAGCAGAGAATTTCGAGTAAAAATATATCAATTTCAAATCTGAATTTCGATTTCTAATATTTTTTAAAGATTTTAAAACAAAAGTCACTTTTTGCTCAAGAAAACGATTTTTGGTTTTTAAATTCTCGCATCGTGAAAAGTACTCATAATTTCGACTAATAATTTACATTTTCAGAAAGGTCAAACATCTGGCATTCTTACAAGTCCAATCTGGTCCAGAAATAATGAAAATTGCCTTCAGGATGGCAATTTTAAAGACGCCATGATTTTAAATTTGTCGGCTACCGGCTCAGTTCCTCAAGGCATTTTCCCCCCATCCGCATTAGTTTCTTCCCCGTCTCCATGGAGACCGCGCTTTCGGTTTTAACTGAATTACGAGCATAAGTGTTGTATACATCGGGCGAAATTATTATATTTATATGATATTTTAAATGGATATTTTTAAATGGATATTTTAAATAATTTAAATGATTGAATTATGGTGGTTTGAATTGTGGTGATGTATTTGAAATTATTATATTTATGGATTGGTGGAACGATATGGTTGATTTTTTTATTTTAAATGGATATTTTAATTTATGGATATTTTAATTTATAGATATTTTAAATGGATATTTTAATTTTATGGCTATTTTAAATGATGGAACGAGGATGGTGGAATTAAGAGCCTAGCATATGGTCGTTATAAATTTAAATTAGCGCGCGGGAAGTTAGCGCGCGAGAATTGCACTCGGTAGGCCTGGGTTCGATTCCCGCCACTGATGCGGAGTACGATCACCTTAAACATATGGGTCGATAATTCCTTCCGAGAGGTTGGTTGCAGGGAAAGGAGGGTACGGTCTCTGTGGATGCCTCCCCCACTGGGTCCTGGTCCAAATTGGGTGAATAAAAAGAAAGTTATGGAGATTGTCGCGGAGGGCGCGGTAGCCCAGTGGTTAGCGTGCGGGAATTTCACTCGGTAGGCCCGGGTTCGATTCCCTCCACTGACAAAACTGCTGCCGTGTTCACGCAGAGTACGATCACGTTAAACATGTGGGTCCGTAAGTCCTTCCGAGAGGTTGGTGGTAGAGGAAGGAGGGTACGCACCCTGTGGATGACTTTCCCACTGGGTTCCGGTCTAAATTGGGTGAATAAAAAGAAGGTTATGGAGATTGTCGCTGAGGGCGCGGTAGCCCAGTGGTTGGCGCGCGGGAATTGCACTCGGTAGGCTAGGGTTCGATTGCCGCCACTGCCAAAACTGCTGCCATTTTCACGCGGAGTACGATCACGTTAAACATGTGGATCCGTAAGTCCTTCCGAGAGGTTGTTGGTAGAGGAAGGAGGGTACGGACCCTGTGGATGCCTCCCCTACTGGGTTCCGGTCTAAATTGGGTGAATAAAAAGAAGGTTATGGAGATTGTCGCGGAGGGCGCGGTAGCCCAGTGGTTAGCGCGCGGGATTTGCACTAGGTAGGTCCGGGTTCGATTCCCGCCACTGCCAAAACTGCCGCCGTGTTCAGGCGGAGTACGATCACGTTAAACATGCGGGACCGTAAGTCCTTCCGAGAGGTTGGTGGTAGGGGAAGGAGGGTACGGTCCCTGTGGATGCCTCCCCCACTGAGTTCCTGTCTAAATTGGGTGGCACTTCCTGGTAGGTCGTTCCTTCTGGTAGGTCGCGCCAGCGAGTGTGCCACGGTCAGAATTTTCAAGGGTAGCGAACAGGCTGGTCGCCAAAGGCGGCTAGTCCATAATAAAATGCAGGGTAATGCCAATCAAATTAACGGAGATTTACGGCAGCGTGTAATGTAAATTAAGATCTCGATAGCTTATTTTATGAAAGTAATAAATATGCTTCTTCACAGGTTGTCTAATTCAGCATTAATCGCTAAAATGTTATTTTGTTCATTAATTTCGCATAAACACTGCGATTGCGCAACTCAGTTTGTTCTCATGAATCGCCGAGAGTACAATAGTATCTTTTTCCATCCATCTCAATCTTCTAAATATTGCATTTTTTATTGACTAAACTAGCTTCTTTCTATATTCTAATTAATTATTACGGTTAATTTCTTAATTATTTTCGCATGAACAGTGCGATTACGCAATTCAGTTGCTTCGTGTGAATTGCCGAGAGTACGTTAGTATATTTTTCCATCCATCTCCATTTAAATGTTGCAATGATCGACTAAATTAGCTTATTTTCAT
Source organism: Amaurobius ferox (assembly GCA_951213105.1). NCBI lineage: Eukaryota > Metazoa > Arthropoda > Arachnida > Araneae > Amaurobiidae > Amaurobius > Amaurobius ferox. Next base: position 114,890,019 of record OX578153.1, on the reverse strand, counting down.
ATTCTGATTAATTAGTACGGTTAATTTCACAATTATTTTCGCATAAACAGTGCGATTGCGCAATTCAGTTACTTCGCGTGAATTAAAAAGAGTACGTTAGTATCTTTTTCCATCCATCTCCATCATTTAAATGTTGCATATTACATCGACTAAACTAGCTTATTTTCATATTATGGCTAATTATTAAGGTTAATTTTTTAATTATATTTGCATAATATAAATTTTTCCATTTTGAAAAATGAGTATGAACTCTGTGAAGGGATATTTTCCAGAAAGTGGTAATAAAGCAATGATTTAGGCAAATAAAAAGGAAACCATTTTGGCAGGAATATAATTCAGTGCTATATATATCTTTTTTTCTTCTTTATTAAAGATCAATATTTGTTACTCTCTTTAGTGAAAACCTGTGTTTTACCAAACATAAATATTTGTTTTCATTATAAAGTAATTTTCACCGGGTAAAACCTGATGGAAAATTTAAAAAATTTAAAGTTAAATTTTAGCAGCAGAGTATACACAGTCAAAGAGTCACAAGTGTTGGTTGGGTCATTAAAATATACGGAACCAGTTTTAAAGAAAAAATCATTGTTCACTTTATTACGTGAAGAACATAACTAGGCAACTTACACATTCCAGGTAATTTCCATGCCACAAAACATCAAATAATACTATGTACAAAAGTTTGTAGATGCAAAATAATCTGACAGAAATTTCTTGACGCTTTAGTAGTAAATAACTATTCTACCTATATCACTTGCGTGTATTTGCAGCCACCATTGAAGGTATCACACTTGGCAAAAGAAAAACCAATGGATAAGACATCAAAAAATTTTAACGTGACTTCCGAACATATGTAAGTAAATTTAACTTTCAAAACATACTGGTCTAAATTGACCACATCTGCGTCCGTCTCGACTAAAACCGTCGTTTAACAGTATCTCACAGTGCCTCTGTCTGCCGGCTTTAATCTGCATGCTTCCATCTCTATGCTTCCATCTACCTGCTTCAAGAAACTTCTGTTCTATATATCCGAAAAAGGACAGTTCGGGAAATGCCCCCGGATATGCAAATCAGATGCGTACACATTGAGAACTGATTTGCATAAAACCTCATGTTGGAAAAACGTCACGGTTCACGCCGGTGAATGGAAAGAGTCGTTCATATTAAATTTGCATAAACGTGTATATATATATAAACGTATATGTATATAAACGTATATATAATATATATTTTTTTTTTAAATTAAAGATCAATATTTGCTATTTTCTTTAGTGAAAACCTGTGTTTTGCCAAACATAAATATTTGTTTTCATTATAAAGTAATTCTCACCGGATAAAACCTTTATATATTTTTGTTTTATAATTTATTGTCCTGAAATTTTATAAAATTGGTGTGCTGAATTTTCATATTCTACCAGTACTATGCCTAATATTTAATGCAGTATTTTTTTAATGCAGGTACTTGTACATAGTTAAATTCATTAGCAATGTCGTTTGAACATGTAGTTTTAAAAAAATCATTATAAATGTCATTCGCGCAAAATTTTACACATTCCAATTTTCCCAGGTTGGCAGGTATGTATAGGTTAACTTGAATGTAAAATCTCATATGTATATATTATGTATCGTAAAGCAAATTGGTAAAATATTTTGATATTTTGACATGAAATCTATGGTCGGAGTATTCAGATGAAATCTGGGCTAAAACTAAAAGTGCTAGCTAGCTATAAACAGTTAGCAAATGTTTTGTAACCCTAAGCCTGTAAACGAAACAAATGAGTCTGAAAAAATCGAATAAACTTATTTTACTGGAGTTTTATTGTGCAAAATGTTATTGACGCAAAACCATTTCGGCTCCATCGAACTGGAGTCACCGCAGATGTTTCATTTGATTTTATACGATCATTATGAATATTGTGCTAAAAAATGACAGAATTCTGATGAAAACTCGCCGAGATAGCATTTAATGTTTTTAATTTTGCCGTCTTTTCAACTGTGGTTTGATGTCTCAGCTCCCATTGATCCAATTAACGTGCGATTTTCATTGGTATGCGGACACTTATTATCAAAGGTCTTGTTGGGGCCAACTGCAAATTGGCCTGATTAATTATTCTTCTTGATTAATTATTCTTAAGTTCTTTTCTTGCAGCTTCAAGCATTTTCAAGGCACTTATTTAGGACATTTCAAAGGTGCTTATTTAGGGCGTATAGCGCCGGAAGTGCCGGCGTTTTGGAACTAAGTAGTCAGAGTACATCTCCAAAAAGTATGAGGATACGGAAAGAGTCCTTGCACCACTTGACTACATACCTCATACACACTAGATGCCTTCCGGCCATACATTTAACTGCCATTAACCCCTGGGTTGGCTGTATGGTCTGGGCCTTTCACACTAGATGCCTTCGGCGACCAGCCTAGTCATTTTTTAAAAAACTCTTAATTTGGAATTACTCTGAAATTACTTCAATAGATGCGGTTAACGATAAACACCAAACTTGCTGAAATCTGGCAGATGGAACAGAAAATGCATATATATATCCCGAGCCATCTGTCGCTTGCGAACGAAATACGCTAAGGTCGTTCAAATCGGACACATAAAAGTGAATATAGAAAAGTATAACGAGATATCCGAATTTTTAGTTTACAAGTTCTCAATATTCCGATATAAAACTAAAATTATCGAAATTTATATAACTTTGCTTTCATTTACTAAAATTGATATACATAGAACCAAAATTTCGCATGCCATTCTTATTATTGAACATGCACTATTTGCTGAAGATGTAGTCATATAATAATAAATGAACTTAATTTCTGAGTTCTTTTAACTTCAACAAAGGACTAAAACGAATTTTTCAAAAATCGCCCTAAGGTGTCTTGGGACTATTTATTAATTTCTCAAAATGAAGATTGAGAACCCCATTGCAAATAATAACATCCATAGATAAATTCCATGGGCTTTTTTTTTTTTTGTCAGCATGGAATAGATATTTACAATAGCCACACGAAAACCTGTGTGCCACAATTTTGCAAACTTCTATGGAAACCGACAAATTCAATTCTACCAGGAAAGTTTTGCACAATTCAGTTCTAAACATGAAATTTCTAAAAGTTCGATATCTTGTTGCAATGACAAATTTCATACTCACAGAACCCGCCTATAGAAAACATTCTCAAAGTTACGATATTACTCCTATTGCAGGTACCATCAACTAGGAACCAATTTCGTGATTTTTATACGTTCGTCAACATGGAATAGATTATACAAAGGCTGCAATAAATCCGCCATGTGCCACAATTTTGCGAGCGTCCATAGAGATCTGAAGACCGGCATGCTCAGTCCGATTGAGGTCGATATTTTTTTATTGCTGCTGTCACAGGTATTAACTATTCTACACTGACGAGCGCATAAAAAAAAGTGAAATGGGTTCGTGGATGCTGTGATTTGCAATAGGGCGGTGGTTATATGATCCCCAAGGCTAACTAGAAAGACTTTCTACTTAGCCTTCAGGAGCGGGATTGTCCAGTGAAGCACGGTAATCACGCCCTAAATTCGAGTTCGATTCCTGGAAGTTCCCAAACTATCCCCGCCTATACGTCCCCTGTGGATGCTACCCCTACTGAGTTCCGATCTAAATTTGGTGGTCTCCATCCGCCCAAAAAGATGCCTTATACTTTTGGGTAAGTTTGATGGTCAGGGAGACTCCCCCGATGAGTATAAGGCCGGATTCACACTGATCCGTTCGTGCGTTGCCCATCCGTTGGGAGCTGTACGTCAACCAATCACAGGCTCGAACGCACGACTGTGCGTTCATCCGTGGAACATGGTTCAAGTTCATGTTCTGGCGGATGCGTTGGTCACGTTGTTACATAGTGTTTTCCAAAAATGTGTAACATTGCGAAATATTGAAGAGGAAGGCGACCTGCAAAGGACAGTCCCTAGCCCTGTTGCAAATATGTATAAGGTCCCCCTTTGGCTACCTGCAAAGGGAACGGTCAGTGGATTCGGACGGCATGCCAGCGGGAGGCGCATCCAAGATGGAGGAATGCTCCACGGGTGGTACGAGGCGCACCCGGACCCAGATGTCACGCCGGAGCGTGAGATCTTGACCAGCTGCACCGATAATTCAGGGGCTTCTGACCAAGCCCTCTGTCACGGTCTAGCCACTGGTAAAGCAGTAACATTACACCTTCCAATAATATTAAGGGGCTTAAACCTTGCAGCGAATGAAAATTTAAGAGGAAGGAGAGATCGACTTGGTGATTTTTCGAGAGAGACAATTTTGAGTTGGGAAAGTCGAAAGTGCCTTTTACGATCGGAGAGAGTGAAGTTGTATAATCGAGGCCAGACCGAGATGATGCTTCGCCTGTCTCCGCCATGTCATCGCACTCGAGCCCTTGCTGGACCCAGAACAGAAGGTAGGCCTTTGGATTCATGCATTATTTATCGCGCCCAACCCGGGCGTGTGGGGCATTCCCACACAACAGTAAATGGTCACCGAGTACGCGAAATTATTCACCGTTTAGCGGAGATGCGAATTTTGTGGTCACAGAAAGGCCGGGCCGGTGGGAGCCAGCCAACGACAGACGTAGAAATTTCGACGTACAACCCAGGGGTCAGCGAAATTTTCAGAATTGGGGCTGAAACCCTGCATTTTATGTTGATGAGAGAAATTATGCAGACTCTAGAGGGGAGCGCAAATACGTTCGAGGAAGAGATGAAAATAAAAAGTTTAGATCTTTAAACTAGTTTGGGGGACTGAAGGAGGAAATATTCAAAATACACAGGGTCGGTCTCCCGCATATAGATATATAGAAAATCCTGTGAGGTATAGTTAGAAAAGAAATTAATACACAGAGAGATGCGCAAAATTTGGGGGAAAATCACAGCAGATCGGAGAGAAGATATTTTAGGAATGAATTCAGAGATGAAAATACACAGAGAAGTAGACGAAAATTTGGGAAAAATCACAATAAATCGGAGGACAGAAATTTTAGGAATGAGTTTAGAGAAGAAATTAATACACAGAAAAATAGGCAAGACTTTGAGAAAAATTACAATAAATTGGAGGAAAGAAATTTCAGGAATAAATTCAGAGAGGAAAATACACAGAGAAATAGACGAAATTTTGGGGAAAGACACAATAAATCGGAGGAAGGAAATTTTAGGAATGACTTTAGAGATGAAACTAATACACAGAAAGGTAGGTAAAATTTTGGAAAAAAATACAACATATTGGAGAAGATGGATTTTAGAGAAAGTAATGTAGAAAAAATAAAAAGGAATTCTAGAGAAAACAATTCAGAAGATGGTTTCAGGGAAAATACAGGAGAGTATGATAGGCAAATTAATACTCAAAGGGGGTGCGCGAAGTCTTACACAAAACGAGGTAAGGGGAAGACCCGAAACAAAAATAGCAATGGATAGAATAGAGAGAAAAATAGAGATAAGGCTGAATTAATAGCTTCTGTCGCAGATGAGAACATGGCTAAATTATCGACAGCGCGAATAAAATTCCATGAGACCGAAACGGACATTTTACTGGGCACGGGTGCTTCAATTTCAGTTTTAGCAGACGAGGTGTTCCCAAAAATTAAAGAGAATGTAACAGTTAAATATATATCTAGATCTGTGACAATTACCACGCTAACGGGGCACAACACAAATTACTCGAAAACGGTAGAATTAAATTTTAAAATTGACAGCCAAAAATTCAAACATATTTTTTTCATAACGAGAGCACAATTTCCACAATCGTACCAAGGGATCTTGGAATACGACTTCATTAAGAAGAATAAAGGGGTTATACTCGTAGATACAGAAAACAGTATTTTAAAAATTGGAAACATAGAGATGTAGCTTAGAAATCAAAATCAAACACCGCGAGATACGCAAATACAGAGTTTAATAGAAAAACCCAACGTTTCCAGAATTAACATGAAAATCAGGTTTATGCCGAATGAAACCAAACAGATGTTGATCGTTCCCGAAAATAAAGTGCAGGAAGGCGCGGATATGTTATTTGAACCTGTACGGAAAAATTATATAAACATGGATTATGGGGTTTATAAAATGACAGAGAAGGGAGTTTGGATAGGGGTACAAAATAACACGGAATCGAAATTTACTTTAAATAAACATATGATTTTGGGGGAGATATCAGAAAATTTTGAAATTCAACCAGGGAAAAATACACCAGAGGAGAAAAATTATAATTGTAAAGAAATGATAAATTTAATTCAGGCAACACCGGAGGTGATAGAACAGAGAAAAAGGATTTGGAACCAACAGATTTTAAATTAGATCATATGAGCGCGGAGAAGAGGAAAGATTTTGAACAATTTGCATCACAGTATGCGGACATATTTTCAAAAAACATTTCGACCGTAGGGACTACGGACCTAATCCAACCCAAAATTGAATTATCTCACAACCACGCGATAAAATCTAGGCCATATGATATACCGTACTCATTACAGAACACGGCGAAAGCGCAATTGAAAGACTTAGAACAAGCAGGAATCATTTCAAGAACCCAGTCAAATTATGCTTGTCCAATGATACTGGTAAGAAAACCGAACGGGGAACATAGACTTTGTCTAGATTTAAGATTGATAAATAACATTTCTACGATTTTTCCTTACAACATCCCAAAAATAAATGATATTATTACGAAATTAGCGGGATTTAAATTTTTTTCAAAATTATATTTTAACAGTGCATTTAACCAAGTTGTTTTAAGCCCAGAAGCACAGAATATTTTTCATTTGTAACGCCATTCCGCAATTTCAAGTATAATAGGATGGTTTCGGACACGTCAGCTCAGCGCCCGTTTTCCAAAATATTATTGATATCATTTTAGCAGACTTAGAAGTTCAAAACATTTTAGCTTACATTGACGATGTGATTGTTCCAGCAGACTCATATGAAGAAATGAAACATAAATTAGAGCTAGTTTTTAACAAATTTAGAGAAAATAACTTAGCGTTAAGCCCTAGCAAATGCGATATTTTCTTGCCGAAAATTAATTATTTAGGATTCGAAATTACAGACAAAGGAATTAGGGCCAACGGCCGTACCGTGCTGAAAACACCGGTTCTCGTTAGATCACCGAAGTCAGGCAGCATCGGGCGCGGTTAGTACTTGGGTGGAAGACCACCTGGGAACCCCGCGTGCTGTTGGCACATTTCGGGCGCGGTAGCCCGATGGTTTGTGCGCTGGATTTGCACGCTGCCACAAAACCGCCGCCGTGTTCGTGCGGAGTACGATCACGTTAAACATGTGGGTCCATAAGTCCTTCCGAGAGGTTGGTGGTAGGGGAAGGAGGGTACGGTCCCTGTGGATGCCTCCCCCACTGGATTCCAGTCTAAATTGGGTGGCACTTCCCGGCCGTCCAAACAGTTACCTTACACCTTTCTGGTAGGTCGGACGGTCTGGGTCTCAACAACAACAACAACAAAGGAATTAGTCCAATGGACAGTAATATTAATAAAATAACATTTTTTCCGGAGCCAAAAGCCTTGAGAAAGCTTAAAAAAAATTTAGGAGTGTGCAATTTTTATCGAAATTCAATTAAAGATAATGCGCAGATTACGGCGGTACTTTCAAACTTAACACAGAAGGACGCAAAATTTAAATGGACTCCAGAGTGTGAGAAGGTTTTCCAGGCATTGCAAAATTGTTTTTTTGAGAAACCAATGTCAATACGACCAGACTTCGAGGAGACATTCTACTTAAACGCCGATGCGAGCTTATTATCGATATATTCTTCTTTGTTACAACTTAGAGGTGGCATTTTTAAGCCAATTGCATACTTCAGCCGCAAATTAAGTCCGCAAGAGAAAAAATACCCGACTGTAAAAATAGAGTTACTCGCGATACACCAAGGGATCCAGTTCTTTAGGAACTTCTTGTACGTGCGAGAATTTTTTTATTGTCTGACCATAAATCGTTAGGTGAAAATTTAAAGATACAGAATCCCCCACCCAGATGCAACGTTGGATTTTAGACATTTCCGAGTACAAATTCAAATTTATTCACATCCCGGGAAAACAAAACGTTTTGGCCGATTTTTTAAGTCACGACGAATTCACGAACCACCGACAGCCAGAAGTATACAAACCGCCCTCACCTCAAGAGAATACTCCGGATGCGGAGCAAGGCAGGAAAGAATTTGGAAATATATCAGGGGGACAGGATGACAGCCGCTCACGGGAGGGAGAGTTCGTTGAAAACGTAAACAAACAAACGGAGGAGCTTAGTGTAAATAGTGTACAGCATGCAGCGCAAGACAGCGAGAATGGATTTGTAAGTGTGGATAATATTTATATTAAAAATGTAGAAGAGTTAACGGAAATACTGACGATAGACGAAATTTTGAGGGAACAGAATAGAGACCCAAAAATTACAGAGATAAAGAAAAATTTGGAAAAAGAAAAACACAAACATAATAGAAACAATGAAGCATTTTATATAGATGAGGAGACGGGGCTTGTAATACATATTGGCAGATGGAAAGATCGACCGTGGCGGGAGAATTTTAAAAGAGCGATAGTAATACCACGCATTTTACAGAAAAACATGTTAGCTATGGCGCATGTCACACATTCCGGTGTAGATAAAAAGTTCAAATTAATAGAAGACAGATATTATTGGGGAGGAATGTATTCAGATACACATAATTATGTACTTTCTTGTGAAAAGTGTAAAAGTCGAAAAGGAAAACAGCTTATAACTAATATGGGTAGAATCCCCATTCCTGAAGGCCTGTTACATAGTGTTTCGATAGATATATGTGGTCTGTTTAGGGTAAGTGTTAATAACAATAGATACGTGCTAACTATGATTTGCCAATTCACTAAATACTTAACAGTCTTTCCTATACCAGACATCTGAGCAGAAACAGTGACGGAAAAATTGTTACAGTCGTTTGTGTCGAATGGACAACCCTTTTCTATCAGAAGCAATCGCGGAACACAATTTACTTCAAAATTTTATAAATGTATGATGGAGAAATTACAAGTTGTTGCAAAATTAACGCCGGTTCGAAGTCCCTGGTGTAATGGAACTATAGAACGATGTCATCATGCACTTAAAAATACACTGTACTCACTCACCAACAATTCACCTTTATGGGACACTGCAGTTCAGATACACGTTATGACGTATAATGCAACCGTACACTCATCGACAGGCGAAAAGCCAAATTTTCTTTTTTTACGGACGGGACGTTCCAATTTTATTCGAGACACAACCATAAAAAGAGCAACAACAGGATATATCATATGAGGGGTACATAGCAAACAAAATAACAACAATACAAATGGCATTCAAGGCGGTAAACCAAATTTAGAACGCGCGAAAGAAAACCAAGAACAACAGTTTAAAAAAAAATGCAAAATTTAGAGATAGGAAATAAAGTATTTTTAGAAGGCCAAAACGCGTTCGGATCAGCTAAATTTTCGGGACCTTACCACGTGGTAAAAAAAATAAATAAATTTTTATACGACATTCAAAAAATTGGAAAACCTTTTGAAAAAACACAGCGGATACACATTAATGGATTAAGACAACTTTTGGAAAGAAAAGAACATCTCATACATTCACAGAATAAAGAAAAAAATCACGAAATATACATCTCCACTTCTTCCAACACCGAATATAAATAGAGTCCGGGAGACGAGAACGCAAAACGAAACAGAACCACCGGTCCCTTTTTTCTTACACGGAGAAGAACAGATAATATCGGTTGTAAACAGAGATGCTACGGTGCACGAAAGCCCTTTTACAAAAATTCCCCATCCGCCTCACATAGGACATAGCGAATAGAGTTTCGTCCAGAACAGAGCACCAGGCGCGAAGCGCCTTTAATCTCCAATCTCTAGGTGTGGTTCTTATCTTCATACTGTGACATTACTTCATTGGCCCATAGTTGGAGGTTCGATGTTTTTGATTTACTGTTTTTATTATTTGACCTAGCTCCTAGTGTGGCAGTTTGTTGCACATTTAGAGTTTAAGCAGTTTGGGGGGTTGATGCAGATCTGAGAGTTACCTAGCATTTTAGCAGTTTAGGATTTAAGACATTTTGTAGAAAAGCAAAGATCGCGAGTTTTATTTAATATCAACTGATTAAGTTAGGACGTTCCTAGTACCGAATATCAAAGTTAAGTACTGAGTGAGGTCTCTTACGAGATTTAGCCTTGCGATGATCATAGTCATGCAGATTAAATAATAGTCCATTTGGGACAGATGGCAGATTTTTGTAGAATTTAAGCGCTAGCTTTTTAATTTGGGCTCTAACAGTTTTTATTTTGAAGTCTTTCCTAATTACCGAGTTTCTTAAGTATCTAGGGGCTTTCCTTATAATCCTTAGGGTTTTGTTTTGTCTTGTCTCTAATAAGTCTATGGTAGTTTTACAGGCATATCCCCATACGGGTGCTGCATACAGCATTCCCGGGCGGATGACCGATTTATAAATTAGGAGTTTATTTTGATAACTTAGATTTCCGTTTCCTATCATTGGGTATAAGGCTCCTATTGTTATATACGCGTTTTTGATTATGTTCGTTACGTGCAGTTTCCAAGTTAGGTGGGAATCTATCGTTACACCTAGGTATTTAGTAGATTTTCCGCTTTTAGGGCATGGTTGTTTATGTACAGAGGCGGCGGAGGTTTGCGTTTTCTAGAGAAATAAATCCAATGACATTTATTGGGGTTTAATTTTATTCGCCATTTTTCCAGCCATGTTTGGAGTATGTCTAAGTGTTGTTGTAGCTGTCTGTGCATTACTGAGACGTAAGAGTGTTTTGCAAGTATCGCGCTGTCGTCTGCATAGAGTGCCAGCTCAGTGTCTGGGGTCCTGGGGATGTCATTTAGATATATGTTAAAGAGTGTCGGGCCTAGGATGGATCCTTGCGGTACACTACTTTTAATGAGCTTGGGTGTAGATAAGTTATTTTTTACTCTGACTTGAAAGTGTCTGTTATTTAGGTATGAAATTAAAAGTTTGACAAGTGCGTCAGGGACTTTTAGAGTGATCAATTTGTAAGCTAATCCACAGTGCCACACTTTATCAAAGGCCTTTTGGATGTCAAGAAAAATCGCTGCTGTGGGTGTCTTATTATTAAAACCAGAAGAAATGTACTCTACCACTCTCAGCAATTGATGAGTGATGGAGTGTTTTGGCCGAAATCCAAACTGCTCCGGAATGATAATGTCATTCTCACTAAGGTGCGTGTTCAGTCTCTTAAGAATTATTTTCTCAGTAATTTTACTAAGTGTCGGTAACAAACTGATTGGTCTGTAGTTGGCTGGAATTGAGGCATCTTCACCAGGTTTATGGACCGCTATAATTATCGCTTCCTTCCATTCTTTAGGGAAATAATTTAGTTCTAGTATTTTATTTATTAAGATGGTCAAGTAAAATATTATATTTAAAGGTAGGTTTTTTACCGCGATATTCCTGATTTTGTCGTGCCCTGGGCTTTTACGGTTTTTACGGACATAGCGAGTCCGAGAGACAGTCAACACACAGCCTGGAAATCGAAATTCCCCCCGCTCCATCTTGACCTTCGTGAGAGACAGCCAACGCTTAGCAACGAGAACGAAACGCTCCTCCCTCCCCACCTTGACCAGCAAACGGAGACTTTTTCACCGTATCATCCTCCATCCCTTGAACGTCAGGACTGCGAACAGGAGAAGACATCGTTTCAGAAGCATCGGGACGGGCAAGACAAAATTTTGACACGAACGCATTTGTACGCGCTCAGAAGCAGAACAAAGCGAGTTTGAGTCACATTTTAAAACGGTATAGGAAGAATAACTAATGGTGGATAGAATATATAGGATGATACTTATACAAAAAGGGAGAAGGTAAAGTTTAAAATATTTTGGAGAATAATTTTCGTGTATAAATTGGAAAAAGATACAGAGACACTGGTTTTGGCCTAAAAAGAGGGAACATAGGTTATTGTGGAAAAGGGATTTGTAGAACAAATTTTTTATTCTAAGTTGAGGATGGATTTTGAGAAGAAAAAATGTAAATATAGTTTGGAAGCTGAATCGATTAAGTAGAGAAAGAATGTAAATATAATTTGAAATTTTAATTGAGTAAGTAGAGAAAGTATGTAAACATAATTTGAAATATGAATTGAATTTAGAGAAAATTTGTAAATATAATTTGAAATTTCAATTGATTAAATGGAGAATTGATATATATATATATATAATAAAAATTTAGAAAACATTTGAGAATTGGTGTATTTAGAAAAACTTGTAACTTAGAAATTACTTGAGAATGGGTGTATATAAAAATTTAGGAAGTACTCGACATTTGGTGTATAAAAATTTAGAAAACATTTGAGAATAGGTGTATATAACGTTAAGTATTCAAATTTTTCATCTGTAAAAGTTTGTTTTACTGTTGTTAAAAACTTATCATTATATTTTGAAAGAGGAAAAAATGTAGCTTCTCTGAATATTATACGGGGTGTTACAAAAACATTGAAACGCACTTTAATTCTTTACCTGTTGGAGATAAGTGGGCAATGTAAAAATGTTGAAAGCAATGCAAAAATGTTGAAAGTAAGGTAGTCCCATTAACTTTCAAAAAGTTACACTTTTTAAAGTTTTATATGATCCCCTTAGACAAATTTGCAAATAGATATTCGTAAACTTCTTTTTAGGACCATCAATTTAAATATTTTAATAGAATGAATAACAATGACATTTAGATTACTTTAGGAATTTGCACGTTGTTGTGAATTTTAAGTTTCTTTATAATGTATATTTCATATGAAGAACAAGTATACTGCAAGTACATAATGAAATTGGAAGTGCTATTCATTAAATGAAGAGTTTAATTCCAAATGGGCCTAAATCACTTTCGCTTGGGAATCATGTTGTGGCACCCAGGGACGCAAGTACCTGACTCAAAAAAGTCGGAAAATTTGGCAATCACTCGGAAAAGAAATCGGAATAAGTGTGAGTTTTGTTCACAATAAATTTCACTTCAAAAACTTATATTTTACTTTAATTTCTAAATGTTCACTACAAAATCACCGATTCTCTTGTGAAACAAAATCCTTGAAGTCCATGTTGAAGTAAAGCCATCTGATGAACGTTGGGCAAATGGTTTCTTTGCGGTGTCATAAATCTCATTTAAATACATTTGAGCCACCTGGAAGGGCGATGACAACGAGGGCAGGAAGTCCCCAATCTTTTTCGGCCTTTTACTTGAGGAAATTCGGAGAAGCAGGCCTTGCACCCGGAGGGTGCAGATCATTTGTAGTACCCATATGTGGGGACAAAACCATGCAAGAGCAATTAGGTTTGGTAAGAGTTCTTCGGAAAAAATCACTTTCTTCGCTGTGCAATCGGCAAAACAGCAGGAGAAAAATACTAAAACACATTGTCCAGGGATTTGGAAAGTAAACCCAGTATGCATTCCCTTAAAAGTGTCTTTAATTGGGCAAGTAATTTATGACGCTCAGAAAATGTGAATGTATTTCCTGTATAATTCTGAAAAGCATGGAATCTTCATTCAGCCCAAATTGCTTCAATTTTTCGCAGAGCTGGGTTGGGACCGCGTAAAGTAAGGTAGTATTTATAAATTATTTAAAGGCATTCATAAGAATTGTTTATATACGTTTCTCATAATGATTATTATTTATTTTTATTCCTTTTTTAAATTTTGTTATAATATTTTTGTGCTTTTAAAGGTATCATTTAACAATTCATACGTCATTTAAATAAATTTTCTGCGATAAAATAAAATCACAAATTGTGAATGAAACACTAAACTATACAAAAGATCAGCAGTGGTTCCAATACGGGTCAGAACGGGCTGAAAATTTAGATTTTTTCCCTGTCTGGCACGACTGTACCAGTGCTTAAACCCTGCCCAAAGACCATTGAGTCTCGGCTTGATCCGGCCCGAAATAATTTATATTCATATATGTTAAAAATATGAATGTGTTGAAGACCCAGACCGTCCGACTCATCCTGAGGACTTGAGCAGCTATTTGGACGGCCGGGAAAGAGTGAAATTTTTCTACGAAGAATTGAGGTAATTTTTTTTTAAACATTTATCTATATATAGGTGAAATAAAGACTGTTATTTCATGTATTCAATTAAAATTCATTTGAACAATTTTTAAAATTAAATATCTTCGGCCTGGCGAAATAAATATATTCGGCCCCAGAAAAATTTTCAAAATATGTTCGGCCATTTTTAAAAGCAAAGTTCGAGCCCGGCCCGAAACAGCGTTATAAAATTTCGGCACGACCCGAGTCGAAATGATTTCGCCTGAATAGCATTTTTCTATGTAGATATTATATCTTTTTTAACAATTTTAAAATAATTTTAAATAATTAAATAGCAAAATTAGAGCAATTTTTTCAAAATTGTTCAAAATATTAAGACATCGAAATTAGAACCACTTTTTCAATTTTTTCAATTATTAAAATATCGAAATTAGGACCACATTTACAAAATATTAAAATATCGAAATTGTTGCTACTATATTTCAAAAACTAAGAACCTATCCAAAATCCAATTGTACACTCCTATATGGTTTTCAAAGGGCTACAAATTACCTAATATTGCTCATATCTGCCACTTTTCGTTTTCGAGAAATAAGCATTTATAAACTTGAAAAACAGGAAAATTTCAATCTTTTTAAACTTGATAAGACGATTCCTCGAAAATTGCATTAGATCTATAAAAACCCATTACTAAGCTAGAACTTGGATTTCCTACTAAACATTCTTATCGCTTATGGTTTATCTTTCATAATTTAGAAAATAGTTCGAGTGAAAGCAAGGAGACTAAAATTCTCTACGACAAAAACTTTTTAGTTTTTCGAAAAAAAATGCCAATATTCTAAAATATTGAAATTATCTCTATATATATACATAAAAGGTACTATATTTCCAACAAAACAAGTAAAAGTTGGTGATATTTTTATCTGTTAGGTTCGGAGATATAAGCGCCCAAAGTGTTTATATTTTTCGTAACGCCCGGATGTCTACTAGAGACTCCCCAACCATACATGTTATTCATATTAAAATCTATAAAATCTATGCAATTTGTCCTTTCATACTGTGATTATTTTTCGGGAGAATATTATATATCAAATTGATGAGGGCGAAAAAATTTAATACTTTTTATTTTTGCTTGTTTTTCTTTATGATGATGTATTTCCTTTTTTAAATTGAAAGAAAAATAATTTGCCTAAACTTATGTGTGAAAGCGGGTTTAATATATTAATACATATTTGCAACTAATTATTTAAACCAATTCATTAAATAAAAAAGTTAGGCTTCGTAACCCTGAAAGATGCTACGAATGTATAAAACGCAGAACTCGGGAGAAAAAATTCTAGGGATGATATCAACAAGTTATTTCTACAAATATAAGTATTGAATAACATTGTGTTTGACTTATGGCTGCATATGCGGCAAAAATTAAAATTGGAAAAATTTGAAAAATTGCAAGTTTGATTAATTAACTTAAAATGTTATTAATTTTATAACTTAAATAAAGTTACTCTTAAATTGCAGTAAATTTTTAAGTTATAAATACTAACAGAAACCACCAAAGAGAGGCGTTCCAAAACATAGGATAGTCCCATTGCAGATTCCGACATAGATTCTAAAGTTATCCTAGTTTGGGGAACGTCCCCTATAGGCGAGTTCTGTAACCATTAACGCTTGGTTTTGGTCATAGTCCACAGATAAATTGTGTAGCATGGCCTCACTTTTTGTGAAATTTAATGCCGACTGCGTGATAAGACTGAATTTCTAAAAAGTTCACAAATTTGTAGAATATAGCAAGTTTTCGTGTTGCCATTCCGCATTAGGTATTACTTGCAGAGAACTAAAAATCTGATGTGGGCAGCACATGACTTTCCCTACAGACTTATATTAACGTTCTCTTTATTTTAATTAAATTTATTTCACTTTTAATTCAATTTTCTTTCTCATTCGGTAACCGGACTTATTTTCAAAGGTGGCCTAGAGAAAGTACGAAAAACTAAAATATCTCGAGAACGGCTAGTCCTAGAGTAATGGGGTTGGTCTTATTCTTTTCGTCGTTAAAAATTACGTATTGAACAAACATTTAATGGATATATTTGAGTATATCTAGTTCTTTAGTTTAGATTTTGATGATTTTTGCGGGCCATTTTGCAAAAAAAGGCAGGTTATTTATTTCCGAATCTTACCAAAATCTAATCAGCACCAGAGTAACCCACAAGTGACTTTTTTAGCGAATTTTGTGAAATTTGGTCCATTAGTTTTTCAGTTAAAGTGGATACAAGCTTTTGCGGGCCATTTCGCAAAAAATAAGGCGGGTTCTTTTACCCTGAATCGTACCCAAAACTAATCAGCACCAGATTCGCCCACAAGTGACTTACCTACCAAATTTTATGAAATTTGGTCAATTACTTTTTTAGTTAAAGTGGATACAAAATCTGCACAGACAGACACACAGACAGACACACACACAGACGTCACGCTAAAAATGGTTTTTTCGTAATCTAGAGGTCTTGAAACGTGTAGATCCGTCGAAAACTCGATTTGCGACATGATTCCAATACTTTCCCTATACATTACCATGTATTGCAGGGAAAGTAAAAAGTGCAAAAACGATCTACAGATTTTCAATGGGGACGCAATCCTTATAGAATATAATTGGTTGATATATTTCCAGAAAAAATGAACAATATTTACATGTTTGTATTTAAACTATTTGTGATTAAGGAATTTCAAGTATTTACAAACATATTTAAATGCGGTCGTCATTCGTATGAAATTTTATATCTTCTGATTTGAAATAAAAATGTTTTATTAATTTCGTCGTATAAATCAAATGCATGGTAATATGTATGTAGAAAATTGAATAAATATTACAATAGTGTCGAAAATCAAAATTCAGTTTTATCCCAGCTCGCATAGTCTTGACATGTTGCGTGTATTAGGTTCTTTTTTGACTATCTGATCAGTAAAACAAATAAAGTACAATTTCCATTATAAAATCCTTCACGAAAGATAACTTTCTCTTAGCAGCAGGACTCTGTTATGCTATCTTTGCCTTATAAAATCTTTTTCATCTCCTTCCCCCCAAAATGTTCTTTATAATCTTTTTAAGTAATCTATTATAGTACAAATTGCGACGAAATTTATTTATAAAAATATTTAATTCCGAAAGAAAGTATTATTTTACAAGTTTTATTTCTACCGTATTTAAATTTCAATGTATTTTTTCAAAATTAATACATTTCCTTAATTTTTAAAGTTAAGGTGTTTCCCTTTCTTAAATTACTGTAATTAAACCTTTTTAGAACAATAATTATCATATTAGAAAATTTTCTCCCGTCAATATCACCACAGAAAAAGCACTTGTGCTTTGCATTTTTTTTAAAGTTTCTTTTATTAAATATATGATTTAAAATCTATTACATTCTACAAATTTTTACTAGAAAGTTAAGAAATTTAAAGTTAATTTCAAGAGTTTTCAAATACAATAAGTAAAAGAAAAAAATATAATTATGTCAGATAAGCTCTCAGGAAAAATGCCTTTCCAGAGAAATTTCTAAAAGAAAATAGATAACATTTCAGGTTACATGCTTGTCTTATAATACTATAATGACTAGCACCAAAATATATTGTAGCAAAATTGAACTAGCAAACATAAGCGGTTTTAGTGATAGAGCATTAAGTCATGCAAGTTTTTCTTTAAAATGCATTCTTCTATACTGCACAAGAACTTACAAATGTTTTAGTTTTGAAAAAGAATAAGAATTATATTATATTTTAAATCTGGACCTGGTGACAAAATCAGACTCTGTGCATTGTCTGACTGTGTGTAGCAGAATTTATAATTAGATTACGCTTCTATACTGTAAAAGCAACTAATTTATTGGTTTTCCTATTGGTAGCCGAGACTATTGTTTGATAATTCCATTATAGTAAGACTAATCTAGACGAAAATAGAATTCAGTTTCTATTGCAAATAACAGTGATAGTCTACTGTGCGGCCGCACATGCTACACGGGCGTAATATGCCCTTTATAAACACCTAAACGATTCATTGCGATGTCGGTTTGCATATGTGGGCGCGCATTTAATCTGCATGTACAAACCGCACGCCGCTTAAACACGCTTTTTCTCGTTGCGCTGCGACACCTTTAGGATTGAACAAAAAGCAAGGAGGTAAAAATCGGGATTATGATTGTAGTTATCCCGTTTAAATGATTTTTTCACAATGCTTTTAATGGCAAATAATTGTATTTTGAAAAATATAAATAATATCTTTAAAATTCAAGAAATAAGAAAATTTCTCAATTTAAATCACTTTATGTCTTTCGTCTGCTGCACTTTCGTGAAATAAATGCCGAAAAGTAAAATTAGATAATTAAATACTATCTCCGAATATTTTCGTGCTATAGAAGATATTTATCGAGCGAATTCTTATAAAAATAAAATAATTGCTCATTTAAAAAAATCAAAATGATATCTGTAAAATTCTGGAACTTAGAATTTTTTATTTTATCACCCATATTGTGTCGCGCTAATTGTCTATAAACAACTGCTATTCTTCAAACAATAATCTGTTGGCAGCTTTATGTTCTGAATATTTAAAGGAATGGATTTAGAAACAACGAAATTTCGATTTTAAATATTCATAACCTTTAAACTAATTGAAATTTAAAAGAAAAATAATCCCGGCGAGGTGCGTATTTGCATAAGCTAAGATTGCATAAGCTAAGATGCCAACTAACTCTATACAGATCTTCAAAACTGTTGAAAGCTTGAATTTTCTGCTAAGCGTTACACACACATAGAAATAGACATCTTTTTAAAAATACTAAATAATAATAATGCAACATTTACTCGACCGTTCGATATTAAATTGTGTATAAATTAGAATGTTACACTAAAATGGTGACAATGTCGAAATGTTTTTATAAACCTTTTATTAATCGAAAAAATATGTTAAATAGTTGAGCGTCCAATAAATAAAAATTTCCATTAGTTATAATTTTACTGCTGTACATTTTGTAGACACATTTTATATATTATATTTTTATTAATAAATAATCATTAATTTATTTATAATTACTATTACTTTATTTTTAAATTAAAATATTTCTTTCTTGTTCAAATAAAAATCCCCCAAAATATCATTTAAAATTAAACAGCGTTATTTCAAAATACTAAACTAAAGTTGATAGTTGCGAAATATTGTATTCAGATATTTTGTGGTCATTATTTGGTATTTTAATAGTCACAACCTTTCTACTAGAGCTGCCACTATAAGTAGGAAACAAAAAAGTAATGAAATGATCTTGCATATTAAATATCCATGAAGAAGCCAGTAAAATAGATCAAAATAATGAATAACATAATTTTTTGCTTTTGAAAGTCAGCTGTCCATAAAATATGGTGATACTATGCTTTATATTACTTCATTCATTTCTGATTCTGTTTGCGCCACTTAATATGCACTTGCTTCCAGTAATAAATTACTTATACTGAAAATTTTGGTGTTCAATTAAAAAAAAAATGTTTTTATATTTTGTGGACTTCCCATCTCTGCAATTGGTTTATTTAATCTTACGTTCTTTCGAATTATTTATATCTCAAAGACTTTGATCGAAGTTGAAATTTTTTTTTAAACCAGCAAAGTTCTGCGCACTTCGAGCGCTAAGCTCGGCTAAGTACACCACGGCCATACATCAGAACAGGAACCGGCAGACATCAACTGTCACCGATCATCCCACCCGCGCCTAATATCCACAGTCACAAACGAGTCATACACCTCCCTATTCAATATTAATATCTCTTATAGGATAATATCTCTCTATAAAAACATATATATTATACCAACTCGTAACATAACGCACGGGTTCCTTTCTCTAGAAGAATGTTCAGGCATGTGCAATCTATCGGGGAGAAACCGCAGTCCTATGCATCTCATTAAGGGCGATGCATTTGTTGCTTTGATGCGTTTTCTTAAAAAAAATGTAGTAATTAAAAAAAATGTTAGAATGCGAAGATAAATACAACTTTCTGTAGAATTCAAACTGCAGAATTAAGCTAAACTTCCTGTTTTAGATGCGACGAAATAAGTATCAGATAACCTAAAAAACATGTAATTTCAATGTATTTAAGAATATGTGTATAGCCACATGTAGGTAAGTTTTCTGGTGGACTATTTGGAATTTCTTTTTTTTTTACGTCCGTGTCTGGACAATTTTTTGAAAACAAATATCGAGGAAATGAAACAACGGCATCCCCTTATGAGCACTGCGAATCATGTCATGTTAATTTCCTCTGAACAGTGTATATATGCATGCTATTATACACATCCCGTGTTTTACAAAGCTAATTCTTGGCCTAGAAACGCGTTTTTTCTTCTTTTTTGAGGAAATTGTTTGGAAATGTGCAAAGTGCATTCGGAAATTAGAAAAAAGTAATAAAGTTTTAATAATTTATAAAAACCTAACAAAAGACCCAATTTTATCAAAAGAAAGATGCATGTTCCGAAATTTACACAACCAATTATTGGTATAGAAACTCACGGGTTTTTAAGTACTAGGCAATCATCTGGGAATGTGTCAAGTGCATTCGAAGAAAAATCCCAAAATGTACAAAATTTAATACTTTTCCAAATATATTTAAAATTCTAATTTTTGCCCTAGAAACTTGCCTTGTTTCAACTGGTAGCTAAAAATCTGGGCATTTGCATAACACATCCGATAATTAAACAAATGTACAATTATTTATAAAACAAAACCCTCAAAACCAAAAGTTTGGTTTTGAGATATTTTCTTTTTTTAAATTGGGGTATGATTTGGACATATACATCAAACATTCGAAAATGAAAACAAATAATTGCTGTGTAGACTTTGAACTGCATAAAGGTCACTAGAACAGCAATGCACTCGCCCAAAAACAAAAGTTAACTCACTTGTTTGTAAAGTCGGAAATTTTCAATATTAGTCGGAAAAATTTCCTTCACACACCCCCAGACAAGATTGCCCACTTACGTCCCTGGTGGCACCTGCATTACAGCTCCTAGTAAGTGACTTTAGATAGGTAACAGTAAGTGGCAATATTGCACTATATCATACAAGACATACGAGTGAAAGTGATTTAGGCCCTTTCGGAATTAAACTCTTCAAATGTTCAATGGCCTTGCAATATGATAGAACTTTCGTAATGTGATACGAGAAAATGAAAAAAAATAAACTCTGTTACAAATGAATGTGCAAAATTTTCAGATTATATTCATCGAACATAACAAAATGTTTACATTATTTGAATGGCAGCATATATCGAATATATATATTTGGATACATAAATTGGATGCACATTGTTTTTTCATGTGCAATTGTCCATCCGGTTGTTTTGAGACCAGATATAAATTACCATTTTTAAATACATTTTAAGTTTTAACATTTAAATTTTTTAAAAGCATACAAAAATAACAAAATAAGAAAGAATACGTGACCTCATTTATAAGGAGAAAACGGCAAGATGAATATACACAAAATTCATTTTCAAGTAAGCTGTGACAGTACCTCTGCTTTAGAGTGGGAAGAAATTTTGTTAACCATTACACATTAAAATTTATAAAAATACATCTTAAGCTGATGTTCTGATTTTCAATATATCGTATCAAAAGAAAATTTAATATGTTATTTTATAAAAATATTAAAATATGTAAGTGCATATTTTAATTGGAATTCATTTGTGTTTGCAATCCTTGATTTAAATCTATAAAGGGTTCAAAATTAGTGGATGTTAAATTTTGTACCTATATATTTTACTTTGATGATTTCAATATTCGTCAGAACCTATCGTTGTTTCGTCATTTATGAAGCGCCTGGCATGTTGTGCCGTATCTTCAATGTGTGCGTTGAGTATCTTGAAGCTTTGACATCAGTTGGCTGGATTGCAGGTGTGCAGATAGAGTCCATAGGGACCACCCACAGTGGGCGGAGCAACGGGATCTGTTTTTCCTGTTGGTCAAGAGACCTGGAGCACAATTCCGAAAAAAAGTTTGAAGTTTTACTTTGATGGAGATTTTAGATACCTAACTGTTCTGCCTTTCTTCGCAGGTATGATGCAAATTCCATTTGATCCATTTATTCTTCCTTCTAACAATCTAACTAATTCATATCATGGATTACATGCACCCATGCAGCACAGCAAGTCAAAGGTAGGTCTGCTAATAAAAGATGATTTATTTTGTGAGTTGAATAATGAAAACAAAATAAATAATTTGGATATTGCACCCAGATAAGACATTTTGGTAACTGGGGAAAATTGGTTGGCTGCCATTGTTGCGTGACTTTATGCTTTTGTTTTCTAACCCTGCATATATAATGCATTTATTTACGTTATGTTGAAAAAGGCTTATTTACCATTTCCCAAATGATAACAAGTGTAACCATAATTACATTGTTTAAAATATGAAAGTAAAGGAAAACTTACTCTATCCTATCAAAAATATCCATGGAGTTAGATAGGAAGTCCCTTTGCTTCCATAACGATATATCAAATACTAATTATTTTATTCAAGTTTTTGCTCAACAATGAAATTATATATCATTTGATCTAAAGTTAATTTAATTTAAATAAATGTATGGTTTATGTTTGATTAGAGGGTCGTATAACAATGAATCCACATACGTCTGGTGATATTAAAAATGCAAGAGCGATACTGATTGTGAGACAAAAAAACTAAATACTGGGGAATATTAATGTTTAAAAATGACTCAAGCTCCAGAGATTGTGTAGTAAGTTACTAATACAGATAGTGAGCATTAAAAGACACTAGATCGTAGATGCTCTGAATGGATACATCTAGTGAATAAAATTTTCCGACAGCTGTTCAAAACATTGCCTTTTTATTCTACAACATAACCCGTGATTAATATATGGCACAGTATGCTTTTCAATTTAAGTTAAAAAGCGTAAACTTTTCTAGTTTTATAATTTGATTATATAATCATTGATTTACTAGTAACCAACTCCGTACTGTTTATTTTGTTTCATAAATCTAAAATTTAAGAAAAAAAAACCATCAAATTAAAATCACTAAATTCAGTAGTAGATACCTGTAGGTTAATTTCGTTTGTGACAGACATGACATCAGATGTGTAATGTAGTACATTTGACATAGAAGATAATATTTCTAGGAAAATAAATTTTATTCACAATATGTATATCTATATCACAGCTATTTCTTAGGGAAGTTTCAAAATCTCAATTTGTCTACTTATTTAATATAAAATTAAAAACCCATCTTGACAGACATGACATAAAACCGACATGAGATTTCAGTGACCATGAAGTTGCATCAAAACTCTCTGAATTGGCAAGAGATTGTTTTGTGGAAACATTTTTTTCCATATAATAAAGTTTCCAACTATACCATGCTGATTTTCAAAAACATTAAAATATAACTTTTCTGTGAGTAATCTGCATCCATCATAAGGATCTTCACTTCAAATTTCGTTTATTTTAGCTTTTATATCCAGGATCTAGCTGCAAAAAATAAGATTTGTAATGTTGATTCATGGCGTTCTAGCTGTTGCTTGTACAAAGCAGTAGTCTGCTCAAATGGTTGCTACGGGAACGTGACGTAGGTGAAACCTCCCTATTCATGAGTTTGAGTGATAATCCACTCATTCCGGATTTCTATTGCATATCGATGATCTGTATATAAGCTAGTTGATGCATATCCAATTTATTTTTTCTCTATGTATTTGGCAGAGCTTTTCTGGATTATTACGAAATTCCTAATGGCAACAAAATTCAAATCATGTTGTGTTTGTAATTTTAGAAGATTTTAAAGAAATGTTTATTATTTCATTATAGCTGTATTGCTGAAATAAATTAAAAATGTCCCAACGTATGTATAACAGTTAATTTTTGATTGTGTTTCTTTAATTATACGCTATTTATTTTAAAATTTATGGTAGGAATAAATGGGGACCTGGATGTAAAATGTTCAAAGTCAGTTTTATAGTTTGCATTGTATAATTGTAAAACCTATAGAAATTTCAAAATAGTGGGAAGAGATATCTCTTTAATTTTTCTTCTTTTACATTGACGTAGTATTTTTGTTTGAAAGTAGAGAAGTAATATGTAGTATATTGCAGGTTTAGTAATCTTTTTTAATTTGCTAGTATTAAAATTGTATTAAACTTGCTGCTGTAAAATAAAGAAATAATATGTAGTATATTGCAGTTTCAGTAAATCTGCTTCATTTGCTAGTGTTAACATTGTATTAAACTTTCTGCAGTTTTATACATTTCTATCTTAATTTGTACTAAAATTGTTATGTAACTAATTCTTGTCATAATCTGTTGCCATCTTGCGGTTACAAAATAGTAAGCATTAAGGTAGAATTAATTGAAATTGTCACCTAAGCCTTTTGCACTAAGTCAGTCGCTGCTGCCATTTTGAGTTGTTATCCACTGAACATGGACTTTGAAACGGTATAGGGATGAGGGGCAGTGGCAAAATTGGTGACAATTGAAATTGTATCTTTCCCACGGCTTCGTACTGAATGAATTCGCTACAGTCTTGGAATGGGTTGAACGTCAATCCACTGTTGGTCTAGTTCTTCCTTGTGCCTCTCCACCTATTCTTTGCTCACATATATAACCTTGGTTACTTTAGTAGACGATGAGGCACAATCCGTGAATATTTTCGCTTCATTGGGTGATGGCACCCATCTCTTAGCTTTAATCCCTCAATGTATTAGTCTCTTGATTGTCCCTCCTATGCCATCCACAGCCCCCTTTCCGTGTGAAGAGGCGAAAAAGTGTCAGCTTACAAGAAAATTGTAGTGTGTTATGTTCTGTAGCATAAAACTATTCTTAAATTGGCTAGAGGCACCGTCTGAGAAAATTTCTATATCGGAGCCCTGAATGTCATACCCATTTCTTTGGATTTCACCGAATATGACATTGTTGAATGTGTGCAGTGCATATTTATCATGATCCATATAGTTGGACACTGTGTGTTGTCTTCTCTAATGCATCTGCTGGCAACCAGTACACTATTGTATACAGAGTGCATTGGTTATTATTCCAGTGCACAATCTGTATTTCATCTTGCTCCTGGGAAGTGAAGTTCTCGCTGAAATCTATTTGCAATAATGCTTTCTGTGGGTCATCACGCATCTTTTTAAGCCATTTACTTGGATTTTTTTTTTTTTTTCAAACGAATGAAGCAAAAACTTCCTAAGCGACAGTCGAATAAGGGAAGTAACCTCATTAAGGTCCCCTTCACTGCATAACTTCGCAGCTCGACCAGAAACATCCTTTCCCCATTGAAACCATTTTAAAAGTACAGTTTCATCGTCTTGCAAATCAAGATGTTCTGCGACCCACTGATCAAACAACTTCGTGTCCTTGCAAGATGGGCATTCGTTTTTTATGCATTCTTTATTGCTGGGGTCACAAATAGCAAACTCTACTAATATCTTGTGATTCTGTGGCAATGCATTATGGGCAGGTAGAAATAAGTTTAGATTTTTGTGTTGTGGACAGATGTACACATCTGCGGGAATTTCACTAACAGGCAAAATTTCTTGAGGACGAAGAGCACAGAAAGATGCCATGCAAATGTTTTCTTCTATATGCCGTTCACAGAACATTGCGTAGGCTTCGCTTAAGTTGTTTAGCATATATTTCTTTTGTTTGGTTTCCTTTTTCCCTTCTGGAGACTTGATAGTTATGGAATCTTTCTTATCAGGTGTGTTATGGGATATATCTTCAGAGTGAAAAAACTGCAAAACAGTAGATCTTGTGGCATCCAATAACCCTTTTCTTCCTTTAGGTGATTTTTCACAGGAGATAGCTTAATTCCTGAAGTACTAATCAGTTCTTTCAAAACAACTAAACGCTTCCTGGGGCTATACGGGAGATATTTTTGCACCTTACTCATTGCTGTTCGCAAGGTGTCGAAAGCCCAGACCTCACAGCCAACCCAGAGGTTTACGGCAGTTAAATGTGTGGCCGAGAGAAAATTTTAGAGCGGAGACCGACTTCCACAATCACCCACGAGCTTTCCAGAGTGTACCAGTTGTTTATTGAATTATTTAAAAGGTTACAGTAGATACATTCTCAGTCACAAACAGGGGTGACAGAAAGACAAACAGACATACAGTTCACACAAAAAACCACACACAAAACCAAAAAGAATACAAGGTAAGCACAGTAAGAACAAATGTAAATAGGATCTTAATAAATTTTAAAGCATTTTGTTTGCAAGGTGCGTGGCGACTTGTAAGAATTTGCATTACTCTAACTAGCCGCGCTAATTTATTCGCTTTGAGTTTTGCTCTGTATGTTTGCTTTTTTAAACATTCTTTTTTTCGCTTCTCTAATCGTTCTGTTTCTCTTGAAGTAGCCTTGTTTTTCACCTTCTTTCATTCTCTATCTTTTAGCTTAACTTCTTTTTGTTGGGATGTTAGTTTGGCTTTCCAAGCATCTTTATATCTTTTGCGATCCGCACTAGTGATTTCCTTCTTCGAAGGATTAGGCATTGTTTCTATTTTAAATGTCCTTAAATGTGTAATAAAATAATTAAAAACACTTGCTTTACTTTGTTTTCTAAAAAAAACTAAGTTATTCAGTTTTTATTCCATGAAGATACAAAATAAACTCAGTGCTCTCAGAAAAGACCGTAAACAAACGGCGGCCATATTATTTTTCCGGTAAAGACAACTTTTTGTATAGTTGTCAGATCTATGTGCGGATCAATAAAAAATATGTAATAACATTGGAACAAACAACCTTGCTTTAGTCATCGTTTTTCATCAAATTATGTTAATTGGTTTGGGCCACAGGTTTATAAGTTGTGTAAAACGTTTTCCCGGAAGAGACATTTTATTTTAAAATAATCTTTAAATAAAAATTATTATTATATACTCGTAACACTAATAGTTTTCAGTGAAATTAAATAGTTTACTCATATAATTCCATGAAAATAATATATAATATGGTATTTAAATTATAATATCCTTTAAAAAAAATTATCCAATACATATTAAATTTCACGTAAATAGGCACCAACATTCATTGTCTTGTTAAAACTCATACAACCTGACAGTTATTAAGTATAGAGAAAACATGATTACAGATTCTTAAACTTCAAAGCCTTATCTTTAAAATGATTTATAACTTGTTGGCATAGTGACACTTTTAAGATTTGACCAAAAGTATCTTGAATTTATGGACAAGCCCGTTTATAACAAAATTTGTTATAAAATCTATTAAAGATTCAGTTTAATTTAATGATTAAAACTGTAAAAGTCATCTGTTGTGAGATTGTCATAATTATTTATTAACATGTTTTCATCTAACAGTTTCTATAATTGTTCGAAAAAAGAATGTGAAAGGTAAAACTACTCATGAAGTTTTATCAAAGGAAACCGCTTTGCCTGACATTTCAAAGTATCTTGTAAAGAAAGCAGACTTAAGTGAAGTGGACTGTGCTGAAGATGCTAATGTATTTGTGCCATGCCCGGATGATGCAGCTCTGCCCTCTTCTACTTGCCTGGGTTCAGTTTGCAAAACACCAAACTGTAAGCAGACTTTATATTGTCATTATGTTATATTTATGAAAACAAAAATCATTACTAAGTGTATTTTTTATTAATTGTATATAGGAAACAAACAACCAATTATATGTACTGACTGAGGGAGGGGTGATGTATTAAAATTATCGAGCACGTCCACTCTAGAAGGTTTGAAACTAAAAAGAAAATCTAAAATTACAAAAATTTGAATTATGGGTGATAATGCAAAGGAATAATTAAAATATTCAAAACTACTTTTCAAAATGATCGAACATGTCCATTTGAGCCAGAATCTCAATTTTGGTATCATTCAATCTGTCTCATCTTTCAGATTAACATAAAATTCAAATTAGGGGAGATAAGACAAAAAAATTTTGAAAACTTACACCACTTTGCCTCGCCGTGTTCATGCGGAGTACGATCACGTTAAACATGTGGGTCCGAAAGTCCTTCCGAGAGGTTGGTGGTAGGGGAAGGAGGGTACGGTCCCTGTGGATGCCTCCCCCACTGGGTTCCGGTCTAAATTGGGTGGCACTTCCCGACCGTCCAAACAGTTACCTTACACCTTTCTGGTAGGTCGGACGGTCTGGGTTTCAACAACAACCACTTTGCCTCGCAAAAGTGGCAATATTCCATTTTGATGCTTAAATTTGAAACACTTTTTGATTTAGAACTTTTATCTATTAAATCTGTAGGTGTCACATTTAGTGACTACTAGCCATCGAAAATGTGTGACGTGCAGGTGAAATGGTTAGTTATATAAATAATAGTACAAACTCATTGAGATTGAACCTTTCCCCTGAAACCCCCTTAGGGTTTTGTATCTCATAATTTTAAGTCATAGCAACCTTATAACATTCTATTTTATTTTGATTCAATTAAATAATTTATATTTATTATATTAATGAAACAAATTATTTTTATAATCCACTTGCTTTTTGAAAATAAATTTGCCTTTAATTTGAATTTGATTAGACCACCCATATTTCTATAAATTCTATGGTTTACAATTACTATATGTTAACATTCAGTTCTATTTTTAAATTATTTTAGCTAGTACTATTTTATGATTACTGTAGAAATTTATTAGCCGCCGCCACTTTAAATGTGACTGGATATTGCAGAAAATGTAGGAGGGCAATTACGGAAAATTTTCTGCCAAAAAGAAAACAAAAACAAGTAGAAATTTGTCAATTTGCCTCCTAGAATTTTGCCAATTCAAATGTGACTGAAAATGTAGGAGTTGAGCATATTAGGAATTTTCTCCTAAAAGAAACAAATAGAATTCTGCCGATCTGCCCACTCAAATGCGATGTGACAGTGCAGAATATGTAGGGGGCACTGCTTTGCATGCTAATCCTCACCTGATGGACAGACCCCATCAATGGGAGAGATTAGACCCTAATCATTCTTCCATGGACAAATCTGAATAACCAGGACAAACTGAAATTTTTACTTTCACTGCAGACACAGATGCTGTACTTGATGCTTGTCATGACAGCACTTGCTCCTGCCAAAGCACATTTTCAAACTTAAAGGACTTTTAGAGACAACAAATAATGAAAGGAGCCGATCTCATTTATTACATTAGTTTCTTGGATTATAGTGTACTAACTCATACTATTGTATAGAGAAAGTATTGATTTACGGAACATTTTCGATTTTAAAATTTTGACAGATAAACTCGTTTTAAAACCTCCTGAACCCGACTCAACTTTTTTTTATACGTAAGTCACCAGACAAACCAACCTGGAAGATGCATTCTCCCATCAGAATGTTTTGAAGCAGTGGCTGATGTAGCTGTTGATTTCCCTTTCAACTAAAATCTTCAACTGCTTAAACTTGGGATATTTGTCAACAATGTGCATTTGAGGAACTAAAACACACGAAATATGTTTAGCTCCTGTTTTGGCTAAATTTATCCGAAAAAGGGATACAAATGTATCGGCACAAGTTCATCCTTTTTAAATTTGATTTTATACCACTCAATTTTTGAAAGATTACTTTCAGTGCTATGCTTAAATGTAAAGGAGAATAATTGTATGTATATTAAAGGCCTCTGACGTTCATTGCTTTAAATTGTACCAAACTTCATGAGTGCCCTGCCCATAAAACTTTTCTTATGGGAAAGTAGGAGAGCAAACCATTGATGTCACTGGGGCAAACTCAAGGGTAAGATGTAGTACAAAATAGACCAGCTTGATGTCTTCCTTTGTGACTTTGAATATTCAAGGAGGCAAGTGTCCTTCCCTATGGGTGCCCATGACAAACTTCATTGAATTTACTCAATCTGTTCAAGTCATATGATATTGCGATCTATGTATTTAATGTAGGAAAACATTTATCTGCAGAAAATATCTACATCACACCCTATGGGACGATAATGAACTTCATGAATGTTCTGTTAAATATTCTTGCATAGAGTTCATTCGTTTGATTTTCAGGAGTCATTGAATTGTTTTTATAATTTTCCTTCTTTTAGATACAAAACATCCATATAACAGTGTTTTAAGATACATGTATGTATTTCCAAAGCATTTTATAAATTTTTAGAAAAATAAGTTAAAATTGAACTTTTTTTTTTCCTAGTCCATTCAGCATAAAAATGAAAAGGGCTCTGACATTCTTCGATTGAAATAATGAACTAATCACAACACTCTTTTATCTAGGAAAAATAGAAGCTAGCTTTAAGAAGTCCAAAAATTACTAACAGTGACATCTGTATTCGCAAAATAGAAATAATAAACCTGAAAAAATATAAAAAGTTAGAATCTGATGGAAAAATTTTATTTAAAAATAGAAGAAACAGTGTATTATATACTTCAGCTGCTTTTGAGACAAGCTCAAAATCAACTTAAGTAGTGTATACAAGTCCATAGAGATTATACTGGATAGTTATTTTTTTATTTGAACATTTGTGCTGAATTCAATTATGTCACCAAATCAATAATTCAAGATTATAGATATAATTAATTACAAATATTTCACCAAAGTCCTTTATGTTTATAGTTTATCATTCTTTTATATACATTATACCTGAATGTTGGACGTTTAGCAATATTTTAAGTATTAAAAAAAAAAAAAAAAGACTTCCCCGAAATATCATTGTAGCAACTTTTTCAAATTACATCCTTAATAGATTGTCCCTTTTTGTACTTTGTGTTTGGAGTTTGATACAACTCATATAATATAATGAGTTGCAAGTTTATTGAGAGCTTGTGGTTGCTATAGACTTTTATATAATGGCATTATTTACTTAGTTTTTATCCTATTTTCAGATGTTTGGATAACATATTGATTTTTATGTACTTTCATAATAACGTTGATGAATGAAGTACTTTAAATATTTATGTGCAACTTCCAATTCTCTATTTAAGGTTTTGTTCATGGTGAAAATGATCTCCATAAATCAAGCAAAAGTGTGAGTGCCTCTACTGACATCGGTGTGAAAAGTTCTGTTGAAAATGTGAACACCAGTAATATTGCTAAGAAAAAAATCAAGTGATTATGTTTACAAATTTCTACAGTTCATTAGATTTAAAAATTGTTTTTAGTGGTATTAATTAATCGAAAAGAAAACTAATATTTTTAAATACCTGCAAAATTGTTAAGACACTTCTGGAACACATTCTATATTTTTATTTTAAAAAGGAGTAAAATATATATATATATTTTTTTAACATTTCCGAGTAAAAATTTCCGGTCTTTAAAAGTTAAATTTATATATTTACATACAGTCTACTTTCTTTAGTGAATTCTCGCATTAAAGCAAATTTTGCCATTCCCCTGGCAAAGCTCCATTGTCATAATGATGATTGTTAATATGAATTTTTGATAAAGTGGACTGTTCCCATAGTTATTCGTTTTAACACGAGTTGATTGTACTAACCAGTTTCAATTTAAGGCTTGTAATGATTGTTTTATTGCCTTCATTTTTTTTTTTGGGGGGGGGGGGGGGGGTAAGCCCCCCCCCCCCAATGGAACATTATCAAACTTGGTATCAATCGAAATATTTTTTCAAGCCCTTCAAAATGAAGGGTAACATGCTATAATTTGAATCACTTGGAACAATGATACAGATTTTTCAAAATTTTCTTATGAAATTTGAAAATAGAAAAAATCAAAATTCTATAATTCGGAAAATTCCGGAATCGGTAAAGTCCAGACTGGTCCTTATTTTCCAAGTTGTACTGTATACGTAAAAAAAATGTATAAAAACATTTCAAGTTATTTTGAATGGCTTTTTTACACTGTCATATATTCACGGTATCAATTAAATCTAAAGTTATTTTTTAAAATTGGCATCATTAAAAATGTATGTAGTACCTAAAATTTTGATATAGACAGCAGGCAAATCTCGTGGAATTTCACACCGTATTAACGCGGCCGTCCAAATGGTTGCTCGTGTCCTCTGGATGAGTCGGACGGTCTGGGTCTTCTACACCGTATTAACGTTACCTTACACCTTTCTGGTTGGTCGGACGGTCTGGGTCTCAACAACAACAACACCATATTAACGGAAGTTTACTGAATTTTTTCATAATTTATTAAAGTTTTGAGCATAATATTTATTTACTTTAGCTTGATTAACTTCCGTTAATCCTTCCGTTTGGCCTTCTTAATAAAATTTCCGTTTTGATTTAATGGGGAATTTTTCTTCTTATTATTTTTTATTGCGCTAAGTTTATTTTTAATTTTATGATTTTATTTTTTTTCTTGCGTTATTTCTTTTTTTAGCGCAATATAAAAGACCAGTATCCTTTTTGAAAAATAGTTTTTAATTTTGTAGATCTTTCCTAAAATTATATATTTTGTCTAAATGTTCTTTTTTCCCCCTAAAATTTTTTATTTCATTTTGTTAGATCTTTTTTAATAATTTTACTGCAATAAAATATTTTTAGATCTTAAGTTATTTATTTTAATTTTTTAAAATATGTTTTAAAATTCTAATTTAAAATTCTAATTGCAATTTTTTTTTAATTTAGATTTTTTTCTAATTATTTAATGTATTAAAATTTATTTAGATCTGTAAAATTATTTTTTCAATTTTTTTTTTATATTTTTTCGAAAATTATTTATTGCAATATTAAAGTATTTTATAGATCTTTACTAAAATTACTTATTGCAGTTTTTTTATATTAAAGAATATGTATTAAAAATAGATTTTCTTAATAAAAAATAAGCATTTTTTATTAATGTAATTTATATGCTATTTTAGTTTATTAAAAGTTAATTGAAAATTCAAAATGTTTATACTTAAATTCTGTTAATTAGATTTTTAAAACTTCATTGTCTTGAATTTGCTTGTTATATATATGATAAACTGTTAAAATGAAAAAAAAAAATACCTTGCATCGAACTGCTACAATGTCGAAAAATCTCTTTCTACAAACTGCTACAATTTCGAATAATTGCCTGCTACAAACTGCTACATTTTCGAAATATTGCCTCTAAAAAATGCTACAATTCCAGAAATTTACTGCACCAAAAATTGCCCCAAAAGAGTTTTTTGTAATCACATCACTGCTTTATGTACAATTAATTAAATCTTAAACCTAAGTAAAAGTTCTGTATGTTCACCGAGGATTCTCAGTTAGGCCTAACCGACACTTAGTGCTTCCACCATTATTCTCCAGTCACTTAAGGAAGATAATATCAAAACCGATTTAATGAGATAATTTTGAGTAATTTTACTAATGCAGGGTTCACACGCACCTGGAAAATATGGAAAACCTGGAATTCTCAGGGAATTTGGAAACATATAAATCTCAGGGGAAAACTCAGGGAATTTTTAAAAATTATTATTATGTGAGACAAGTTTATTCAAGCTTGAACAGTTTTTTAAATAAATGTGTTTCAATTTGAATTATGAATTGATATTTCATTATCTATCCAGAATAAACAGAGACTCCCAGTACTTCCATTTTTCCATTATTATTTTTTTATTTAGGATTTAACTAAGTAACTTGCTGTAGTTATTGTTTAATCATCGAAGAATCAGTTTAAAACTTGCATGAGAAGTGGAGTTGGTCTTCATGATTCACAAGAGATCATTAGAGAGGTAATGGGAAGATTTATCAAGAAGGACATACTGGATAATGCAGCTTCAAATTGATTCAAATTGATGTTAGGAAAGCTGACAACTTATCTACATTAACCAAAATTGACATCGGAGTTAGTGCCATGGCTGTATTGAAAACCTGTGGTGTTTCAGAAATGGACAAACTTATTTTTTTTTTAAAGTTGCAGAGCTTTTTTGCAGCCAACAACAGAAAAGTTAATGGAACGTAGTCCACTAAAGTTTGCTATCGTCCGGGCATCCAGCTGTTTAATTCCAAAGCAAATTGTTCAGTATCCAGCACGTTGCTCTCAGCGCATGGAAAATCTTGTGCAGGAACTTCTCAAAAAGAAAAGAATAAAAGGTGTAACTGGAGATAAAGTAGTTCGACAATACAAGACTTTATTACATCAAGTAAGTAGTGAAAAGGAATTGAAAGAGAAATTTTTAAACTTCTCAGTCAAAAATGATGAACTGGATTCTTTTTTTACGGGTATCCTTAAGAATAAAGATGAATTCTTTGAGCTGTGGAATGTAATTAAGATGATTTTGATTTTATCTCATGGAAATGCCTATGTGGAAAGTGGATTTTCCATAAACAAACAAGTTTTAGTTGAAAATCTTAAAGAACAATCGCTTGTGGCCATTCGTCAAGTTTATGATGTAGTGAAAGTAGCAGGAGGAGTGTCTAATGTAGATGTCAATAAAGATATGATCCAAAGTGTGAGAGGAGCAAGTAGTAGATATGAAGCATTGGAGAAGATAAGAAAAAAGAAAATTGACTCTAAAGCTAATAAAAGAGAAGAAAGAAAGCGCAAAGCAAATGAGATACATATTTTGCAAGCAAACCAACAAAGATGCGAGAAGAAGCAAAGGCCATAGCACAACAATTGAAAGAGCTCGAATCATGACAGGAAACTATTTGATAAATTATACTGGTCTTTGTTATATATCCATTTAATACATCAAGTTTATAATAAAAGAAAAGCTAAAATCTGAACATTGTGCTTAGTAAAATAATTGCAATTGGTTCAAATAAATGTTGCTCATTCTTTAATGCAATTGTTTTCATGTATTTTATTTAATTGATTGGAAATAACATTTTAAATATTTTTATACTTATGGAACATTTTTATTTTATTTATCTTAATTTTATTACATTTTAAAATTTTGAGCCACACATATTGCATAATTCCAAATGCTGTGACATGATCAAATTATATACTCTAATAACTCTTTTCGAGTATTGCTATCTTTTATACTTATTCAGGACCGAGATAAGCTTTGAGATTAAAACCTGGAAAATTTTTAAATCGTACCTGGAAAACTCAGGGAATTTCATTCATTTTGTGGGAACCCTGTAATGTAAATAATGCTATATAAAATTTATACAAAAAATGTTCTTTTTAAAGATATCTTTGACATAAAAATCAAATTTAAAGATCTTTCAAGTGATTTTTAATGAATAAAATTTTTCCCATGCTTTTTCATGGGCACTCAGTAGTGAGTCATAAACATGAGCAGTTATATAGTTTTTATGGGGTACAAGTCTATCCATAGATGCTAGCAATAATGATTGTTATATTTGGATGTATATTACTATGTGTATTTCTATAATATAAGCTGCATTAAACTGTATTAAGATCATTTTAGTTTCTTTTTTAAAAGTGAGTATGATATTAAACAATTTTCGGACATAGGGAATCAATAACAAATACATTTTTTAACTGCATCAATTCTTAAAGTATCTTAGTTTTACAAAAGAAAATTTGTTTACTGCAACATATATCATTTAATTAAGTATTGGAATTTCCATAATGCCATCAATTTTAATTATAACAGATATGCAATAATGGAAAGTCAGTTGATATCAGTACCTACAGATTGCAAACAAAATTTGAATAGTCCTAGGGAACTCTGCAGAGATAAGCACATAATGTGCATATAAAAATGCTAGTATAATTGATAACAAATTTTAAACAAAATTCCATATACTTTCTGTTATTTTAATGACTGTGTCATGTTTACCTGAATGAACCACAAAGAATTGAAAGAATTTGATTAAGAAACATTAAAAAGCACTATACATTTGACAATACTTTGTAGTGACAATAGTAGTTTTGAGTGAAAAATATGAAACTTGATATCATTTATATGTATAGTTAAAGAAAATTAAAACAGGTGTCGAAAATATTCTAAATTTAAAAACTTACCTGGATTTCCTAACTAAATTATTTAACAAATATCTGTTACTAAACAAACATCTGTTACTAACAAATATCGGTTACAGTTTATGCATGTAAAGTACACTAGAATATAACACTTTTGAAGTCAAAATTTTTCACCAAAGTATTAAAAGTGACTTGAAATATTGAAAGGGAAGTATAATAGCCATCATCAAGAGATTTTAATAACACTTTAAAAGATGCCTTCTGATTATGATTTAATACACTTTCTCGTCACTGGAGGCACAGCTTTCTGATTTAGGACATTTTGGTTTAAGTGGCTTTTATGGGAGATAATGCATCATTGCTCATATTTCTTGATGTGTGATAACTTGTACTTTTTTTTATTATTTAAAAACAAGTAAATATTCGAACTCTTCTCATTGTTAACAGAAGGGAAAGGAATGTAGTATTCAAAGAAATCTTTTAATAAACAATTTCCAACATAGTTGCAAACACACAAATTCTATCCATCATGGGTTTTCCCACAAACTGCAGAGCCTACCTGTTGGTAATCTTACTTTTGGATTCATAGATATCAGTTTTGATTCTTGGGTACCAAGTATGTGTAATGTCTAAAGTTGTTGAGTATGCATGCCTGATCAAAATGGCTTGGAATGTAGGTAAAGGTATGTACCAATAACTAAACTGTAGGTGCTGGTGAAAGCAACAGTAGATCGATTTTAGAGAGTGAAGATAATGTAACCCATTGATCACCATACAGATTTTTTCATTAATTAGCAAAAAAACGGGTTTTGAATGAACTCGTGCCTATGAAGCATGCAAGCTGTGAAAGATTTCAAATTAAAAAGTAATTTAATAAATAATTATGAAATCAGATGTATAAAAAATTTATTTTAATATTTGAAAATCCTAATACAAAAGAGCAAGCATAGGTTTTCAGAATTTGAATATTAAATTAAACAAATTAGAATACAGGTAAACAATGAAATTAAAGTAACATATTTATTATACAGGGGCATGCTTAAATCACAATGCATGCAAGTGCACATGCTTTGATTAGCTGTTTAAAAGTTGTTTACTTGTTATTTATACGAAGCTAGTATAGTGAGCATGTATGGTTTAAAAATGGGCATTTTACCTTGTTGCAGTTCGTTTTAATTTTTGAAATTGTGATTCTGTATGTTTGTAGAGTAAAGTAAAAGGGATCACAAAATTCAGGCAAATAATAATTTTGCTTTGTTAGGAGTGGAGAATGGACTTTGCTTTACCCATCCATAACAACAACAACAACAACAACAAAAAAAAACCCCTTTCTTTATCGTATAGACCGATTTGAATTATTTTTCTAGGAACCTATATATTTTAGCTTTTAGTGTCTTTCTTTTCTGATAACTGAGTTAGTAAAACACTTGTTTTAAAATCAAGTGGTCGATTTGAGTCCTCTGTGCTAAACATATCAATCTATTACAGTTGAAATGCTATTTGCTGAAAGGGCCTTAGCCAAGAGTGCTGTTCTTCCAGAAAAGGCAGTAATTGCATCTGGAATTTTGTTTTCCTTCAATCGTATTCTCTTTGAGAAAGATCAACTTGACTAAGATGTAACAAAAGATGATTCATTTGTACTGTTAGCATTTATTGCTATGTTATTACTTAACATCTGTTATCAGTTTCAATCATAACCTGTAGATATGGATTACTATTAGATTAGCAGCTAATTTAACGATGTGAGCACCAAATGGCAGTTTCTAATAGCTAACACCAATTTCACCAAACTGCTAAAAATAGCAAATGTTTTTTCTTTCGGTACTAGGGGTCTCCGCCCCTGTTTACTGCCACCGACAGCCTATTATGCAGGCATGATAAGCCTGTTAGGGCTCCAGCTTTAGTTCATTGGTGCTCACCAATCCTGGAGGGCACTTTGCAGGCTCTCACCTTGTTCACATGACAGGGTTGTCCACTCTTTGCAGGTGCACACAGTCACAAGCCTTTGCATTGTCATTATTCCTCAAAAACACTCATATTCCTATGGTAGGCCCAAGACAAAAAGCTCTCGAGAATGTATTTCCAGCGTTGACTGATATTTCACATTTATTCACTTATGCATAAGAGATTTGCTTCTTTCTTTTAAGTTTAAACTCTGCATTAATATTAAGGAATAGGGAGTAATTACTCCATATAGTATATAGCTTATTGAGATATTCAATATTTTGGATTATTGAAACTGCACGCATTGAAAATTATAAAAAATAACATTTGCTAAAAATTAGCAGCTATTAATTAGCTAAATTTAACATTAAGTGAGCACTGCTAATGAAAATAGCTATAATTCCCATCACTAATAACCTGACATTTGATTTAAATGTATTTTATCTAGTTTGCTCCTTATAGTGCTAAAATTAGCCTTTATTTATAAATACTTATTATACATTGCATATTGAAATCTTTTCCAGAAAACCTACACTGGTTGTAAGGAATAGTCAAATTACAGACTTTTTCCCTGTTCGTAGAAGTAACAGGAAAACTTCTGTCTATAAGATGGTAGGTTGCATTTTAATTTATGAATACTATTTCTTAGTTATTAATTGATATTACGCATACAATTCTATTATGGAGTATTTTATAGACAGAAAGAAATCAAATTATTGAAGATGCTATTATATCTGGTAAAGAAGAAGGTTTTCAGGTACGATAAAATTTATTATCATATGCATCCATTGGTTTATTTCGGGTGCTCAGTGGTATGAGACTTGTGCCAATAATGTATATCTGCACCTACCTGCTCCCAAATTTTTTTATATCAAAACTGTGCCAATTTTGTGCCTAAAACATGTTTACCAGGGATGTCATATTAGTAAAGTTGCTAGTTGGTTCAGCTTTACAGGATTCATTCTGGTATTTTTTGGGGGGATGGGGGGATTATATTTTCTTTTAAAAAGATCTGGTTTCTCAAGTACAAAAGAAATTGTAATAACATTCATAAGTATGCCTTCAATCAAGATGCATCTGTCATCTGGGATTCAAGTTTATACACTATAATATATGCTGTGGGATGCGAATAAAGTGTTCACAGGATGCAAATTTGGTCTGCTTGTCTTCGTTGTTAAGAATTTCCTTTAAAAATTTCTTTTTTTGAGTTGGCAATGAGTTACAAAAATCAGGATACCCTATTATTTCTCTATAAATGTACCAAATTTCATATTTTTGTATACTATAGTTTTTACGGTACGAGACAGAGAAATTGCTGGATGTGCCTATATGAAAAAAAAAGTTTACTTCAGAAGAGCATAAAATGTAAAATAGCTCAAAAACTACATCGGAATTAAAAACAGGGGCTCTGTCCTGCAAAAGTTCACCCATGCAGGTACCTGCCTGCAAAAATTTGTGGTCTTTCCAAAATTTGTTAGTCTATCTAGGACGCGAACTCACGGCTCAAATATTTTGACTTTGACATTAAATATTTCTTAAACTACAATATATATCAAAAAACGGTTTATTTCAGTATCCTCCCCAAAGCTTTTTCTATAAGTGTACTAAATTTCATATTTTTATATGCAATAGTTTTTGCAGTACGAAGCTAAGAATCTCGAGAAACGAGAAATTTGTCAAACGGCTGCGTTGGCGTCAGCTACTTTTTTTTAATATAGAGAGATTAGTTATTTTGTTTTCGTATTACTTGACGGTCTTCATAGACTAACACTCTATAAATGTAATATAAAATTAGTTTCATGTTGTATTGTCAAAATTTAGCTGCTTGATCTGTTAAATTGTTTTCTGTTATAGATAACAGAATTTCCAGACAAAGGTCGTGGTGTCATCACTAACAAAGCTATTAAACGAGGTGAATTTGTCTTGGAATATTATGGGGAGCTCATTAGTTATGAAGAAGCCAAAAGGAGAGAAGGCATCTATTCGGATAAAGAGAACATTGGCTGTTACATGTTTTATTTCAAGCATAGAAACAAGCAATATTGGTATATCTCTTAAAAATTCTAATTGTTCTTTTCACTGGTTTATTGTTTAGTTGTTTTTATTGATACAAATATTATCACTAACTCTTGACAAAAATTGCATTTGTTCAGTAACTGTTGTTATTGTGAGTAAAATATTCTTATTTGAACAAAGCTAACAAAATGCTATAATTTTATTCTATAGAATTTAAAATTTAAGGCTTAATTTTTATTGAAAGCTACAACTTTTTTTTTAGGTTTCTTACTTTAATTATCTGATTTTGTTGACTCTGTACTATATGTATAAAAGTGTTTCCCAGTAATAAAAGAAAGTTCCTTTTCAAATATAGTAAGGTCGAGTTATAACGAATTTCCTAGGACTCACTAATTTGCTCTTTAAACACAGCAAAACTATATATAATACCAAAATATTGTCGGTAATAACATGTTTCAGGGTATATGAGGATTGTCCTTCTAGGGGCATATAAAAGTAATGTAAAACAACACAATGGACACCAATCAATAGTACTCACTCTGCTAAACAACCTAGAAACCTGTTTAATGTCTCCCTCATGTGGAGGGTGGTAGATTTCAGTTGAGGTGGCTGATGGTTCAAGAACAACATTCTAGGAATTCATATTTTCACTTGGAAATCTTGTTTCCATTTCTTTTCACAAGACCTTTAATAGGAACTCTACCCAATATCTCCCTGTTCAACTCTGAAGACTACCATAGCTGAAGACATTTAAGCTCTTTGGTGCTCGAATCTTATGATGCAAACTTTTACCCTCTTTTCTCACTTTTAAATCTTTTTATAAATGAAATCAAGATTTTTGTTTTTTAAAATCAGATTTTGTGATATTTTATTCAGTTTAATTATTTTGTATGCTCATTACATTTAGGTAAGTAAAAATTTTGTTTGTTATAAATGAGCAAATCAGACTTCAGTTAATATTGTGCCAACTAAAGGCATATAATTTCCTCATTAAATCCAGAATCTTGCTACATGTGACCATACACTTAGAATTATGCATTTCTATTTATTGCTCATATTGGCTTCTAATATATATATGTGTTTATATTGTGTGTAGTTAATTATAAAACTCTTATTTGCTTCCGAAATAGGTTGCATAATTCAGTATTATATAGCTTACTATAATGTTATTTTGCAGTGTTGATGCTACGAAGGAAACTGGTCGATTGGGACGTTTAGTCAACCATAGCAAGAAAGGTAACTTAAAAAGCCGAACTTTCCTTATCAATGAAACTCCACATTTGGTTCTGTTTGCTAGCAGGGATATACAACTTGGTGAAGAATTATGTTACGATTATGGAGATAGAAGAAAAGCTGCACTAGAATCTCATCCTTGGCTAGCTGCATAAAATTGTCTAATCTCATTTTCACCTTATGTACATATACACTGTATAGTTTTCATTGAACTTTTTAACATTTTTAGGTGCTTCAATTTTTAATAAAATTATATCTAGAAAACCCCATTTGATGCTTGTTTATAACTTCTAATAGAAATTATTTTTCAAAAAGAATGGAAATCTAATTTGGGATTACCAAAGTTGAGTTAAGTTGCTAATAATATGCATTTCAAACAAGAAAAGAAAGTCCATTTATATTTTATACATATAATTTTTGATTGTCAAACCTTGATTTAACAAATTTGTCGATTTTATGATTCCAGTCAAAATAACTTAAAATAATTTATCTTAATTTAATGGGTAGAATTTACTGTTAATTTTTTTCAATTTGTTAAATTGGAGTTTCATTGTATTTATGTTCTTTGTACAGTAATCTTTGTTATTCATAAGGCAGACGTGCCAACTCCGGATTTTTCATTAATTCTGTGGCCGGATTATTAACAAAATTCTCAGACTTTTTTTGTTTGAAATTTATCAATTACCCAGACATGGTATAATTCCTCGGAGACACTGATTTTCCGCTTTTTTAGTACTGTGTTCTACCATTCCTTGGATCGTAGCAAATACATAATAAAATGCACGGTAATGGCAATCAAATTAATGAAGATTTATGGCAAAGTGTAATGTAAATTAAGATGGTGATCCCTTATTTTATGAAAGTAATAAATATACTTTTTCAAAGGTTGTCTAATTCAGCATAAATCACTAAAATGTTATTTTCTTTATTATTTTCGTATAAACAGTGTGACTGTGCAATTTAGTTACTTCCCATGAATTGCCGAGAGTACGTTAGTATATTTTTCCATCATCTAAATATTGCATAGATATTAGATTGACTAAAATTTTCGCATAAACAGTGCGATTGCGCAATTCAGTTACTTCGCGTGAATTGCTGAGAGTATGTTAGTATCTTTT
Organism: Amaurobius ferox; assembly: GCA_951213105.1. Lineage (NCBI taxonomy): Eukaryota > Metazoa > Arthropoda > Arachnida > Araneae > Amaurobiidae > Amaurobius > Amaurobius ferox. The sequence goes on along the minus strand of OX578153.1, from coordinate 114,847,873 downwards.
TCCATCCATCTCCATCATTTAAATGTTGCATATTAGATCGACTAAACTAGCTTATTTTCATATTAAGGTTAATTTTTTAATTATATTTGCATAATACAAATCTTTTTATTTTGAAAAATGGGTATGAACTCTTTGAAGGGATATTTTTCAAAAAGTGGTATTAAAGCAATGTTTTAGGCAAATAAAAAGGAAAACATTTTGTTTTTTATTAAAGATCAATATTTGTTACTCTTTAGTGAAAACCTGTGTTTTACCAAATATTTGTTTTCATTATAAAGTAATTTTCACCGGATAAAACTTTTATATATTTTTGTTTTATAATTTATTGTTCTGAAACTTTGTAAAATTGGTGTCCTGAATTTTCATATTCTACCAGTACTACCCCTGATATTTAATGCAGTATTTTTTTTATTTTGAAGGGATGGGGGCATTAATATTTAATAAATAAATAAATCAAGAATTAATGTTATCAAGTTATTTTTTTTTATAATTTGTTATTAACACTATTTTAATTCAAAAGATAGGTCATGAATTTTTTTTTTCAGATAAGTTTAAAGCATAATATACTTAAATGGTACAGTACTATTTTAATGTTTTATTTATAAGAAACATATATAATGTTAAACAAATATTAAGTGTCATAAGTAAACAATATATTTGCCACAAAATGGTCTCCTGCATTTTCTGTTTGGGAAGTTGGCATGTCTGATAAGGGATTACATTTCACCAAAATACTATAAGATCCCATAAATAACAGAAAATTTTGATAATTTAATTGATTATAGGATATATTAAAGACAGAACTACAACTTATACATTTATTAATATGTAAAAGTGACATTCAAGTGCAAAGTGTACATATATACCTACAGTGCAGGTAAAAAAAAAAAAAAAAACTTATTAAAGTTTGTCTTTTCAGAATTTTGTGAATTTCCTAATATGGTTGAAGTAATTATACTAAATCTCTTTTGAATTTCAATCCTCTTTTTTTTTTTTTGCCATAAAAGGGCTAAAGCTTTATTAATTAAAATTTTAAAATCAAAGACAACCAAAAAATAGGTTTAAAAGTCCTTTAATAAAATTTCCTTTCCACGACGTACAAAATTACACGGTCAAAGCAATTTCGGGCATCACTATGCCCTTCATTTGTGACGATTCACCATTGATGAAGGGTATAGTGATGCCCGAAAGTGCTTTGACCGTGTAATTTTGTACATCGTGGAAACTTTTAAACCTATTTTTTCGTTGTCTTTGATTTTAAAGTTTTAATTAGTGGATGTGTTTCCATACTATTTTATTACTTTATTAATTAGTTGACCAGCCAATGAAAAAATTTCATTTAACATTTTCAAACAAAAATCAGGCTTCTTTCCATCTGCCAATTCACTTTTCTGCATATTAGTAATCAACTTTTCTAACGTTAATTCTTCACAATCATTTTCTGTGATCATTTTTTCTACATCCATCATATTAATAAAATCGAAGCCTTTACATTCAAAGTTTTGTGTGATAGTAATGATTTAGCCAACTATTAATATCCAGAGTTCTGTAATTTCTCAACTTCTGGACACAATTTCTACCAATAATGTATTTATTGTGGATGGCTTTATTTGATCAAGGGATTCTTTGATATTTATAAGATAGTCAAACATGTTGTAGTTTTTTTAGCTTTTGCTCTCAGTGTCAGATCTGATTGAATGTCTATATTATTTAATGAATCTTTTTTATATACATAATATGCCCCCCTGTAAACCCCGATCACAGCCTTAAAATATATTTGAGAGAAGAAACAAATCACTTCAGAAAAGTCACAATACATTGTATAGTTCATTGCATAATGTGGGAGGGATAACATTGGCCAACCAGATGATCTGAAGCATTGGTTTATCCTCTTCTTTCTCAGGAGAATAAAGGAAAGTAAAATGGAGGAAGCACTTTCTCTCCATTCCCCACTCAGTGAAGCATGCAAGTTTGCTAAAATTTTTCAATGTGTGTTACATATGGCTTTATTGGAAATCAATCCATTACATATCTGGCATCTCACAATGATCGAACTAACACAGAACAAGATTAACTAAACACAAAACAAAAATAACTAAACAAGAACTAAATTCAAAAGAAGAATATTACAAATTAATGAGAGATACCATTCAATAATGTTTACCATTTTCAATGTTTTTTTTATTCAGTATTTCACAAACCATGTATAGCAGAAACTGTGGCTAATGAAGGGATTACTGCAGGGTTCCCATTAGAGAGTGAGACCATGAGAATCTCTCGCTTTTATAGAAAAAAATTGCTTTGTGAAATTTTCTCTTGAGGAAACTTATCTCTCTTTAGTCTCCTCTTCTTTTTTCCTTTGCATTATCATTTACCAATTGCCGAGAAGAAAAGATTGTAATTTTCCCATATCTGGGGAAGGCTCTGCTAAAATCTTGTTGCCAAACATCAAAAGTATCATTTTTTAACCGATCCCCAAAATTTATTTGAGCTATTTTTTTTTTCTAAAATGTCAAGAATTAAAATTAGTTGCTGAAAATGTGATTTAAAGCTAATTTTTGATTGATTTTAACAAATACTGGCTAGAGCAGACTTCTTGAGTATGCGGGATACAAATTTGTTTTGCTAAAATTTGATTATATTTTTATACACAATCACACTTTTTTACATTATACAAATATTTGTAAATTAAAATTGTTTCATTAAAGTAAACACTGTTCAAATCACTCGTGTGAGCAGCATAAAATTCCCATCTAAATCACCTACTAACCATGCCTAATGCTTCAGTGATCTAGCAAGAACTGATAATTCTAATCACTGTGTAGTAGATGGTACTTATAACATGGACATCATGAACTTTATTATTTAAATTAAGGATGTCTTCTTTAAATGCTTCAGAATTGCTACTATAAAAATAATTAAATTTATAGAAATATTGAGACACATCTTAAGTAATGTCTAAATAAGTAGAAATACAGGCAAAATAAAAGAAACAATATTATATGTAAATTTCTTTATTTCATTTAAAGTAATACTAAGCCATTCTTTGTAAAATATTTTTACAGTAAATCAATATTGACTAGAAACCCAATGATCTTTATAATCAATAAAATTCAATTTTGGGTTAATATTCATTTCAAAGTTGGAGCACATTTGTAGGATTTGTTTGAAATGAAACGAAACTCCACAAGTATTAATAACAACTGTCAGTATATTTAACAAATTGGTGAAATTTGTCCAAACTCCTGTTTTGTTCATTGGTAACATAAAATCAACAAAATAGTCTTCAAATATTTGCTGTTGGTTCAGAAGAAATATATTATAAACACAGGAGCACTGCTCTTACTTAGCCTTTTAACTTTGAATATCTACATTTCACAGATTTTTAATATTTGTTAAAACAAGGTGTTTTTCACTTCACTCAACTATTTACAACAACAATCATATACATTAATCAATTAGAATTTCCACATTAAACATTTTTATTTTAAAATACTTAGGGTATATCATGTCCAAAAATTTAAAAAATCTTTGGTTTTTCCCCCTGCAATTTTTTTTTTAGATAATTGAATTCTTTTAAATTCCAAAAGTATAAAATGAGCCAATCTAAGTATAATACAATCATCATAATTTAAATGTTAAATATGAAGAAAATTTATAGTAGATGTTTGCCTGTATCTTCTATAGTGAAAAAAAAAATAAGCGACTTATAGCCATAAAATTTGGCACAGAAGTACCGCATTCTTGAAAGGAAATGCCTCAAGATTTCTTTTTTTTTAAATTTGAATTATGAATTTAATAGTAAAAATATGGCCCTATCTCATATCTGAATAGAGAGAGCAAATTTTATTGGTATTGCCGTTTATTGCACAATGCTAAAACTAAAATTATTTTTGCATTTCATTTACATTTCAAACTGTTGAGCAACATACAACACAAAATAATAGTGTCTGCCGGTTTTAAGACAAGAACCTAAGCCCAGATACAATGTTCGAGATTGGCCCTGGAATAAAGGGTATGATTGGCTGTATTAACTTCAGCCCATTGTACACATTATTAAAACGAAAAAAAAAAAAATTAAACAGGCCTGGTGTACTGGGATATGTCCAGCGATTCCGCTTTGTTGGTGGTGCCATCTATAATGTTATTTGAAGATGAAAACATCATTTGTTCTTCCAGAATTTTGCATTTTAAATCTCAAGCAATGCTGGGTGTTAGTTGTCTATAAAACAGTAAAATTATTACAATTGTTATATAATTCTCTTGAGATTGGGGTAATTTAATATACTCTACATAAACACCCCCTGTCACTCACCATTCCAAAATAAAAATGAAGAAAACACAGTTTATGAGACTATAAAACTATCATTGACATCCTCAGACAATTTAATGAGAAGTGAAATAAGTCTCGGGTAGTTCATTCACAAGGCTGAGTGGATACCAAAAATAGAAGGCACATATCTTCTATTCTAATATCGTACAATGAATTTACAAATGCTTAAAAATTGAGGCTTTAAAGGACCATTCAGAGGACAATAAGATCAATGAGATTCTCTTTTGGTTGTGTCATGTGTTCCGGGAAGAATTCTGTCAGTTGGTCAAAAAGCTGGCTGCGACGTTTGTAGTTCTCGTCAACGCTCAACTCATCTGAGGAGAAAAATGCCTGTCAGCTTTTGCATGCTTAAAAAAATTAGGAGATTGGAGAGATATTTTACAAAAACTTACCTTTGACTTCTTTGGCCTTTTCTTTGAATAAGTTGCAAGCCAATAGCTGAAACTAATAAAAGTATATTAATGACTCAAATGTATTTAATAATGTAGAATTAAACAAAATATGATTTATTAAAGTTTCTTATAGTACTAGTAAAAAACATAGAAAAGGGTGAATTTATATATAGGGTCCTTAGAAAAAAATGGTATGAAAATTATCCCAAAAGAATATTAAAAAAAAGATATTCTTCAAATTGCAATCTTGAAACAATGGGTTAAATGCATAAGCATTTGTTTAAATAGTTTAGTAATTGGTATTATAATGCTCTTCAATAAGAATTTTGATATTTTTTCTAAAAAATAAACATCTTCAATTTTGGAGGATATAGTCTAAACTTCCTAATGCGAGCAATAATTATAGTATACTAGAATGAGTTATTCGGCATTGTGTGGGTACTAAATAAGTGCCTGGTACTTGGATAATGCAAACACAGGTAACACCATACTCAATTCCCAAATCACTTGTTTTGAACTAAAATTATTCCTCTAGATACAAATAAAATCTCAATCACAAAATGAGAATCACAATTGCCCATATCTTTTGCAAAAAATGTAATTTTTATATTTCTGATACTCCATTTTGACCGGTTATGAAAACATGACAGGAACTAAATAGCTTCCACTCTCCAGCGATCTATGATCACAGATCAGGACATTTTTTATCTCTGCAAAGCAGAGGGGAAAAAAATTTCAAAATCTCTCTCCAGAAGTTCTTCCCAAATGACAAGAACCCACCCATTATGCACAATTTGCTTACATCCTCTTTAAAATGGATCTAATCCAGAACCTGTTGCAGATGGTCCATTGCGAGGACTGAATTCGATCACTTAAAAAATTACAAATATAAAATTACTTATGAAATTGAAAAAAAATGCTTTGCTAGAATGCTGAAATACATGGGGAAGTTTTAGCCAAATTGTAAAATTGTGCCAACCATAGTTTTTTGGATGCAACAATATATATATCACATTATGTAAAAGATACATATTTTAATGTATTTAAAAAAAATATGAAGGAATTGTTTCACGGATTTGGTTCAAACGTTGTTGAAAAGAACATTCTCCAATCTTTCAGATGGGGTCAAGATGTAAACTCTGATAATATATTAGGTTGTTAGGGAATTGATTTGCGTGAATATTGCCCAAAATCATCGTAAGACTAAAATAACTGAAACACTAAGGTGCATCTATACGGGTCCTAAAGTACCTGTGTACCAAATTTCATAATCATATGATGCTTAGATTTTCAGCTACAGATTGCACAAACACACACAGATTTCTTTATTGTATTAGATTTTATACAACTATATTTTATTTGAAGTAGGAACTGCAAAAGAGTTTTTCGACACTATAAATTTAGGGAAGCAAGAAATTTCACACAAATTTTTTTTACAAATGAAATAATTTTATCTAACATATATGTATGTCATTTTACTTCAGAGATAATTTCCTATTATTATTCTGGTTATTTAGGTCCAGGATGTCAGTTACCCTTTGAAAACACATCAAGACAGTTTGTGATCGCCCTATATATATGTATATATGAGATGGTAAATCTATGAACATGTAACTTGGTTCTGGTATGCAGGATAAAGGAAAAATACCCTATTCAATCTTCTCCCTTTTTAGGCTCCTTCATTGCACTAATCTTCAAATTGACTTGTGATAACAATTTTGCGTGTCAAGACCACACCCACCCTGTTAAACCTTCTAATACCAGAGAACCGACTCATACAGGATTTAAACCTTTACCCATTAATATATAGATTATAGCATTTCATTTATTATTATAAAGCATCACAATAACATAATTTTGGACAAAAAATGAACTCTACACAAGCAACTATTAATTTTAATGATGCTTCACAAGCATGGAAAACACTAAATTCAACTGTACTACAATATAAATTTTCATTCAAAGTTTATATATACATATATATAATTTAACATGCAACAAGAACTTTAATTCATGTGTACCTTTTTTCATAACACTTATTTAAAAGTGAACAAATAGATTTTAAGAAAACTACTACGAGCGGATTTAAATAGAGATGTATTACATACAGTTTCCATTCACATGCCATTTTGCAGAACATCTTAACTAAATTTTGTGATAGTAAAGTATTTTACATAAGTATAGCCTTATATCTTGCAACATTTTTTTAGTAAAACTTAACTCGAGACACTTGCTGCCATACATGCAAATGCGTACTCACCTCCTTTGATTCTTCCACATTCTTGTGATCTATTGTGCTGGCTAGTTCTGTTTGCAGGTACTGGAGGGCCTCAATAGGATCTCTGGAAGCAATTTCTTGAAACTTATGCTTCCTTATGATGCGACAACACTGACGTAAGAGCATGTCTTTTGTGGGCCGATATAGCTTTAGAATTGAAAATTAAAATAGAACAATAATAATACAGTCTTTGATTTGGTAAATGCACATATACACACAAACACATACAAAAAAAGGTAAGAATTGCCAAACAAAATCTGTTCTGCATAACAATTTAATATATTTGATAAGAAATTGGTAATTGCAACTAATTTTTCAAAAAGTAAACAAAAATAAAAAAACTCCATGAAAACAATACTAAACCATACTATAAAATGATGGCCAATATCTTTTTTAAAGTATTTATAACTCAAAAATAGAAGATTCAAATCTAATGATGTATGAAAAATGATTTACTAATTGGCAAATTAACATATTTTAGACAATTTAAACCCAAATGTATGCGTAAAATAATGAATTTTAGATGCTTTTGTGTGTTAATTGCTTTTATTAAATTTTTAATCGAATTGAAATGAATTATTCATAATGAATACTTTTGCATATGCATTGAACTTTATTTAAATCCCTGTTTTTCTCTAAAAAATTATGTCAAAAAATTTGAACATTCAAACAGTTTTCACATCTAACAGTCCTCGGTGTTTCTAAGTGGCCAAATTAATCATAGTCTTAACAGGTCTTAAAGCTGAGGGTCTTAGCATAACAGCCACCTTTATTGGTACACTCGGTGCTTTCTGTGTTTGGCAAAAGAAGGTTACATCTTCAATTAATATATAATAGCCCATTTTTTTTCCTCTTGAAAATTTAAACATTATATATTTTTTTTCATAAATGATTAGAGCAACTCACTTGAGAACAACCACCCATTTTAAAGTGAAATTATCTATTAAATGTCAGCCACGAGGTACATAATCCCTCTTGAAACAATAGACAAGTGACCAGATCTCTAGGCGTAAACACAGCTGAAGCATCAACCTGTTTATACATACTTGGTGTTTATACATATCTGTTTATACATACATTGTGGTCTTTTGACAAGTTTCTCACTGAACTATCCAAGATATGCGAAAGATATTTAAAATATTTGGGTCATCCCACATGAAATCAACACACAAAATAGGAGTTTACAACCTTTGATTTTTATGAAATGTGGTGTATATGCTGCTATGCATTAGAGATGAATATATACCAATTTTTAATGAATAATAAAAAAAATTATTAATAGAGTTACAGAGGTTTGATCTTTGGAAAGAAAATGTTTACTTTGGACTATTTTCAGAAGAAAAAATCCATAAATTATTTTATTTTTTAGTTAAAAACAAAAACAAAACAAGTTTCTTTTAAAATATTATAATTTATTCTTCAAAATAATTTAGCAATTGTATATAATTATAAAAGTAACATTTTTTTAAGGTCATTCAAAATTTTATTTCAACTTGAATTTCTCAAAAAGATACCTTTTTAAAATTCTAATTAATATATATATATATATAGTTTGTAAACCTTTTGAGATAATGTTAAAATCTCAAGTTGGAACACTAAAATTTCAATGAATTATGCAATGATCCTTTGCATAAAGTGAATTTTACTTGTAGAAAAATTCTTAGGATTCTAACAACAATTTTACAAAAAATTTTTTGTATGCAGCAGTATTGGGTTTGCATAGCAATATTGCATGTAATACAGAATATGATTTCTGTACACCAAACTACAATTTAAATTCACAGAAGACTCAATTTAATAAATCCCGATTTAGTTTTGCTTTGTCTTCATTTATTATGAACAGTGAATGACACAGTGCATTAATATTTTATAGACAGTTACAAGAGTTCCCAGACCATCCGACTCGTCCTAGGACTTGGAGCACTTTAATGGATGGCCGGAGGAGTTCCAATATGAAATTTTCATGTTAGCTACAAAATAAATCAACTTATAACATACTCCCCCCCCCCCCAATTCTTAAAAGGTAGTTTTCTTACAGTTCACGGTCAAATTGAATGACCTTGAAATAAAACATGCTGTGTAATGTATCATAAAAGCCAAACATTAAACTACAAAATAAGCCTTATTTCAATACATTAGGTCAATAAATACCTATTTTTATTCTGGACATATTCTAGAATTATACATATTCTAGAATCTCGAAAAACTTTTTATAAAAATTTAAAGGTTTTTCAATATTTAAATTTTTATTAAAAACTAATGCAAATTGAGGGCTAAAATTTCGCATAGTTTGATATGTATGAATGGAAAAGAAAATAGGCAAATTAAAAAGAAACTGAAGGGATCGAGTTGTGAGCTGTGTTCATTTGACATGGAATGACCCATTCAATTTTCTAATAGAAAAGGATTGAAATAACTAACAACTTTCAATGATCAACATTTAAACAAAAACATCAATTATGCTTAAAGCATTGATTATGAAACACTTTCCAACTTCAATGCAATTTTATTTAAACATATCTAAAATGCAATACATCCCTCAGTAATATTTTAAAACTTATCACAATACTACATTAACTTATTTTATTTGGAAACTTAAACCTTCATTGAAAAAAAAATGAACGTCATTCAAATGACTGCATTGAAATATAAATTGCCTGGTTTAAACATCTCTAAAATGTGATACATTCCTCAGTAATAATTTTAGAATTATCATAATACTACGATAATTTATTATATTTGAAAACTTCATCGAAAACAATTGAAATTCATTCAAATGACGTCATAGAAAAAATAACACGCCTGGCTCTCTCTATAAAAGCAGCATTTCATTCATAAATAATTTCCCATTCATGTCATTCATCACAATACTATAATAATTTATTTTATTTAAAAATAAAGACCATGGAGCTACAAGTAATTAAACTCGATGCGTAAAACTTCATCGAAAAAAAATCGTCCTTCTCTTTGTAAAATCAGTGAATATTTCATTCATATCAGCTATTCAGACTCCATGAACTAAATGATTTTGTGTTAAAGAAATGCAGTAATTCTAATACAACTAATTCTACATATTTTGCTGTTTACATTTTACATAGGTGAAAAATGGGCTTCGTTGTAGAAATAATCAAATTTGGATGAGCATTTAAACTCAAATATATTGTAATTGCGTTGTTTCAGTATGTAGATGCACAGAATTTAAGCAAAAATAAAGTGGTTTTAGGACAGATACAACACTCAATATGAATTAAAAAGAACTTTAAAAATCACAATTTTGAGACAAGATGGATGCCATATATCATTTTGAAATGGGTCACGTGATCATTTCATATAAGAGGTGTTATTATTTTAATTTTTTATTAAGAAACTACTGAATATATTTCGCTGAATTTTTTTTTTTTATATATTTTATGGAACAATTTGAATATTACCTAAAATTTTCGAAGCAATTTGTGAATTTTAAATCCGCTTAAAAAATGTTTGAAAAATTAGGTCCCATAGGGCTCAATGTATTTCATTTTTTCAACCCGGGTTCAATCCAAAACTAATTGGGTGATATTATTCATTTATATTCCCTTAGGTCCTACAGACCGTTTGAACAACATACTAAAATTGCATTTTGATTAAGTCATTTTTACGGCAGCTATCGTGCTAACGGACAGACAGACAGAATGAACAAAGTAATAAACACTTTTCAACTTTGTTGTAAAGTGTTAAAAAAAGAAAAGTAGCCTTCTGTTCTGAAACGCTCTTGAGATGTTTTCAGATGAGTTTTAGAAGCCTATATGTCAGCTACACATACAAGCTATATCTAACAATACAAATTAAGTTTACTGAAGTCTTATTAAAAAGTCCTGGGATGTTTTTAGTGCCTGCTGAGCAGGTGCATAATACACATATTTGATTTGACCACTATATGGGCAGATCATGGCTAACAATGTACAACAAGTTAATTGAAATTGAAACAATAAAAGTTAAGCAGGGCACATAAGTTGCCGTGTCCCTTTCAATAGGATTGTGCCCACTACCTCTTAATAACCCTCAAGTGTCTCTCAGTAACGCCCCATACCGATGACTATATTAAACTCACATGTATTTGAAAATACTGGTAGTGACATTATGTTCACATAATTATTATCAAAATAAAATCCTAACTCACATTATTATAACTGCATGATTTTTGAAAACATTTCCATCATTTATGAAATATGCCTGTATATCCAATTTGAAGCATATAACTATAAGATTGAGACAGTTAGAATTTTAATTTACGAACAATTTATAACACGATCAGCTTGCTTGAAATGTTGTGACAATTAGTTTGCAATAAATAAAAAAATCATAACACCAGTTGCAAATCTAGCCCTATGTAAAGGAAGTGAAAGAAAATTTTTTTTTGGTAGAAAATGTTAATAACTTTTTATGAAATCAAATTATAAGGGAAAAAAAAAATCCACTCTGAGGTACATTGGGGCCTGACCAGAATATCCCTGTACCGAATTTCACACTTGGATGTGGCTTGGATTTTCTGCAACAGTACACACAGACAAGTATTCTTTTTATTATTTTAGATACTGTAATTAAAATATTGATAATTCTTGTTTTATATCTTACTTAATAAAGGAAGATGTATGTCTCTGTGTGGGTGAGTCTGTCTGTGGCAGGAAATTTAAGTGTTGTATGACCATGAAATTTGGTACACACAAGTACTACAGGACCCAAATAGGTGGAAGACCCAGGCCAACCTGATTCACCCTAGGGTATGGGCAACAGGATGAGTGGCCGGACAGACCCAAATAGGTGCACCATCGCATTATATTTTTTAAAATTTTGAATTATAGTTTAGTTATTTTATATTTGAGTCTGAATTACAATAATTTTGGGCAATATTTATGCATACTGGTCCCTTAGCGACCAGAAATATCATTACAGAGTTTTCATTCTGATACTAACGGAAAGATAAAAAAATTATCTTTCAAACAAACTTTGAACAAAATTCCTATAATTAATAGACTAAATTTTGTGAATTTTTATTTAAAAAGAAAATACTTTTCAGACGTTTAATACCTTCCAGATTTTTATATTGTGATTTAAAAAAATTCATCTGCAATCCAAAATTTATAATTTAACAGCAGCTTCTAAATATAACACAGGTTACTTCAGAACAAAAAATAATTTTTTTAACTCATCCGTACATTAATTAAACATTTTTTAACTGAGCAACCTGTTAACATTTTCAATGAAATGCTTGGATCTTGTGTATCATCTTTTTTCCCCGTGGTGGTTTCCAGGTGGAATTTGAACAGTATTGGACTCATTTTGATAGTTTTTTGGGTATAGGATCATTGTACCGATTGTATGCTTTTATTTTATAAGAATTACCCCTTTTTTTTAATTTTTTTAAAATTTATAAATTTATCTCTCCTGAGTAACATTGGGTATATTTTCTATTTAATTTATATACTGAAGAAATAAATGATATACAGTCATGTCCATTATTAAATAAGTCATACATAATAAAATTATAATTGTAATTAAAATATACAATGGTCTTCAAATTAAGAGCAAAATTTAAGTTAAATGTACTTTCTACATAACTGCCAATTTGGAGAGAAAGAAAATAGGAGCACTTGACACTAGGATTCTACATTTCAATTACTAATATCCACTTTAAAGCATTAAAACTTACATAAAAATTTAAATTAATTAAAATATATTAAATCATTTTGTACATTGAAAAAAAAAAAGATTCCTCCCCCCCCCTCCCATTTTAAGACCTACCTTTTTACAAAGAAAGGCTTAAATTTGCAATTTTTGCAGAAAAAAAAAGTTAAAAGTTTAAACACAATTTTTTACAGAAAAATATTAAAATTCATGCGCGTTTAACAAAAGGTCGCTTTTTACAAAAGAATGTTAAATTTCGTAAATCTTACAGAAAACTCCAATTTTTACAAAAACATGTTAAAATTTACAATTTTTACAAAAAAATGCATTAAATTTTCTGATTTTTACGAAAAAGCATTAAAATATGTGATTTGCTTTATGAGAAATCTTAAAATTCATGATTTTTCTAAAAGGCATTATATTCGGATTTTAATTCATAATTTCACAAAAAAATACTAAAATTTATGTCACAGTATCCCCAATTATATTAATAAAAGAATGCTAAAATTTTATGATATTTATGAAAGATTACTAAAATTTCCAATTCTTTCTAAAGAATGCTAAAATTTGAGATTTTACGAAAAAGCATTATAAGAATTTTAATTCACAATGTTTCCATCTATAATAAAATTTGTGATTTTTATAAAAAAAAAAAAGTGCTAAAAATCTGCAATGTTTTACAACAGGATGCTAAATTTTTTCAAAAAATGCTGAAATTTCTAATTCTTACAGAAGAATGCTAAAATAATTCGAGATTTACATGAAATGCTTAAAAAAATGTTTTGGGAAAAAATAGTGTTAAATTTCGTGCATTTTGCAAAATCAAAAAAAAAAAAAATCTTTGAACTTCTGGATAGCTCTCCAAAAATGTCAACTTCGTCAACAGGTCAAAAGGTTCTGCACCTTTTTGTTCTTTTGGTGGTGCCACCTATTGACCATATTTGGAAATAAAAGATTATGATGGAATTACTAGCAATTTTCCAGTATAGTAGAACCTCGATTATCCGACGTAATTGGGACCGAACCTACACCAGATAATCGAAATTTCCGGATAATAGAGAATTTTTCAATAATCGTCTAGTTTCATGTGTAACATAGTCATCGAACTGCTATTATGACTATTTAAACTGCTAAATAAATATCTAAATTCAAATTATAGTACAGTATAGTAGTACATGAACATTTATTTTGAAACAAAAAACTTACAATGATTTAAATGGAAGCTTCATCTGGAGTAAATTGGTCATCCTTTGTCGTGCAGCTCAGTCACGAAGTTTTTTTAAAAGCATTAGTTCAGAGGAATCACACTGTTCTTGTTGTTCCAACCAAGCAAGGCCTTTTGAAAATCACTCAAAAGCATCATTGTTACTAATCTTTACTTGGGAATCATTCTCGTCTTCATCATCATCTTCTTCGTCTTCTTTTGGAGAATGTCGGACTTCTGCGATAATTTCCTCATCATTAAACAACTGGAAGCCCGCATCTTCCATGTCACAAATAAACCAATCTGTGATTTCTTTGATCCCACAGTTTTCAAAACTTGGGATCGTGCTAAAAATGTTTGAAAATTCAATAACACCATCTTTTGTAATGTCTGTAACATTTTCATCTGCGTCAGTTGAAAAATTCAGCAAAAGTTTTTTCCAACTTCGTCTTAGTGTCAATTGCGGCATACATTCCCATGCTTCACTGATCATATAAATACAGTCTTTAATGTTGATAGATTTCCAAAACTCTAGTATTGAAACTGTAGATGCAGATTCTCCTTCAAAAAGTAATTTTCTTATTAATTTCTTTCGTAAACGTCATTTTAAAAGCCATGAAACGCCGTTAAAAAAGATAATAAGTCAGGAAACCGACGTCGGCTAACGGAGCGTTCCGGTTAAACGAGGGTCAGATAATCGAGGTTCTACTGTAGTATATTTCGATTTCCAACAGCATAAGGCTAAAATAAATAAAATAAGGGGTTTTAAGGGAACCTTCTCTCCTAAATCAAGGAATTTCTAGGATTTTCTGTAGGCATACGAATAAATAAATTGATTTGAAAAACTGGGTTTCTGGAACACACTGGGAGGGAAAAAAAATCCAACAAAGAGATTCCGGGTAAATCAAAGCACTCTTATATAACCTCACACATTTATTTTTACTCTTGCTATGGATTAACATTTTCTTATTAGTAGTTACTTTTAATTTTTAGTTTTTTCATCTGAAATTCCAAACTGTTGGCATTTTTGAAAATCTAAATACTTACATGAAGTGACCAAAAATCATCTAGCCTCATTTTGGGAGAATTTTGTTTTCCAGAATTACCACCAAAAAGGTAATGGACCTGAAATGATTAAGATTTTAGAATGCTTTACAAAGTAAATAAATATCCAACATATATTGAAAGCATTCACAATTCATGAATTGCAATTATTCGCATAGCATACAATAAAGAAATAAATTAAATAAAGTCAAACTAATTTATAATGAAGTCATTAATAAATAAATATGAGATGCCTTAAATTATTGAATCTCGAATTTGCCCTTCATCAGTGGCGAAGGCTTTGCCACTGATGAAGGGCATAGTGATGCCCAAAAGCGCTCTGGCTTTTTATTTTTGCACGTTGAGGAAAGGAGATTTTATTAAAGGACTTTTAAACCTATTTTTGGTTGTCTTTGATTTTAAAATTTAATTAAAGTTGATGTGTATTTATACTATTTATTTATAGAAAGTAATTCTTACTTTTCTTATATGGTCATATACTAGCTGATGTGCAAATCGAGGACATGGCTCAAGAGGGCGATCTGATTTGCTAACATTTTCAGGCTCTTTGATGTCACTTTGATAAATGCAAGACCTGCAGGAGTAAAATAGAGAATGGTCTAATTAACTGCCATTGCTCCAACTCAGAACATATGAATAAATCTTTCAGATACATAGTCTTAAATAACAATAAAACTAAAAGAAAAAAAATCCAAAAACTATTAACATCATATCTATTTATACATGTAAAAGGAAAATTTTTTACTAACTCATCAACATATCTTCCCAGACATTCAAGCTAGGAACTTGTATTTTTGACGTGATACTCAGCCATGGGTCATAGATAAATACTAATAGCTAATTCTATAACACATGCCTAAAGGTATACGAAAAAGTGGGATGACAAAGGTGTATGATTATGTATCTCAGAAACAAACCAAGCTATGAAGTTGAAAATTAATAGTGATGTTTCTCACGGATCATAGGTAAGCACTAAGAAGGGGTATTTCTGTAACATGCTACTGAAGGGATGAGAAAAATGTTAGATTGGAATGCCCTAACAGCATTATTACAGTATCTCTCAAGCTAGGAATATGATATTTTACAGGAGTGTTTCTCATAGATCATAGGTAAACACCAAAGGTATTTAATTGGGCCAACTGCTTACATAGCCAAAGTGGTCTAATCCTAGTTCCAAATGTGACCAATTAAACTGAATCTAATACATAAATAGGAATTAAAAACCTAAAAGGAAAAAAATTGGAAGACAATTTTATATTTTAGCAATAAAATTCTTATTTTTATGTACTGATAAAATTTTAAGGAGTAAGCATGCATTTGGTACATACAAGACACATTTTAAGCAGTTTGGCAAACTCTGGATATGAATATGACAGGGAAACTTAATGTTTAATATTGTGTACATAGGAAAATAACAAAAAGCATTTTCTTCCATACACAATATTGAACATTCAAACAAACTGAGATGGACACTTTGATGTAAATATCATACTGGAACAATTGAGGAAAGGAAAAACTTAAATAAATATATCTTAAAACTATTTATAAAATAAATTATCCAAATAAATAGATCCTAAACTAAATTGTAATAATAGTTAATTTAGTGCAAAAATACATGCTTAAAACAGCTCGAAACAATTGAAGCAGTTTTAATATCACTGACACAATTTACTAATACTTGTCCTCTTTTGACAAATCTAAAATGACGTACATGGAAACTTATGCTGCAGGGTATAAATAATTTAAGGGCCTAAGTATCATATTTTATTAGAAAATAATCAGCAGTAGAGGATAATTTTACTTGAATTATGCACAGAGATGTAAAATAAATAAATATGTGCATGCTTTTGAATCATTTTTCAAGGGAAAAAATACTGACTTTTAATGACCTAAATTACATTGTTAGGATACTATCCATGCAAAAAGTTTTATTTAATGGCATACATTTTTATATCTAATAACCACATCAAATTTTTCTAGTTTTTTATTATCTAAAATCTAAAGATTTATTTTTAAGTGATAACATCATAAAATACCCTGTTTGTAAAGTCACAGAATAAAAATTTATGTCGACTAAAAATCAATGAAAATTTTATGTTCTGGATTTTTCTTTTAAACTTACAAAGAATGTTGGTCAAAGTATCAGGGGTACACATGAACTAAAAAATAATAGGAAAGAAGGGGGATATTTTTCACAAAAAAATTATCTCCTTGATGATATATTTCCCATATTAATTCTTAATCAGTGATTATGTAGAAAAAAAAAAAAAAAAAAAAAGAGAGAGAGGAGATTTAAGGACTTAATGGAAACACTTTCAAGGGCCCTTAACTTTGATTTCGAAATTTACAGTGTTTTAAAACAAGAACCCGGAGATCCAACCATGCACTAGAATAGAAAATTTTCTATAGAGCTGAAAAGCATAAGAAATGAATCAAAGAAAATTGATAAAAGTTGTTTCTAAGTGTAGAAAATTGATATGTTAACTTACCATTTATTATGGTTGATGTCATACACCCAAAAAGAGTTTTTTACGTGTTCTTCCCGTTTGTCCTTATTTGAACCCTGTATGGAAATTAAAGTGAGATTAAAAGTAAGCAAGGCAAGCTCTAAAAGAGGGAGAGATCTATTTAAATGCAAGTTTACTAACTTCTAATCATGATAAATAATCAGAAATACTCATCTAAGATCTATACAGGTAGAAATTTTAAACTTTTACCCATGCTAGAGCCAATAATAATAGAGTCCGAAGATATTATGCAATTTAAAATTCAAGCTTATATATAACCTGAACCATTGTTTTTTCTGATATAGCTAAAATCATAAATCAGAGCCATCTATATGTCCAGAATTATATAAAAAAATGGTTTATAAGCTTCTCTTTTAGCATTGCTGAAATTAACAATAATTTTCACTGTGTTAACATTCAATTATAGCTTTTTAAACCATGGTCTTTATTTGACTTGGTCTGGCTTGAAAATTTCTATAGAAATGTAGCTCGACTTGGCTTCTGAAAATGTCTAATAGATATCATTTTCAGGGCATGGTTTTACTAAATGATATAAAAATATATTCCTTGCAAAATTTCATTGCCTGAGTAGGGATCCTTTAGTGATCATAACAGTTATTACTTTTGACTTACTGGGCTGGTTCACCAGCAATTTTAAACAGGACTGTGGAGTCGGTACCTCAAACCTTCCACTCCAACTCTTCTTGTTTTCTAATATCTGATACCAACATAGATTCCAATTACTATTTTATATCAATACTAATTTTTTAATTGGTAAACATTTGATGTTTTATTTAATTTACTGCATAAAATTATTTAAAAAAGCTATTTAAAAATTAAATATTTCAAAATAAAGTTATTTTTAAATAGTTTTATTTAAGAGTTGAAGTCAGTATATTTTTATCAACTCTTACTCCACAGCTCGATGTTTAAATTTAGGAAAGGAATGATATTGGAAAGTTTGATGACATTCATCTTCAACATTAGATTTATAATTAAAAAATAATTCACAGAAAAATAAATCTCTGGCCATCCGTGCATATAGCCTTAGAAAAGTCTCAGATTTTTTAACTGCAAAGCTACTGACTTACCATGGTAGCACTGCAGTTAAAGCATCTAGGACTAAAACACGCATGGCCAAAGATTTGTTTTTATAAATTTCTATGGTTATTTTAGAATTTATGTAATTTGGGGGTTTGAAAATTAAATATTAGATTTATTTCTTTTTCCCTAGCTCAATATTCTTAAATTGGTAATATTTAAATCATATTTATTGGCTTTTTCATTTATTCTTTAATTAGAATATTTTTAATCTTCTAAATTAATTTTCTTCATAATATTCTTAATTAAAAATGTTCCATTCCCTAAATTAATATTACTTTTGATTTGTAAATTTATAAAAATTATTTATTTATTTGATTCCCCTTAAAATTCCCTTTAATTTGATATCTCATTTTCCATGTTCTCATTTCCATTTGATGTTCTCATTTCCATTTTGGTTAGAAATTCCATTTGTTCTACAGTTTCAAGTTATTTCCATGTTCAGTGCATTTCAAAAATTTCAGTTGCGGCCATTTTCGGAATCCTGTTTTGCGGGGTTTTTTTTTATCGTGATTGATGCACCACCTAAGAGTTTTCGCGCCTCTTTGGAATTCGTGAATTATTTTAATTGGTTCGCGTTTTTACAGATAGTCTGCTCTCGGAATTTTGAGTCTTATTTTGGCAATTCTAATTTCGGTAAGCGGATTTTAATTGCTGCCGTTTGTCTAAACTCCTCCCTTTTTTCCGCACGTATAAATATGCGTGCAGAATTTTTCAGTTTCTGTTGAAATCCTAAGTTTTTGTTTTGCGCAAGAAGTGCGTAGTTGATTTTTCGTATGGAACTTATGTTCCATGCGCGGATTCCTATGGTTAAGTTCCTCGCGTTACTTTTTTTAACACTTGCTGTTTTAATTCAAATAATGGTTTTTCGAGTTTTTATCGCGTAATTCACAAAGTGACTCACGGAAAGATGTGTTGTGAGAATTTATTACATGTGCTACGAGAAAGAAGCGTCTCAAGAAAATTCGTCTGGTAGTTTTAAGAAGATCCGAGTGTACCAGAAGTGGCTGTTAGGTCCGATCTCCTGAGTTTTTAATCCTTTTCAAGAAAAATGCTGAATCCTCTCCTGATTAAAATTTGGTGATCTCCAGTAAACCAGTTTACAAAATTTGTCTCCAACCTGTGCAGCTCTAATTATTGAAACTTTCCCCCCTGTCTGATGACCCAGCTGGTGAATATTGATGTTTTATTTAAACTCCTAATTTCTTAAATTCTCAATATTTGAAATGTATTTAATCAAATTTTATTCTGTAAATTTAAAATTCTAAAACTTCATTCTGAGAGCAAATTTCTAAACCTTCATAAATTTATAAGAGCCTGAGTAAATTATAAAATTCTTTTAAATTTAATATTTGTGTTAATTTTCCGATGGAATTTAAAATAGATTCTTTTAAGTAAAGTTTTTATGCTAATTCCTTATTTCTAACTAAGCTGATAAAATTCTAATGCCTGTCTAAAATTCTAATGTTAATTCTTCCTGAGTTGCCTGCCTGGGAGCAGTGTTTTTGTATTTGTTAATTTGAAGTTGCAATTTAATAAACTAATTTTCTTTAAACTAAATATAATGTCTTCCTTTATCTCTCTTAAACACAGCAGGTTTTATTCTATCTTTCAAACACAACAAAGCTACTGACTTACCATGGTAGCACTGCAGTTAAAGCATCTAGGACTAAAACACTCATGGCCAAAGATTTGTTTTTATAAATTTTTTAATTATAAATCTAATATTGAAAATGAATGTCACCAAACGAATGTCACCGCTCCTAATGCCATTCCTTTCTCAAATCTCAAAATTGCTCGTGAACCAGTCAAGTAGGTCAAAAGTCACAACAGAAGTTCAGACAAAATGTCATATTTGCCTATTTTAAGTTATTAAAAAAAAATGCCTTTTTGTAGTTTTTTTTGCCATTAATGCCTATTTTGGAATTTTTTCTGCATTTTATTTTTAACTAGAAATTTTTTTTCATTTAGTTATTCAAAATTTTCATTTTTAATAAAATTAATTTTGCATAAAGTCTCTTGTTTCTTCGAAACATGACGTAAAACCTTTTCCTTCCACTTTTGGTAACTTTGTTATGAGAAGGGGAACATGTATATTTACAGTGATTTACTATTGCTCGTATTTCGATAAAATTTCTGAAATTGTTAAAAGTTTTACTGATAAAATAGTTTTACTGCATATTTTAAAAATGTTAAATTAATGCTTGGCAGCTCCAAAGTACATAATTAATTGACTGTTATTTTAACATATATTAAGAAAACTTCTCGAACCAATTAAATTGTTTAAAAAAAGAAATATTGCATTGTAGGAATCATTGCAAGGTGTAGTCGATATTGTGAAAGATTATATTATATTCCTGGTACAACAAGTGATATTATCAGGAAGAAATGTGAAAAGTTTTTCGGAAAATCAAGATTTTGGGTATATTAAGGACGTAGGAAAAGATCTTGGTGGTGATGGTTCTGTTGAACTTCCAATATCTCTCGCCATAACATGCTGCTTTAGGTATGCCCTCTCATAACTTCAGTTGAAATGGAAAGATCATTCTAACTATTTAAAACAATATTAATAGGTAGACATCAGAGTATGCATTTATAAAATAAAAAAACAAAAAACATATAGTTTTGAAGTGTAATAGGAATTGTTTATGCGAATAATTACATTCTCTATTCTTGCAAGTATGACTTTGCATTTGAAACAATAAATAAACAACTTAATGCTAGTCTAGTAAGTAGAAATTCCAACTGATTAAATATTTTAACATTGTTTATGGTAATGGAGCTATTATTGGAACTACATTTTCATAGATTTAGTATGCATGTCAGATTTTTAGTG